>OW121846.1:113153335-114353335 GCA_933228895.1 Platycnemis pennipes
CTGCAGCTGCCGCGCTGCCCATCAGAAGGGCATCTGCAGCATTTTGTGTTTACTGGCTCGGGAAAGCAGACCAACGAAGAATTGAAGACTTCGACACATGGTGCTGGAGGCGAATGTTGAAGATTAAATAGACAGATACAGTAGGGAACGAAGTGGTGTACAGAAGAGCAGATGAAGAAAGGACAATGTGGAAAACCCTACGGCAAATAAGAACCAGATGGATTGGACCTACCAATTGAGGCACTAGGAATTAGTTAGAAATATAATAGAAGGGAAGGTCCCTTCTATTATATTTATAGAAGAGGAAGACAAATATATAGGGCAAATAAAGAAGGACGTGAAAGATAAAACACACCAGGGTGTGCGGGAATTAACACTTAATAAGGCATAATGGAGTGCTGCGGTAAACCAATCCTAGGATTGAAATACTGATGATGATTATAGAACACCATTTTATTTCTACACTAAGACCTCATATCTAGTATTTTGTAAGAACTTACTAATGTGCACTTGTGTATCTGATGATAATTCGGAAGAAATCAAACAGAAAAGGGGATAAGAAAACTTAATATTATCAGGAGATTGGAACACTCTCGTCGGCGACGGCCGAGATGTGAAAGCAAATTTAGATGATCTGCCCTGAATTTTAGTTGCGACTTTTAGTGATATTAATTTTGTGCGCGAAATAATTACTATAATGTATTATCCAGGTACGTTGTCACGACACGTTCGTGTACGTCTGAAGAATTCAAACCACGCGCCTTGGTGATTTCGTTGAAGTACATTGGTCTGTATTTTCTCCGCTGCATGTATTGGCGCTAGCGTATATATTATTGTCCACTTGTATGGACTCATGTGGACTTGTGAACGCTGAATTTACGGGAATGTCGTCATGTCGTTGAAATGAAACCCGTGTCCATGAATTGTAACGTTTGTAGCAAAGATTATTTGTAATGTTTGAAATCTTGGAACTGGCCTCTTATCTATGAAGGCAACCACGATGCGTTAACTCGGATCATTATCACACCACATGCACGAGCCCTAAGGAATGCGAAAAAGTTATGAATATTTGGCCCTGGGGGAGTGAGGTATTGTTGTCTAGTTTGTATGGCAAAGTGCTCAGGTTTCAAAATTGCATACGTATTTTGATTTTTGAGACGTAAGACTGATTTGTCGGTTTTCGGGGAGACAGTGTTTCTGGGGTTTTTCAAGATTTATGTTCCAGGAGTTTTTATCAATGTGATTAACGTTGTATTAGTGTCATAGGCCTATTTTATTCATGTCCGAGTGAAACGTAAACATTGTATGTTCTGATCTCGTATCGTTAGCGGTGCATTCTTTATGTGTTGAGCTTTTGAAGTCAACTGTTACGTGACTAAGTTTGGATGAATGAAGTTTAGAAGTTGTCTGATTTTCACTTGTGCGGTATGGAATTGGCAAAAAAGTGAATATAAGACGATATCTGTTTCTAGGCTGTTATTTTTTTCTAAAGGGGTCCGAAAATTGTCCTGGTTTTGGGTTTTGGTAATTTGAAGGTTAATCACTGTTATATCATGGTTAGTGGCATCCTTTATTATATTTCCTACTCAGATTTGACAATTTTACCTGTGCATTTAAATTTCTGTGAGAGGGGACGCTGAGAGAGCTATATTTCATCCTTTAACAAGTTTCCCACTCAGATTTGACATCTAAACCTGTGAATTTAATTTTCTGTGAGAGGGGATGCTGAGAGCTGTATTTCATCCTTTATTACATTTCCCACTCAGATTTGACATCTTAACCTGTGAATTTAATTTTCTGTGAGAGGGGGCACTGAGAGTATCTCATTCTAACAAACACTTTGACTCAGATGTTATGAGAGACTGGATGTTACAATGGTATTAAAATCAGTGATGAGGTGGGATTTTAATGATTTTTTGTGAGAATGTATGGTTTTAATTTTTTGTGCAGTGTTCAATATAAATCACTCGACAATTGAGTGCAATTTTGAAGTCCATGACAAAACAACCATTATTGATTTCAGTTTTACTAGTGTACTCTATACCTTGCCTCCTCTCATTTAGCTTAGCAACGTAACTTTTCCTAGCTCCATTTAAGATACGTTTGGTAGACAGAGGTTTGGAGAAGTAAACCGTGTGTCATTGAGTGTACCGATTGCTTATTAAGCATAAGTCCCTGTGACTTAGGGAGGTATTGCCACATTAATTTGATTTCTATAACTGTAGGAATTGAAGTTTCTATGTTAGGTGCATTTACAGAAAAAAATCGTAGCCAAGTTGTTCACCTATTATCGTTTAATTGTAAATTGAAAGTCGTTTTTCCTACATTATATCATTACCATGAATCCTAACGAAGCAGGTGGCCCTACTCAGCTCAGGCCTCTAATAGAAAGCCATCCTTTGGTTGAAAACAATAATGCCCTCTCTACCAGTGGCCAAAGTAGTATGAAAGCTAAGCACGTAAGAAGGCGGAGGGGGAAGTCTGCTAAATCCCTTCCAAATAAAAAAGTTAAAGAGAAAGGGATTGCGAGTGACAGTTGTACACCAGTCGAAGCTAGCGCAACAGTTATTTTTCAAAAAGTGAGTAGGCCCGTGGATCAAGCCAATGACTCTAGTCCAAGGGGCAATGTGGTTAATACAAACAAGGTTTCTGAATGTGATAGCCCCACTGATCCCTCGATAGGCTTGGAAAACACAGCTGGCCAAAATTCCACAGTAAATGCTATTTGTGGTGGCGGAAATAAAAATCAACAAAAAATGAGTAGCAATCAGAGTGAGCAACTACCAGAGAAACCAAACGTCAGCCATCAGACTGATAAGTCACAATCAAGAGGAAACGAACCAAATGTGAACCTAGGAAGTGTCGTGAAGGAACTGAAGAACTGTTATTTGCAAGATGCTGATGCAATTTTCAATGAATTGTGCCCTGATGATAAATTTATGCTGCAAAGTAACTTCATTGAAGTTCTGAAAAAGGTGAGTTCATTCAGTAAGGTGGGTTTGAAAAACTATCTATATGGGCACTATTAAGTTATTACTGGCATATAATTGCATGTGCTGTGCTTCATAATTGATGCACCCTGTGAAAAGGATTAAAGTTTTGTCTAATATGTGTATGCAAGCAAGGTCCAGAGTTTGACTCTTGGACTCATCCCGCTAAACTCAAGTCTCATGACTTTCTGGGAACTAGATCTCTGTGGATTGTATGGCACAAGGAAAGAAATAGGCCCCCTACCCTAAGGAGTAAATTTCATGTATTATAGGTCTTAGTACTTCGTGAAAAATTCCCTTACCAACCCAACTCATCATTCTGGATTTAGGTACCATTCTGCTTGTTTACACCCTTTGGTTTTTCAAGTGATGCCTAGCATGTATGTTTCCATAAATGCCCTTTCATCGGCTTCATTCTTACTGCTGAAGGCTGTAAATTGTAATTAAGTAATAATTAGAACTAATGGTATCTTTATTTTAGGATTAATTAAGTTTTTGTTCCATTAAGATGAGTGAAATGCTTGCCTCTAGAATGCATTTTAGGCAATGGTTTGGTGTACCCAGTGGGTACACCAATGTGAAGGTAATGTCTTGAGACTCCAGGTTCTAATCTGATAGAACCCCCCTGCCCTCCTACATCTGGTATATAACATACACAGCACCAGATGTAGCCGTTAAAATAGGGTTTGCATTTGGTATACTGCAAACTTTGTGCTGTTAGGGCTATTTCGATACGCCTATCTAAACCAGCATGATTTTATGGGCTCTGGACATTTTTGAGGAACCACATGCAATTAAAGGGAAACTGCCCTCTCTTGCCTGATGTGTGAATTTCATTCATCTTTGAATTCAGTACTTGGGGAGCTCAATCCTCTCAAACTGACCTTCAAGTTGAACAGCGTAGTCACTTAATCATCATATGGAATCATTGATTATATCCTACTTGATGGCGCTTGTTTTCATGTATGACTTCTACTCTCTTTTCCATTAATGAAAACTTTTACATATTTGCTTCCTTAGTTCACTTTATGCCCTAAGGTTCTTCAACCTGTCAAATTGGAGAATGTTGTCAGGCTTACAACCACCCCAGGTTATTATCAAGAATTAGCCAGCCAGTGAGCCTAAGAGTTAACATAGTTGTTAGAAACTACAGTAAAACCCCTCTTTTACACTTTTGAGGGGGATAAGGGAAAAAAGTGTAAATCGCGGGAAAGTATAAATCGAGGGTAGGCACAATTTAATGAAAATAATCCCTTAAAGTATTGCTTAATGTTCTATTTTTCAAGTGAATCATGTCTTAAATGAAAAGTAAGTATAAAACATGTAATTATGACAACAAAAAAATTCTATTATTAATACCAAACTCTCAGTGAGGTAGATTGTACAATATGTCAGTCTTCAGAAAGAGATCATTTACATAGGTGGTGGCTGATAAATAAATAGAAAGGAAGTACATATTCCATAAACTCCATAAAATAAAAAAATCTTCTCAAAGTAAAAATATTTAAATCTTTGGATAAACTAAACAAAAATATGACTTAATAATCCATATAAACCTTTAGTTAAAAAAAAATATGTACCAACCTTTACTCTCAAAAAGTCTTCTCAAAATTTAAGCCAAAGAACTATCCCAGAATTTAAATAAAACATTCTTGGCTGACTTCAGATATTTAAAAAATACACCATAAATAAATGTTCATTTAACTAGCCTTCTACTGGAAATATTCCATTATCTTTGATTGCTTGCTCATTTTAGTTGTATTAATTGATTCTACTCTCTTTGCTATTCTGTCCAATAGCTCTAATTCGTTCTCACTTCCTGCAACACATGATAAATATAGTCGTAGTACATTAACAGCAGAAATAGCAATAGTGTTTCCGTATCATCATCATTATCCTCCTCGCTTGCTACCTCTTCACTGATATGCAGGTCAATAGATTCATCATTTGTAAGAGAGTTACTTGTTGATAATTGCTCATCCACTCCGACAAAATCCGAAAAACTTTTTTCAGCTCCAAATAATGACAACTGATCATTGTCTCCCATAGCTGTATTATCTCCTCCCCCTTCTTCCATTGGTTCTTCACTATCCTGTTCTTTGTCCTGTTCTAAGTTGCAGTATTGAGAAAAACTAAATCCTGCTTTTTAAAAACATTTTGAAATTTTTCCCTCATCAACTTCTTTCCATGATCGTGCTATGTAGTGTAGTGTATCGAAAACTGTGACTTTGAAGCTCTTAGGGTCCCTCCCACTGTCTATAAGATTCGTAGCTTTTCTCAACAGAATCCTGCGGTAGTTCGCTTTGAATACATGGATTATCCCTAAATCTAATGGCTGTAACTGGCTGGTACAATTGGGTGGGAAGAATACCAGTTTTATATTCCTCAAATTAATATTGTTTGGGTGGGCTGGGCATTGGTCTAAAAATACAACAATTTTTCAGTTTTGTCCACCCATCTTTGCATCTAGAGCTTGCATTTGTTCCTGAAAGACATGTGACGTCATCCAAGCTTTGGTATTAGCGGCATAGGTTGTGGGAAATGTCTTGATGTTTTTAAAATATCTGGGATTTTTGGACTTTCCAATGACAAATGGCCTTAACTTCTCACAACCATTAGCATTAGCACCTAACAATACTGTCAGATGAGCTTTACTATGCTTTCCCCCATGGCAAGATACAACTTTAAAGTCTAAAGTCTTATGAGGAAGCACATTGCAAAAAAGGCCTGTTTCATCTAAATTGAAAATGTCTTTTGGTGCATACCCTTCAATATGATGACTTAAAGAATGTTCCTTCCACTGTGTAACTGTCTGGGGATCAACACTGTTTGACTCACCACAAATTGATTTATACACAACATTGTACCTAGTTTTAAATCGGCTTAACAATCCGTTTGAAGCCTTGAAGTCTTCAATTCCTAACCTCATTGCCACATGTTGTGCCATTTCCTTAAGAATAACTCCACTGATGGGTATGTTAGATGCTCTGGCACACTGAAACCATTCCTTCAAAATTTCTTCCAGTTCATCATATTTTGAATACTTGATGTATTTTCGCCTCCTTGCACTGGGTGCGCATTCCACTGCACTGGTTTCAATGGTTTTGCGTGTTTTAACAACAGTGTTCAGTGTGGATATTGGAATTCCAAGTTCTCTGGCAAGGGAAACACGTGAACCTACATGCGAGTCAACTCTTCCCAAAATTTTTATCTTGTCTTCTATTGACAATGTTTTCTTCTTTCATTTGCGGGCCATTTTTTGTTTTGTTCGCGTTACTTGACGCTGTCATGGAAAAAGCAGGGGAAAAGTGATTACGATCTGAATGACTTTAAAATTAATGGCAGAACTTCATAATGCACGAGAAGAATACAACTAAGTGCGTGGATCATCATGAAAACACCCACGAATATAAACATATAGGGTCTATAATCGTGGACATGAAGCTTACAAGTAAGGTACAATTATTCGCAGGCATGACTGTTAAAGAGAAGTGCATATCATCGTAATTTGGCTGTAATTATTTCACATAATTACAGCCAACTTCTTCCCGAAATACAGTTTTACGATGGAAGATACATATCCTTCATGATTTTACCGCATAATTGCCACTCGTAATGTAATATAAGGCATTTGGGGAACTAGTACAATCGGTAAATTGTAATAATTTTACCTGATTTGCCTCTTGAAGATTTAAAACGAGGGGAAGAGGGGCTAAACCAAGGGTGACAACGGAGAAAGGGAGGAGAGGAGGGAGAAAAGGTGCTAGGGGTGGGAGTTGGAAAAACCACACATAGAAATGGGAAACCCTGGCCGTTGAGGAGTGCCAAGGCAGATCGTTCAGCTTCAAGTGCAAGAGAGGCCATATGTGGGGGGGTAGGAAAAGGGCGCCGTCCTGCGGGATGAGAGGCGGCCGTCTTTCGGACTTTCCCGACGAAGGCACAGTGGCAAAGTGGGGGAGGGGGATTAACACAGTAGGCCGCTCCTGGTCTTCGAGCCCACAGATAAGAAGAAGGCGGTGAAAACACTGGCCTCTGGCCGCTAAGGGGTGTCCCGCAGCGATGCATTGAACGCCAGGTCCGTGGAAGGGGCTGAGACGCTCGGGGCGAGTGTCCACATGGGCGGTGTGGGGGGGGCACGGGGGGGCACTTTGTTAAGGTAGCACAATGAAAACTCACGTGGGCCAGGGAAAACCAGTGAGTAGAGGTGAGGGAGCCCTTGTCTAAAAACACTCAGAGGTGGATAAGTGATTGAGAGGAGTGGGGAGGGGGATGAATAAACTTGCACATCGTTGAGGAGATTCTTATCCCTTCGTTGAATAATTTCAACCTGCTCCATGGCATCTAATTTCTTGCCTTTGTCTAAAGTGTGGAGCACTTTAAAATCAAAATTACATGTGTGTTGGGATTCTAACAGGTGTTTGGCGAAAATAGAATTATTGTTGCCTAAAACGTAGCACTTTTTGTGTTCCCTTGTAACCCTTTTTGTGTTCATTCCCCCTCCCCCCACTTTGCCGCTGTGCCTTCGTCGGGCAAGTCCGAAAGACGGCCGCCTCTCATCCCGCAGGACGGCGCCCTTTCCCCCCCCTCCCCCCCACATATGGCCTCTCTTGAACTTGCATGTGAACGATCTGCCTTGGTACTCCTCAACGGCCAGGGTTTCCCTTTCATATGTTTTCCACGTTTTAGCCACATATTGTGGTACAAGTATTGTAGTACAATAAAATCTCTTCTGCTTTCCAGGCAAATAATCAAATTCTCTCAGTCAACCATTCTATCCTTCTTGTCTATGTAGCTCATGTATGAAACCTGTGAGGCCGGCGATTGCCATCCTAAGAGTTTTCCCCCTTTTCGTAACAGAAATTACCTTCCCCCAGTGGACAGTACATGATTCAGCATGATTACTTATCTTTTATATCTACACGCTATGGCTATCAAGTCATTTGTTACACAATTTATTTGTATGAGTCGTAATTACGAAGCCTAAATTTGAGGTTTAGGCGTACTGCATGACAGGAGGAAGTATTTTGTCTTTAGATAATGCACAAACCCTTTGTGGTCTTTTCCATTTCGGCTTCTCTTGCACAGTGTGCAGTGAAGTGTCCACCTCATCATCCAATGCAGGAGAAACTGCATCCTTCTTCATCTGACAAAGTCTTCGACCCTTCGACAGCTTCAGAGTTGGAATCTGGATGAAAATTCCTGCTATATTTCTATCTGCCATTATTTCTGCCCCGAAGCCATAGCTATGACTTATGAACCAGATATATGTATAGAAGGCAGTTCTGTGAAGAAAATGTGGACTGTAGATGTGAATGAGGTAGAATTTTTACGAAAAAAAATACGCCAGAAGAAAGATGCGAAATACCATTTGCTCATTGACTATGAAAAAAGATAGTTTAAGCAATGATCTAAATATACTAGGGAACGACAGATTCCTATTAAATCCATTCATACTAAAACTTCACCACTTATGCTCACCATTGATATTAGGCAACCAACATGACAGTAAATAGTTCATCTGAATAGATACAACAGGGGAACTAGGGTTCAATGAACTATTCCCCAAAAGGAACTGTAATTCCCATCACTTGTGTCTATTGTTGTACATGTCTTTAATGATCAAACAGTTACAGAGTGGGTAAAATGACCAATTGAATTGAGTAGTAGTAGTTTTGGATGTTAATTGGGTGCGTCGACGGCTGAGGTCATTTTGCACCACCCACAAAATTGAATTGAGGCATTGGTTATTGCATCATAACTGAACCTTGTGCACAACCAACATGATTGTCTAGATTTTCTCTATTCTCAAATTATTTGTGATCACAAATTGGTTGAACCATATCCTTATTGGATGTAAATTAGCCAGTTGTCTCTTTTGGGAGCCGCTGCATATGGAGCCTTGTCACCCAAGCTTTTGCGTCCATTGCAGGCCGCATCATCAGGGTAAATAACCTAAGAAGAATTAGCGTCTTCGCTATTTATTGGGGAGACATGCCCCCCTCTCCTAGCCTTATTTGGAACTGTCTCTCATATCCCTTCTTTCCCTGTTTGTGTCATAAGGTGGTGAATCATCTTGGCCTCGAGGTGTTTTGGAGGGCTTTCCCTCGGGTGGAGGACAAAGAATCCTCTTCCACGCGGTGCAGTGTTTAATGCCGTGGTCACGGTTGAAGTTGTTTGGCCGTTTTTCTATTTCGATCGCTTCTCGTATTAGCCTTGGTAATAGCACGGTTCTCTCGCTATTACCCGTCTCTTCTCTGATAAAATATTATGTGGGGCGTCTGGACCTCCGGAGGCTTCATGTTTGGCAAGCCACTGAGTGCCCTGTTTGCCTGATATATGTTCTCCGGCATGAACAGGGAATCTTATAAACTCCCTCCGTCAATAAAGGGTGTAGCCGGTCCTTTGGTGATGGTAAAACATCTTTGATTTTGGCCAGCATGCTGAACCGCGTCTCGATGTCTACTTTCCGAAGTATTCGGGAATTGCGTTCCAAAATGCTGGCCACGTAAGGGATGGTGCCGTGCGCTGTTGCTTTGGGGCGATCTTTGTCGAACAGTCTTGCCTTCTTATTGGTGTTGCTCCTGACAAATAACTCTGCGTAGCCATTTCTTCCAAGGGCTGCCACGGTGTGGTCCACTTACCAACCTATGCTCCACTGAATCTGAATTAGCTTTAACTCGGATTTTCCCTCTTTGAGTAATGGTGTAAAATATATATAATGCAACTTATGATTTTCATAGGACATAAAAAAATGTTTGGAAATGATTTA
This sequence comes from Platycnemis pennipes, assembly GCA_933228895.1. NCBI lineage: Eukaryota > Metazoa > Arthropoda > Insecta > Odonata > Platycnemididae > Platycnemis > Platycnemis pennipes. The sequence continues at coordinate 113,163,095 of OW121846.1, forward strand.
TTGGAAACTACTCTTTGGTAAATGCAATAGAATGCTTATATGTATGGATTGCTATAAACTAGAAATTTCAGACCTGATGAAATTTCAGCTCATAATTTTGAATTATGACACAAAAGTGCACCACTCACTCAAGGCATATTTTGTGTGAACCAATGTGCCTCCTCAACACCGGCAAGTATAGCAATTAAGAATTAATTAATTTTTCATCAAATCATGCCACATTTTTTTTCATTAAGTATACATTACATACTGTATTTGTAACATCTATGTATCATTAATGGGACAATAATATGCCAGTGTGTTTCATGAAATCATGGGTGCATTCCTGAAAATTAATTATGCGGGGGTGAATGAAATGCTGATACATTGTCTTTTCCATTTCAGAAATCGGATAAATATCCATTAGCAGTTTTCCACTGTACCATATGCAAGTTTTATGCTAACACCATTCCTGTTTGCCGAATACACATTAAGAACAACAGTCATGTAACAGAATTGAAGGTAAGGCATGCTTAAAATCTTTCTATTTTGTTGTTAGGGATGGTGAGAAGGTTTTAAGAGAACCACATAGGAGAAAAAATGAATACTTACATAATCAGTTTGCTGTATTATCTACCATGAATTTTAGAAGCATTTATTGTTTTATTTTAATTCTACCGTTGCTGAATTTTTTAAAATATATAAATTGGGTGTGTTGTGGAGATTTTCACCTTACTTGGCAACGGACATAACGGGCAAACTGTGAACAATATACCTATCATCTGTTTGCAGATATAATTAAAGTTGTTTAGGAATTTCCTACATCATTTCATTGCAAATAAAAGGATTAGATGTGATAACCAAATGCTTCTCTTGCTTTTTGTTTTACTCTTTATGTTATTTCCCTGTATAATATTTAGCGATATGACACTTTGAAATTGAAAAAAAGCTTTTAATCTAAATTTTTCTGGTTTTCTTGTTTTAAACAAAGACTGTTATCCCATTGGGGTAAAGTGCCGGCGATTCACCGGTCTGCCTTATTTTGCCTTAAGGTAAAGAGCTGGTGATCCGCCGGTCAATATTGAACATATTTATTGTTGCTTTTGTGATGGAATTCAATGTTCTGATGCTATTCTTTTATTTTCTGATGATATATACCCCAAGTCTTTTATTGAGTGAAAATATGTTTTGAAATATGTAATATATAATTAATTTTAACTTCCAAAAAAATAAAATACTTTCCTAATGAACATTTTCAGAAAATTAAATATGGTTTTAAGGGCAGAAAATCCATGGAAAATTAAGAGGCAAATGGGTTAAAAGGACTAGCATTAGGCTGTGCATAACATTAAGCTATCAGCTGCCATAATTGGTATTTAAACAAAAGTAAAAAAAAGATGAATTTGCAAACTTTTGTTACGTAAATCTGAGGGAGTCCTCATGCCTCCATTGAGCATTATGGCCATGGGCAAGTTCTTCTGATGCTAAAAGTTGTATAAATTTCCTTAGTCAGCTTCTTTATAGTCCTACTGGTACCTTACTACTTAAGTGCATGAGCATGAGTGCAAATTCACTTGTAGTGTAACATTTATGAACTGACTTATTTAAGAGCACCTTGGACTCATAATGACTCTGGCTTATATATATGTTGATGAAAAACTATCGCTGTATTTGGATAGAAATGGTGATTTACTTTTCTGTTCTGATTTCCAAAACATTGATTATTGAGTAGAAGCTCGATATTTTGAACTTTAATATTGTAAAATTTCATTATGATGATATTAATGTGTTGCTCCTGACCGAAATACTATACTAAATATAGGACAATATGTGGTATTATGAAAATTTTCAAAACTATGGAATGCATTCCTTTCTCCCAAATTGGGAAAAATTATCATTTTTACAAACAAGGAGGGAAAGACCATTACTAAAAAGTTATCCATTCTGAGCAGAAGTTTTCTTATCCTCCTTTGTCAAATGAATTGTATTGCTGAATTTGACAAATGGGTGACAGAAAATCTCGATTGTCTATGTGTTCCAGAAATGTAACCAATTTGATTCCTCGGCAATACACAATGAATAGGGTGCTTCATGATTAAAAATAATCATTTTATGTATCTTAAGGGAATCTAGTCCAATTTATTGACTAAGAAGATGATCCATGTATGATTTTTTTTCTCTGCAGGAATATTTTATCATTTACAAAGTGAAAAACATCACATAATGATATTTGCAGGATGCGTGAATTTTCTTAAGACCTGTTTATATTCTATTTTCTGGGAACAAAAGCAAGTTGTCCTTAGTCACTACCTTGCAGTTCAAAGAAATAAGCCAGGGGTTTGTGGAGGGCCATTGATGGATGAAAATAAGTGTGAAGTATGTGAAGGCCATTGTGAATTTTTGAAGAGTATTATTCCGTGTAGCAATCATTAGGTGTCATTTATCCTCAGAGGAAAGATTGAATGTGCTCAGAAAATGCTCTCAAGTGGCATAAAACCGACTATAACTATCCAAACAAGATCATCCACAGGCACTGAGGTAGGTGCTCCTGGATACGATGTGTGGATGGTTCTTGAGATTGTTGGAAATAGGTTATTGATTGAATTTGTGTACGAGGTTCTTTTCTGGAAAGACTGGTTTCCTCAGAAACACTGAGCATTGGGAGAGAAATGTTTGATCACACCCAAATGAGGGAACATAAATGTCTGACATTGGTTTCACTGGCCCAAAGTTTGTCGCACCAAATGCTACTTACGAATCTCAGCCTGCTAATCAAGGATCATTGAAATTATAATTTATTAGTGTAAACAAAAATACTGATGTGCCTTCCTAGGACGTTAGCAAATGAAGATAGCATTTGAATATCAGGAAGAGAATATGCCCCTGGATACAGTCCTATGTAATGGCTTAGGCCTGATCCTCTATGAAACATGTTTTAAAGGTTCATCTTCGGAGGAAGCTTTTAATGGGCATTGAAATACATTTAAGATTTCTAATGTGCAGTAGATTTCAACCCAAAAGGAGTTAAGGGTACTACTTTAAATTGCTGGCTCAAGTAGCAGAACCCTCCGTATGAAAATGCACTGCATGTATGGTGCAATGTAATATTGGCTGTTAAATTAAAATTTAAATCTACTGATCATCTTGGTTGATCACACTTGTTTTTTGCATATTCCACTTGCATGTTAATCAGTAATTCTATCCGTGTCAGCAGTGAGATGTCAGCATCAACTTGCATCATAAAAAAAAGCTGATTTAAATTCCTTTTCCAAGTGGTATTTTGATTGCCATATTAAGCAAGGCTTTTCTTAGCAATTCATAACCAAACAGTTTTCCATCCTTCATCATCATTACACAAAAGTGGTAAGTTTGCAGGTTCACACAAATTTTTTTGATGAGATTTTCTGTCTTACATTTGGAAATATATCTCTGCTGTATTCAGCTTTATGAACATTCTCAATTTCAGCTGCAATGGCTAAATAGGCTGCAATGTATCAATCTCACTGTGATCACGGACTCACATAATTTTCTCCATCACTTTCTGAACTCATACTATCATCAGTATTTATTGTAAATAATATTTCACCTACTTCCTCATCACTCACAAATGATTGCCTTCTTCTAATTGTTGAAACTGATATTGGGCCACTTGAAACACAATGGAGTGATATGTAAAAATTTCTAGGGATCTTAGATTGTGTTCACTGTTTTGAGGCTCTTATCTTCAGCCATTAATGCCTGTGTGAGATGCAGAGCAATGGACTTGCCACTGTAGCTGGGGACTATTGAGGCCAAGTGAGCATTCATAGGGCTAAAAGTGATGATGCCCGTGGAACCAGTGTTTACTCAAGGCAGAGAGAGAACGTAAAGACCTAATGGAGAGCGTGGGGAATTTGAGGACAAAATTTCAATAATCACTGGGATTGAAGAAAATTCAATCGCAAAATTGGAAAATAAAAATCATAAAAAAAGAATTAAAAAGGCAGTGTATTCTATATTATTGATAATAAAGTGTACTTTGTGAAACAAAGTGAATTGTTTTAAGATTAATTTATTCCTGTCAGTAATCATTGAATTCAGCAGTTCACAAAGTGTACGGGGTATACATGAATGCTGCATACAGCGATATACTAATTGAGCTGACTTGGTAGGAAGGATGGTATTGTGGGCTTAAATAACAAAACATGTGCATATTAGTAAATGGCAAATATGTTCAATTTTCAAAAAAACAGCAAAAGGTATCACAGATTATCACTTTTTTCACCATGCTTTAATAAAAACCTCTCCAAGATTGTATGTTTTGTCCTCTTTTTTGGAAATAAGTTAGATGAGTTTCACTAAATAGCTCTGATGCGTGACCCATTGCAACTTTTTGTTTTCTTTCAATAAACTTTGAACGTCTCTCCTATATTGCCAACATTTCCTTTATCTCACTTGTGTGTTGCTGCAGCTGTAGCTCCTTTAACTCCTATATCAGTTGGTTGGCTGAAAGTGGTCAAGGAAGCTATTCAACCACTCTTGTCAGCATAACAGTCCTCAATAGCTTTGTCCTCTTCAACTCCTTATGTAGGCAAATTCCTCCTTTGTAGCATTGCATTGCTTTGAGGAATTTCATTATAGTAGGGTTTCCATCACATCTTTATCATCCTGTCATGCAGGGGAAGGTTTAGCAGTAAACGTTTAGTGGAATTGATTTATTTTTAAGACAAAAGGAAAATACGGATGAAGGATGGTGATGTGTGTGCCTTGTAAAGGTGTATACTTTCACTCAGACTGTAAAATCAAGCTCTGTATGTGTGGTGAAGTCTTTTTGGGTCTTCCACCGGGTAAGCTGCTCCATTACTTCGGACGTTTCGGAGACCGAGTCGTTCTCCATCTTCAGGGCTGATGAAGCATGTTGAAAACTGCCAGATATTTATATCCTTGGTCAGGTGTCTTCCGATTGGTCGAGAGGTTTCTTCATTTCTCTAGCCAATCGGATTCTTCATTTCTCTAGCCAATCGGATTCTTCTCACTGCTGGTTTCCAGGCATTTTTGAGAGAGTAGCCTGTGTCTCGGTTGAAGGTTTTATTTGCTAGCTGGATCTCAATGGATTCCCTTGTTAATCTCTCCCAGTAACTCTTCTCTCGACTTAGGACTTTTATGTCGTCCCATTGTATGGCATGACCCATGTGGATGCTGTGCTCAGCGACCGTGGACTTCTCGGGTTGGCAGAGTCTGTAGTTCCTCGAGTGCTCTTTCATGCGGGTCGCAATGGTCCTTCCCGTCTCTCCCACGTACACCTGTCCACACTCGCACGGCACCTGATAGACACTGGGAGTCACGAGGCCGCAAGGGTCCTTTGCCTTCACCAGTTGATCCCTTAGTTTGGTGCATGGTTTGAAGAAGGTTTCAATGCCATGTTTATTCAGGATCCTTGATATCTTGCCGGAGACCGTCGAGATGTATGGGGCAGTCCAGCTCTGGCAGTGGGTTCAAGCCGTTCCTCCTTACTGTGGGTGGGTCGTGGTCTGAAGGTCCTTTTCAGGGCCAAATTAATTTCCTCCTGCCTATAGCCATTTTGGTGGAAAGTCTTCCTCAGGTGGCATATCTCCTTTGGGAGGGTCTCCGAGTCCGCTATGGCTTTGGCTCGATGGAAAAGGGTTGATAAAACGGCCCTCCTCTGGGAGGGGTGGTTATGGCTGCAACCATTTAAGTAGAGGTCCGTATTTGTGGGCTTGCGGTAAATGCTGTGTCCAAGTTGGCCGTCTTTCTTCCGATGAACCAGGATGTCGAGGAAAGGAAGCCGGTGGTCCTTCTCTATCTCCATCGTAAACTGAATGTTAGGATGGATGCTGTTCATGTGGTCCAGGAACTGCTGAAGCTGGCCCGGTCCATGAGGCCAAACAATGAACGTGTCATCTACGTATCTGTAAAAGCACTAGACAGACTCTGCCAACCCGAGAAGTCCGCGGTCGCTGAGCACAGCATCCACATGGGTCATGCCATACAATGGGACGACGTGTAAGTCCTAAGTCGAGAGAAGAGGTACTGGGAGACATTAACAAGGGAATCCATCGAGATCCGGCTAGCAAATAACACCTTCAACCAAGACACAGGCTACTCTCTCAGTAACGCCTGGAAACCCGCAGTGAGAAGAATCCGATTGGCTAGAGAAATGAAGAAACCTCTCGACCAATCGGAAGACACCTGACCAAGGATATAAATATCTGGCAGTTTTCAACATGCTTCATCAGCCCTGAAGATGGAGAACGACTCGGTTTCCGAAACGTCGGTAGTAATGGAGCAGCTTACCCGGTGAAAGACCCGAGTAGACTTTACCACAGCTATTCGCCGGGAGAACCTCAAATCTTTTTTCAAGCTCTGTGTGTGTCTATTACTGAATTAGCGTAATTAACAGGAACAGGGAGTACCTTGCATAGAGTTTCTTCCGATGCTGTAAACAGAATTATATTCATTGAATGCAAACACAGGGATTTCGCATTTTGTGTCAAACGATGGTGGTCAGGCCATATGAATGAGATGATTCTTACCATGTAGAATAACATATTTGAAATTGTGTGATATAGTGTGAAATGCAGTGCCATTCAATGCCATGTGATTAATGATATCATGCAATATATGGATATCAACTGATATTTGTTATCAATTGATATTCAATATCTGCTGATATTTGATGTCAACTAGATGCCAACTGATATTCAGTGTCAACCGATGTGCAATATCCGACTGTAGCTTGTGGTGTTACCAATTTGCATCCCGAAGTCAACATATTGATACTTGTGCATTATGAAACTGATATCATAGTGCAATATTCAAAACAGATCACACGGGCCTAGCTATGGCAGTCAGGGCCTCAGAATGATTACAACCAGCAAAGAACTTTTTCCGATAGAGGTTTTGTGTTGTTTATTAGAAAATATTGGTACTCTAAAGTCACAGTTAAGAATGTAAGATTATTCCCTGGGAGATAAGAGATGGAAAAGGTAATATCAGGAATTGATTTATGAATATTATTTACCTGTTTTATCACAATTTCCATCTTTTTGAATCTTGTGCTGGCTAACTTATCTATCAGAAAACTGCTGTTCTCTTGTTTTCCAGATTCAGTGAATATGTTTTGAGTTAAAAAGATTCAGGCTCGATGACTCATATTCAATCAAATATCAGTCACATGTTTCCACAGAGTTTAAACTCTATGGGAGAGTGTGAGTGTTGTTTGAGGGAAGAAATGTTTTCAGTCTTGCAGTTACACTACTCTGAATGAAACACTCACTTAGAGTTTTTTCATCAATTTTCAACTTTGTTTGGTATTTTATAACACTGTGGGATGGGTGGTCTCTAAGCCCTCTATGCAATACATGCCCAAATCATGCTAAAAACTTGGCTAAATTTTAAGTGTGTATTGTTGGTTGTCAGAGGTGTTGCTATAAAACTGGTAAAAGCTAAGTATAATTTGTATTGAGAAAACATTATTATGGTGACAGTGTAGTTCATTCGAAATTTAGAGTTGCTGGATGTATGAGTTCTATGATAAATATGTACGTGAATGAATTTTACCATGCCATAAGTGGAGCCATTATATAGGGTAGACTGTACTCTTGGATTTTGTAAGTTGTTAGTGTTGTCAATTTTGACAATGGCTCTTCGGGCCCCCTATGAGAGAATAAAAGTGATGAGACTGATTGCCAAGCCGTATTTCCATTCACTTAATGCTAAACAAGGGATTGTCATTGTTGATCTATAGTGCAGTGGGTACCTAGGAATGTTGACAGGGAATTTTTATTCATTGAGCAATTAGGAATTGTGAGTGGTTGCTATCAAATGTTCAATGCTTTTAACAATTAAACAGTACAATTAACATTTACCTTATTGCAAGAATGTGTATAATCCATTTCTTTGCTTGATGTTACTACCATGACCTGCTCCAGGCCTCTCAATCTTGTAGCTTCCCTGAATAAGGGATGCTTAACGCCACCAATTGTAGGTCCCTAGTAGTGTAGTGCAGTGTTTCCCATCCCGTGTAACCCTCCCACTTGTGGGACTTACAGCCTTCTGGGTGGGACACAAGCTGGATATGTTCTCCACCCTCAACTTCTGTGAAGATAGCGTAAATATTTGTGCGTCTACATTGCATTTACTTATTTACATGCAAAAAGTTTAACAAACTGAACTTTTCTCAGTCTATAGGTGAGGCTTGGTTTTTCTAAGAATGGAAAAAGGGAAGCAAGGCCTAAAGGTTGGGAACCCCTGGTGCAGGGGAATGTTTTCATTTCTTATTTTGTTTGCATCACATTTGCATCTGGTCACGACTTTTAATCTCTTCTTATATGTATAAGTTTCTTCTTATAATCTCATTTGCTCAAAACCTTTGCTCGTAAAAGGTACCAATGAAGTTCGAAGCACTCGTTATTGTTTCTTTAGCATTGGAATCATCATTGAAGTAAAGAAGAGGAGCAACTTTTGTGGTGCAACACCAGTACTGGATTTAGATTGGATCGGAGAGACATTTTTTATTTCACCATAAGAGGAATGGAGGTATGCTCGCAAAAACTATTCATGGTGTTGTAGGAAGCATGATTCCTCAATGCAACCTATATATTTGACTTTATATCAAATCATGCGTAATTTAAGGTCATTTATATTTTGTCTGTTATATTGATGTTAATTCAGAAGAAAAATTTACCTTTTGGTAATCCTTTAATGTAGAAACATAGCCTACTTTAGTGGAGCTTTTTGGAGGTGTGAAATACTGCCTCAGTATTGAAAAGCATTAGTACTGCATGGCTGTGGTACATTTTCTGGGTAAGAGCATCATCAAATTTTAACCAAATGTATTAGAGTTTGGTGATAGCTTGCAAGAGGAATCTGTGGCAAAAGGAATTTGGAAGTTGTTGTGAATGAAATGTTTTTATGCTACTAAAATTCTACCTTTATTTTTTATTGATAGAGCGAAGAAAGACTTCAGTTTTCACCTTAAGGAAAGACATAATTGGCCAAGTTGGGGTTTGAAAATCGACTATGCAGCTATTAATTCAAGGAGAGTTGCTTCTGGAAAAATTGAGTGGCCCGAAGCTACTTCTGACTTGTGATGCTGTGATCTTTGCTGGGTGGTATGTAATTTTCAGTCAGTTGATAACAATTTAGGTGTATGATTTTTTTAAGGGAATTGGGTTGGTGTGGTGTGTTATCCTGAAGACACGGGTTCACATTCTGGCAATATTAGATATATTTTATTGTTATACCAGCCCCATGTTAAGTATTTCAGTTTTCTCCTCTGAATAAATACTACTGCAATATTTTCAACTCTTGACTCCAAGGTAACTCCTCACCTTTTTTCAGGAACTGTGGCAAATAATGCTGATCCTGTTGAGGAGGGGGGTATTGGTCTGGTGCAACTGACGAGTCCAATCTAAAATGATGCACTTGATTGCAATTCATTGCCTGCACTAAGTGAAACTGGTGGCAGAGCTGCTCAGATATATATTACTCCATTATTTCCCACTGCCTTAGAAGTTTCCTGCCAAGTCTCACCTAAAGGTTAGTTGGTTCTATTTAAAAGAGTTGATATAAGTTGATATGAGTTTAATAATAGTTGGTGGAGTGCATTTCTAAATGAAATGAGTGTAGTGAAAGTGTACCAACAGATTTCATATTAACTAAAACCAAATTTAGTGTTCACACCAAAGGTACAAGGATGATCTGGTGCCTAGAAAATCATGTGGGTTGGGATTGGCTGGACATGATTAAAGAATCATCTACTGTATATGACCCTCGATGATCAGAAACTCAATGCTATACCAAATGGGTTACCATGTAGTCTCACATTAACAGTAAGCTTGAGGTTCACACCAAATGGTAAAGAAATGTCAAATACTTAGAATGAAGATTTATTCAAATTGGCTTTGAATTTTTGTAATTTTTGAACTAATATTCGGGAAGTCTTTTGGCCACCATAGTCAATTTGAAGGGAAACTTAAAAAAAATATTTGTTGTAAATTGATGGCACTGAATTGAAATAAGAGGTGCCAGGGGAATAGGTGCTTTGGGTACATTCTTTGAGTGGTGAGGAAAAGTAGGGAATCTGGAGAAAAGTAGGGAATTCTGTGGAAAATGGGAGAATTTTCAGTCTATTTGAAAATAAAGTGAAAATTATTGAGTAGCTGAGTAAGTAAAGATTACTTTAGCATATTTGCTTCAGCTGCTTAGTAATTTTAAGTATTTTTGAGTTTTCAGATGCCTTCAACAGTGATGGTTTAGTTGTTATATTTTAAAGATTTTTGTAAAGAACTCCATTAGTTTTCCTACCTTCTATTGATTTTATTAATATGTGGAAACTGAATAATTAACCTCTCTCTAGTATGCCATATCCCTCTATTAAATATGTGTGCTTGCCGAAAATTATAAGTGTATAATATGCATGATTGACTGAGCTAACTATGTATAAGAGATTGCTAGAACAAATTTTACTGCTGGGTGATAGGTGACAAATGAATGGCACTTCAGAAAACTTGTTTTAATTTTGAAGATAATCATATTAAGTAATCTATTTTGAAGTTAATGTCTGAAATGGCATTTCATGGTGTCTTTAGTGAATAAATACACTCAGTTTCATTGGTATAGGATACGGAATTATTTTCCTTTTCTGTGTATGAATCATTAACTATCTAAGGGAATGATGACATCTATGTCAGGATTGAATCCTAGATAACTGTTGATGATGGTCTTTAACACTAGAGTGCCCATTTTGACCCAATCGTATTTTTAAATTTATTTTTTGATCTCATTTTTTAAGAGAACAGAATTTCCTCTCGTGACTTTTAATAATTTTAATAGGTGTTCACTTGCATAAATTTTTACATTCGTAAAATAATCCATTGAGGAGTTAAGTTATATTTTACCTTGAATGCCCAAATGGGGTCATTTTGACCCAAGCGTTCATTTGCGCGCTTTATCTCTGCTAAAGGTCCTTTTATTTGCATTTTTGTAACATTCTGCTGCATATGTGTTCACTGCTCTGTCATCTTATCTTTTTCATTCAGTTACTTATCTTCCAAGTTCGTATCAGTTTCCAAAACAGTTTTGTTTCCTTTCCCCATCACATCCTCACTTTTCGTTTTGCTTATACATATGTGGAATATTTTTGTCAGAACCTGTCGGAAGCCAAGCAAAGAGTGGCTTGACTCTTTGCTTGGCTTCCGACAGGTTCTGACCTGTTTTCATTTTGCTCTCCCTGTTGATGATTGCCTTGACAATCGAAAAACTGGTTATGGAGTCATCGTTTTTTCCATAATTAATTTGGCATTTGGATTTCGCAGTCTTCGGACATTTTCATTCAAGCCAAATTAGAAGCTCGCACTACTTCATCTAGTTTCAAAGTTGATAAATGGTGAGAACCTGTGTCCAGAGCAGGTATAAAATGCTAACCAAAACTAATACATTGTACAGAATCTCGTGGTCATTGTAATGCTACAGGTTTAGACCCTAAATAAACTGTTCAGGTCATCCTAAGATAAGGCTAATGACAGGAGACAATGTATCTGCTATTTTTTGCCTCCAAACTGGACATTGCTGATACAGCCTCAAGATAAGGGATATAATGATTCCTAAAATGTAGATATCGATCTGATGACATGAAGCAGTTCCTTAAAGGTCTAAATTTGGGGAGATCAATGAGAGATATAATAAGCGAATATGATCTTAAAGACATGATGTAGGAAATTTTGGGGGCATGGAATAGTATTTCATGGCCAGTTCTAAAATACAAAGAGGTTTAAATTGGGGCCTGCTTCAAGGTTTGATGTACACAAAATAAGTGGGGATTTCAAAGACTTTCATGTTTCTGAGGATAAACGTATGATAATGGAGTTGGTTGACTATGCAAACAGCATCCATAACCATGAATTAAAGGAAATGGTATTGATAAATTAAGAGGATTGGATAGCTAGCGACCACAATACTCCCACCACACAACATTTCACAGATCATGAAATCATTGAAATGGTAATTAATAACAATATATCAGAGAGTGGGGATGAAGATGATGAGCCTGGAATTGTTGAAGGAAGACTAACTGTTGATGATGGTCTTTAACACTAGAATGCCCATTTTGACCCAATCGTATTTTTAAATTTATTTTTTGATCTCATTTTTTAAGAGAACAGAATTTCCTCTCGTGACTTTTAATAATTTTAATAGGTGTTCACTTGCATAAATTTTTACATTCCTAAAATAATCCATTGAGGAGTTAAGTTATATTTTACCTTGAACACCCAAATGGGGTCATTTTGACCCAAGCGTTCATTTGCGCGCTTTATCTCTGCTAAAGGTCCTTTTATTTGCATTTTTGTAACATTCTGCTGCATATGTGTTCACTGCTCTGTCATCTTATCTTTTTCATTCAGTTACTTATCTTCCAAGTTCGTATCAGATTCCAAAACAGTTTTGTTTCCTTTCCCCATCACATCCTCACTTTTCGTTTTGCTTATACAAATGTGGAATATTTTGTAATTACTCTGTTGACATCATCATACATTGTCAATCTCTGTGGGGTGAGGAGAATGCAATTTTGTTTACCACTTTCGCATGGAATTTATCTACTTAGTTGACTCCAAATCTGATTAGCTCTCTTCGGATGATGAGTAGAGAATAAAACTCGTTCCCACAATGGAAAAGAAAAACCACTATGTACATTCCACACAAAGGTTTCATTGGTTTTACCATGATTTTGGCAATATATGTCATTATCAAGATTGATATTGTCGAAACCATGGTATAAACCTATAAAACCTTTGCGTGGAATGTACAAGGTGGTTTTTATTTTCCAATCGAGTGGTTCCACAAGGTAAATCCTCAAACTTAGAACTCATTCTCACAGTTACAGTAAGTGAAGTTCGTGTATTTGTTGCCCATTGGTCATGGCTTCTAGGGACGAATATGTGGTGTGATCATTATTTTGAAGATAGCTGTAATGAAAAATTTCTCAAAGACCAGCATAATGTTCTGCTGACATTCTTGCGGAGCTGCATAAGATTCAATAAGATGAGTCAGATTGTGGAGAGTGTTCATTTGACAATTCCAACGGCAAGCTGACATTTGAAACTTGTGAAGAATAAACATAATCCTCAGAATGTGACGATAAGTACCCGTTAGATGATCTCAGTAGAGACACTAGGAGGGGTGGATCTAAAAGTAAGCTCACTATTTGATATAATATTCATTCACTATTTTCAAGGCACTCGGGGTCAAAGCTATAGATACCCTTGGAATAATCAAAGATAGCTATGACAGTGGAAGGCCAGCAGAGAATTTCCAGAAGCGTGAAATGATTGCAATCCTGAAGAAGCCAAGGACAGAGAAATGCGAAGAACAGAGTACCTTTAGCCTGGTGTCACACACATCGAAAATACTTACTAAGATTATTAGCAGAAGAATGGAAGGGAAGATCGAAGGGAATCTTTCAGAAAATCAATTCGTATTCAAGAAAAACCAAGAAGCTAGTGAGGCAATGCTCAGCTGAAGGATACTGGCCGAGAAAATGATACACGTAAACAAGCCGTTGTATGTGACATTCGTGGACTTGGAAAAGGCCTTTGACAACTTCGAATGGAACAAGATGTTCAAAATACTGGAAGCTATTGGAATGATTGGAATGGACTACAAGGATAGAAGAAAAAATGTAGTCTCTACAAGAACCAGGTCACCACAATACAAATAAAAGACGGAAGGAAGATAGAAGACAAAATAAATGAAGTATTCAGATAAGGATGCAACCTCTCCCCAGCGTTATTCAATATATACTTGAAAGAAGCAATAAGAGACACAGAGGAAATTGGTATCAAGGGTATCAAGGTGAATGGGGAAGGAATAAATATGCTCTGGTTTGCTGATGACATCGCAGTTGTAGCACAAAGTCTAGAGGACCTACATGCATCCCTGACTACTATGGACCAAGTACTTCAAGAATATAATATGAGCATCAACAAGAAGAAAACTAAAATCCTAGTGTGCGGAAGAGAGAAGCTTAGGGCAAATATCACAATTCGAGTGAATTTGGTACAAGTGGAGAAATTCACCTGCCTCAGCAGCACTATAACCTGGGATGGAAGAAGCTCAACGGACATCAAGTGAAGAATAGCACAAGCTAAGGAAGCTTTTATGAAGAAGAGACAACTACTGTGCTCAAAGAACCTACGGCTGCAAACAAGGAAGCCCTTTATCGTATGGAGCGTGGTACTCTATGGATCAGAGACATGGAAAATCGGGAAAACAGACCAGCTAAGAATTGAAGCCTTCGAAACATGGTGCTGGAGGAGAATGTTGAAGATTAAATGGACAGATAAGGTGAGGAATGAAGGGGTGCACAAAAGAGCAGATGAAGAAAGGACAATGTGGAAAACCCTACGGCATAGAAGAAACAGATGGATTGGATATACCTTGAGGCACAATGAATTAGTTAAAAATATATTAGATGGGAAGATTGAAGGGAAGGACCCGCGAGGAAGACCAAGGGGCAAGTATATGGGGCAAATAAAGAAGGGTGTGAAAGAGGAAGCATACCATAGTGTGAGGGAATTAACACTAAATAGGGCATAATGGAGGGCTGCAGTAAACCAATCATGGGATTGAAATACTGATGATGATGAAAACTATTGTCATTAGGCTACTCAATTTTTTTACATTTTTTCTGATGGTATTTCTAATTTTGGTAGGACTAATCATTCATAATTCAACAGTTCAAACTGCAAAAACAATAAATAAATACATTTAAATAAAGTATATGACATTTGTTGTTTACTGTGTGTCGCCATTTTAGGCAAGAAAAAATGAAATTGAATAAAATCGAGAAAATGATTCCAACACTCAAAGTTGGTGTTTCAATAAATAGTTATATCGAGAAAAATATTACAATAATGAACTGAAAAAATCGGTGAATGTGAAGAACTAGGACATCATTTAATGAAAAAACACTAAAAATGTAAAAATATAAATGCCTTGTGACAAATTAACTTATTAATTACCGGGGGTCAAAATGACCCCATTTGGGCGTTGAATGATGTCGAGAAGTCCGGGCGTCCTAGTGATAATGAATCATACAGTCTGGTCGCCCGCGACATCCAGAATACTATTGGCCAGAAATACTAAGCCCTTCACTATGACGCAATGGAAACTACTTCATAACCACACAATCTAAATCAACACTTAAACCTTTTTCATAGTTTTTTTCTTTGACATCCATTGGTTCATGTCTTTGTAACAGAAAAATGTGATGATTTTCTCTTTCTGCATCTTAATGTCACATATTGTCAAAGATCATACACAGTATGTTTCAGGCTAATGCTTTACAGATGCAACAGCGTCAAGCTTTTTCATAACTTGCACTTTTTCTGCAATCGTTAATGTTTTGTACTGATGCTTCACTCCTCTGCTGTTGCCACAACTGTAAAGATTAGACATGATTAGGGAGGAACACAAGCAGGTAACAAATAATATTATCAAACTACGTCTAGTGTTCACTAAATATCAAGCCAAAATGTGCATGCCATGCAAGTGAAAGCGGCCAATCTGTAAAACTAGTTGTAGTCCATCTCGCGATGTCTTCGATTTCACCATAGCTGAATTTCCACAAGGAAAAAATATACCTAGACCAGGATTCGAATGCGGACCCCCTGATTTCTGGCCAGGTACTCTATCTGTTAAGCTGCTGAAGCTTCCTTCTCCCTTGTGGAATTTCTAGAGTTCCACAGGGAGAGAATGAAGGAAGGGAAGGTTCCACAGGGCCTTTCAAAGAGACCTGTTTGATCTGCACTATAGGCATTAGAAGGAGATAACTTTTGCCTTAGGTTTTCTTCTGATTTTTCCACTTGTCACCAAGTAGTATCTACTGAATTACATTCCTCTTTAATGGAGAGTTGAGCGATATGCAATACTGTATTGTTTTTTGAACCAATCCAACCACCCATTTTATAGACGGAAGTTCTTATGTAAGGCAGTTGCAGACTTTTCAGCTTGTACTTTCACTAGTACACACTCCTTGAAACATTTATGGTCTGGTTTCTCTTTGGTGTTCAGTGGTCGCGTACAAATGCTGCTGACCACCAGTGATTCGTTGTGTGTGTTCACTATGTAGTGATTTTGTCATGACCACTTGGGCGTTGCTTTCGAAGGCTGTCACCTGATGTTTGTGGATTGACTGTTCTTAAAGCTATCAAGACACTGGCTTTGCTTCCGGCTGTTGTATATATATAATTTCACCTTACGAATATAATTTCACCTTAGCCATTTCCTTTGACCCGCACTGTAGTTGCCCTCTCCCATCTCTTTGCTGACTAACTTCAGCTATTCTTCAGCCAACTCTTCACTGCCATGCCATGCCACTGCCACCTTCATATGTGTGCAGATTATTTAGTACTTCTAAATGAAACTTAAGTAATATGCTTTTTGCTGTTTTGGTATTTTGTTTCAACCTATGAGATATTAAAATTGGACTTCTGTGGTATATATGGCTTCTGGTTCATATATGTACCATGTTGGAGACATTATTTTTCATCAATTTCTGATTATAAATTATCGTTGAACAATGATTTAATGTAATGTATTGGGCTGCAGTCCTATCTGAATAAACTTCAATCCAAAACTAATTTTGTAACCATGAGTTCTGCCATATGGCTTCTTCTAGAGGGGACTACCTTATATACATGTCGAGGAGTTTAGAGAGGTTAGGAGTCCTTGATTAAAAATCGGCTAGCTAGTATAACTTTCACTCATCTATAGATACAAGATAGAAATGTTCAATTATTCCCTGCCTTTTTATAATATGTTTACCTTTTTTGCCGCTGAAAGGCTGTGTTTTCTGAGCTTTTTCTTCAAAAGGCATGGAAACAAAAATTGGAATCTATGATACCAGTTCATTTTACTTATCTTTCTTAACATATTTCTAGTACTGGCGTCATGGCAACTGTACAACTTAAATTTCATTCTTGCCGTAATTAATATTTGTCATACCATCCCATTTCATCCTAAGATTTGTAGGCTGCAGCCCTGCATTCTATCCTGTTTCCTGCTTACGCCTTTATGTCCTTATAAATCTTGTTTCATATTCTGCTTCACCTGTCCAATGTATTTGCCCCTCAGTGTTCTTTGAGGGACTTTCTCTATTATTTTTCATTCTATTAAGCTTCTTAATAATTCATTGTATCTCAAGATGTGGCTTATCTATTAGGATCCTGTCTGCTTGATAGTGCTCCATATTCTCTTCTGTTCTTCTAGGCATAATTGTTTTTGTAATACACAGATGTTTACACCACGTACTACTGCTTATGCAAAATTTGAGATGCACACAAATATTCCAGGCCAGCAAATTTCAAAATTTAAAGTTACTTGAAGAATGCTAAGAAAATGCTATAACCTTAACCTGGAACATCAGGATATAGGCGCCGGAAACAGTGCATTTTTTTATAAATAACAAGTAAAAACATTAGCAAAGTAAAAGTACAGATTAGTCCAGAAAAAATATCTGTGCTCAGAAAATAATGTAGAAACAAGCATTCTATCTCACTCTTTTTATTTTTTTTAAATTATTCATTTCTCCAGAAAATGTAGATTCCTTAACTTAAGGGGCTTGGCATTTTGATGAATGGTGAAAGACTGTGTTTCTAATTTTTACAGGACTCAATGTCTTGATTTTAAAGATCTAGTCTTTAAGTACGATGCAATCCACGTAATAGCTTTCCAATGCCCTCATTAATGCCTGTTCCTTGGATATAGACATAAGAAACATATTTTCATATTTTATTGGCAGAAAGAATGGCAAAGAAAAGTGGTATCCAACGGAATCTATGCAACCCACTTGACACTAATGCCAATATGCCTGAACCTAATTGGCACACTTCACCTGTATGGCGGGGATAAGAGATAAGCACTCTGTGCTCTGGTGTGAAACCTAATGAGCAGCCTAATTGCCACTGGGCACACTTGGCGCCCTCCCCTGCCCTATGCAACAATCACTGCCCAGGTCACTTGAGAAAGGGGCCCTCTAGCAGTTCCAGGCATTAAACCTTCAGTACAGAGGAATCTTGTCAAAGCATTGTCAAATCTCGTACAATTTGAGAGTTAAAACAATTTGCATTTGAGGTGGCAAGTTTTTTGTGGACTTCTGCAACAATGTAGTAAGATACAATTGAAAATTGGATGTGGATATGAAGTATGTCATAGGAAACTATTCATTATATCGGACAGGTATTTAATGTAATAGTGATCCAGATGTTTGAGAAAGGCAATGACCAGCAAAGAAATGAAAAGTAACTCTAGGAAATTATCATTTGAAAATAATTGAGTGCTATAAATACCTAATAGTGTGCAACATACCATGTGATTTGAGCACTTAATGTTCCTTGAGTAATTCATTGATTGTAGGGTGTTTTTGGGTATTGAAATGCCATGTGCATTGAAATAATCAATAAACACAGGTTGCTTAATGATCTGTATAGTGGGTTTCCAAGCTAAAAAATCATCCTATATTATTCTTGACCTAAATGCTTTTTTTCTAATTTTCCAAATCTAGGAAAAGAAAGCATTTGATATGTTTACTTAAGAAAAATTATTCTTTTTTTTCTATAATTTTTGGTCAAATTTGTTCAGTAAAATCTTTCACTATTTGAAAAACTGAGTCGCAAATCTCAGGAAGAGATCATAATTTGAAATTGTTTTTTTCTTCATGTCAGTTAAATGATAGAATGGATCACGTATTCCCAGCCTTTTTGTCAGTAATTTTTAGGCAAAAAGTTTGTGTACCAGTAACATGAAATTTAATGTACTTGTACTCATATGTGTACTGCTGGTTGGGAACCATTTGAATAGGCAATGCAAACAACTTGCCTCATAGCTCCTGTGATGTTGCAGTGGTGAACACATGTGGAGGAATTCATGTTTTTTCAAACATAACTTTGTAAAGTTAGGGCATTCATTATTGAGTTAAGTTGATCACCTGTTCATGCTAGAGAGTGTTTGTAAAGGTAAAATTATTATCATTTCAGGTATATCTGCAACTTCAAGGGACCTATTAGGAGCTGACCAATGCCAAAGGCTGCTATCCACTTTCACAGGTTGGAAAGAAGCATCTCTGGATTTTGATCAATGATTTCAACAAAGGAGACCCTCAAAGCATTATATGTAGGGGGAAGAAATAGAGTGATTAATAGTGGAGGAAAATGTCTTAGGATTAAGTTTATGTAACTTATCTATAAATGCACTTGACTATGTAAAATTCCACTAAGATTTGATTAAAAACAGACCATGGTTTTGAAACTTTGTGTCATCATCAGGTGACACGTTGTGTATCCTGATTGAGACTCAAAGTGATTGAAATTGAGTTGAGACTCAAATTGAGAGTCAAAGTATTGAAACTCAAATGAGTTTTGGCGAGGTGAATAAGTTTGGCCATTTCATTTTACAGGTATCTCTCAGTACTCTCCCATCATGGGCCAATAAGTTACATGTAGGTCTGGAAGTTGATTCATCTTCCCTCAGTGCAGGTACTGCTTTGGTAGGCAGAAAATCTGTTTTTAGTAGCACATGAGTAGTCTTAGGTGTTAGATGCTGCTGTGGCTGAGGTCATTTAATAGCATTAACTCTAAGATGTTAATCTCAAGACACATTATTGCCCTGGGTGAGATTCAAACCTGTGACATTTGCCAGGCCAGAGTGTTACTTACCTGGTTACCATGATCTGATGAAATTGTTTTTTTTATTATTTTCTATTTTTACTATTGCATATTATACCTTGTATTTTCTAGGTATTAATAAGAACGTACCCCGTTATATTTGGTGGTATGGGTTCCTGGTAGATCTTGCCTGTTGATGGTGTGAATGCAGCAGTAGAATGGAAGATGTGGGGATAAATTATGCCCTGAAAACATTATTTTAATTATTGCCTAAAATATATAGATCTGTAGCAAAAGTGAAGAGTTAGCTCTCAGAGGGTTGTGTAAAACCTTGCCCACCACTTGCTTTGCCTATGTCACGAGGGTTTTTGGGTTCCTCCCACGTTGATTCATCCTGCTGGATGACAGTTTCGCCGGCATTCCAGTCAGCATCTTCAGGTCCAGAAGACCTTTGGAGGAACCCGAAAACCCTCGAGACATTACCTGAGCACCGTGGAAGCCTTCGCAACAATATCTTTGCCCATCCTCAATTTAGCTCATCAACACAATGGAAACTTGCATTTGAACAAACCCTTTTCAATTCACCTTGCTGACAATGGCTGACTGGACTTTGGCAGTGATGAGCTTGTCATGTTACAAAAGTATCATAGAATCAAACAAGCAATTATCAAGAACAAAATAAAAAATATAAAAAACAACTAATTTCGAACAGAAAGGGCTCTTATTTGTGGTGCATACAATGTGGTTTATCAACACTCCAAAAATAGCACTATTGACAATGGTATGTGGCATGATAGTCGGCGAATTTATCTTTTACCATCATTATTTAAGATCTCAATTATCAAATACTTTTTGGTATTTCAGGTATTCAAGTAGTTGCAGGTAGTATTCGTAAACCTCTAATTCCTGATATTGAATATGCCATTAGTAGCATATTCACTGTGGGCGTATATTTTAGAAAAAATAATTTTATAATTGTAATGAATGTTTGAAATCGGCATTGTTTTTATGAAGTGCATTAATGTAACAGAACTCTTTCAAGGATTGCAAAAATTAGAATACTTATTGATTTAATTTCATATTTTACAGAGATTTTGAGTAAAGGGGTTTGGATTGATGGGATAACTAGAGTACTGGCTTCCATTTCTGAAGGCCAGGGTTTGAACTATGCAGATGAAGATATTTTTCACTGGTATATGCCATATACTGTATGGGTCCCTACTTCAGTGCAGTGTGGAAAACATCTCAAGTTTAGGGCTCCATCAGTCAGGTGGGATGTTAAATCTTGGACCCGTGATGCCTTCCGCGGGTATGCACTAGATCTAGATGTATTTAAATACCGATGCCAGGGTTCTTTCTGAAAATTAAAAAGGCAATTGGAATAAATAGCAATTGTTCAGCAATATAGATTTGCAATTGAAATACTTAATAAAATACTGAGGAGGAAGATGGAAAAAATATTCCTTGGAGGATTCTCGAAACTCCTGACATTTGGATTACGAGCTAGGAGTGCTAACCAATGCACCACAATAGCCTGTTATTGTGTATGGCATTTAAACTAGTCGGAATAAAAATTGTTTCCTTGTGGAAAATTGCATTATCTTTCCTTTAGTATACAAACCTGCTGAAAATACTGAGTAAAAGATTGTGTTACATCAAAAATGTAACTTATTCAACAAAACCACCAATGATTGGATGAACGAGAGAAATTATTGTTCTGTGATTGAGGAAAAAATTGGTGCTTCAACTTGCCTAGTGGCCCCTTGTAAAAACTAGCAAAATCTACCAGGAATCTATTCCATCAAAGATGAATGGCTACATTCTTATCAATGTCTGGAAAATACAAGCTATATTATAGAAGTAGAAAATAAAAAACTTCAGCTGGCCATGGTAGCCATGTATGTAACACACTGGCTGACAACCCAAGGGTCATTGGTTTGAATCCCACCCAGGTCATGGACGTTGTGTTTGTCTAGATGATACAATATATTGCATTCAACGTGGTATGTATGTAGTAGTATTTCAATGTATGTAGTCTTCCCTTCTTAAGTTTACACAGCTCATCTGAAGTCCCAATAATCCTGATGATAAAATAGAGCCATTAAGTTGCTAGGGTAGGGGCCCCGAAATTTTTGGGTCGGGTCATCGTCCTGACCCGACCTTCGGGTTGGGCCTTTTTAAATCTCAGGTCAAAATTGAGCTGGGTCAAAAATCTCGAGAATTTAATGCATCAGGAAAAATATTTTACTTTTCTTTCCTCTTAACTTCTATTGTCTTGGGCAAAGTTTTAAAGCTTTTTTGGTAATTATTTGAGACAGCACTCTCAAAATATAACAAAATATATACATTTTATGGCATTAAAGTTCGTAAAACATAAGCCAGTGAATATTTCCTATGTAAATGGCGATCCTGAGCCTGCGATTTCCCAAGTCGGCAATCATAGATTTCACAAAATTTCCTCCCAGTTAAGAAAAGATAAGTAATGAAAAAGTTGCAGATTTTTATATTAGAATGTAATATTTGGAATTCACTGTAACTGGAGGACAAGCGCTATTAAGGATGCTGAAGATTGAAATTTGTTTCTAAATCTACGCAGTTGTGACAACAGCCTGCCCAATTATGTTCAGTTGCACTCGGTCACTTAATTATAAAAGAGCAAGGGACTAATCCCTTTTCCAAGAAAAGATTCATGGGTTATATATTGACTTCCATATTTTCAGCTGAATATACGATATTGGGGTGAAATATTATTTCTTTCCGATTAAAAATAACTTGACGACAAATGGGGTGTGATACGGCATATTCTCCATATCGTTTCCCTGTTAGCACCTCCAGTAATGAGTAAAATGTTCTCGGCTTTGCACCAGGTTAGGCTAAAAAGTTTTTAAAACTTAGTCCCATAACTTTTTGTGAAGATAAATTATGATATTTCTATCATTCCTTTAGTTTACGAAGACATAGATTTAGTGGGCTCCCTAACTGCCTTTAAAACCCCGTTGCAGAGGCTTAAGGTCAATGCGACCATAGCTTGATTGTGCAGTAGCTGGTATCTTGGAAATGTTTCCCATTTTAGTAAAAATATTGTATTTTGACTTGCCATTGCAACATATTGGACATTGATGTGTTTGTTTTTTTAAATGATATTCTGGATTTCTAACATGTTTTACTGCAATAGTTGTTTACATACTATTTATTTGCCTCTACGCATGGATGCCCATTATCCTTCAGTAACTTAATGAGTCTATACACCTTCTTTCATCTCCATTCTCACTAAAACAATCTGCCTCGTAGTACTAAGAGTTCGGTAATACCATTTTATGGTGATGTAATGGGACATCCTTAAAGCCACACAAAAACTGTCCTAGATCTGTGAGTATCCAGATCATTAGCATAATAGAACTACTGTATCCTCTGACAATTAAATTTTCATTGCCATTCCCATACAATATTACATTATGTTTAGTTCCTTTCAGATATGTAAGAGTGTGTACAACAGCTGGAAATGTATATCATCATAGTTGTTTAAATACCTACTCATACAGTTCACTACTTACCTGATTGCCTAACTGTGGTCAGGAACAGGACTGAACCAACCACTTCACAGTACAGAAATTCCAATTCACCTTTTCATATGTAACAAATTGCTAGGCTTTCTTTGTGGAACCACATATTGATAATGTAAGTAAATTCACTTTGTAAAATTCCACAGATTTATTAAAACATAAATATGATGTGCTTGATAAAAGTGGTGTATACCTACTTAGTTGCAAAGATACTAACTGTAAAGCTGTCTATGTTGGGCAAACAGGACGTGCTATCCGTAAAAGGGTAAAAGAACATCAGCGCTGTTTAACGAATGGTAATGAAAGTTCCCAGTTCGCCAAGCATTTAATAGAAGAAGACCACCAAAGTGACTTCATCCCAAAAGTCCTTCATTCGCAGTGTAAGGGCCACAAGTTGGACTATATGGAAAACATTGAAATTTTTTTGTATTCCAAAAAATCTAACGTATGTGTGCTGAATGATATGCTCACGCCTGGTGGTGTCAAAAGCCATCCTGTAGTCCACCCAGAATAAGCAGCACTCTTTTGCTCATTGTGTGATGGTCTCTCTGTATAGTGCGAGCAATGTGCTTGACCTTTGGTGAAAAGCCCAACTGGAGGAATGGTGTTGGTCCTTCAGAGGAGTTTTGTGATGGATATTTCTCTGCCTGGTAGATGCCTGATCATAATTGATCGTGCATTCCAGCCCCATGAGAAGATCAGAGGTGGACTTCAGCTCGTATCCCTTCATCAAAAAATCATCTGCCTTTGCAGGAGATAGAGCCTTGGTTGGTGGTGTGCAACTTTGACCTTGCGGTTGGGATGTCATTTTCTTGCACAAGTGGTTGGTGTAGTCATGCAGATTCTGCTGTGACAGATGGTTATGTTCAGGAAACATCTTACACCACAAAGAGTGCATCCTATCCATGTACCCTATGCGACTTGGCTCACCGGCAGCTTAGCAAGCTAGAAGGTCTCTGCCCACTTCATGCGAGCTTTTTTTTAGATTTTTTCGTTAGTTTGCCTCTCCCAACTTTACTGGGCACCTCATCTGAGTGGCATTTTCTGAATTCTTAGGAGCCCGGCAAGTGAGGTGGTTAGTCCTACAAGTAGTTGGCCACCATTAGCCAGCTGAAGCCATTACCAGGGATGCCACGAGGCCGGTGGTCCTTTTTGGACCTCTAAAGCTATTATTACTATCACGCTATGGAAAGGGCATTTTCTATTTCACCATTTTCCCTTTGGCTATTCACAAACCTCTTGTCACTCCTGATGTCTTTGGCCTTGTATGTAGTATTGCATGAAGTGGATGAAGACCCTGTGGGGGAGACCTTGCTTTCCATGCTGCCAGTGAGGCCAGACATAGGGGGTACATGGTAAGGATTTTCTCTTTGTGGCCTGAGATACATCCAGAAAATGACCATCAATGGCAGCAGGATCATGCCATGCCACCCACAAGAAAATGACACACCAACCACAAGGTCAGAGTTGTACACCACTGGCCTCTCCTACAAAGGCAGACTCACTGCCGTGGATTCTGCTAATATTCCTGCCAAGGAAGGTGAGCTGAATGCTGATTTTACAAACTCCTACAAATACGGTTTGAGAGCATGCTAAATTATGATGAGGCATCAACCAGACAGAAAATCATAAAATTTCTCTACTGGACCAAAAGCTGTCCCAGATGAATGGCATTGTAGATATGGCCTTAATGGAAACATCTAGTCTCTAGGAAATCAACGACATGGTTTATGCTGCTGACAAACTGATGTCCTCATCCCAGGTGAATACAGTGAACTCTCGTTAGTACGTTCCTTGATAGCACGTTCATTTCCTCAGGTCCGGGTCGCAGTGCATGTAAATAATCCTGGTTAGCACGTTTTGGTTACCTCTTTAGCACGTTCGTAGGAGGACCAAACCAAATTCGTTCCAGCAAAATAACCGCCCTATAGGTTAACATGACGATGAATATCACTCAAGAGGTTTTATTCTCGCATTAAAAAAGATCGTTATTGTTTACAATGAAATTTGTTAAATACATTATGGTTAAAAATTGTTTATGAAGAAGTGAAAATGCAGCATTCACAAACATTTGAATTGACCATTCAGCGTTTGGCACCCACAAGCAGACGATTTTATTGCGATGTTCGTTTGTTTTATAAATGTTCGCTGGGCAGCCAAACTGAAAATACTTCGAGAAATTAACAGTGTGACAAGTAATTAAAGTGTGACAAGTGATAAGAATTAGTCATGGAGAAGCGTGTGTTGAAACGACAAATATCGACGATCGAAAAGCTCAAACTCCTCCGAGAAGTGGACGAAAATCCACATATGAAGCGTGTCGAAATAGCAGCCAAAATGAAAATTTCACCGTCAACACTAAACTCTATTGTGAAAAATAGGAAAAAAATTGAGAGTACATCGCAAGAAGGCACCAGCAAGTACAGGAAAAGAGTGCGAGGTGGCAAATTTTGTGAGTTGGAGGATGTCCTCCTTAAGTGGTTCAAACAAGCGCGCTCATCCAATGTGCCATTAGATGGTGTAATATTACGTGAAAAGGCCTCGTACTTAGCCGATAAAATGGGCATCAGTGATTTTAAGGCTTCGAATGGATGGGTTGAAGGATTTAAAAAACGCCATGGCATAGTTTACAGGTGCGTTCGAGGCGAGGCAGCCAGCGTGGACACTAACGTTCGAGAAACGTGGAAGGATGTCACCCTCCCAAGCATCATTAAAAACTACAGCCCGAATGACGTTTTTAATGCCGATGAGACCGGAGCTTATTTTTCAATCTTCTGCCTGGTAAAACTTTGGCATTTAGAGGAGATAAGTGTCATGGAGGCAAAATGAGTAAGGAGAGGCTGACAGTCCTCCTATGCTGCAACGAAAGTGGATCGGAAAAATTGATTCCATTAGTAATCGGGAAATATAGACGCCCCAGATGCTTCAAACATGTTCGGACATTACCTTGCACGTATGAATGCAACTCTAATGCCTGGATGACCACAACACTTTTTGAAAAGTTCCTGCGAGCACTGGATGCCAAGATGGGTGGACAAAATCGTAACGTTTTGTTGCTCATTGATAACTGCACAGCACACCCAATAGACACTGCATTTTTAAGAAATGTTAAAGTGGCGTTTTTTCCTTCTAATTGCACGAGTGTTTTGCAGCCCCTCGATCAAGGTATCATACGATGCATGAAGCTTAAGTACAGGGAACTACTTGTCAACGAGAGATTGACCAACCTTCAAGTGTCAGGTCAAAAAGTAAACATCCTAAAGCGATGCATTTTGTGAAGTATGCCTGGGACTTAGTCAAACCCGAGAACATAAGAAATTGCTTCCGTGCGTCTGGATTTCTTCGCACCACAAATGAGGACCGTACCGACCGTACTGCGTCGTTGACTGATATGAGAGCGGATGAGCGTGACATGAGTTGAAGGCTGGGATCAGCTGTTCGGAGAAGGGGAGGGGATATCCTTCCGACGAGTACGTTGCTTGTGATGATGGCATCGAAGTTTGCAGGTTGGTTGGTTGAATTTGTGAGACTTAAAAACTGAGGATCATTTATTGAGAGAATTATTAATTAAATTTACAATAACTACTCCAAAAATTAACTTTCATACTCTGAAGTCTTTCAAAATTTGATTGAATGAGACGGTGAATCTCATTGTCGTGTATTTTAATATGTAGATTTATGTCAATAGACGAAGTCTGTGAGCAGGAACTTCGAAATGAAGAAGAAGATGAGAATGACGAGGTGGAGCCCAAATCGCCTCCAACATTTGCTAAAGCCGTCGAGGCGATGGACACAGTGCGACAGTTCGTTACAAGTCACGAAGTTGATGAGTGTTCTGAATGCTTTAGTAAAAATTGATTCAACTATCAAAGAATTAGGGCTCAGTATTAAGAAACAAAGCACTTTACACAGATTCTTCTCGCCCCTATAAGTTATTGTTTCATCTTTTAACGTATGTTTTTGTGTGCTAAATATAAGTAGAGAACAAATGGGAAGTTCCATTTTTGTTTTGTTACAAGTGGTCAAGTAAAGCCATATACGTTCCGGAAAGTGGAATGTTTTTGGGCCAGGTGCTCATTTTGTTCATTTTTTTGAGGAATTTTGACAATCCTCACAATATATTTTAATATTTGTTTATAAAAATTTTAATCGTGGTTAATATGAAAATATAATAATTTTCGTTGAATTCATCATAATAATCGACTTATTTTTGTCCATGATTTGCAAACCATGAAGTGCGAAAGAGTGCGGTGTGGGGCATTCGCGCTGCGGATTCATCTATCCTGAAACATGTTAATTACGTGGAAAGTACGAGAAAAATCGCCGGGCGGCTCCGCTAACTATGATGCTGAACTTAAGGGAATCACATACAAAACGTGCTGTTTGGTTATTATCGTCATAATTGACTATGGATAACGCGTCAACCTAATAAGTATTATCTTGGAAGGCGTAATAAGTGGAAGTGAAACGTTTTTTACAATAAATGAACGGCAGCTATCTACCAGAATAAACTAAACGAACGTAGCATTCCCCTGAACGTTATGCAACTCATTATTACATCTTTAACGTTCGCTGGAAGGTCAAACCTCTTTAGCACGTTTTCCTGGTTAGTACGTTCAGAATTTCGGGTCCCTTCAAAAACGTGCTAACGAGAGTTCACTGTACCATGTGGGAGAATAAAGCAGGGAGTAGGCTAAAACAGCTAAAAGCCAAAACCACGCTGGCCAGGCTGAATGTGTCATGAATTCACTGTGTTATGGAATATCTTTCCTCTGGTTGGATCTTCGTACTGAAGGTTAAATGCATAGTGTGCACTCTCTAGGGAAACCATCACTGACTGAATGCAAAACATGGTGTATATTCTCTAGCAGCATGAGATGGATGCAATTCTGACCCTTACAACAGTAAAGAACAAGCTGGTGAAAAGGACTAATGCCAGGAAGGAGAACTCCACCTTCTACCTTCAGCCATCCCGTCTCTTCCAACATCCTCTGCATGTTGTCAAAATCATACATCCCTGAGATGGAACATTTTCTGGAAGGCAGTCTACGAGTCCTTTTAGACATTAAGTAGCCATTTAATGAAGCCACTCCAGCTGTAACCCTCTTTAAATAGTTCTGTGACCACCACCTAATGGATTTTAGTAGATGAGGCATGTGTCATCAGGTTTATGCTCCTAAAATTTGCTCGGTTCTCAGCCCTCTTCTTTTTAGAAATAGGGATGATGACTTCCTTCTTGAAGTCTGTGGGTATCTGTCTTATAAAGTACAAGGATGGTTTTGTAAAGCTTGTTAAATGTCTTCTCACCCACACTTCTACTTAGCTCACCAGGAATATCATCTATTCTTGAAGCAGTATTTATCTGCAGGCCCTTTACTGCTGCGTCGACAAATGATCTTGAAATTGATTCTCCCATATCATCATTTTTGACTTCATTTTCCTCGTTGATAACTTTTACACTGAGATTGTATAACTGCTCCAAGTATTCTTTCCATCTTGTACTTTTTATCTTCATGTTCAGTTTAAAGTTTTTCATTCTTGTCCCTAATGGCATTACTCTTGTGTAATATAAGATTAATTAATTTTTAAAGGGCTTGTTTAGATGATCTGCACTTCCATATACCAAATTAGTAAATGGTTATTGCCATCTAGATAATTTGTTAGTCATTCATGATGAGGAAAATTCAAATTATGGGAAAGGAGAATTTTCAGTTTTACATCCTGATTTATTTTTGAATGATCTATTTCAACCTATTTTTCGACCATCCCAGCCAACCATTTGACGTTGTCAAATCTTTATTTCCTAATTTTTTGGTGATGTGCAATGCATTTTCTCTTATGATGATACCATTTACAGCTATATTTGATGATCTAGAATAAAACCAGTCCTAAAGTATTCCGTCATATTAAGAATTTTAGACATTTTCTAATTTTAGACAGTTGCCTGCACTGGTTAATATGTTTTGGAGTTTTGTCATGCTTTTTCCTAATGGTGTCCAGTGTTGAGAGAGGTAGTCTTAGACGTTTTGCCATATCAGTGTGAATTGATCATCCTGATTGTAGAGAAATGATCAATATTGTATAAATGAATTTGTAGTTGAATCGAAGGAAATGGTCTCAGGCATCACTCGGTGGAACTTATCCATTATGAAGATAGAAAATAGAGAGCACTGCAATTCCACACGTAAGACTTCATTGAACAACCTAGGTTTCGCTGCAGTGCATCATCATCAGGATAATTGCCTAATTTTTAAATTTGAAAATCCATTTGAAATCGTTGGTGAGCATATAGCTGTCCTTATGGATGTCCTCCTTGGTCAATTTGCTATTTCTATAGTCTCCCTTGTCATTTCTGGTCATGAAACACATTGGCTGAAGCCTTTGCGTACATTTTAAAAGTGTTTTTGTATGAATATTGGCTTCTCTTAGCGTTCACCCTTCTGTTGATATTCTGTGGAAAAGTTTCAATCTATGCTATCCTTATTTAATTAAATAAGATTGGCAATTTTCCACAAAGAAATCTTTACTTTGACCGGTTTCGATGTGATACATCATCATCAGGTGACCAAATCTCAACAAAGTCCAGTATATATACAAATGAGGGGAGGGACCGGGGGAAAGAAGGAGTGAGGAAAGAGGAGGGGAAGAGGGCCTAAACCAAGGGTGACAACGAAAAAAGGGGGGAGAGGAGGGAGAACTGGTGCTAGGGGTGGGAGTTGGAAAAACCACACACAGAACTGGGAAACCCTGGCCGTTTGAGGAGTACCAAGGCAGAACGTACACCTTCAAGTTCAAGAGAAGCCATATGTGGGGGGGGGGGGGGGTGGAGAAGGGCGCCGTCCTGTGGGATGAGAGGCCGCCGTCTTTCGGCCTTGCCCGACGAAGGCACAGTGGCAAAGTGGGGGGGGATTATCACAGTAGGCCACTCCTGGTCTTCGAGCCCACAGATAAGAAGATGGCAGTGAAAACACTGGCCTCTGGCCGCGAAGGGTTCCCCCCCCCCACCACGCCTATGTGGACACACTCCCCAAGCGTCTTAGCCCCTTCCATGGACCTGGCGTTCGAAGCATTGCCGTGGGATACCCCTTCGCAGCCATAGGCCAGTGTCTTCACTGCCATCTTCTTATCTGTAGGCTCGAAGACCAGGAGCGGCGTACTTAGAGATGGGCAACTTGGTAAATTACCTCGGTAATTTTCGTAAATTACCGTGGTATTTTTCGTAAATTACCAACACACCTGAAAATTACCGTAATAAACGGTAATTTTCCGAAAAGTTCTTTTTCATAAAATGTCTTCCTCACGAATAAACCATTGAAATGGGTAATATTATAAATTAAGAAGCAAAAACTGTTTTGTTTACATTGTGTCCATGATTAATTCCAATTAATCCAGAGTAAAATAACAAATGCACATTGCGCCGAGGTATGTCTTTGGAACTAAAATTTCTCATAGTGTGACAAAAAAGAGGCAAATTGCGTGTTGCTGCCAGCTTCGTTATAATTTTTTTAATGAGTTATCATAGATAAACGTCGTGATATGTTTGATATAAGTGTCGGCATTTATATCTCAATGCTAATTGATTTCGTTTGAAGTCCTCTGATAAGGATTTGCAGCTCAAAACTTAAAATAACCGGAAAATTACCGTAATTTTCGAAAAATACCGTAATTTACCGCGGTAATTTACCTCAATTGAAAATTACGGTAATTTACCCATCTCTAGGCCTACTGTGATAATCCCCCCCCACCACTTTGCCACTGTGCCTTCGTCGGGCAAGGCCGAAAGACGGCGGCCTCTCATCCCACAGGACGGCGCCCTTCTCCACCCCCCCCCCCACATATGGCCTCTCTTGAACTTGAAGGTGTACGTTCTGCTTTGGTACTCCTCAAACGGCCAGGGTTTCCCAGTTCTATGTGTGGTTTTTCCAACTCCCACCCCTAGCACTAGTTCTCCCTACTCCCCCCTTTTTCCGTTGTCACCCTTGGTTTAGGCCCTCTTCCCCTCCTCTTTCCTCACTCCTTCACTCCTTTCCCCCGGTCCCTCCCCTCATTTGTATATATACTGGACTTTGTTGAGATTTGGTCACCTGATGATGATGTATCACATCGAAACCAGTCGAAGTAAAGATTTCTTTGTGGAAAATTGCCAATCTTATTTAATTATGTTATTCCACCATATAATGCCTGAAACAACTCTTTATTCTATGCTATCCTATTTCAAGAAGTTTTCTCTGGTTGTCCACCGGGTAAGGGCGTCCATTTCGGCTGACATTTCGATCCTCGACTCAAGGGTCATCTTCAGGGTGAGATGACCCTCAAGTCGAGGATCGAATCGTTGGCCGAAATGGACGCCCTTACCCAGTGGACAACCCGAGAAAACTTCTTGAAGCAGATATGCCGGGAAAGCACCAATTCCTACTTATGCTATCCTACCCTAAAAATTTCAATTGCATGTTAGTACACTGCTGTAATTTACTGAGCACATGGTGATAGTAATTTCTATGGTTTGGGAATTACATTCAAAGGCATTTCAATTTTCCGATAAAGGTGGGCCCCATGAGGTCAACCCTTAGGAAAACTGGCAATGTGTATTGTTGGAAGTGAGAGTAGTGAGGTGGAAACAGCGTAATGTTTGAAGATGAACCTGTTTTTTTTTTTGTACACATAGAAGAAGAAGTGAAATCATTAATTCCATATTGTGGTT
Organism: Platycnemis pennipes; assembly: GCA_933228895.1. NCBI lineage: Eukaryota > Metazoa > Arthropoda > Insecta > Odonata > Platycnemididae > Platycnemis > Platycnemis pennipes. The sequence continues at coordinate 113,194,999 of OW121846.1, forward strand.
TTGAGCATATTTTTATTTTCTGCTTTATTTTACTTTTCTTTCTACCTTTTTACCTTTTTCCTAAATTCCTGTGCTCCTGAACATTATGATCTTGGGTATCGTTCTTCCTGCATGTTCAACACCACTGTCCATGGAGAGAACATATAGACATAATTTCCTCATGGATAAAGGGAAAGGCTTAGTTCCAAGAGATAAGGATTTGCCCTTTGGCTGGGGACTTACTGCCCAACTTGTCTGATACAATGATTTGGGCTGTGAAATCTGAACCAGAGAGGGAAAATGTATGTCTGCCCCTCGATCAGAATTCAAAGAAGCCAAAACATTTTGCTGTATGACAATAAAGCATCAAGTGATAATTTTTACTGTTTGAATTTGTGTACATACATGCCTCATTCAATTGGCTGTCTTATTTTTTTTACCATTATTTATATTCTTATTAATAGCAGGGTTTATTTCTGTACATTTATGTATGCGTTATGACTTATCTTTTATCCATATATGTATTTGATGAAGTGCTTTGCTTGTAATAAATTAACAATTATATTGATAACATGGCATCCTGAAAGTTTAATTTTTACTGTACCTTATCTTTCACCATGACTCTGTACTGAAGCATCGTATGCATCCTGCTTCTCTAAAAGGCAGACTTTAAACTTTTTAAGTGCTCTTGTGTTTAAGATTGGTAGGTGTAGAGTCTGAAAAATGATGTTGACAGCTATCTGATATATACTTAACCAGGATTTTTCCTTCCATTCACTCTAGATGGCTCTTCTAGAGGGTCAATTTCTGTAATTTCCAGAGCCATAGAGAACCGTCACAGGCTTGCCTGTATTATACTTTTAGGAAACTGTTTTATTTCTTTTCTAGTTGTAAACCAAGTACTTTAAGGTTACTCTTTTGAGATTTCAACTAAGACATGAAGTTCTTCATTGTGCTGGGTATCATATGATATGGGAGTTTGTTATCTTGTGAACAGCGGATCACAATTTCAGCTTCCTAGTGGTAGAAAGTCAGGTATACTTGTGCACTTCAGCTGCCAAAAGCAGTAATATGTTGAAGTGCACCATAGTTCATGTTAATTTCAAGTACTTTATCTGTCCATGGTACTTAGTTTCCTAATATTGAAGATTTTGTGCATGTGTGAACTTGAATATTTTTAATGTGCTAATGGTTAGTTTGAAAATTTTGCAATAACATTTTAGCATTGTCATTATTTTTTTCAACCAACTACCTACTATAAAAGCAATGATTATCAAAGAGTTCATACGTATTTGTATGAAAAACAGCTGACTTAATGCAATAGTCACTTTTTTCCACTACACAGATCAGAAACTCTGTTGTTCTGTACATTAGCGGAAAAAGATTTGTAGACATTCCTGGAATATGGGCGGTGTGAAATATGTAATTTTTTTATAATACTCAATTTCTGGCCCCTATAATTTAAAAAAAATTAGAGTGCTGAGCAGGAGTAAACATTGGTATGATTAATGGCATTTGAAAAGGGAGTTAGATGAAGTAAAAACACTTCAATCAGTGTTTGGAAAAAGCCTATGGTTCCAGGTCCAGCCATGTGCTAGTAGTACCCAGTGGCTGATATGATTTGGAGTTTCCCCCTGGCCACACAGACTTATATACGATTGAGTAGTTATTATCCATGGGAATCAAATTAAAGCATTTCTGTGTGATCTTCGCATATCTACTGTTTGTTGTGTACATAAAAGTTAAATGAAATTCAATTGACATCACACATCAACTTTAATGATTTATTTATAATTTACCGAAATCATTTGTGAGTTTTTGGTCATTATAAAAGCACAACTGTGATGATTTTTATATTATGGGTGTGAAGGGCAAGAAAATGTTTTTGTTGAAGGATATCTTTTTTATCTCGCCTTTAAGTGCCTCAGCTAGAGAGAGCATACAGAAATGTGGTCTCCTACATTCGTCACCACCTCTGCTATATAATGGTAGGTACTGTGTTGTGGAATGAGTTTGGTCACTTAATAATATATTATCACTAGCAGAAATGCTCGTTGATTCTCATTGGAATCGGATTAAAGTAAGAAATGAAATCATGTAGATGTCATGTCTCAAAGTCAACTTGCCTGCTATTGCTATTTATGCGTAGAATATATTAGTATAATGCAGGATCTGCAATCACAGTAATTTATTGCTCACGTTCAGAGAAAGGCAGTTGGCAGCCGAGGGACAAAGAAGGGTCCCAGGTCCCCACCCCCAGGCCAGGAGTGGTGCCTTTAGTCTTGGAAGTGGTTTCCCCTCCATAAATGGTGATCTTTCATAAGTATCTGGATGTATCAATAGCTACAGCTATTTATACATCCAGATGCTTATGATAAAGATCCATTGCTTCTGTCTGCAGGTGTTTTCTTGGAATGGATGAAGATCCCATGGATCAAAGCCTTAGCTACTGCCAATGCCCTAGAGGGTTTGACCACCGTACACTGGAAGAAATAAGTGAAATACCATTTGCTTATTGCATCTGAACATTAAAAACGATAGTAAAAGGAATGATTGAAATATACAAGGGAAACAACAGATTCTTATCAAATCCATTTGTATTAAAACTTTGTGCCACATGTTTATCCATGGCATTAGGCAACCAACACAACAGTTACCAGTTTATGTAAAAAGTTCCAATAGGTGAACTATAGTTCAGTGACCTATTTCCTAAATGGAACTTTGATGCCCATCACTAATGGGTATTGATGAAAATAATGGAATTTGTGTCAAGATGATGCATATTGAAGAAATACACTTGATGTAAGACATTCATTGTTCCTTATTGAAGCCTGAAGTGCAGTACAACTGAATAAGTCTACTGGGACTGAACGGAGGCAGCGGATGCTCATAAAGATGCATGCAAAATTTCATTCTGTGTGTAAATTATCAGAATGAACAACCCAAAAAAAACCCACCCTCTTCCCTGCCTGGCCACTGCCATCAAAACCTATAATTTTGTGAATTACTTATCTTTGAAAGGCATAGGGTCCTCTTTTTGTTTTGGACTTCCAATCATAGCGGTATCAATCTTTTATTGAACACTTGTGTCCAAATGAGCTGTTGATTTAATTTACTAGTTTTTTCGATGTTGGCTACTAAAATACAAATTGTTTGAGTGTTCCAATATTATGTTAGAGAAAAATGATGGTCTTGAGCTAAAGCAGGATATGCCAAAATTTCATAGTCATTTTTTGACATATCTGTGAAAAATTGGGATTTTGCATGTGTGTGTGAACATTCCCCCTGCCCACTTGATATTTTAGAATGCTGTAGCATGAAAAAGAAAGTAGTGTGGTAATTAGCCTCTGAATTGCTATTCCCATGCTTTTATATTTTTTTGCTAGCACAACTTAATTAGACCCAGTGTAAGTTCTGTAGTTGTTGATTCTCTCGGTATGTATGCAATATGTATTGTTATTTGTACCTTTCATGAAATGAGTGTCTGGCAGTAATTTTTGTTTTTCTTTTCATGCAGGAAAGGAGGTTTCTTGAAACATTGAGGCTTATCCCACCTGCATCTCCTGGGCACATTCGTGCATTAGACAAAATGGTGTTGAAGAATGTCACCAAGCTAAGAATGGGAGAGGCTGAGCATAACATTCGTATGGATGTTTTTAATGAAGTGTCTGCATTTGTCGCTGAAAAATTTCCTGGTTAGTTAAACCCAATATACGTTCATTTTCAACCATATTTTTCTTGTATTATGATGGTGGTGGGACGATTAATGAATGACATGAAGCCTGGTCTGGTGAAGGCTTTTGCTAACCAAATATAAGCGGGCTCCAATGAATTTAGTTTGACTGTGGAGGCTGTCAGGAAGAGGGAGGCCAAAACGGATACATAGTATCAGTTTTTGAAAGATTTCTCTTGTCTAAATGAATGTGCCATGGGAAGAGAAAATGATTGAGAGGAGTTGTTGCAGGAGTAGCAATGGGTGTTGTTGCAGATGTTGAGAGGGGTGGAAGATTAGACTATGTAGAATGCTGGACAGTCTCTCATTGTAGCTGGTAAATCACGTTGCCGGAGGCTCAGGTGGAGGGGGGAAATGATTGCTAATCTTATAGATATCATAAAATTGACAAACCCTTTGGAGTGCTTTGGTCAGTGGCACTTCTCACCCTGCAACCATCCACACTGCAAAACATTAATGAACAATCACCCTTAGCACTATAATCATAGGCACCCAATCACCTCCCATCCAGTTTGCTTCCTGGTAAACTGCCATTCCAAAAATGTGGTGTAAATGCTCACTAGGGTGTACCTTATTTGGGCAAAAAAAAATTATTTCGTGAAAATATTTTAGCCACACCCCCTCATTTTTCTCTCTGACCTCTCCAGCTGACCCCACCCCTCTTCCTTCATCTCTCCTCTGTCTCTCTTCCTCTTCTTTACCCCCATCCTGGAACCTTATTTCCTATCTAGCAGAGGTAGTTCACTGCTGAAACAGTTCTACCAAAACATATGAGTGTCCCGTTTTTCATGTTTATGTTTTTATCTATGCTGTGTATTAGTTCTTGTACCTCATTCGTCGAGCACATACAAATTAGCTCCAATGAGCATTTATTGAATGAGTATATCCATATATCAGCATGTATAATGCTTTCAAATTAGTGAAATCCATCAATACATTCAAGCATTCAACATTATCCATATTTTCCTGTTTTCCACTCAGATTCATCCGTTAAACTTTCCCTCTCCGTCATAAACCGCCCAAAACCGCCCGGCGAAGAAGTCTCCGCTACGAACGAAATTTAAATACCCTCTATCCCCAGTGGTAGACCTATTTTTTTGCGAGATGAGAGGCATGCGGACATTGCTTCATTTAACTTTGAATAGCTATGTATGTAATTGAGTACTTTGTTTCAAATTTTGAAAATATTTTAATCAAATGTCAATACTGTGAAAATAAATCGTCTTACCTTTCTGTGTATTTAATTTCCTACTTCCACTCCCTTTTCTTGGTGATATTGGAGAAAAACATCCCACTCTGCATAGTGATAAATCGCAGCTGTTGCACTTGAAGGTTGTTTCTATTCTCCGCCCAGCAGTGGTTCTTCTTTTGTTTGAGCTGCAGTAAGCGCACATCTTTCTTCCGTCAATCTTGGCTAAACAATGTAGCGCTCTATGTGGACTAGCGGCCACGGGTAAATTTAGTTTACGGCCTGTCACTTTGCGGGAGGTGAAATTACCGATCATCTGCCTATAGAGGGCTAAACGGAAGCCCTTTTGCGTTACCCCGTGCTTAGTTTTTTGTGGAGGATTAGTTTCTTTATACAGAATAAAGCTGTTAACTATGCCCGTATTAACAACAAAGGCAAATACGTACTTCCACCACTTTTTCGTTTTCCTCCCTAAGTCGTAGTAGCGCCTTCTCTGATCAGCTCTGTCAACGCCACCCATATATTTAGTATATAAAGAAATTGACTCAGGACAGGAGACCATAATTTGCTTGTTCCCTATCCCTGTTTTTCTTGGGACATTCATGTACATACCTTCTTGGGTCGGAATTCGTTTGCAGAATACATATATCACGATTATCGTGCCAAACTGTTTCTGTCACCTTACCACATTGTAAGCTTTTACTTTCACCTCTTTTGAGTTTAAGTTTCTTTGGATTTTTCAACTCCGCGCGCCATTCCCTAAGATAAGTTCTAGTTGTAGCGCATTCGTAAATGTTATTCACTAGTAACAAATTCATGAGTGTAAAACTTGAAAAAAAAACTATTGAAGTACACGGGATGTTTTTTACCTAAATAGTTTCCTAGCAAATTCATAACTACTTGCGTTCCAAGTAACATTTCACAGTTTCTTTTATCCTTTTTTCCTAAGTATACTTTTCCACGAAGGACATAACCATGGGAGCTCGCCAACACCCAAATTAAAAAACCCCACTTCGTTGGCTTTCCTCGGATATATGGTTTTATGAAATGACGCCCTTTAAAAGCAACCATTGCCTCGTCAACACTTAAATCCCGTCCTAGTCGATACTTTGTATGGAATGTATCCATTACATCAAGAGCCATTCTTATTTTCTGCAGCACATCAAAACCCTCCCTGCTTTTTATCCTGCGTTATGTCACTTATGTGAAAATATTTCGATATTTTTGAATACCTTCCCAATGTCATGCAATTGCGAACTATTGAACAATCAATATCTTGACTATGCCAATAACCCCTACTTTCAGGTAAATCAAAAATACCCATGTATATGAGTACTCCGATGTATGCTACAACTTCGCTATAGGTGACATCTACCCAGTCTTTATCGACCTTCCTTGTGGAAAGTTGGATATATTCTGCGTATTTATTTGTATTCTCTACAATACGCTCAAAAAAACTTTCACCTCCTAGCATGTATTTTAGGAAGGAAAATTCGTCGTCGCCTACCGCCAAGTTATGTATAGGTCCACTATCTTCTTTGAAATCCTCTGATGCTGAATAAATTAGTGTATCCCTCCATGTGTCTTGCAACTGTGAAGTAGCTAGGAAATTACTTGCAGTTGGAGCAATTTCATCTTCTAAACCGAATTCACTCGACTTATCACTAACACTTCCTTCTCCGCCTGCACTTATGGAACTAGAGCTATCTGAATCACTAGACAAATCTCTGATCACTTCCTCTGCTATGGCACCCTCACTCAAAGAAGTCATGGTTAGAACTGGGCGGCGTATGGAAAAATATTTTTCTTTTTCGCTTGGTCTCTGACTCAGCTTCTCACCATATGGGATAAGATATGTTGTATCAGTTAGTGCCCGTGGCCACACAAGGAGAAATATTATTTTGTGATACTGAAGCCAACCCTATACGAGCGAAAAAGACGTCTGGAGATTTCAGCTCTCAGTTGCGTCCTGCGGAGGGCAAAGACTATAATATGCCTCATTCATCGCCTATCTTCGAACATGGGCCAACCTAAAAGGACCCTCTGCCAGAGACTATTCTTTCATCACTTCCCCAAAGATGACATGCCGTCCGAGAGGCCCAAGCTAGACCATTCGACCCTTCGAGCAATTAGGCGTATTGTGACAGATTTATGGGGTTCTGTTTCATCTGCGTGAGAGAGAAGATAAGAAAATGTGTGCGCTAGCGAGGATAAACACCCTCAAGATGAAGCAGATGACTATGAGGCTCCAAAGAACCCTCGGAACACAGCTCTGCAGGTCGGGCGGTTTCGGGCGGGTTATGCAGGAGGACGTTTCAAACGGCCGGGCGGTTCTGGGCGGCTTGTGACGGAGCGCAGAATGAGGCATTTAAACTTCGATAGGGAGAGGGTTAAACTTCATACCATAGAACTTGCATGTCTTTGGCTCCTCAGTGCTTTCAAATTTCCCAGCTTAAATGTAACCCGCTAGCCCCCCTACCCTTTCTTCCACTCCGCACCTCTCCCCACCATCTGGTGGTGGTGATAATGATAGGTTGATCACTCAGAAGTGTGCTGGAAATTAATTACATATTTAATTTGGAAAGTAAGTGTTTAAGTACTGTCGGGTGTCAAAATGATGGGTTGATCTTGGTGAATTGAGGAATTTTATTTGTAATTTTATTATTTGGTTTAGCATAATTTGTTAGTTTTTCCAAATGTTTGTCATGCACAATTCCTTTGCAGGCTGCTCATTGACCCTCTATGGTTCTGTTGCAACTTTTCTGGCTCTTAAGGAATCAAATGTTGATATGAATCTGCGAGTACCATCCACAGTTAATGGCCCAACTACTTTGGCTTCTCTTGTTAATTCATTGTCTTTGACTTCAAATTTCACGTAAGTTATACTGAACTTAACTTTAATTGGCTTGAATAAAATAGGTTATATTAGTGTTGCACATTAAGGCCTTTTGAAAACAAAATAATAAATGTTTGATGCTCTTATACTTTTTGGACAGGAATGTTGAAAAAGATTTTGATGAAGGAAGACCATCAATCCATTTTATTCACCAAGAGACGGATGTTAAATGCTGCATATGTCTGTCAAAGGAAGAAACATTGAAAACTACTGAAATCATTGCCAAATATCAGATGATTGATCCACGGTTTTCCCAATTAGCAGTTTTATTCCGCAAGTGGGCCAAAGTAAGTTTACTCTAGAATGGGTTAAGCTTTCAAGAATTTAATAAGCCTGTGTTTTGTTATTATTTTGAGATAGTCATAATGGTTCTATGTTAATCTAATTCTCAGTTGGGCCTTTGCTTGGTGCCCATTTGGCTTTTAAGATATAGCTCCCTCTGAGTACGTGCAGAGTCATTTTTTACAGTTGGTACCTTGTTCTTTAAAAAAAAATGTTCGGAAACATGTAATCAGTTGACTAATTTTGATTTTATTAGCATTGAATTGAATTGAGTAGTTTCCTTCATCAAAGAAAACAGAATTCATTAACCCTTTTAGTGCCAGCCCCGTAGGCCTAGTATGCGTAAAAAATGCCAGGCCTTTATTGACAATTTGTATGTTTGTACTGAGAAATGTATATTAAGCCTTATGCTTATTTGTTGAAACTAGTTTTTTTGTATAAGGCCTTAATACTTACAGGTATGATGAAAAAGTTCATTTACGTTGTAATCTCTTCTGTTGGATATGTGTCGCACAGAATAGAAAAGGCATGATTGTAAGAGCACCTGGCCAATAGATCCGCTGTGGCATTCTTCGCACATACCCCATGGGCCGATAGATTGGCCCATGGGGTATGTATTCATTATACGCGAATAATTTGAGTTGAGAAATCCCAGTTTACTAGATAATTAGATGTTAATTTTAAGTTAATTTGAAAAAGCTGGTAATGGTGGGACTGCACTGCCTTTTTGCTGACATAACATGCATATTGTTTATGTTGCGAGGCATAGAGATTATTCATTTCCTGAATGTACCATTGTATTTCGGAGCCCCTAAGCACTAGTGAACATGCATTAATAATCACTGATGAAAATTATCAAAGCTCGGAAAGTCTTCTTCATTGAATATGGTATTGATAGTGGTTTTGTAGCTCCTATGCCTCCTGCTCATGGAGTACCCTGCTGCCGTGAAATATGGCATCAACTTGGCCAAGTTCACAGCAACTATAGGCCAAGTTCATGGGAAGTATAGGCCAAGTTCATGGAAATTATAGGCCAAGTTCATGGCATGCTTATCAAAATGATTACTAACTGTTTTTAACAAATTCAAAGCTCGCGAGCTAGCCGCAAAAACTTTAACGGAGTTACCCGCTGAGATGCACGATAGTAAGATATTCCACAGAGAAAAAAATCATTCGCCTTTACCGGGACTCGAACCCGGACCCCCTGATTTCCAGCCAGGTGCTCTACCAGTTGCGCTACCAAGGCGTCCTATTTCTCTGTGGAATTTTTTCACAGTTTTTCATGCCACTCTTCATCACTGGGTGAACGAACTTCACCACCCATTACAGAATCAGAAACAATATGGGCGGATGAAGTATTTTGGTGATGTTTACATATCACCAGTGATGGGTATCACCCAAGTTGCAGAATAAGGCCCCTGTACTGTGGGAAATGACAAAACTATTTTAGTCCTACAAATAACTGCTCACTCCACCTTTTGACCATTGTAGACTGGCAGACCAAATAGTTTGAAGAAATCAGCATGTTGTACCTACATTGTGAACTTGTTTCCAAGCAAGCTGAGAAACTGAAAGTCTAATTTTTTTTCTGCTGGAGAAAATGTCCATTTCTGTCTCAGTCTTCCATTGCCACATGCAAGTAAAAGCATGATTCAGTGGCGAACCTAATTTTTAAGTCATGAGGAAACCGTGTCTAGGAGTGAGAGAAGCTTTTGCACTTTGTTGTGCAGTCTGCACTTCTGTTTTGCACTATGAAATTAAAGGGAAGACTTCAGAGTTAATACCTAAGAGGAGGAAATCAGCATGCTGTGATTCACTGATGACATAGTGAAAGTGGTCAAGTCATGGCAGAGAAAGAAAGAGGCTGAAAGATGATGCTGTTAAACATGGAAAAGACTCATCAGATATCACCCAAAGATCAATAAAAAGAAAAATAAGGTAATGGTTTGCAGTAGGAGAGAAGTGGGCTAGACCAACTATGAGAACACAAGCTTGAGGAGGTGGAAGAGTATTGTTATCTGGGAAGCCAAGCAACCACTGATGGACAAAGCAAGAATGAAGTAGTCAGTAGAGTGGCATAGGTGAAGAGGGCATTCTACCAATAGAAGACTACTTACAGCTGGAAATACAAACGTGCATGTAAGGAAGCTCTTCATTAGAGCATGCGGATGTAGCATGCTTCTTTACGGCAGTGGCACTTGGACGATGAAAGCAGCAGAGAAGTCAAGACTGGAAGCATTCAAAATGTGGTGCTGCAGAAGTTGAAGATAAGAGCTCAGCTAAGTGACTAACGAAGAAGTCCTAAGAAGACTGACAGTAAAAATAGAAGTCTGCTGAAAGCACTACCTCCCTATTGCATCAAAATACAATGAGAACACACAGATTTTCCCATCACTGATGATAGTAGCCTTGGGCTCTGCATGCTCCAGTGGCTAAGGCTACATTGGTCCATTAAACCTGAACTTTACTTTATGACAGGCACGATGTCCATGTTATTGGCAGGGTTCAAACCCATGACCAAAAGTTTGCCTGGCCAGTTTGTTACCGACCTGGCTATGGACAGCTGGTATCACTCGTGAGAGAGACATATTGAAATTGCCTGCAAAGGCAGCCATCAAAGATCTTACCACTCTGGTGACATCATGTGTTTACTAAAAGGTGCTCAGCCTTTGCCAGTCTTGGATTCTCTTATCTCTTGTCTTGTGCTTCATAAAGATAGAGCAGAGACTACAGTTCTATCAACACTTCCCCCCTCCAAGACAGCCTTGCCTTTGGACGGAGGATTTGGGAATGATTAGAGGGCAACCATTCAATCAGATAGTTCAAGCAATAGGGAGGCCCCTTGATTCCTTGTGGATATCATTGGTTCCACCTCTAAATGGAGCTCTCCATGGGAACTTATGATAAATCTGGGAACCTTGGATGAATCTGAGCAGAGCTAGGGCCCTTAGGTTTACCTCACATACCAACCTAATGTTTTCCTCTATTCCAATTCCAATAATTTCTTAATATTCCTAACTCCTCTCAAGTTAGCCAATTGCAAACAATAGTTTAACCCTGATCAATGATCTGGGAAATCTGTTGTGTTCAAAGCTTTTTCCTCTTTCAAGTATACAAGTTTCCTCTAAAATCATGTTTCTCATGTGACGTGGTGCAGATTGACTAAAATAAATGCTTTAACAGTATTGAAATCAATGTACATTGGCTCTATTCTGCTTTTTTTAGAATGTGTTTACCCATTTGGTCCTCAGCATCCTCCACAAGCCTGGAAATTTTAAATAGGCATCTTTACATTTTCCTTTCTCTCTTAAAATACTGTCCTGTCTTCTCTTGTAGAAATTGTTGTTACTCCCAACTGCCTGCCATAGGTCTTTTACAATAATAATATTTTTTTTCACCGAAGACCAGCATACACAATGTGGTATAGGTTTTGTCAATAGCACCAAACCTTTTATTTTTAAATGTTTTTGGAATTGTGAATAAACCCCTGCACTAAATTCTTACTCAACCAAGAAGAGATATTTATCAGATACTTTCCTGACGTTTAACCCCTCAGTGGGGTTTTTGCAGATTTTGTAGCAGTTTAAGAAAAAATTGTATAACGTAGCACGTTTAAAAACAAGAGGAAATGGAAGCCAATTGTTGATTTTTGAATTACAAGCATTCAGTGTTATAAGTTCTCCGCATTTTAATGCCAATCGTTGTCAATCTGTTAACTACTGGCATCTAATAGTGTTACTTCAGGAGAAGCATAGTAGTAATCCACGGCACCTTTTGTGAGAGTTTGGATGAGTGCAATCATGCTCCTTGGCATACTTGTGGATTAAATCGCCATATGATGCTGTCATGCATAGTTACCCAGTACTTTTCCTTAGTTGCTGAATTTATTAATTTTTCTAGATTTGAAATTACAGTTTTGAATCAATCAATATACTTACCTTGTTTTGTGAAAGTTAGCTTTTTATCTATTCCATAAGAATATTTAAAAAAATCTGTATCACCAACCTCATGCATAATACACGTTCACATCTCATTGCACTCCTTTTAAGAAAAAATAATTGTGCCATGCACTGCACTCCTGAAGTCCCTGTAGCCAGGCCAAGGTGAAGGTTTTTCTTCCATTTACGTATTATAAAAATGCATACATACACTCACACACACATATGTTTACAATCATGCATAAAGAGTGAGTGTGTATGCATGTATGTATAGTATAATATTTATGTATCTGCTTTTGGCTTAATTAGTTTCTTCAATTACTCAAGATTTTACTTCATGTATGAAAGAGTTCCACTCAGTGAGAACTTCTAGACAGTGTGCTTTTAATTTTGCATATCCTGATGCAGTGAGTGGTTTCATCTGTTGTTCTTAAGAGAACCAACAGTGATAAAATTCAAGGCACCAAGGCTTTTGAAAATTGTTTTGCTTTCTTATATAGTTAGCTGTGTCAACACTTCTAGCACTCATCATATCTCAATTCTAGTCCATTCAAATGTTTGCATTCAAGAGATTTTACAATCCTTTCCAAGTAGTTTTTATTTGAACATCTTCATTTGCAAAATGGAAGCTTCTGCTTGTCATATCTCATCAGCAGCTGGCATATATATTGCTTTTCTTTATCTTCTAGATGTGCAAAATTGATGACTATAAGAGTGGGATGTGGCCTCCTCACACCTTCCCTTTGCTGCTTATATACTATCTGCAGCAGTGTGAACCACCAGTATTGCCTGTTTTGCATGAGCTCAAAGGTGATCCAGATGACGATAGCTATTTAGGTAACTATGAATCTCACTTTTACCTCCTATCTGCTGTCTTCTTCATACCACAGTATTGGTATGGAATTGGAATTCAAGTCATTGGTCATTTCAGCTAAATCTTCAGAGTTAACGTAGGTTGGTGTAATTGTATAAGAAATGCAGGTGAATGGTGGTAGGTTTCTGTAAAGTGGAGCTATTATGATTGTGAGTAGTCTACAACCAAAGATGGAGACATGGATGGGACAATTTACAACACTGCTAGTGGAGCCCTGCTGGTGGTGCCTTAGGAGTGAGCAACTCCTCAACTATTGGATTTTAACTCTGTCCCTTTTGTATTGCAGAGTGCCTATTTTAACAATATTTGTATACCCTTGACTCTTTAAATAGGGAAACAAAGGAATAAAACAGTAGCTGAGATATTATTATTTTATTGATCCAAACTCATATGACATAGAGTCCAAAACTGGGATTTAACCTGAAATCCTGATGTAACATGTTCTTTACAACACCGGTGACATTTCTGTTTTATATTTTTAATGTGGGTAGTACTCTAATATGCTATTAAATTTTTACTAAATATCTTCCTCGTATTATATTTTATTGTCTTACAAGGGGAATGTCCGAGTTTCGGGTCTAGGATTTAGATGAAATTTGCTAGGCAGGTAGACCTTGATTAATTATGTACGAATCACCCCCCATATAGGGTTATATATCCAATAACTTCATCAAAAAACGAGTTTGAAATACTTTATTGCAAATATAAAGCTTATAATTAGTCATGTTTAATCAGTGTAGTTTGGGTTGGGGGTAAAGTACTTACTTCACAGTGTCGATGTCCCTGGTTTGAGACTCTATTTCCAGTTTTTTTTTCATCGCAGTTTCCTTGTACGACTATCCCTGGTTTTGCATATTTTTAAACTTTTTACCTGGGATGCATTTTAACTATTTTGCGTACTAATTACCTAATTTACTAAAATTACGTAATTAGTGCGTAATCTAGTTAATTACGTTATTTACCTAAATCACATAATTAGTACGTGATGGTCTCGGAAATACGTCCGCACGCCCTGTCGTTTTTTGGGTACGAAATTAATGGAAGAGCATGAAGTGTGAGCATGATTTTTAATTTCCGTATCTTGGACACGCGGTCCAGACACATGTACAACATTTGTTCTGATTTGCCTGGTGCCGTGATTTTCCAACGCTGTGCTTTTTTGGAAAAACTAATCGCAAGAGAAAAAAGAACTTAAGCTCTGCAATCATATAATTGTGAGTATCTACGGAAATGTTCGGGTGATTCTGACATACTCCTGAAAATGTGCAAATATTATTTGTTACCGCAGGTATTCTATCACTTTCGAAGCATAGAGCCTCTCCCTGGTACGTTGAGGATGCAAAATATATCTTCTAGCTTTGAAGGCAGTACGGAGCAGTAGAATTTTTTTCGATTCTTTCAATCATTGTGCCATGCTTCTTCGTGAAGGCGGGCATATAGTACAGCGATAAAATGCAGTTGTATCAGAACACGCCGCAGTTGTTGGACTGGAAATGTTTAACAGGATTTTGGCAATGATGGATGAGATGTACTTCATTATTTAGGAAGATCTCGTGGGAGATAAGAGATGAGATTTGCTGATACACACCTCATCTCGTGGGAGATGAGGTGTGTATCAGTGAATTAAATAAAATGACACGCACCTACACAGTCCAAAGTGCCTTCAAAGCTAGAAGATATATTTTGCATCCTCAATGTACATACCAGGAAGAGGCTCTATGTGCGGACGTATTTCCGAGACCACCACGTACTAATTACGTGATTTAGGTAAATAACGTAATTAACTAAATTACGCACTAGTTACACAATTTTAGTAAATTTGGTAATTAGTACATAAAATAGTTAAAAGGCATCCTGGGTAAAAAGTTTAAAAATATGTATAACCAGGGATTGTCGTACAAGGAAACTGCGAAGAAAAAAAAATTGGAAGTAGAGAGTCTCGAACCAGGGACGTAGACACTGTGAAGCGAGTACTTTACCCCTAACCCAAACTGCACTGTTTAAACTAATTACAAGCTTTATATTTGCAATAAAATATTTTTAACTCGTTTTTTGATGAAGTTATTGGATATATAACCCTATACGGGAGGTGATTCATAAATAATTAATCAAGGACTACCTGCCTAGTAAATTTCGTCAAAATCCTAGACCCGAAACTTGGACACTCCCCTTGTTAGTATTGGTAAGGTGTTTTTTCACAATAGTCAAACATAATGGCGAGCAATTCCTCAATGTGTACAAATTAGAGTATGCAGTCTTTTTGATGTTCATACATATTTTCGTCTTGATGTATAGAGGGAATTGTTTTCGGGGCTGGGTTATTGTAGTGATTAGAGTGCCGGCATTTCACCAGGAGGGCTCAGGTTCGAATCTCGGCAGTGAAAGATATTTTTCATCAGTAAACGTGCCCCTAATTGAGCGTTTTGTGGAGAACTTTCAAGTATAGTACTCTGTCTGTCGGTTGGGACGTTAAGCTGTGGTCCCCTTGGGTACCTATTCATCAGGTGCAGGCTAATACCGACACCTTGGCTCTCTCCACTCTTCTTATACCTTGCACTCATCCTTATGCCTTTCCTCCTGGTCTGAAGTGCCTCTCAGTGAATATACAGGCTTGAAAACAGAGATGAGGAAATGTAAAAGACCATTTCTTTCTCTGACCCTTACTTTCACAGCAGTTGGAACCATGTCCTTAGAAACAGTTTTATGACCTTGTGGGAAATCCTGGAGGCAGAAAGTCATCAGTAAGTTGCCTTTGCTGTTTATGTTGTCATTTTCTGTACCCTATTCAAGAGTGTGTGCTGGTATATGGAGGCTGCTCTGGTACCAGTGTTTCTGTTCATGTGTATATTTTCTAGATACGGCAATTGAAGATTATCAAGTCACTTGAAGATTATCACTTTGGAATCCATTTTGTAGCCCAGGAGGGAGGTAATTATCACCATGTTGCCTTCGAGACTAAAGATTCTATATGAGAGTGTGCATCAGTGCTTGGAGGCTACTAACTCATCTCTTTGTTTGCTGTTGGGTTATTATGTGCTAATTTTCTTTTGGAATTAATTAAGACAGATAATTGAAGAGTTCTAGGTTTTTCTTTGTAGTGATGATTTGCGACACCTCTTGGAGGAGGTGGAGAAAACATTGATTTCTCTCAAAATAGTGAATGGCGGGGACACCACTGATGACGATGGTGCCTCCAAGGTTGGAAGCAGTGCAGTAATGCTGGCAAATGTGCCTCTCGGCCCTCGCAGCCCATACATTGAGACGTGGACAAAGATATGTGACTACCAATGGATGCCAAAACAACCACGTACTACACTTGACTAAATGTTCCAGACTCCAGAGAGGAGTCTCAAAATTTTTTTGACTTATTGGTTGGTTGGTTATTTAGGGGAGGTGACCGACAGCTGAGGTAATTTGCGCCATATAGGATAGGTGGATAATTGGGTAATGGTAGGAATTTTCAGGGAATGGAGGAAGGGTGGAGAGAAACCTGGCGTCGGCATTAGCCTACTCTTAACGAAAGGTGCCAAGGGGACCATGGCTTAACGTCCCATCCGACGGATGGAGTACTGAACTTGAAATGCCCTCCACTAGGCACTCAAGTGGGGACCGGTTTTCCACTGAAAAATCCGCCACTGCCAGGAATCGAACCCGGGCCCTCAGGATGGGAGGCCAGTACTCTAGCCACCACACCAACCCGATCCCCTTTTGACTTATTATTCACACAAGAATGATAGAAATGCTTGCTAGGCAGACGAATAACCAACTAGTTATGTGGCACAAATACAGTGTCAAAAGCAAGGATAACCAAGTCTTCCGTGATGTGAGAGGAGTTTCTAGTGTTTCTGGGGATTCTGTTAAATGTGGATTCTTTTAAATCTCCAATTACTGGAGCACCGACCTCCTTTTTAGTTTTCCTTGTTTTTGGCACTGGACAGGTTAGCTGGAATATTACAGTGTTCTTCCTTTTCGCATAATCCTATACCCAGTGAGCCAATACAAAATGACAGGCTTTACAAAATACAGCCACTGATAGACCTTTTGTACAAGATGATGGACACAATAGTAATGCAGACTTAGAGACTATGCAAGATGATTTGATGGCTCTCTGGAGGGGCCTCCTCATATTTAGAATTTTCTTGAAAGGCAAGAGACACTGCTATGGAATCAAACTGTGCATTTTAACGGAACCTTGTGTTTGGCATGGAGGTTCCTTGTGTATACTGGTGCTTTCGACGTCAATGTAGGTGGCCTGGGTCACATCAAAAACTTTGTCCATAAGTTAATGAATGACAAACTTGATGTCAACTGTTCGTTGTTTATGGAAAATTTTTGTGCAAGTGTTGACTTGGCCCGCCAACTTTTTACGTGTCCGACTTGCTGCTCTAAAACCCTTTAAACCAACTGAAAAGGCAATCCTCCCCATGTTATTTCAACAAAATTAAAAATGGGTGAAGTTGTGCACGTAACCACTAATGAAGGTGTCTCCATGTGGAAGTGGAAGGACAACAGGATGTACTGATGATAAGACACCAAATTTGGGAGTAAAATGATAGATGTTCCATTCCGGAGAGGAGATGGAAACGTATACAAACTGGAAGTCATTGTGAAATGCAATGGATTTATGGGGGTCATTGATCATTTTGATCAAATTATGTCATATTATCCTATCAAAAGGAAGACCCTGAAGTGGTATAAAACATTTGGCATCCACATCACCTATATAAAATCCAATCCCAAAATCTTTATGACTACCACCTTGTAATCACTGAATCACTAATACAACTGACTCCTCCTGTTTCACTTCCAGCTTCTACTCCTTCCTCTATTCTAACCTCCAGAAACCTAGGCTTATCCAGGCATTTTCCTGAACTACACAAAATTAATGACGCAAGGCACAAAAGTAAACAGCACAAGTGCTAAGGGTGCTCAATGAGAGGGTTTAGGAAGGACACTATCACATATTGCAAGGGAAACACACCATTTTGCATTATCCCATGCTTTGAGTCTTATCACAGCAACATTAAATGCTGACTGTATGTAAATGTTGTAAATCGTATAACTTAGGTATGTCTCAATATATATTTTTAATGATATTACTTATTTTGTGATGGATTATATATGTATTTTAGTAAGGAGTGTAGATATTTTGTCCGTTAGAGTTCACAGCTAATGGCTGAAAATAAAATAAACTAATTAAAAAAGAACTTACCATACTAATTCTTAGGTGAGACTCAATATCGTTATCTTGAACTTATATCGCAAATCCAATTCTTTTCAAAATAAAAGTACTGTGCAAAATGGCAGTTATTCTTCCCTAGGTATTTTCTTATGAAAATTTCATACTTGAATTTTATTATTCGTAATATTTTCTCAAAGAGTGCCACAAGTGAGTGCAATGTGTAAGAATAATTTTTAATCAAGCTAAACACTTGATGTTATGTGCTTAACAGAAAAGCTCACTGGTAATTCAATTATATCATTAAAATAGGCAAAAAAAATTTTTTTTCAAATGTTTACAGCATATTTCTAGCATATTTACCCGGACATTTTTGCATGCTCAGCATATGAAAGAAATGTATTCAGCACATTGAAAATAGAAGGGAAGATTAAAGGGAAGGTCCCGTGAGGAAGACCAAGGGACAAATATATAGGGCAAATAAAGAAGGATGTGGAAGAGAAAACATACCAGGGCATGAGGGAATTAACACTGAATAGGGCAGAATGGAGGGCTGCAGTAAACCAATCCTAGGATTGAAATACTGATGAAAGACATTGAAAATATTTAATTTATAAATGTGTACAGCACAGTGTGAGCATCAATTGTGCTACTAAGGTTAACATTAATTAAAATCAATTTTTTATTTTCATCTACTGCAAGAGTACCACAGCAAAATTGTCAAAAATATCTTATTTTGATGTGGCTTGCTCTAAATTAGTGGTCGATACTTTGTAATTATATGGTAACAAGATTCGTCATATTCCTTTAGCTATTAATGGATGAAAATTGTAATCAGGATAAGCAAGAATTCATTACTGTTATTCTCTTTTTAAACAGATCCAAGTGAACTAAATGGGAAATGGCGAAGTCGCAACAAAATGTCAGTTGGAGAGCTCTGGCTTGGATTGCTAAGATTTTATGCTGTAGATTATGCTCATTCAGAGAGAGTGGTTTGCATTAGGAAAAAAGCTCCTGTCAAAAGGTCTGTGAAGAATTGGATTGGGAAACGCACTGCCATTGAAGGTAAGTTATATTTTACATTTAAAACCATGTAATTTCATAATTTTTGGGAGGGCTTGTATGTTAAGAATTTTCAGTTTTTATGTATTTAGAATTCAGGCATTTTCATTAATGATGATCTATACCTGGACCAAAACACCCCTGCAGGTACCTTGTTTTTTCCATGATACCAAATTATTTTGAAAGCCATGGAATGGGAGTTTTACTGCATGTAGATTTACTACATTTATTTGTACACTGATGTACTGCAGTCAACAAAATAACTTGCCACCTTGGTAGCAAATTTTTTTGTCCCGAGTTGGAGGAGATTTGACAACGTGGCAATGCATTCCCCTGTCATGGGGCCTTTAATTGCTCATATGGCAGGAGAGCTCCAGCCCTTACCTTAGATTGTGGATACCCTTCCATTGAGGGATTACTGCATAGGGGTGTAGGGGTATGCCCCATCTCAAGTGTTTGCCTGAGACAAGCGCAATTTCTGTTATGAGATGAGTCACCCCCATAGGCCTCTGTAGCTAACTTGAGTTACGTTCCATAGGATAATTATATATACAGTAAAACCTCGTATGTATGTTACTGGCATTTGCATTTTCCCACAATTTACAAAGTTTTTATCGGGTCCCATTCAATTTCCTATATCTCCAACGTATGTAAAAACCCTTTATTTACATCACGACTTTTTTGTTTCCTGCTGTTTGTGTTAGATGTGGATAAGAATGCGATAGATTAAAAAAAAACAAAATTCCCATCTATGACATTTAGCCACACATACCAGTCTATATGAAACACTAATTAACCTCGTTTTGTACATATAAACTTCAAAAACAAGAGAGAGAGCAGTAATGTGCTCCGTTTTATAGAAGAATGTGAACTTAGTGGCATAGTGGGGCAGTACACAGCGCCATGTTTTGATGGAAAGATGAAATATCACTCCAGATCGTTTCAGCATTTGCGAGTTTCGATCACGATAGACACTCTGTATCCTTTTGCCGGGAAAAGATTCCTACTGTGAAATGAATGTGTGTAGGATGTAATTTATAATATAGGAAAACCTGCGGGAATATATTTAAGCTGTACCAAAGTTCATATTGTGAAGAATGAAAATGAATTTTTACCCAGACATTATGAAATGTTAACAATACCCGAACTGAACTGGTGGACGATAACCGGGGATCATTCAACCGACCATGGTGCTGCATTCATTCAACAGTTCTACTACATGTTACTACCAAACAAAACTTATTGAAAGTTTTTTTATCGTGTGAAAACAGCATTAAATAAATAAAATTATTTTGTTGAGAAATTGTTTCATTGGGTAACTGCTTACTTATTGGTTAGTTTACTTAGTTGGATGACCAGCGAGGTAGCTTAGTTAGCTCGTGTTGTTTATCTTATCGATATACTCCGGAAAGTAAATTTTTTTTCCTTGGAAATGGGAAATGGATGCTAATTACAATATTTTCAAATGACTTGAGTGTTTTTGGGTTTCTTCCACGCTGGCTCATTCCTCTGGATGACAGTTTTGTGGGCATTCTAGATGCCATCTTCAGGTCCGAAGATTGCATCCTATCAAATTTCCTATATCTTCTATATTTCCAATATTTTCGTACTATGTATATATTTCCTATACTTCAGACAGGTTTACAAGTCGAACTGATTTAACAGAAAATCCACGGAGCAGCTCTTTTTAAATTAAATTTCGATAATATCCCATTGAGCATCCCTTATCAGGGTGTCCACTGACCGGGAAAACCTGGAAAATCGGGAATTATTCGTGAATTTTCAATGCAGGGAAATGTTCGTGGATCATTCATGATTTTCTGATCTGAGTCGGGAATTTTAAAAATTCTTAATTCAAGACAAAAAATCCTTATTTTAGAAATAGGATCAACAACGATGTCTTTAAGATACATATATATTATTTGATAACTGTACAAGATGTAATGGATTTGCCGTTGGTATGAATGGATAAATAAACGATGAAAAAGTAGTTAGGCTCAATGAATCTTCAGGACTTCTCCCAGTGTCTTGTAACAGTTTTAAAATATCAGTTACGAATACAGTAGAGTGCTGATTATCCCTGCTAATGAAGGGGGGAAGCCCAAACAGATAATCCAATCACATTCAACTGTGTTTTAGTTATGGCATTGGTTTCAGTGCCATGCTTTCTTAAACGCTTTTTGTGGCGAAATCAGTCATTCTTTCATTCCATTTAGTTCTCATAAACATTTCGCCGCCTAAAATTAATGACTATATCTTGCGTGCAATAAATATGTTCTATCAATTTGTGGAACAATCGGAGGTGAACCATATTTTGAGACGTGCATTGCGTTCCGTTCTATAATACGTTCTCGTAACTATTATTATACCTACCTACTTATGGTAATTGCCCGTAATTTCTGTTCATTTGCCATCAATAAGTGTATAAATTCAAGATTGCAGCATATTAAACCATGTATACACGATGCATATCCCGTGCGAGTAGATGTGTGAACACATTCACCATCAAAATTAGCATCGTGTAAATATGCAAAATTGCACAAATACTTGAATGCGTGGCCATAAAATAAAATTTGGAACATTTGTTCACACATCTGTCCATCCATGTAATTGAGCGATTACATGCATCGTGTAAACACACCTGATGCTCATTGTGAGGAATACGACCATGCAGATTGGCAAAATTTGCTTCACTTTTTTTTAACTTCCGAGACACGTCAAGGTAGTTGATTCACACCTGCACAGCAACAGCTCCTCGGAGTCGGGTTCCTTCACCTGAAACTATAGTAACCCAGGCACACGTCTCTTCTGCGACAATTAGTGATCGCCTCCCCGAGAACTCCGAGCTCCCTTATCTTTGTTTTTACTCTTACCGCTGTCGATGTACACAAGGTCACTGACCCCCCCGATTCTGTGGAACGCTTACTATACGCAGTGATTCAGGAGATTCAAAGTAAACACTGTCATCTGCGTAGTTGGATAGCCTATTGCACGAAACCTGTGAGTGTGAGCAAAATGTAGCAATTTTGTCAAGTTGAACGTGGCCGCTGGCTGCGTGCTCGAACAGAAGCGGTAGTAGGAAGGGGAGGTGGATGGATAGTAAGAGTAGGAGAGGGGGTTGTTGCAGGAAGATAGACGAATAGTCGGCCGATGCCGGCCATAGTTCTGCATTCTCGCCAAATCTAAATACCCGGCATCCCCAGCCTTTTAGGTAGACCGGCCTGAATAGGAAAAATACTATGACTTAGTTATAAAAGTATAAAAAAATCCTTTTCATGATTTAGCCTACATTACATCGCGTTTATACTATGTAGTAAAACCTGTTATATAACTTTCGCTATTTAACATTGTTCTATAACTTGTGCTATATAAATGGTTATTTATTATTTTTGTTATTGAATTTATTATTTATTGAATAATAGGCATTTTGGTATTGAATGTTTGGGAGGGGTTAGTTGGCAATGCACTCCTTCCTCACTCATTTCAGTGCGTGCGCTAGGTTAGATTTCTTGCTGCATCCAACCCAGAACGTCTCCATTCCAAATTGTTAGCATGCAATATTACCAGTGTAACTAGAGTTTTCAGAACAGCAATCTTCGCTTGTCTACTTGGTTTAGAAAGAGGTCCTTCTAATGTCACAAAAGACATGAAAAGGAGTGGGATCAGGTTCTTTTACGTGTTTTTATTCTCTTAATTGCTAACATAAGACATTTAACTCATGTGATTCTGTTTAGCGACTAATTATTCCAGTTTAATAGTTTTAGCCTGCAAATGGCACAAATTTTAAAATGAGAGACGTTCTGCTAAGGACTAAAAAAGGGCAAACCTGGTTTAAAATTTTCTTCAAGTATGAAGAGGTAATTACTGGATGAACGGCGACAAGGCGTGGATTCAAATATTACCTGGCGTACTTGAGGATGGTACTGCGTTTTGGCACCAAAGAACGGGTGTGCCAACAGAATACCGATCGTGTCCAGCTTCTATGAAGGCATCATCAATGCATTATCATCTGAGATTGCCATTGTGACCTCAGGGCATTGCCGACTGCCATGTTTTTACTCGTGGTAACTAACTCACCCCACCTAACTTCCATCATTGTTTGTCGATATCTAATATATACCGGTCACGAACATAGATATTTACCAGTATTTCAATGGGATTTCAATTTCAATTCCAACAATGCATTTTATTTCGTTAGTCTAAATGGCAATATGTGCTCTTTCAAGCAAAATTGCTGCATAAAACTGCCAATTGATATTGACTTAAATTATTGCACTCCAAGAATAATATCGACTAGATACTCAGAAAAATTATGGAGTACTTTAAAAATACGTAATCCACAGGCATTAATTTTGGCATTCCTCTAATTTCAGAACATAACTAAAGTAAGCGATGAGGGGTAGAGCAGAATGGATGAGAAAAACAATAATTTCAATTAGAAATACGCAGATTGAAAATCACTTGGTGATAGCCACGGTATTTTGTGGCAAATAATAACAATTGTTTATCATCAATATAGGAAAGGTGAATAAAGCAAGATTAAGAAATTTACATGACTTGCATCGTAAAGCACACGGAACACTTGGGTGCCCCTGCGATGACGCAACCCAAATATCACCCCCGTACAACAAAACCCCCTACAGCGAAGTCATGATTTTTTCGGTTTCAACAAATTCGTTGTATGGAGGTTTTACTGTACATTATTGGTGACTCATTGTCCCAGGTAGCAATGCTCTTTCACCTCCTCAAGCTGTTATTTTCCTAATTTAACATTGGTATTGGCCTTTTCTCTTCTGCTGTATACCAATTTTTCTTTTTCATCTTATTGATCTTCAGCTGATATCTGGCCATTTTCCTTTCCATGGTTACTAGAATCTTCAAATCCTTCTGTCTCTGCTAGGACTGATATGTCATTGGTGAATCGCAGCATGCTAATTTTCCCTTTGGATGTTCACTCCTGAGGCCTGCTCTTTGATTTCCTTGATTGCTTTCTTGGTGTAAACATGTAAATAATTATGGAAGAGAGTGCGCAACCTGTCTCACTCTTGTCTCACTTGGTCCAGATGTAATCACAGCTACGTGGTTTTTATATTAACAGTGAATAATTTTTCAGTCATTGTAGAGCACTACAATTTCTTTTAGAATTTGAGGCATTGAATTCCAATCATGTTTCCAAAAGCCTCTCCAGGTAAATGTGAGTGAGAGGGTTTACATCGTTCAAACATTTCTCACGCAAAAACGATGTGAGGTAGGTACCGACTTCATTCCAACTGCGTTATGTAGTGGAAGGATGACAGTACATTTAAACACAAATTTAGCTGCTGGTAAAGCATTATTTCCCAAGATATAAATCTTACAATTTCACCATTTTTCACCTGAAAATCAATGTTTTTGACGCCATATTGGGCTTTTCCTGAGACCGCCGCTAGAGGGAATCGGCAACATTTCACCTCTTCGCTACATCCCTCCGTCCACCTGCACAGTAGCTACTGAGTGCTGCACCTTTCGTGCCTCAACTTGCTCCCGTTTGAATTGAATCATTGCTCGCTTTGCTCTGTTATCATACTCACTCCCGTGGCAAGACATGTGATCATACACAAAAGTGCATTTTGTGGCGTAGGTTGGGGTGGGGGGGCCGCATTCTTTAAAAACCCCTTTCTTGGTTGTTGAGAAGTGTGATCATACCCAAAAGTATGGTTTGTGGATTTAGGTTGGGGCGGGGGCAATCTTTAAAAACCCTTTCTTGGTTGTTGAGAAGTGTGATCATACCCAAATGTGCGGTTTGTGGGTTTGGGTTGGGGTGGGGGAATTATTTAAAACACCCTTTCTTGGTTGCGGAGAGGTGTAATTAAACCCACACACAGTGTCATCATCCCAGCGAGATATCATTTCAGTGAGATTCAGAATGTTCGCGGGTTGGGGGGAGGGGCAGGGTCTATGCCAGGAAACACGGCCGTTTTCCAATATGGGGGCACGGTGAAGAGTTACCTCTTGAGTTTTAAACGCTTGAAAAATGTGAGTTTTTTACTTTTTGCAAATATTTTTTAGCAAAAATGTACTGTCATTGCAGCAGGTTGTTTTCTCAAAATTTCGTGCGAAAATGTCAATTTTAAGGGGGTGAAAAAAAATTTTGAATGATGTAACCTCTTGCTCACATTTACCCTTCTCCTAACCCTCAGATGCAATGAATGTTGGCTTGTTTTTTCCATAAACTTCTCTATAATCAGCCTAAGGATTAATATTGATTCTCTTGTGCCCTTACTTTTCCTGAATCCGAATCTGTTGAGTATTAATAACTAATGTTACTGTGAACATTTTGGTATTGAGAAATGAGTATCAAAATTTTGGTAATGGCCCTTCCCTAATATTGATTGAGGAATAGCTAAGCTCAGTATGCTAGCCCTTTCATTGGAAGGATTGTCAGAGGAGGAAGGGGAAGATAATCCTATGCCTTGGATATAGCATGCAATAAGAACAAGCACGAATGTGTACAACCCTGCATTGTTTACACATAGTAATTATTACTTTGTCATTTTGGTAGTCATTTTCCCAAAGCAGCGAATAATCCTGAAAAGAACTGTCATAAGAGTGTAATAATGTTGTAATCTGACTGCATTTATGCAAGGGAGAAGTAGCCAGTATATTGTCGCTTACTGTCTAATATTTCATGTCATGGTCTAATTTTCATGGTCTTGGAACTTGCGTCTATAAGGGATTCCATTGTCTATTTTTGTTTATCAATCCTGTAATCCTTAGTGGTGTTCTTACTTGTGTCTGAGTATTGTAATATTTCTTGAATGGTATATTGTTTACTTGGTGAGTACTACATTGCTGTGCAATCTACTGAAATAGAAATGTTCTGAAATAAAATGAAGTAATATTCCACAGATTTATTGGGCAGCATGATGTTTTTCTGTGGCATAATCATGAACCAGGGTTGAGGGGTGGTTGAGTGGTATGATATAGGCAGAGGTCTGAGGCGGGGATGGTGAGGTCGGGGGTTGAAAAGGACACAAAAAGGAGGCGTGACTGTGGAGTACCAGTGCCAGCTGAGTGATGCACTCTCTCTGCCTAAATCACCACCGATCAAACCTTAGCCCAGGGGTGGCGAACCTATGGCATGTGTGCCCAAAGTGGCACGCGGAGCTGGGAGGGTGCTCAATCGATACCTCTATCTAACTGGCACACGAGTCGAGCGAGTATACTCTTATTTCATAAACTTTGGCACTCTATCGCCAAAAGGTTCACCACCCCTGCCTTAGCCTATATATTGCTGTTTTCCCCACACATCCCTTGCCCATGATTATGCCACTGTGTGGTCAAACTCATTGTACCAAATAAACCTTTTGAAGATTGCAAAGACTTTTATTTCAGAAATGAATAACGATTACTTTCACCAAAGGGTCTGATGTTGTGAAGTAAAATCTATTGTTGTTATTATCTCTGCTACCAAGATTATCTTCCTCATCATCATTGAAATAATTTTTACTCTCATGATATTCTCATGGCCATATTTATGGCCATGAGAATATCATGAGCCATTATCACTATTATTGCTGTTAATGGTGGTGTCATAAAAATTGTTATCAGATGTCATCAGTTGACACCAGTATGTCAACTGAAAGATATATTGTTTTATAACTTGCATATACACTTGGACAATTTTGTTTGTTCTCTCTTTTAATGAGTGCTAAGTAGTGTGTTGCAGTATTTTTGTGTCCATTTTGTGTAGTTATTGCCTGGGAAAAAGTTTTTATTCTTTTGACGAGAAGAGTGTTTGGATGAGTTCATTTGCATCTATAGGGTGTTCCATATTTGTAGTGGACGGTGTAATGAGCTCTCATGGAGTTTCATTTCCCATTTAAATGTCTATAAGGAGCATGGTGTGGGATTGCCAAATACAGCAGAAAATTGAGCATGTCACTAAGAAGTGTAATAACAAGTTTCCTGTGGGAAAAACAGGCGTGAGATCGAACGGTGAAATTGGTTTTTCAATATTGTTTCATATAAATTTTATAAAAAATATTTCCATCATTTCCAGCCTCTAAGGGGGCTTTTCAGATTTTAAATTCTAAATGCTGTTTTCAACAAACCATTCTTCATGACAACTGAAAAGTCCTGAGGCAGGGTGGTGACCGTCAGGGAAAACCGGGAATTGTCAGGGAATTTTGCATTTCTGGAAAAGTCAGGGAATTCTAGTGATGGTCGGGGAGAAAAAAATTGAAATTCTTGTTATATATCTACCATTACATTTATCGGCCAGTCTTTCCCGCCCTTTATTTCACCAACTAAGACTAATATCCGTCGCTGATGTGCATGAAATAAACCCCATCAAGTTGTGGAACATTCAGTTGTAAATCTTATTAGTTGTCTTTTAGTTACTTAGTTGTAAATCAGATGTACAATGTATCTCTTTTGTACATCCTTAATGCGATATTTGCCTAGTGGTGTTAACATTTCTAATCACATGCATTCCGCTCATCATAAGGAATCCGAGGCTATGTTGTTTGGAAAATTTTACCTCACTTTTTTTTAACTTCTTAGACTCAGATGTAGAGGCAGGTGGAGCTCACTAGCTCATGATAAATACGTTGCTTGCAGTTTTAAAAATACGAGACAATGATTATTAGAATGGTAATACAAGTATGATCACACATATAAACAAAATCTTTCGTAAGATCATCTTCGATTCCCATGAGACAGTAAGAAGAGTCATCCTCCCCTCTCCACCTTTCATGCTGGACGTAATTATTCGATGGTCCCCTTAGCTCCCCCTCGAAGCATTTTAGTCATGTCACAAACAACCTTAAATATGATATTCCTGAATATGATGCTGCCGTAGCTAATTGCCTCGTTCGCAGTGGCGTGATTACATTTTGTTTGTATATACAAATATTTTTTCATTTCTGGTTCCCTCATACAATCAAGAAGTTATAACCACGTTAATCAAATTGTTATTCGCTTCTGAATGTCACTCGTGCCATCCGATATTGATCCAGTCCAACAACTTGGCTTTGGTTTGTATTTTACGCGCACCTTAGTGATACCTGTATCGTAGTCCACCAGTAAATCGGCCATTAACTTTCCCTTCGATGCCTTTTCAGTAATCCTCAACTTCCTATGACCACCACGACACGCTACCTATTTCTTGAAGGATTAGACATCATCATTGTAATTTTACCGAAGGAAACATATACGGCCGAGGAAATACGATACACTGCCGCAGATACACGGCCGCAAAATGTGTATGAAAAGGATGTATAATTTGCATGAGGGTTTAACTTATGAAGGTTTAATTTACTTTTTCATTAGGATATACTTGTAGCTTTTAATGTATTGATTTCAGCTTTTAACATTTTCTGAGTTTTGACGAAAATTTAATTCAGCAGAAATAAAATATTCAGATAATAGGAGCCCTTTTGGCGATCAGTCAGGGAAGTTGGTGAGTCCGCCAGGGAAAAGTCAGGGAAAGGTCAGGGAATTTAAAAATTGGATCTCAGTAGCCACCCTGTGAGGATTTTTTCTCAGACTTTTTTTGTCTACGAAAGTTAAGTTATAATCAGATTTTAGTTGTCTATAGCAGTGCCGCTATCTTAAAACTATCTTTTGAGCTGGACATTTTAAATGATAGAAGGCAAAAGGTCGCCTGCTAACTTTCATATCTATAGTTATAGGTCCATAGGTGCAGTGTAAAATAGTTTGATAAAACAATTAAGTTATTTTTGGTGAATTAACAATGACTTGTGGCATTTATAAAGGGAATCATGAATTTTTAATGTCATGGGATTTTTCCTCAAGCCATGAATCTGCCAAACACATCACTTTCATGCCAATATGGTTTATCTTCAAAATACATGGGGGGAGTCATAGGAGAATGCTCAGGACTGTGCTTGAATAAGAGACTTCTCAAGGAGCTAAGAGCTTTTGTGGATGGTGTATAGTACACACGAAGAAAATACAATTAAAAGTCATTAATTCTTGAGAACTTACTAAAAAATCGAAAATCAGTTAAGCATTTGGATATGTGTATCGAAGTCTGAAATGTAAGTGATGATCCTCAGCATGGGCTGCTCTCTTGAAATTAATAATGAAGTAAGACAATTTTTGAAGCTGCATTTCCTCTGTATCAAGTCGAATTATATCCTCTCGTGAAACACCCCAAAGCACTGTTGACTACCTAAATTTTTTAGGCGCTCTCATTATTCTTTTAAAATCTATCTCTTTCTACTCTTGACTGTAATAGTTTTTGGCTTCCTTTTTTTTTTTTCTTCTCCCAGAAATCGACTACCGTCTCATGATTTTCCAGGTTCTATGGTTCCCACAAGCATGGTCATAGGGTTCCCACAAGCCTGGAAATCCTGGAAAGTCCTGAAAAGTCAGGGGAAAAAAGTGGTCATGGAAACTCGTGGAAATTTTTGGCTGGTCTTGAAAAAGTTGAAAGTGTTCTCATTTCGTCTGCCAGCCATAGGGGGTGATCCCCGCTCACTTGTCCTACTTTCCTTCCATGTGCTCGCTCCACCGCTGCTACTGCGCTGCTCTTGGCTAGGCTAGGTGGGCTAGGGTTCAATTATTCATGTTATTCTATATATTGAATACGTAAGCTATATATTTATGCCGTACTGATCATATTAATCCATTTAGCAAAAGTCATGGAAATTTCTAAATTTTGGTCTGCAAAATCATGGAAAATGCCAAGGGAACTTTGTAAAGGAAATTTGTGGGAACCCTGATTTTGAAAAGCAGCAATGACTCTTTCCTATCATTCTATCAGGATTGATACTTCACTGTAATTACCAAAGGTAAAAAATATGTTGTAGTTACAGTTTTAATGGTGAACGGTTGATTAATTATTTCAGCTGTCTTGAGGGTTTTTGGGTTCCTCCCACATTGATTCATTGCCATCGAAACTGTCATCCAGCAGGATGAATCAATGTGGGAGGAACTCGAAAACCCTCGAGACATTACCTGAGCACTTCGGAACAATTATTTCAGCTGTTGAGCAATTTTGCAGTTTCTGTAAGAATGGCCAGATTTGTTGATTTTGGTCCAGCAAATCTGGCCATTATTATTATTTACTTCATTACAAACCTCATCTGTCACATTGACATTAATGACTGGAAGTTGAAAGTCATAAAAATGCTGAATGCAGCCACTTCAAAATATTTTTGAGCATTTATTTCTCTGAGATTTCCAAGAAATATACGTAAATTTGGAAAAAAGTTTAGAATTAATCATAAATACACCTGGACTTCTTTCATTGACCTCCTGATGGTATAAATCTAATTTGGCACCTTTTTAGTTATGGTTACCTACATTGCCAGGAGGCCTTGCCAAGTAAAGGTTTGGCAACAGCATTCCCCTTAGGGCCCATAATGTCAACTAAATGTGGAACGTCCAACAGCTCTGAGGTCATGCTAAGAGGAATATGCTACCCTAGTTTCATCATATTCCAGAAATCTATTGTTTTGCTTTAATTGGTTTTAAGTTTTCTTAGAATTATTTAGCATTGAAATAATATTTCCATACAACATTTTAATTCTTTTCAGATCCATTTTGTGTGAAACGAAATGTTTCGCGTACCATCATTCACAACTTCAGCTTTAAATACATCATGAATTGCTTTCGAAAGAGTTACCTGCATTATGGAATCCCTCGGACATTCAAAGGGCATCTGTATGCAAACATTCAGCCAATGTATTCTAAACTTCAAAAGGATGAGGAATATTTGAAGAGAAACAGTGCCATCTCCAAGAATTTGTTAAAAATACACCAAAAAAGCAAGTTGTTTTCCTTCGAAGAAGAGCCTTCTTTTTCATCTGTTAAAGATGGTGATGGTGAGAAACCCGAAGAAAATGATGAAAGCATGCTATCAAAACTTGGTTCTGAGAAGCATAGTGCATACATTGTAGCGGAGGAGCTTTCATTGGCTGATGCAATTTTATTCAGTAGCCACACTAGGGATGGTGTGATTAAATATGACCTAGTGGCAGATAATGGTAACAAGGTAGGTGTTTATAAGTTCTTCGGAATATTGCATAGTTTCCATTTACACTTTAAAATTATGTTTTCTGTGATAAAACTTATAGGATTAGGATTTCTTTTCTTCCAATTATTGTTTTGCAAACATTTTTTTGTATGAATATTTAGCTAATCCAGTTCTGCAAGTGCTGATGGAATTTGGAGATAATGATTTGAGGGTGCAGTTGTTTATTAAGGTTTTCATGGATAACCATAACCATCTTTTCCTAAACTCCATTGTCTTTTTTGCTGAAAAATAGGATTTTTACCTATGCTATGATGCATTTAAAAATGGTTCTTGGAAAGAAATGCTATTCCAAACAGATTTGAAAGGTAGACTGTCTAACTTCCATGCTAACTAGATGAAAACTCGTAGCTGAGTGTGAATTTTTCATTTTTAGGAGAGGGGTTGTTTTGAGAACCACAAAAGTAGATGCACAAAGCTTTTGTATGGTATCAAAAGAGGCCATGAAAAACAAAAGATGAACAAAGTGAAGTGCTCTTGTTGGATGATGAGGTCTTTCAAATGGCAAAGTTGGTCATGCCAATCCTTCCAAGACAAAATGGAATTACTTGAATCATACTAGTTTGGTAATTGCGAAAAAAATAGCCAAGTTGGAATTAAAAATTACCATAATAATGATTCATTATTGTAGTAATAGGAAAGCATTCAATTATAAATTATATTGACCAATAAATTTATCATTTGTACTTTAAGCCAGTTGCCAACCTTTAAATCTATGCTCTTAGGAGGTGGTGATGAGGACCTTCAAATGTGTTTACTTCTAAAGTAATCAAGCAATTTTAGCAAAAGAATATTTAGGGAAAGTTGTAGCTCCCATGATTACACCACGAGTGGGTAATGGACTACACCACATGATTCACCAATTGCTTCATTTTCCCACTCCCTGTGTGCGCTTTCTCAGTCGATTCATTATTCATTCTTTGAACTTTGCAATTCCACACTCCACACAATTCCATGTGATGTGCTCCCAAAGGCATTTCCACATATCAATCCTATCCCTCAAGTGGTGAATTTTGCATCCACAGGATTTGAGTTTGAGCATACTATTTACCGCATGCTTTTGAGTTGCATGTGACTTCACCACTCATGTTTGCATATGACTGACTGGAAAGATTTTGAGCATAGAATCCAAGGGCTCCCAAAAATGTTAGAAACTGAGTAAAAAAATACCAATTATTCATTGTAGCCTTAATAAATAAAGATATTAACTGAAACCAAGGAGTTAACTAATCCATTGGTCTCCATTGGTCTTGTCATGTCTCCCATCAGAAAATCTCAAAAATCCCCATCCAAATTAAACTGAAGAGAAACTTTTTCAAGATATTATATGTATACCAGAATGTCTAAAAATTAAAAATTTTCTAGTCTATTACTGTTCAGGTACTACCTCAAGTTTTTTAAAGTCAAAATCTACTTGGTAAATGAAAACCTTGATGACACAAGTTGTTGTATGGGGTGTGATGATAGCAAGGTACAGTTGAGCATCTTTAATCCGGCTCAGTCGGGACCGAAGTGATGCCGGATTAGGGATTTTGCTGGACTATGGGTCATGCATGGCAACTGCTCTATTTTTGACGTCCGGATATTTTCGTTGAAAGGGGTCAATTACACTACTCAACAAAAAAAAACATTTAGTCTGTTTCCTGGTTCAACTTAGCCAATTCTTACTAATTTGGGGTCAAGGAAAAACGAATATGTTAATGAATTTTTGTTATTAGCTCTTGTTTTCAAGATACACAGCAGTCCACTGGAGAATGAAACGCAAAAGCCCACCTTTCGACTTAATGGTAATTTGATTAAGATATACTTTGTTGTGCAACAAGTACAATACAATAGGCAATGTTTCATTAAACAATGTTTATTTTTTATGAAGCAGCGGTTTATTTGAGCCTATTCCTGTGCACCTTTCCTTTTGGGTTGCCTTTTGTATTTCAAATCCGGAGCATCTCTTTCCAGAATCCAGCAGTAGTCGGCGAGCATTGATTCATCCCAACAACCCTGATATCTACGTTCCATTGCAAAGCTTGGTGAAACCTTTCACCATGCTCATCGCTTACAGCTCCACAGTTTTCAGGGAAATAATCAAGGTGGGAGTGGAGAAAATTAAGTTTTAATGACATATTGCAACCTACATCACGGAACTTTTCTAGGAGTTCTTTCACTAACTGTTCTTTTTTTCTTGAAGGACACTTGTCTCTTATGAAGTGAGATTTTCTATCTCGTCTGTCCCAAAAACACAGGAAACAGCAGTACTTAGTATAGCCTTACTGCATTCCCAGGAGTAAAGCAATAACTTTCAAGTCGCAACAGATCTGCCACTTATGATCCTTGTATATGATTGACTCTAGAAGTAACTTTATATTCCCGTAAGTTTCCTTCATGTGAACGGAATATCCAATGGGAATAGAAGGAAGAAGGTTGCCGTTGTGTCGTAAGATTACTTTCAAACTCAGCTTGGATGAATCTATATAAAATCTCCACTTACTTGGATCATGAGTTATGTTCAGGGAATTCATCAAGCCATTGACATCCACACAAGCAACCACATGCTCTTTCTTCTAAAAAAAAAATGAAGAAAATTCTTCTGACGAGTCCTGTACTCTGTGATCTTGACATTTGGTCGGAGTAGATACCATTGCTTCTTTCTTGACGCCAAAAGCTCTGCTTTCTCCTTAGGCAAGTCAAGATCTCTTACAAGATCATTTAATTCTGTCTGATTCAGTCCGTGGGGCTCATTTAACTTTTCTGCCTCGAAATCTGGATCATAGGAAGTCCCAGATATAATGACTTTTTCTTCAGTATCATTATTTTCAGCCTTATAATTTTGAGGTGATTCAGGAATCGGCAGATTAGCCGAGTGAGGAACGGGCGAATGGCTGATGGAATGCTGGCATGATGTACCAATTCTTTCTTCTTTGTTGACCAACCTCGGTTCATGGGGGGCGTCACGCAGAAATAGCACTTGTTGACATGGTATGTTGGCTCATGCCAAATCATGGGTATAGCAAACTTCATTCCTCGTTTCTTCCCACTTAGCCACTCTCGCAGTCTCACTGAGCAAGAGTTACAACAAACATGTGGGGCCCATGGTTTATCCTGGTCACCTATTTTTACACCGAAATAATGGAAGTAAGCTGTTTTAATGATTGGGCTGATGGTGCACTTCTGGGCTGCAAAAGTCATTTCACCACAGATGTAACAAAAGTTGTCAACGTCATTAACACACTTCCATGGCATTCTGATCTGAAAGTAGAAAATTGAAACAGTTATCTTTTTAAGTCATCGATTCTGATTATATTTAATCAATAAGTATTTTTAAATACCCCCAGACCCAAGAGAGGAATAAAATTCAAATCGCCCAGACCCAAAAATATCAAATCATCAATTTTTTTATTTCTTTATTTGAAATCCAGTACTTTTCTCAATAATCGAAAACGTTTGTAACATCTGAATGAAATTGCAACCACAAATGATCATAATTTCAGAAACCAGAACTGAAATACAGCCTCAAAACATCAATTTTCATATTTTGAAAACTAAGAAGTGGGAATTTGGAACTTGATACAAAATTTCAAAAATGGATGCCATATATTGGACTGATACAGATAATATCGTTACATTGCTTACCTTCAGTTGTAAGGCAAATTGCAGAGAATGTCACTGGAATTGTACAATGCCTTCGTTCTTCTGGCACTCTCACTCCAAACCGGTGGCCGAAGATCGAAAGACGGTCGCTCTCAGGACAACAGATTTCATTACCCAGGGAATATGATGGTAAAAAAGATTTTACACGGAGAGTAAAGCTGAGGGAACTACAGCTAACATAAGAACCACTGAGTGGGGATTATCATCTCTCCTCTCCAAATACATAATCACCTACAGTGTCTCGGCCTGGTCGGCCTACAGTGTC
Source organism: Platycnemis pennipes (assembly GCA_933228895.1). Taxonomy (NCBI): domain Eukaryota; kingdom Metazoa; phylum Arthropoda; class Insecta; order Odonata; family Platycnemididae; genus Platycnemis; species Platycnemis pennipes. Next base: position 113,230,084 of record OW121846.1, read on the forward strand.
GGGGCCTGGTCGGCCTACAGTGTCGGGGCCTGGAATAACTGTGGCTCAAGTGTTTCCTTCAACGAGTAAAGACAACATTGTATGTATGCAACAACTTCAGGATTCACTTCGTAGACATAGCCAACATTCATTTTAGGATACATTTTCGTCTTCTACAATTTTAATATTGTATCATATTAAAAATATATTCTAAAATGTACGACAATGTGTACACATTTGGTTTCGCTAAGTTCACTCCATCCGACTCTCTCGGTCTCCCCCCTACCCCATCAGTGAAGACCACAGACAGTGTCCAGGCACAAACGAAAGGCATTCTTCTCCACTTGTTTAAGCCCTGCCACCTCACCCGCAAAGATAATTGGAACCAATTATTACAGGAGTACTAGCTTTCGAACAGTCAGTTACCCACAGACCAGCCATAGTGATATTTTATTACCCAAGTAGGCTCTGTATCTTGAAAACAAAAGCTAATATAAACTTTTATGGTGATTTTCGTGTTTAGCGAGACAAAATACTTCGAAAAGAACTAATTTTGAGCCCGAAACTTTTTTGGTGTCGGGTAGTGTTATTTATAACAAAATATATTCGTTTGTAATTTGCTAAACATTATTTTAAAAACGTCAGAAATATCAGAAAGAAATGGTTTCGCAAAGTTATTACTTATAAGTATCGAAGTTGCGCAGAGAGTGTAAATAATGGAATCTAAGCATTGTGTGCATCATTTTGCTGCACACATAAAAGTTTAAGTAATATTATTATTGGAAAAGGGTATAATGAATTTGACATTTCTTATGCATTGCTTCGCGCAACATACTTCCTACCGTGCTTGGTTTGTTATCAGCTGATTCAGCGCGATGTCAATGCGTGGGTGTCGTCTACACGGCCGCACATTAGGGGGCTAATAGCTCTGCGGCACGGCATGAAAAAAGAAGATCGCAATGCGTTGCAAGGCACTGGAACTTGTCTCCCTTGTGCCTCTGATCACGGTTGAATCTAACTTGTTGAGTTTCGTCTCCTATTTTTTCCTTGTGCGTAGTTCATTTTAGTTGGCAGTAGTATATTTTAGTTGGGCATAGTATAGTTAAATTTAGTATGGGAATAGTTTAGTTCATTTCAGTTTTTAAAAACCAGAACCTTCAGCAATATATTAATAATTTGCGGTGTATTACTTATAAAACTTTGAGATGGGATGCATACTACAACGGAACATTAAACGACTATGAGATACAATTCCATGTGTGTACGCGCAATGCAATAGTTACATTTTCACTAAACTCTTATTTCTGGGATAGCTGTGACTTCTCTTCTTCGATTATAAATTTAACACTTCATAACAACCTTTATATTCGTAATACATCTCATACGCGCTCATGAAAGTTCCCAATAGAAGACATCCAAGAATGCTGGGCAATTCGAATTAACCGGGCCTCCCTCTTTTTGCCGCTGGGATTCAGCAAGGCTGAATTGCGGCAGCCGCTAGCCGTTTTTGGGGCTTTATAGCTCGGCGCGGATTGGCTTCGGACCTTATCCTATCCCCATCCCTTCCATTCCTATCCTTATACCTTTCCTCCCGGTCTGAAGCGCCTATTAGTGCGGAAACAGACTTGAAAACACCCATGACATACGATGGATTTCGCCGCGGAAGGAAATCGGTGGCCCTTCACAGCTCTGCGGCGGCTTGAAAAAAGAAGATCGCAATGCGTTGCAAGGCACTGGAACTTGTCGCCTTGTGCCTCTGATCACGGTTGAATCTAACTTGTTGAGTTTCGTCTCCTATTTTTTCCTTGTGCGTAGTTCATTTTAGTTGGCAGTAGTATATTTTAGTTGGGCATAGTATAGTAAAAGTTAGTATGGGAATAGGAATATTTGCGGCAGCCGCTAGCCGTTTAAGCGCAAGTCAGCGACGCTCAACGGTCTGACGTCATGATACCAAAGGCGTGTTCTCATTGGCAGATTTCTGCCGCTGGAGCTCTGCCGCCGAGCTATGAAGCCCCCATTCAGTACGTCGCGGGTGATCGGACTGGGTGGTTGTTCAAAGAGAACCATCAACGGTAGTCTTCTTTCAACAATTTCAGGCTAATGATTGCGTCGATGTGAAGGCCTTAGTATTTCTGGCGAAATGCTAATGGAGCAGGGTTAACTATTTCAGAAACAGACGTGATCAATCTTAAAGACGTGATGTGGGAAATTTCGCGTGTATGAAATATTATTTCACGTGTATGAAATATTATTTCACAGGCAGTTCTAAAACACGCGTGGTTTAAATTGTGGCCTTTTTATCCTCAGAAATATGAAATTTTTTAAATCCCCACTTATTTCGTCTACATCAAACCTTAAAGCAGGCCACAATTTAAACCACGCGTGTTTTAGAACTGCCGGTGAAATACTATTTCATGTACGCGAAATTTCCCACATCACGTCTTTAAGATTGATCACGTCTGTTTCTGAAATAGTTAACCCTGCTCCATTAGCATTTGGCCAGAAATGCTAAGGCCTTTACATCGACGCAATCAAAACTACGCGATCACTGAAATTTTTTTTCATAATTTTTCTCTCTGTCATCCATTTATTCGTGTCACTTTAACGGTAAAATTTGGAGGATTTTCTCTTTCAGCTTCAGCTTCTCAATGTGATATATTGTTGAAGATTCCACGCAGTATGTTTCAGACAAGCGTTTTACTGATGCAACGGCATCAAGCTTTTTCATAACGCACTTTTTCTGCGATCGTTAACTTTTTGTTCGGATGCCTCATTCCTCTGCTGTTGCCCTAACTGTATAGATGAGACATGATTTGGGAGAAACATAAGTAGATAACAAATAATTTTATCAAATTACGTCTAGTGGTCAATCAAAAATGTGCGCGCCATTGAAAGTAGGTAGCCGATCTGTAAATTAATCGTAGTCCGTCTAGGCGATGTCTTCAAATTTATACGTTTACTTCAAGTTGCAGAATAATTCCAGTGTACATGAAGTACCAGAAATTAATATTTTTAAATTATTCTGATTCTCGTAATGGGAAAATTAACGTTAAGAATGGGATATCTCGGCAGGTTATGAAGCAATGTTTCGGCATTTTCCGCGAAGTACCGGGTAGTTGGTCACGGCAAAATTGCCGGATTATGGGTGTTCCCGGATTAGGGATTCCCGGATTAAGGGTACTCAACTGTATTGCATTTGTTGAAATGGATTGCCTTTCAGGTCCCTCCTACCATCTGCTCCATTTGCACCATGGATGGTCACTCAAAGGCTGACTGTCCAGATGCCCACTTGCCTCCTTTGCAGCCGTTGCCTCCCATGACAGATGAGTTCTTGGCTCATCTGAATGCTTTCTGTTCTTATATATATGGTAAGTGTGAAACTTTATAGGGTCATTTGCTTTTGGAGAGTTTGTAATGTTGTCATTAATGCTATGATTATAATTCCAGATGAGTATTCTCAGAAGCAAAATGATATCACGAAAAGGAAAGAAATACTGTATCAATTAGAAGAGTATTTGAGTACTTATTTTCCAGATGTTATGTTGTCATTGTTTGGTTCTTCCACAAATGGCTTTGGTTTTAAGAACTCAGACCTGGATATTTGTCTGACTTTTAGAGGCGTTAGCAGTGGAGAGGTAAGGCAGGATTATTTTGAAAGTATCCCTCGGTGTTATTTTTCTTGCTGTTCCTACCCTGTGGTAAATTAAGTTAGCACTGGTTTACCTGTCTTTTACTAAGACCAGCGAAAGAAAAAATCTTACCTTCATAGACTCAGATGTTATTGAATTTAACATATGTCAAACTTAAGGACGAAGTAAGTAATATGTATATTTTAGTTTTGTCCAAAAAACTTTTTGGCCCGAGATACAGTCCACCGAACATGGGCCCGCGAGCGCAATTTTTCAAATGTGATTTTCGACAAAATACTAAAATGGTCCTATCTCAGGAACGGTTCAAGATATTTTGCTCCTATTTGTTTTATTTGAAAGATAATAATTTTGTGATTAAAGTGATATCCTTGATTTGAAAATGTGTCCACATTCTCTTGCTGCAATTTTTTTATTTTATTATTTTTATTAAAAAAAATTGTTTTCCTCAAAAACGCCAATGCTAAAAATTTTTATTTTTTTACTGTTTATCAGTATCATAGAGTACTACAATCCCTGAAAAGAAGAACTTCCACTTTTCAGTTAAACAGGTTTTATAAATTAATGTAATTTTTTACCTTCCATGATGAATTTCTTGATTGCAAGTTTTATAATTTTGTTATTTTAAAACACCAATCTCAAAAAATTTGTACTGTTTGTGATTAACTAAAAACAACAAATGAAACAAAGTTAGGAACTAGTTAAATGTTGATAATTTTTTTCAATTTTCTTTATTAATAACCTTCCAAATCATTAATGATCTTCGGGAATAACGTGGAAGATTCTAGATGATTCCAAAATGCAACGGAACCTTCTAGAACAATTTGGAAGCTTCCAAATAATTCGAGAGAGGTTACAGAAACTTCTAGAGTAATTTTGAATCTTCCAGATAATTTCAGATCATAATAGAACACACTTCAACAATCTACAAACTTGAAAATAATTCCAGAATGTAGCAAAATACTCTAGAACAATGTGGAAGCTTCCAGATAACTTCAGAAAATCTCTGAGGACAATATGGAACCTTCCACATAATTAAAAAATGTAACAGAACTTTCTAGAACAATCTGAAACTAACCAGAAAATTCTAAATGTTTGACCTAGCATATGAAAGTGAGGACACATGAACTGACAGTTCAGTTGTCAACAGGCAAACAAAGAGAGTAGTTAAAAATTTTTTTTGTTAACAGTACCTGTGAAGCTTTTTGAGAATTCTGCTGACTGACTGAGTTGTGGTGTTTGTGGAAAAGGCTATTTGAAATGTCTTCTGACTGGGGCCATATGTGAGTGGAGTGTGCTGACTATTTTCATATCCACAAAAGAGTGATACATAAGACTAGCAAAAAGACAGACTTTCTTCAGGTTGGAAATAAGAGTGCTCATTTTAAGACTGTTTCAAAGTGAAAATGTTTCCAGTAATGACTTGTTGTGTTCTAAATGCTTTAACACAATATCAAACGTGACAATAAGTGAACAAGAAGCCCCCCATGTTGTGTGTGATGCAGATTTGGTAACTGTAGAGGAAGAACTACACATCCTGAATCAGTCCGCTACAGAGGTTGGTGTTAGTCCTGTTAAGAAACCATGGTCAGTGAAGTCAATTCATGAGATGTATGCATCAAGAAAACAGAGTTATTTCTGAAGCAGTGGATGAGCATACCAGAACAAAACTGACGAAACTCTTCAAAGTAGAAATTCCAACTTCAGAAGAAAATGAACCAAAAGGAGCTTGTGCAACCTGCCAAGAGTTTTTATCAAACATCAGTTCAGCTGTTGAATCATGTGCATCCTACAATGATAAGGTTCAAGTTCTAACAATTATCCCAGTATCCTTTACAAGGAACCAAATTTTGCACCACATTCCATCTGCATCAAAATACATTGTGGACAAGACAAGAAATTTGAGGTCAGCAAAAGGGAGTGTTTGGAAAACCAGATCCATATTATGGTTATCCTGTGAATGAAGCAAATGTTCAAATTGCACAGTCATTTTATCTGGAAGATAAGTGGGACTGTTCTCACCAGAGTGCCAACAAAAAAGACATTATGACTATGACAGTTGCAGGAGAAAAAGTGGTGAAAGTGAAAAGATACATGACCCGCAGCATTAAAGAAACTTTCGCCATATATAAGAAGGAACATTCAACATTGCATATTGGAAGATCAAAATTTTATGCATTACGACCTAAGTGGGTTGTTCCACATCCACCTAGAGATGTCTATGTGTGTACCGTGCAAATTTTGAACTTTGTGTGGTAGCTTTGAAGAACTTACTTGAAGATATGACATATGACACCTTGGTTGGACATGTGAAGTCATTAGTGGTCTGTGACATAGAACGAGAGATATGTTTGTTTCAGGACTGTGGTGACTGCCCTGGAAAGGGGGGACTCGACTTACAGACACTTGGTCTGGATAGTGTGTTAGATAACTCTTCTGAAGTTACATGTGCAACATGGGAAGAAAATAAACTCATTAAGAAAACTGTTGCCATTGATACCTTCTTAAATGAACTTGGGAGGTGGACAGTGAAAGCAGTAATACACCAACATCTGAAGAAATTGCAACAAGAACACATTGCAGAAGTGAAGGGATGGGTAGAGGCTGCATGTTTAGTGCTTCACTGTGATTTTGCTGAGAACTGGTGTGTGGTTCTATCACAAGAAGTTCAAGGATATCACTGGAGTAATAACCAAGTTTCAATTTTTACAGGAGTGACATATTTTCGGAACAAGACCATGAGTGTTGCAGTTATAAGTGATGACAGAGGACATGACTCAGCACATGCATTGTTGGCAATACACAAAATTATTCAACCACTGCGATCACAGGTAGAAAAGATCATAATTATTTCTGATGGTGCCCCTAGTCACTTCAAAAACCGTTACCAACTATTTGAACTTGCAGTCTCTTGTTCCAATGGAGTGGGTATACAGTGCTACTGGACATGGTAAGGGGCCCTGTGATGGTGTAGGAGGCCTGCTGAAGCACCATGCAACAAAACAATCTTTCCAGCCCAAGTACAGCTGCAATTCAGAATGCCAAGGAGTTTACTAGAGTGGTGCAGTCACACACATCAATAAACCTGATCCTGTTGCCCAAAGAGGAAGTTGAAGAATTCCGCCAGCAGAAAATAAAAGAATGGTCGAACCAAACTACCCCTGTGAAAGGAATTCAGAAGACACATGTCTGGACTCAAATTGATGGGCGAACTTATATTGCACGAACTTTAAAGAGCAAGAAAGAAGAAATTTCATTTGTCCAACCAAGATCTCATAAATGCCAAGAGAATATTCAAATTCACGAACTACAAAAAGGAATGTTTGTGGCCTGTGTGTATGGCTGTGACTGGTGGATTGCAGAGATTATAGATATTAGTTGTGAGTTAAGTGAAATCATTGTTAACTTTATGCTGCCACATGGACCGGCTGCTGGATATAGATTCCCAGATGAAAGACAGCAACACCACCACCAGTGCTCACTTCCAATTCGCGATGTTTTGAAGATTTTGGATGCCCCAGTTCCTATTGGTTCAACAGAAAGACATCACTCAATATCAAAGGAAGATACTGATGCAGTTGAACAAATTTTTAGTTCATTAAATTGCTAAATTCAGTTCTAAGCAGAGTGCACAGAAGTATGCTTCGGAACCTGTACATTTTTTAACCTGCACATATACTTTGAAAGCTATTGATGTTTCAAGCTAGTGTCTGTTACCCATATTTAAGAAGAAAAAAAATGCCTAGCAAGACTAGAGATTTTGATTTTATGTGACCAATTTCTGAAAATGTGGTAATGGAAACTGGCTTAATGTTTGGAAATATTTTTAATTGTTTATAAAGCCTGTTAAACTGAAAAGTGAAAGTTCTTCTTTTCAGGGATTGTAGTACTCTATGATACTGATAAACAGTAAAAAAATAAAAATTTTTAGCATTGGCGTTTTTGAGGAAAACAATTTTTTCAATAAAAAAAATAAAATAAAAATATTGCAGCAAGAGAATGTGGACACACATTTTCAAATCAAGGAAATCATTTTAATCACAAAATTATTATCTTTCAAATAAAACAAATAGGAGCAAAATATCTTGAACCGTTCCTGAGATAGGACCATTTTAGTATTTTGTCAAAAATCAAATTTGAAAAATTGCGCTCGCCCATTGCGGGCCCTTTTTCCGTGGACTGTATCTCGGGCCAAAAATTTTTTTGGGCAAAACTAAAATATACATATTACTTACTTTGTCCTGAAGTTTGACATAGGTTAAATTCAATAACATCTGAGACTATGAAGGTAAGATTTTTTCTTTGGCTGCCTGAATGGATATGGATTAGGCCAGAATCATTGTACAATTTTCATTATATCTGCATGCATCACTATGATATCCCACAAATTATGGTCCCTTGAGGCCAGAAAGGCTTGTCAGCAATTGTATTTTTATTCATTTGGGTGGTCATAACTTACACGTCCTAGTTGCCTTAACTGATTACAATGAGATATTCAATGTTTATAGCTATCATGTATCAAGAGCTCTAAATAATCCTGCAATTTTTCAGCAAGAATCGAAACAACATAATGTAAGAAATGTCACTCATAATAGGGCTGAATTATTAAAATAAATTCAGCATGCTGTTGATACCTCTATTTTGTCCACTTTCAGTCAGTCTTCTGTGTATAAATGTACGACAAAAATTATGCTTCACATGTGTTAATGTTTTACTATGAGAGACATGCATCATTGCAATAAATTTGTTAACACAATAAACAAAAACAACAAGCGGTATTAAGCTAGTACATGAGTATAGCTACAAAATTCAATACCATATTTGCACAAATCTATATTGATGTTTTTTACTTTTCCGAGCTTTTGAAGGAAAGTCAGTTCATCTTACAATCGGGAGCCAAATACTTAACTTCAGTTAAGGATTTGGCTCCCGTAAGTTCAGAGCATATTTCATAAATGCCACTGTTGACATTATTGAGAGAAATGTGTTAAGGTAAACTGTATGAGTTCTCTATGATTTTTGGACTAGAAATTTTTATTTATCTAGTTTTATATTTTGTGCTACTATATTTTGTATTATAACATATTTTGTCACCATGGATGCATTTCTTGGTCATTTCACATGTAATTTTTACTTTAAGCCTTCAAGAGATAATTTTTATGTTCTAGGGCATCGATACACATGACTTAATTCAGAAATTGGTCTTCTGGCTGAGGAGAATGCCTGCAATAAGGAATATTGTACCTATTCCATCAGCAAAAGTTCCTATAGTCAAATTCAGACACATTCAAACACAGCTTGAAGGTGATATAAGTTTATACAATACTCTGGCTCAGCACAACACTCAGCTTTTGAAGACTTATGCACTTATTGATGATAGAGTGAAGGTAATTGTTTTCTCTTCATATATATCAGTAGTTTTTTGTCTTACTGTAATTTTCAATAATTTATCCATGGATTGTATGGTGTGGAGGTAGTTTAAATAACTATAGCTTTCTTGAATTCAAATCATGTGAATGTCTGTGGTGGAATTCATTTTTCATCCAGTCAGCACTTCAAGTGAAGTTTGTTTCGGGGTATCTTCAGTATGAGGTTAGGTTGTGAAGGGTAAGGGTGAAAGACAGCTCACTTCAATAATCTTTCATCTACTCTAGATGTATATGCATGGTATACTTTCTGTGTTAAGTGTTATATGTGACTCTTAAGCATGTATTGCATTCTTTGGGTTAACTAACAGAAGAGCCAATGAGCATAAAAACTTTGTATATTCCACACTTTAATGGTTAGAGCATAACCAGTTTCATCCACAAGAGACATCATTATATTCCACACTTGAATGATTAGAGCATTACCAGTTTCATCTGAAAGAGGCATCATCAGGTCTGTCTCAATCTGAACCTCTCAATTTTTCAATTTACGGGTCTCTTGTCAATCCACAACTGATTGTGTCCTCTTGTGGATGAAACCATTCATGTTTTCACTATTAAAGTGTGAAATAACAAAGCTTGTGTATTCATTGTTAGTGAATTTTGACAAAGTTGAGCCGAACACCATGGAGTTTTTGCGGAAGGGCCTTATGCCTTTTTTGTTTTTGTTTCCTGCTAGCCAATGTTGGCATGGGATCCAGTTGAGTTGCTCTTGTTTTGCCTTAAAGTGTGTAAGGGGCTACCCTGAGTTTATGATACACCCACTACCTGTACTTGAACCTACTTAAGCTCAAACTGTTGTTTAGGGTGGCTGCTTTAGAAGCTGACAGCGACTTATGACTATCTATACTTGCAATTTATGACCAACTCCTTACTTCTGGTAAGATCCACTTTGTTGGATTTTCATACTTGGTTTTAATATTTATTTATTTGTGGATGCATTATTTCACTCAGATGGTACTTTCCTGGAAGATGACATTGTTGATCTATCTTTAGTGATGGAGTGACATTATCAACTACAGTGGAACTTGGATAATTAGAACTTGAAGGGACCAGATAAATTCCAAATACCAAGATTCAAATTATGAAAAAATTTGAATCTTGGTAGTTTTAAAAAAATGGTTTAAAAACACATGCATGCCTTGTGACACAACAAGCAGACATAATTGAAAAATTATTGCATTACTGGTTTTGATTATTGCTTTATTGAAAATAAGAGATTTTAAATGATAAAAATTATGTGAATAATCCAATTAAATGGTTCACTATTGTAAAGCATGTACAATTCAAACTCAACAAAATCCACTTTTACAATGCCTTAAAAAAGTCGGATATTTTCATTTGCTTCCGCGATTGGTCTCCTTGTGATAATGAATGACTCAAGTTTATTAAATAACACAAGTTTATTAAATAACTCAAAAATGAAATCACTTATGTCATAATGGCATTTAAAAAAATGGCTGAGTTCTCGGATGTGATTTGATGCTTTTGCTGCACTCGGGATAGCTCTTTCTTGGGCCTCTGAAGAATCATCATCTTTACCAGATGTGTCGTTGTTAGCGTGGATGTTATTGTTGAGTATTTCTGTGATTATGTCCATATCAGTGAGCTCACCACACACTGCCAAATTTTATTTACGTTCACGAAGTCTTCATAGGATATGGTGGGATTAGGAACAGCGTCCTCCGAGCCATCAATTGTAGAGACTGCAACAGTCTAAGCTTTGTTGGTACTTTCTCCCTCAGTTTCTTTTTTGATGAAACCAGCCTTTTTAAACAGCTCTTAATGGTTTCTTCTTTCACTTGATCCCACACGTGTTTACACATTGGTGAAGCTTGAAGAATCCCAAGTTTAATATTTAGACTGGTAAATCTCCGGAATGAATGTTCTCACCCATTAAATGCCTGTAGAAAGGTTTAATATTTTATATTATCCCCTGGTTCATAGGCTGTACCATTGATGCTATGTTGGCTGGGAAAAAAATTACCTTTACATAGTTCATATGCAGAATGCTGTTGTGGGCTGTGCAGTTGTCAATGAAGAGAAGCCAGTTTTGTTTGCCTAACTTTTCACCGATTTTCAAGAGCCATTTTTCGAATAGGTCACTTCTCATTCAAGCTCTCAAGCTGGATACCTACTCTATTGACCTTGGTTTAGTTTTTTTAAAACAGCAGGGGTTAGCCGATTTGCCAACCATCAACAAGGGCAGCTTTTCTGACCCATTCATAGTGGCTCCTACCTGCAGTGTAACTCTGTCTTCACTAAGCTTGATCTTATCAACATTGAAAATATTTTTGTGCTCCCTATCCTGGATCATTTCTTCTCTTCTTTTTTTTCAAATTTCGTCTTTTTTCCAATTTTCGGCCTTAACTGCATCATTATCACCAGATACTGATTTAATATAAATCTTGTTCCACTGTTTGAAACCATCCAGTTACCCTGTGCTGGCTTAAAAATCCTTTTTTCCCAATTCAGAGTCAAACATTTCAGATTTCTGTCTTTTTTGTTTGATTTTCTTGTCCACCACTTGTTTGAAACACTTTAGAACACAATTGTCCACATTTGTTTGATCAGGCACTCTTAATATTTTCTGGTCTTTACCACTCTCACTTCCGCTGCTCATAATTTTTTCTTTATTTTTGAATAAGTTGATAACATGCTTGGGGGATTCCGAAATTCTTAGCATTTTCTGACTTCTTCTTCAGTCCCTCAATCACCACTACCTTTTCAGCCAAGGTTAAAGATTTCGAAGTCTTTAGGTTGGACAAGGTCATTATCATTATTAGAACAATCAAAAAGATGCAGCAAAAGCAATGCAGTCTCATACAAGGAAATCACTGTGGACAACTTGCTACGTCTCACTGAACTGTCGTGCTTGACTCATGCCAGCAGAGGGATGAGTGAGCGCAAGCAAAATGTACAAATTGTGCACAAAACATACTTGCAGTTGGCCTGGAGGGCTGAATCCAAGGGACAGAAGAGGTAAGGTCAAGGGACTTTCAATTTGTGTTTCCTGGTTAATGCACCGCGTGTTGGGACGAATCTCAACATGTGTGTTTTTCAAGTGAAGCATTTGTCATGCGATGCCAATGCAAGGGTGAAGCTTTCACAGAAGCTCGAATTTTGGAACACATGATTGATTACTATGTCACGTGTGTTAAATTGCATGTCGGTAGTTTGGAGGGGAAAATAGGCCAATGTTGCACTGTAGTTGTTCATGATTAAACCCCCACTCTACCTGAGAGTCAAACACTCAGGTTTGTGTTTCAACTTGGGCAAGTGCAGAAACTGACTAATTTGAGTAATGATTTTACAAAATGTGTGTTGAGACATGGGAAATACAAAGCATAAACCCCACCTAATATATCATTATAATGTTGCCTGGCTGGCATTTGGGAAGATTGTGTCTTGAAACAGGGTGGTGATCGTCAGGGGAAACTGGGAAAACCTGGAATTGTCAGGGAATATTGGAAATCTGGAAAAGTCAGGGAATAGTCAGGGATTTCTCGTAACAGTCAGGGAGAAATTGGGATGGAAATTCTCATTATTTTTCTACCATTACGTTAACCGGGCAGTCTTTCCCACCCTTTAATTCACTAAAACATTTCACCAACTAAAACTAATGTCCGTCGCCGCATAGAAGTGCATAGAATAAGCCCCGTCAATTCGTTGAACATTCAGTTGTGAATCTTAGTAATTTAGTTGTGAATCAGTCCTACAATGTATCCCTTTTGTACATCCTTAATGCGATATTTGCCTAGTAGTGTTAAAATTCACTATCACCGTGTATTTGCTCATCACAAGGAACCCGAGACTGTGTTTTTCGGAAGATTTTACCTCTCGTTTTTTTTTAACTTCCGAGACAGGTCGAGAGGTAGTTGTAGAACACTAGCTTGTAGTAAATACATGCTTTCAGTTCTAAAAATACAAGACAATGATTATTAAAAGGGTAATACAAGTACAATCACACGTGTAAACAAAATCTTACGTTAGATCATCTTCCATTTCCATACCCCCCTTCGCGAGACCATAAGAAGAGTTATCCTCCCCTCCCCACCTTTCACGCTCGACCTAATTATTGAATGGCCCCCTTAGCTCCCTCTCGGAGCAATTTAGTCTGGTCACAAACCACCTCAAATATGACATTCCTAAATATGACACTGCCGTTGCTAATTGCCTCCTGTTTTCGCTCACAGTGGCGCGATTACGTTTTGTTTGTTTATACAAATATTTCAACATTTTGGTTCCCTCTTACAATCAAGAGGTTATGACCTCATTAATCAAGTTGTTATTCACTTTTAAAACTCATGCCATCCGATTTTGATCCAGTCCAAGAACTTGGCTTTGGTCATTTTTCGCGTAGCTTATAAGCTACGCTTTAGTGTTACAGTATAATGATACCTGTGCCGGAAGCCGCCAGTAAATGTTCCATTAACTTTCCCTTTGATGCCTTTTCAGTAATCTTGAACTTCCCAGAAATACCATGACACGCCTCCTTTTCCTTGAAGAATTAGACATTGTCAATTTGTAATTTTACCGAAGGAAACACACGGCCACGAAAATACGATATCCTCTGCGGATACGCGGTCGCGAAAAATTTATTAAAAGGGTGTACAATTTGTGTGAGAGCTTAACTTGTGAAGGTTTAATATATTTTTTCACTAGGGCGGAGGTTCCATATATTTTTTCATTCTTATAACTTTTAATGTATTGATTTCAGGTTTTAACATTTTCTGAGTTTTGACGAAAAATTAATTCAGCAGAAATAAAATATTTCGATAATAGGAGACCTTTTGGCGATCAGTCAGGGAAATTGGTTAAGCCATCAGGGAAAAGTCAGGGAATTTGAAAATTGGTTATCAGTCGCCACCCTGTGAAAGTAGTTTATCTTAGTCATAAAAAATTTGAATTATCCAAAAAAAATTCAAATTAACCACGATATTTTAACATTGTTTGGATACAAAATGCTACGGGCCTGGCAAGATGTTCGAGTTAAAGACTATTTCGAATTATAGAAGTTCAAATTATCCAAGTTCCACTGTATATTCATCATCATAGTGGTTTTTATCAAATTCATCGACAATTGTTTCCTTTGATAGTGTAATGAACACATGACTGGTGAGGGAGAAGTAAGACAAGTATTCCATCCAAACTTACACTAATTTGTAGAATCTCTTGTCGAATATAAGTTTTTATGGAAAAATATGGAATGTTAATGATTGGGTAGTTCTATGTGGCATGCTAATTTCGTTACATGTTCAAGGTACTATTGAAAGGGTACAACTTATTGTGTTTTGCCAGATAGCTGAATTAATGCAAACTAGAAGTTCTTTTCTTCTTTTAATTTTTACAGTTTTTGAAATATATTTCTGAAATAAAATTGTAAGTGGATTTACTTTATGTAATTGATCCGTTCCATGAAATAAATGCTTTATAATTTTCTACTCTCTTTTCTGCAGTTTAAATTCACCCTCATCATTTTTGTGAGGCTTGTTGAAAGGAGAGAGCAGTAAGGGTGTGGAATATTACTAAGTGTTCATTTCAGTGTTCTCTGAATATCTTTAATATCAAACCAATGTGATAACATAAAATTATTTCATTGCTTCTTTGTTCAGCTTATGATGTTTTTGTGTCGGGTCATTTCAGGTTTTGGGGTATGTCATGAAGACTTTTGCCAAATTGTGTGACATTTGTGATGCCTCTCGTGGCAGCTTGTCATCCTATGCCTACATTCTCATGGTGTTGTATTTTCTTCAACAATGTGATCCACCTGTAATACCCGTGTTGCAAGAGGTATTTATGTCTTACTTAGGCTGAGGTTCACATGGGAGTATTTTATTCCTTAAGTTGGCATTTATACTCATTATTTTGCATCTCATGTAGTAAACCCAGATTTAAATTTGTTGGTCGGTGGTTGTTTTGTATTTTACATGAATACATATAATTACACTTGATAATTTTCCATGCTTCAGATTTCTGATATCATTCCCAAACCTGAGGAAATGCAAGAGGGCCAAGATGTGTGGTTTTTCAAAGACCTGGATAGGCTAGTAAGTGATCTAATCTTGACTTTTTTGTGTTATTTTGAACAGTAACTTGAAGTGAATTTTCACAATTAAAAATTATTGTGCCTATTGTACCTCAGGAAGAAGTATGGCCTGAGTATGGAAAAAATAAACTCTCTGTTGGTGCCTTGTGGCTGCAGATGCTATGCTTTTATACTGAAGAATTTGATTTTGAGCAGTATGTGATCTCTATTAGACAAAAGAAGGTTGTTTATAAGTTTGAAAAAATGTGGTTTAAGAAGCCGATGGCAATAGAAGACCCATTTGATATCGAACACAATCTGGGCGGTGCTTTGTCTCGTAAAAGTAAGTAAACCCTTCAGATTATTCATGTTCTTGCCTTATAGAGCTTAAATTTTATATTCCTTCTGTGGGCCTTTTCAGTGAAATTGTTTATCATCAAATCCTTGAGGAAAGGAAGACACCACTTTGGTTCACCTATTTCAATTCTACCACCTGGAGTCAAGTCATGGAAGGTAAATATGCTTTTCTGTCTTCTGTAGCAAGATAGGCAGCTCAAATGATTACAGAATTGCTTTTTTTTTAAGTAACTCCTACTAAAAATTGTGCTTGATGTTCAATATTTTCTATCATATGGTCTCGTGAACAACTCACATTGGTGATTTATATTGTAGTTATAATTCTTACAATTCCAATTTCTGTATAATAAAACCACCAGGGTTTTATGAACTAATAGTGTAATTGTTATACTACTGATCTGTGTGCATTACTGAAGCTCAACCAGTTGTGGCAGGTATTGTAGACCAGTATTGATGAATTTTCATGTGGAAATATTGTGGTATTCTGTCTTAACTTCAATTTAAATTTCTGGATTGTTGTGCAACTTTTGATGCATTATCTAACTGATTTATTATTTATAGCATCCTAACTATGGCTTTTAGCTATTTTATTTTAGGAGTGAGCCGATAACCTTATTTTTCGATAACTGATACCTAATATTTTGATCCTAAAATCCAGTAACCCCATCTACCCGATTATTTTCCATTTTCTGGAACTGGATCAGATGATTGATTTTGAAATGAATCCTCAAGTATTCTGTATTGCATGAATGAGAATTTTTTCCACCAAGAGACATGCATAGTACAAAATTCTAAAAGGAAAGTTTACTAGATGCATAACTGTGGTCATCGTGCTTTACAGCAATATACTTCCACATGTCTGGCATTTGAAATTACCACTCACATAAGTTACCGACATGGTTTGAAACCACTGAATACAGCAGGTGCCTCAAGTGGTTTATTGCACTTTTTTGTGCTATCAGGATACTGTGCCAGTGGATTCTTTCATAAAGTTGCAAACAATGCAATCAGTAAGCTCAGTGATATACCGTATTTACTCGTGTAAGCCGTGCCCTCGTGCATCCCGCACACCCCTATTTTCGGGCAGGCTCGTGAGGAAAAAATTATTTCTATCGAAAAAAATTTTTTTCCCTTGAGTCTGCATCATTTTGTCATAACATGCATGCACGTTCTTTAATAGAAATGCTGTGCCTAAATTACGTGTACGTCTTTCTCATTAATTGATTGAATTACGTGTTATTATCATCACGATCGTCATCGCGTCGTGCATCAATGCACGGCCTGCATGGCCTCTTTTACTGTGCATCTGTTTCTCGTAGCATCTCACAGTATTCACAGTTACATACGATCACATCATCCAGCTATAAAAATGGCATCAGTTCAAAATAACATCCAACTGAAATAATTGCAAAAATATATACAATTTCAGCCCGTGATTACTCTATTATTATGGAAATCCATTGGCATATCAAAAAATAAAAGCCAAATGCCATCCGTACCTGATAGCGGTGATCTCTTCTGCTCTCTGCATAGTAGCTGTGGACTGGAAGATTTATCAACACCGGAAAGTCTTGGGAACACACGGAAAAAACTAAGCTCAATGTAATAACAATTATAATTCTTATAAAACTAAAGATAAACACATTCCCGGAAATATAATCATGAATCACTAATGAATATTCATATCATAACAGTTCTCATTCTTAGTTTTTGTCACTGCTAGATTCAGGTACACCATATTTCCTTCATGGAGCTCGATTTCCTTTTTTTCGGCATCGCTTATAATATATAGTTTTATACTCACAAGAAACTATCGAAATTTCACATCAGAATTCATTTTAGGGTGATAATAGCAAATTATTTTAAAATGCTAAATGATCGATTCGAATGCGTTTACTACTCTCATGCTTGGAGCGGATAGCACGGATAGTAAGAAGGCATAATCTCTGAGCATACGACTATTGCCACCATGTAACAAATTTTTTGTCGTGTCTTTGCAATGTAGCTTTAATGTGCACGCAAAAGGAGCTATCTATTACGTAAAAATGTTGCTACAGATTCGTGATACTGAAACAAACTCCGCTTAAAATTTTGAAAAAACATAAAGCCCCTTGCGGCAGCTTACAGGATACAGTATATTTAAATACATACCAGTGCTACAATGTGTTGTCCTACTTACGATCTATACACGATAAATCTATTGCTTTGACAAATGGTGTTTCGGATCTTGCATTTCTTCCAGTACCGTTGTATGCTCAGACTTTGTTAAACGCAGATTTTTATTATTAATTATATACTTCGAAATTTCAGAATAGTTTACAATGTACGATTTACTACTAGACCATGCTGCGAAGACTAGTATACCACTAATACTAGACTACTAACCATACTACTAGACAGAATGGGAAACTTAGGAGAAAAAACAACAGGAATCTGAGGAAAAATGGTGCGCGGATTACACGCGTAAATACGGTAAAATATTGAAATCCAAAATATTCAACTACAGTAAAACCCCTCTTTTACACTTTTGTGAAGAACAAAAGAAAAAGTGCAAATCACAGGAAAGTGTAAGTTGAGGGTATATATGATTTCATGAAAGTTATGCCTGAAAGAATAGCCCCATACTTCTTGATTTTGCCCACCCAAAGTCTTGTTTTCATTGATAGATAAGTTAACAAAATGGAAATATATTTGAAACAAAAACTTTTAATGCTACCAAAATCTCTCACTTGAAATGGAGGAGGGCACTGAGAGATACCAACTACATGATGGTTGGGCAAAGATTCAGAAACTATGAAAAAATTGTACGCTGTTAATCGCAGGGAAAATGTATCAGGAATTAGTGAACAGATATGAGAGGGAAGATGCAGAAGGGCAAACAGTTGCAGATAAATGAGGAAAAATAGGTGTAGAAGACACTAGATGAGTCAAGGTTGGGTGATGGCAGAAATGAAGGAGGAAATTGAGCTGAAATTTCATCTGGAATGATGGAAATAGAAAGATTTAAACACAGCCAGGCAAAAGAAAATGTAATGTAAGGAAATTTGCAACAGATCTAGGATGGATATGAAGAACGTATGAGAAAAGTGGTAGAAAGATCAATGTGAGGAGATAGAGAGGCTCCAGAGAGTAGAAGAAGCACCCGGTAATCAAAGGCTAGAATGTAATTCAGCATCAAACAATGGAAAATGAACCTGCGCCTGAGTGGTAAGTCAGGAGAGGAACTACTTGAGATTCGGCATAGAGGGAAGTAACACATGGAAGAACTGCATGGTACTAACGATTGGCAAATGAACTTGGGCATAGGATAGGAAAATGATGAAAATAAGCATGAGCTGGGACTAGGAATACAGGTATCCCTTGCCAACCGCAGTTTTTTATACCACGAACCTTGGTTATCCACGGTCAATGGTTTGGGCACTACTTTTCTCAACCACAGTATTACCCTTGAATATGCACAGTTCTGACCAATCTAATGCCTTTTTTAAATATGTATTCACAAATTTCGCTAATGATTTTGTACACAGATTCGCGCATGAGTGCTAAAATGTATACATCAAGGTAATAAATTTGCCTATTAGAGGTGCCTCTTGCTCTTTGCCGCAGTGGTGGATTCCAGGACCCAAGATGATGCTCATAAGAAAGGATTTAAGAAAAGTATGGTACATTTTAAACAATGAGAAGGAATATTGTGATACACAAGAAAGGTGGCCTGATGGAGCATTTACATGATTAACCCTTAAGTAGGTGCACCTCACTTTGTGATGTAAGTGGGTGCGTGGGGTCCTTTAATACCCCAAGTGGAATTGTTTATATCTTCGCCAAATTTGTTTATTTTCCATTGCTACTTTTTACACTAGATATTCAAAGCAGGATAATTCAACATACGTACCTTTAATTTTTTCCTATAAGTTGAACTATGAGGTTTCAAGGCTTTGAAAGTGATTTATGAGATAAAATATTTCGTTTGCTAAACCCTTGGGGGTCTTAAAAGACCCCACGTGCCTACTAAAGGGTTAAAGGGAACCGGGAGTAAGTTGCCCAGCGCTTGGCCCTCAATTGGGCACACACTTGTGCTCTCTGCCCCTCAACATCCAAACCTGGCTCACGAATTCCTGGCTTTGCTAAGTCTTCCTAGGCCATCCCTCCACATATACACTTCACTTACTTTTTTAGTGTTCTTTTTATTTCATCTAAGGTCCCCTCTGTCCCTGAGTATAAATCTATAGGGATCGGGTTGGTATGGTGGCTGGAGTACTGGCCTCCCATCCCGAGAGACCGGGTTCGATTCCTGGCAGTGGTGGATTCTTCAGTGGCAAACTGGTCCCTACTTGGTTGCCTAGTGGAGGACATTTCTAGTTCAGTACTCCATCGGTAGGATGGGACGTTAAGCTGTGGTTCCTTTGGCACCTGTCGTTAAGAGTAGGCTAATGCCGATGCCGGGTTTCTCTCCACCCTTCTTCCATTACTTGAAATTTTCCTACCAATACCCAATTACCCACGTAACCTAAATGGCACAAATGACAACAGCTGTTGTTTGCATCCCCTGAATACCTGAATAACTAACCAACTAAGTCTAAATCTGATGCCTACCTCAGGGACCACATCTTTGGGCAGCACGTTCACCCAAGCCATGCCGACCAATGAACTATGTTTCATAATTACCGATACACTCACTGCACTAGCAGAAGGAATAGAAGGAAACTCAACTCTTGGCGCCACTGGGCTAATAAGGATAAATAGGTTCGACCATGGGAAGGGTGAATGAAGGACTAGGTGGTAACTGCCAAGCTAAATTTGAACTAGAAAATTAATCTAGTCACTACAAACATGCCGGGTATGGGTGAAAAGGATTGCCCAAACCATGGTCTGCTATCACTTTGATACCAAAGTAACACAAAAATCTCATCAGATTTTCTCCAGGAAAACTTTCTTACCAGTGCCACCTCCTGACACTAAGTTAGACATTTCTTGCATTCAATGTACACATTCATGATCACAAATCATTTAAATATAGGGATAAGGCTGAAGGAACAAGTGAAAAGAATATCATAGGGAAAGAGAAAAAGAGAAAGGAAGAAATGGAGTTGGAGAAGATGGTAATTTTGAAGGATAAAGTTAAACTGAAGTATCTGAAAAGGAGTGAATCCAGTAAAAAGAAATATGTACATAATTGGGAACTCTTCTTTATGAAGCCAATGGAGTCTGGCAAATTTGGCCGTGTCAACAAATAGTATTGAGGAGGCTGGGCTCGTTAAGGCAATGTTGGAGGGCATTAAATTAGTGCAAGTTGCTCATGCAAGCGATATGAGGAAGGTTGATGGATTACAAAGGTCAATTGACAAACACAAGAGCCAATGGATTGACAGTTATGGCAGTAAAAAGCGTAAAAATTAATAAGAGCAAATCAATGCAATAGGTGTTCCTTTACATCAGTGGTTTATGAAGCAAGTGATTTTTTTCAATGCATGTAACTATTCTTTGTCAATAGGTAATTGATTTTTTAACATTTCACAGGTTTTGACTTTGCCCAAAGCTATACAGTCAAGCCCACTTATATCAAACCCATTTATAATGAAGCTCTGGACATAACGAAGTGAAGGCTATTGCCTGTCAAAGACAGGCTCTGAAAAACTGGTCCACAAATAATGAGGTTCGGTTATTACGAAGTAAATATTCGGCACCTTCAACTTCGTTATAAATGGGCTTGACTATATACATATTTTTATATGCCATTTTTTAGTATGTTTAGCCCAAAGTGAATTGGTGAAATGAAATGAATACAAGTAAAGTCAAGGACAAGAACTGCAAAGTTTGCAAGGAAAATTGTAACAAATTGCCAGTCTTCGTTGCCATTCAGCCTGCCAAGTACCCAACATCATCAGTCTCAGCATCATGAGAATGTTTTGAAATCGTAATTTAATGTATCCACATCTTAAGTGCTATAAGTATTTCTTTTGTATTTTACATCTCCCTTGTAAATCTTTGGAATTTTTGTTAGTATTTTTATTATTCCCAAGGATAGCATGAATTGGACTAATGTTTGTCTCTTGTACATGTAGCATTAAGTGACATCTCCTATGTGCAAGTGAAATTAATTATAGATATACAGTAAAAACCTATTGTTAACAAAATTCAAGGGACCCAAATTTTCCACTGCTCGTTAACGGGGAGTTCGTTAATCGGAGGGTGTGGCGGGTTGCATACCTACATATTTTTTTCCAGGGGCTTTTCTTGTCGTAAGCAGGAGGTAGGAGTAATCGAGAAAAATTAGCATGGGTTTTATACGGTATTCGCTGAGTGACATCATTAATGTATGTTGTAGTTTCTTGTACTACTTACTGAAGAATTATATTGTAAGTAACTACGTATTATCGAAGTGGAAAATAATTGGCCGTCGGGACAATGATTGTTTTACATGACAGTACATGGCAAACTGCCTGGCTCCGTGGTTTTTTCGGTAGGTGATGTACAAATTGAATAGTTTTGCTTGCTGCGTTCTTTTAAAAGTTTTTTTCATTCTTTCTATAACATCACTTGCGTTAAACACAGCTGCCTAACCAACTGCATATGAACTTTATGGAATATTTAATACTATACATCGCAAAACTACTATTTCATTTTTTTTATGGTCAATGACAATGGCAAAAGAAATCAGAAGCTTGCGGGTGAAATCGTATTTTGATTGGGGAAATAGAAATCGAGGTTTCGCGATAGTCATTGTTCGCTGTCAAAAATCCGCCGAATGTTTTATGAAAAAATTACAGCTTATAACTCCGAAACTATTCCATCTTTGCAATATTTCACATTTTCCACGCCATATATATTCTCATCTCCATTGCCATAATGTTAATCACCACTCTTGAAGTAGATATTTTTAAGCAAAATGTTACGTTGCAATAAACATGCACGGAATATGCGGAATTTTTAACCTTCCTTATGTTTGGTAGCATAGGTCCATAGAGAAAAAAATCATTTGCCTAGACTCGAATGATTTGGATGAACTTGACTCGGGACTCGGACCCCCTGATATAGCAAGCACCTATAAGTACTTCTCAAAATTCGTCCTTAACCTTTTGGACGGTGACGCCATGTGCACGGCATCCACTGCTTTCTGACATATGTCAAGCAGTTCGAGTACATCTTGTTCCTTTAAGGCTTCCAAAATTCCAGAGGAAAAACTGTTTACTGCGGTAAACTGTGAACTGCGAAAATGGTGGTACCCTAATTGATTAAAGCGCCTGACCGGAAATCAGGTTATCTAGGCTCGAGTCCTGGTCGAGGCGAATGATTTTTTTCTCTATGGTAGGTACTTTTGCTATTGTGCTATTTCACTGGGAAACGCTGTTGAGGTTCTCGCGGTCAGTTCGCGGTCCTTCGATTTGTTCTTTATGTTATCATCATACTTCCTTGAAACTTTGAGCTTACACATATATCTTAAATTCGTGTTTTCTTCTATAGCATTCCGGTGAATTAGACTCAGGGGAGTCAAAAAATTCGAACGAGTTACTTGAAAAAATCTTTTGATATTTGCATTTGTATTACTATACACAAAAATTATTCGAAGGAAGAGTCAATGGTCGCCAGCTTTAAACTATTCCTTCTCTCATGAAGAACGGCATTCTCCACTTCCCAGAATAGTCTAATAGCATCCTTGTTACATTTTTCAGCAGTAAGTAAGAATTTCTCAGTTGTGTCCAGTGCTGGAATGACTTCTCGGGACTTGTATTTCACAAACTTCCTCTCCGGATCTTCATTATCCTCTTCGCTCTCCGTTCTCTTTTTCACTCGCCTCACTTTCATCAGAGCCCGGCACTACACCTTCGTCAATATTAATGATGTCATCAAATGAAACGTCTTGAATGCTTAGCTTGCCCATCAGTTCCTCCTAATCTCCATCCCCGGCTTGCATTCACCTCACAGTTAGATTCAATTTAATTAAACCCTGCCCTTGGGAAGTAATGTCTTATTGTAGCGAGCAGAACGGCATCCCAACAAAGCCACAGACGCTGCATAGCCTGGAGAATGTTTCATCTGGGAAGAGTTGGGTTGCTGGTACTCTACATCCTTCTAAGTCAATACTGCGCCAATTTTCGGCAGCACACCCTCTTTACGTGGGATATGACTCCCTGGTCTGCTGCAGCCGACTTGTGCAGTTAGGTGGGAAGAAAACCACCCTCACATTTCTTACATTTATAGCCTCTGATTTGTGGTCCGTGCAGCGATCAACAAACAACAGAATTTTCTTTTTTTACCTCCCATTCCAGCTTCAACTCCAACCATTCCCAAAATATCTCAGCGGTCATCCAAGAATTTCTGTTCGTAGGGACATGGTAGTTGTACATTTTTTAAACATTTTTAAAGTTTTGTTGGATTTTCCAATTAAAAGGGGAGGTAATTTCACTGAACCATCACTGTTGGCATAAAATAGCATAATAAATCTCTATTGTAGAAAAATCGTGCTACATCAGCGTTAAAAATGTCTTTCGGTTTGTATTGCCCGATCAACTTTGGAAACTTTTGCCTCTAATTTCTCTCAAGTCGGGATCTACTGATGCCTCAACCCCAGAATGTTTTGTGGTGCCCAAGTTCCACCTTCTTTCTTCTACTGTAAGTTCAGTGAATCACAATTAACGCATGCAAAGACGCCAGATACATAATTTTCCCTCGCAACACTCTTACATGTACAATAGCCAATTTAGGCGAGCTTTGAAGTCACCTTTATGAACTCGTAAGTTGTCAATTGATGCAGAGCATATGATATTTAGCTCAACATATCTATGTCAGGCTTCTTCGCAGCATATCCATTTGCCGTACGTCTACCTAAAAATACTGCGCATTACATTTTTTCGATTGCTGATGTTCCGTGTGCAGCAAACGTCCAACCTCCTGTGGCAACGCTAATCCAGTCTTTGTCACTACGCTATTTGCAGCAAACCTATAAAAAAGCAATAGTATAACACAGCAAAAACTAAAGGAAACAATAATGACATGCATACTGGTTCAAGACTTATTGGGTTATGTCACGAAAATTTGCGAAAAACGATCATGTTAATGCATAAAATTCCACGAAAGACATGCACCCGATTTTTAACGAACATTTTGGAAAACAGCAAACACGTATTTCAAGAGTAAATGACAGCTCGCGTACTTCTGAAAAAAAAAACTGCGTTCGACGAGAAAAAATTCGTCCTAAAGAGGTCAACAAGTGCTCACGGGACTGGCTCTTCACCTCGTTGTCGGGTGGTTCTCATTTTATGGGAGTTCATTGTAAGGGAGTCAAATTGCGTGCTTTTTGATGGCAGCTTGACGGGACCAAATACATTCGCTCGTTAATCGGAGGCGCTCGTTGTAAGGGAGTTCACTAACAGGAGGTTTTACTGTATTTTGTCATTTTAGGATTACTCACCTTTTTATTTTAAAACCATGTAGCAAAATTTAAAGTTTCCCTGAAAAAGGAACAATGATAAATGAAATTTGAGAAAAATAAGTCTTGGCTAATTTTACAGCACTCATGTGGAGTGGTTGATGCAAGCATTATGCTAATAGGATGGAATAAATTTAGTGAAAAGGTATGATAATCATATTTAGCTGAAGTTAATAAGCTTGTTTATGTATTTCAGGATTATTTCTTGAATGTCTCATGCCTGAGGGAAGGTGCTCCGCCGAATAATGGGTGCCATATTTGCAAAAAGATAGGTCATAAAGTGCGGAATTGCCCTGAGAGAAACATGTTTTCCAAAGAGAAACGAGATGATGGTGAGCATAAGAAAGTGAAGAACAATAAGCCAGGATTTGCTCAACAACCTGTGGAACCCAGAAGAAGACAGCCAGTGGCAGGGCCGAGCCATGGAGGTCAGTTATGGGCCAGAGGAGCACCTCTGATGAAGAAGGGCAAGCTGGTGCCCCCACCAGAATTCCCTCCCCAGCAGATGCTCCCACCTCACAACTTGCAGCCGTCCCTGCCCCACCAAGAATGGTATTCGCAGCAGTGGAAACACTTGCAGCCCCATGGGACTGTAGGGGGTCCTGCAAATATGCGGCCGCCTATGGGTCTGATGGCTGGTGGGGCACATCCTGAGAGCTCCATGGCTCGGGTCGGCCCCATGCCCACTTGTGCAGCAGTGGAACGGGACATGGGACTAAGGAACATTGAGTTTTGCCGCAATAATGTGTTCAGAAGTGCTGAAGGTTGGGGACCGAGATATCATGAGCCATGTTTGCCTGTCACCCAGTATAGGAAAGCTGGCAGATTTGATGATGTGGTTGGGAACAATTTGGGAGGGGAGGGTCAGAACATGTTGAGAGGTGCAATCCCAAAAATTGGGCCCGCCGCAGTTAGACCCAGGTACGCAAGAGTGCAAAGGGTTGTCAGGGATGGCGGCAGTGGACAAGGCTCTTGAGGTGAAGGTTTTGTTCATTCTACATTAAACATGCATTATTTTTGTGGTTCTTGAATCATGGGCATAGAGATAGAAGAAGGTTTTGATGCATTTAAGATGTGACTTTGGAGCTGATAACATGTACTAAGGACATTGTTAACTGTCATATTTTTTCAAATATTTTACAATGGCCATTGTGTGGCTGAGAAAATTTAAATGAAATTAATTTTGTCTTTTGCTTAGATCAATGTGTGACCAAATGTGAGTTCTTTTAGAACATTGTTGGTTGGTTTTATTGGTATTAGTTGTTAACATTGGCATATGTTCTTCAGAAAACATGAAGATGCATCTGTATTGCAAATTTTAGATTGGGCCCTTTTTGACAATATTGGTTTGCTAGATACGTTTTAAGGAATGGCTGATGAAATTTATTTTAATAGTTCCTTAATATTTTATCAAATAAACTATACATTTTACCATAAAATGTCTTGTTCTACTTGTAATATGACTTTATTTCACATGAAATAATTTAGTTTAATAATTCATGAAAAAGAACAAGCCATGTTGTTTCCCACTATTTTTATCTTTGTATTTGCATAAAATTTTTAGTTCATTAAAGAAAAATTGGCTTATTGTAACTTCTCTAGTAAATTTTTCTTACCCTTAAAGATGGCATAGTAATTAGTTGACATCCTGATCCTATTTTTGAAGACATTTTGATACTAAATGTTACTGTGAAGGGTCCCAAGTAGCCAAACAATATTGGCCATTTTTGACTCAATGTTGGCGTTGCAATATTGGCAGTGCATTGGCATGAGATGTAAACCAATGAATAGACTATTTGTCACCATGTCCCCAGTGAGCATACACAATATTAGGCGACTTTATGTTTCACCTATAAAATGAAGTTTAGAGATGCCTAGGGAAACCAATGAGTAACCAAGAAAACAATCTTCCACACACTAGGCTAGCACCAATGTTTTGAATAAATTGTCCAAAGGTCAAACTTATGCTCTTATATTTTCTTCATGTGTCCAAACAGTCTGGGTAAAAAAAACATTACATATATGCAAGTCCGAAGTATGCCAGGTCGAAAGATATGTCACTGCAAGTGAAAACCAAAACTGAAGGTAATGCGGAGAGCAGAGAATGTCATCAAGTGAAGTAAGACACTTGATTTGAGTGAATATACACCTGGCAAGATTCATGCACCACTGAATCGTTTCCCGTTTGACTCGGTTCAAAATTCCATTCCTGCAGTTCCACCGATTCAAGTTCACTTTTTTGGCAAATGGAATAAAATGACAAGAATATGGAGTATTATTCAAATTATATCTTTGTACGAGAAGTGGCATTAATTCTCAACCCAGTCGCGATTGACTCCCACCATTGCACCATTTAATCAATAGTTTTGGTAGCCATAGCTAAACATAATATATTTTGCTGGAATGTATGGAATATTAGGGAATCATGCCAGTGTGTATGTTAACATACACGATTACGCAAACTATTTATTCCATAATTTTGATGCACTGAAAAGCACTTCGTTCATTTTCACACTTGTATTTCTAACATGGACCATAATGGGGAATATGCATGAAATTTGTTCCTCGAAGATGAATGATGTACTTGATACGAAATTTTCTCACCAATTTAAATATATAAGCCAAATTTTTCTGCACCCGCCACGAAGATTATTGAATGATATTAAAATGTTCCCAGAAATTGACGAAAGTCACGTGACCAGAAACGCCTTCTGACGTCACTGCACGGTATAGGTTCCATATTGCTACGGAGATAGACATTTATTTTTAAAAGAAAACGATGTGAATATATTGTTTAGAGGTTTTTAGCCATTTCTCGAACGAAACGATGACTGAAAAAATACTTAAAAAAGCACATTTCGACAATTTCCTTTGATTGACTCCCTTATGGCGGCATTGTTCTTAAAAAAACCAGCGTCTGCATAGATATAGTAGAAATTCTTGGCACTAAACAGGCATTATATAATTAATGGACGATTTGCTCATTACCATCGATACTACGTAAATAAAAAATGGATATACAATCATTTATTGCATTAAACAAATGAGATAAATACATACGTTAATGCCAAGTATTTATTTAACAACTTACCTCCACGCATAAACAGATAAACAACGCCCTTAGTGATACCGTGCCGTGAAGTCATGCGATGACGTCGTGTTTTTAAGCTGCCGAAAAGGTACAATTTTCAAAGAGTAATATCTTTCTAACGCAACTTAATTCTTCAGCAAAATTTTTGCCAAGCACATTTTAGCTAATACACTTCACATTCAAAGAGTTATAAAAAATAGTGCATGTTCCCCTTTCATTATTCCCACAGCAAAAATGAATGGGTTTATTATTCCCTTTCCAATAATATTTGCCAATATTGGCTTTCTATCTAGTGCCAATATAGTACCAGTATTGGCTTGCCAATGAGCATACCACATTGGCTTCTGACCATGGGTCAATTTTGGCCATCACTGGCAAGCCAATGCCAATTAAAGCCAATATTACCACATTGGGCCAATATTGGTCCAATGTGGTAGGATACTTGGGGAATAACTCTTGTGTAAGAACTATATGCATTTCTATGTCACTGTTATCATCCCTTCTCTCTTTAGTACCTCACAAAATATGTTTGAGCTCTAAGATTACTCCTTTTTTTGTGGAAAACCAGAGGCTTGAAACTCTTGTTACTTTTCAACAAATTCTCCCTGTAGAAGTACACACTTTTCTCAGTGTTAATGCCATGATTCGATTGCCTCGGGAACAATTCTTTAGGTGTCCCTTTTGCTCACTTGAAAATTGCTAATGCAAGAGACTGAAAAATGTGCAGCCCATATGGAGAGTGACCTTCATCATTTGAAATGGCCAAAAATTGCTAGGAGCAAGGTCAGGTGAGCAGGGAGCATGCTGTGACTGTCTTTCATTGCCAGATTCTACCACATGTCTGGAAGCCCATGGTTTAATAATGGTTACTCCTTCCTTGCAGAAAGGAACTGTGGACATTTGGATATTGAGAACAAGATGGTGTATAGGGTACAAACAAGGGATTGATGGCATTCAAGGAGTCTGTGCCGTCTAGGAAGTGAGTTTTTCTTTTTGCTATGTTTACTGTAATCATATGGGTGAGAGTTCAGTGCTGTAGACTAAGTGCAGTGATGATTGCCATCAGCTTTTTTTGATGAGAGGAGGTATTGGCAAGGGAACAGTCTTAACTCTGGTCATGATTTCTTCATTAATTGCACGGCAGCTAGCTCTGGCATAGACACCTGGAAGCTCTGAATAATTATTTCAGTCGTTTGAAGTATCAATGGTCGCTTTATTGTACATACTTATTCAAAATTTCAATATCTTCAATTCAACAATGCCTGTTATGCATAGTGGTTCACAGTTTTAATAATGATTTAATTCAATTGGCTCCCTTATCTCTCAGCACATCTTGAAATCACCCAGGGAATGTGAAGCTGCTACATTTTGAATTGGACAGCAATTTGCAGTTGAACCTCACATTTCTTGTACCCATGTCAAACGGTCTCAAGCAATGTTATAGCTAAGAAAACTTGGAGGGCTCATCGCATGGGACTATCTGAAATCAATTCATGCTCTTTATTTTTTTTACTACTATCTGAATGATGTCATTGGGTCTTACCACATGAATTATATACATAATAACGGGGTTTATAGGAACCTGGAAATCCTGGAAAACCTGGAAAAGTCAGGGAAAATGAAAACGGCCATGGAAATCCTGGAAGAGTCAGGGAATTTAACGTGTGGTCAGGGAAAAATCGCAAAACATTCAGATTTCGGACTTTATCACCTGAAAATGCCAAGAGATCGAAAACTGCACATAGGAGCGGAGGGCAGGGTAAAGGAGGGTACGACTGGCCTCAGGCCGGCTTCGCTGTGGAGGAAGCCCAGGGGCCGTATTCTGGTTCTTTCTGGCTATAGCCTGCGTGGTTTGGTGAATAGATTGGCGAAAGGTGTGCGCATTCATATTCTTATTGTCATTCGCTAGCAATTTCACCAGGAATGCTTCGCTTTGTCCCTCTGGCGACGAAAAATTTACTCTGTCAAATTCGAAGTCACTTAGCCAAATTTGTAGAAAGATGTGAGGAAAAAAATCAAGATTGATTCAAAGAGCTACTTTAACATGAAATCAGGTTTGTAGGAAAAGCCAGGTTAGCCTTCTTTGCTAATATTTTTCTGCAATTAAAACCATTTCTGAAGGCATATTGATGTAAGTAATGATAATATTTATTTTGTTGACTTAAAGTTTTTGATCTCTTATTACTTCATATGATTAATATGAAAATAAACGTACAATTTTTCATAAGTTTAGACTTCTTTGCTTCCTCACTACCACTTTTATCTCATTAATGACCAAAATCTTGGAGTATTCAGGCGCTCAAAAGTGAGGGAAAATCACTAATAATGGTCTGGAAGTCCTGGAAAAGTCAGGGAAAATGAAAGGGAAAAACTCCTATAAACCCTGAATAAGAAAGAGCCGAAAAAGAAAGCCAAAGAAAAGACAGGACTATTTATAATTCACCCCCCAATTTTGAACCAACTCCCAACTTCACCAACCATTCTTCAAAGAGCTGGGTCATGTTTCAGCTGAAATTCAACTTCTCGGCAGGTGATCTACCACCTACTGACACGCCCTTGAGCAGGGTTGGGGCACTTAGATCAGGGGCATTGTTTGCAGAAGTTATTCGGATAGTACTTCATCCAAACTACGCCTAGATTGATTAAAACCACTCTGAAAATAGTATTGAACAAGTTAACTTTATCTAAACTTGTGGTAGCCATTTTGTCCTTATAGTTTTTCAAAGTATCAACATTTAACTTTTCTGCTCTCGGTTCTTCCTTGGTTCCCTGTACATAGTTCCCTGTACTTCTCTATGGGAAAAAACAGTTTCGGAAATCTAGCTGTTAGCCAATATTTTACATTCGAATTCAATAAGCTCTCTGCGAAGGTCTTCTGCGGCTGATTTAGAAATCTTTTAAATGCTCAATGATATTTTTTCAATCGTTATAAGCGAAATTTTTTGCTTAAAACGAGTGAAATAAGCGAACATATAAGCGAAAAATATTGGTTTGTTGCGACCTTCTCGTTGGGGTTTTGAACATTCAACTTCAAATCGTCCCGTCTTTTTTCCCTATTTTCACTCTTATATATTTAGGATTTATATTTACTGACTTATAAATGCATGATTTGAAGGAATCCCTGATATCTGTGTCTCACTTTTTTGCTGAAATTTTCGAAGTTTCCTGTTAAAGTTTGTAAGGCAAGCCGAAGTGCGCCTTTGTAAAGACTCTCCCTCTACTTTGCCTGCCCCGGTGGTGGCGGGGTAATTCCCTCACCTGTCAATCGCAGGATCGCCGGTTCGAATCCTGCCAAAAGAGAATTTTCACTGTCCAGGGTATGGGGTTTGTAATTGTGTAATCTGTTAACTGTAAGAGAGGACTCGACAGTTAGTTTCGCAGGTTAAATAAAGACAAGTTTAAATTTTAATTTAATTTTAATATTTACTTTAAAATATTTCATTTTACTTTAAATTTTTTCCGTGCTTCAAGGAAATTTAATGTTCACTACTCTGTGATTGCTAGTTCTATCACCATTATTAAATTAAATTACTTTTGCATGCGTATTTGAGGCCAGTAAGTTAAGAACGTTGTCCCGTCTATAAAGTAATTCGTACAGGGAGTTAGATAATAACAGGCTTAAAGAGTGACTCATTGATTTTTTTTTATTTCTACCCTCAGCGTAATGACTCCATGTGTTCTAATCTATAGATGGTGAAGTGAAATATCAAACTGCAATCATCTTACGTTCGTTGTTTTGGGAATAAATGGAGCTGATATCTCTCCAGTTCTAATATTGAGTGTACATCCTGTGGAATGGTAACTCCCATGACATTTTACGGTGGATGTACTTCAGGGTAGTGTGTTTTTTCCCTTTTTTATGTACCGTATTTTTCGGTAGATATAGCGAACCTAATGTATAACGCGCACCCCAACCCTTTTCGACACTACTTCTGCTGTATAGATAACGCGCATGAGGCTCGTAAAGCGGGAGTTTGAAAAGTGAGGTAAAGTAATTCACTGAAACCCATATAATAAAGTAAGTAACGTTCCGATACTGAAATTTCTTTATAAAAACGATAAAATCATGATAAACCATTCAAACATTTCTTTTTATTACCGACAGGCAAGTGGCTTTGTTGTCACGGCGCCTCTCTACCTCGCGGCTAGCTACAGGCGGGGTTCGTTGCGCACCGAAAGGAAGCGGAAAGGGGAATAATGCTTGCGGGTGCCAGTACGAGTAAGAGGAGAGGGTAATCCTCCTGCACTCGGATGGGTAGGGTAGCGGGGTTCAGGGAGTCCCTCACCGTTATTCCCTCGGAGTCTTTATCACTGCACGATCGTAGGGAGTCTCGGGAACCACGGGAGGGAAGGAAGGAAAAGGGAGAAGGCGGTTCAGGGAGAAGGATGCTCGGGAAACGAGAGAACAGACAACTTTCGCGACTTTTAACCGCGATCCTCCGCGGCTGAAGCACTCCTAACGAAGACCCAAAACAATATGCCCCATATTATGGGAGTTTTCAAGCCTGTTTCGGCACTAATAGGCGGTTCAGACCGGGAGGAGAGGCGCAAGGATGGGATTGGAACGGTAAGGATCTATTCACACTCCGGATCAAGATGCGTGAATTGAATTGAAAAAGTGTTTATTTCAGCCATCGCTGATGTCAGGCAAATACAATATATAATTATGATACATTGCAATAAGATGGATGTTTACAGTGTGGCCACCCTGTTATAGGCGATTGGCCTCTTAAGCGAGTCGTCCCCTCTATGCCTACTGACCTCCCGTTCAGAGTCCTACCGCGGCCGACACGTGAAGAGAAAAAACGAAGCGAAAGAACGACGCTCAAACACGGCGCCAGCATTTAAACTTCACATTGTGATCTTAAAAAAGAAAATGATCGAGTACAAAGACACGTTCCTGCGCATTTTCCTGGTGAAAAAAGCGTAGAGATTCAACTGTTTACTTTTCTCATCATGATAAAGACAATAAATCTCACGGTGCAATGAGTGAGTATTGATTAAATCTGTAGAAACCTTTAGGCGTCCTTCATAATTCGGACCTTCAGATTGAAAAATTTCTATTGCTGCTTCATGTGCTCAAAAGCTTCACGATGACCTTAAATGCTCAAACTGCGATCGGGAGCGTCAGTTTCAACTATGCCATCATCATCTTTATTCTCGAATTTTTCCTGTTCAATCGATTCTTCGTCAGAGATTTCTTCTCTGCCGGCATTCAGCAGGTCGCTGATGTCCTCATGCGTAACTTCAGTACGGGATGCAGTAAAAAAAAGCAAATTATATCACGTTCGTTGAGCACCGTAAACACGACTTCTGAGAAAGATGGGGAAGTCACGTCACGCCAAAATATCAGTTTCTCTCTTCTGCTTTCCAGCCAATAGGCTGTCTAACAGGCATTTCTAGCAGCTTGATTTCTAGAGGAGAAAATCGTTAGGTCATAGCATGGCAGGAGGCAATTGAATTAGGGAACAGGGATGTGGTCATGGAGGAGGGCATGTTGAGGGGTTTTATGACGGGTTTGTGCAACGGCGTAATCTCAAAGATGAGTTAGTATTTCATTTTCAGTCTGCGGAAGGCTATCCTTGAAAACTGGAAGTGGTGTTTTCAGTATGCTTAGAATGGAGTTCATTTTGACATCCTTTCTTATATCGCTGTTGCGGAGAAACCACGCGGAGCTCCTATGATTTTCCGTATGGCGTGTTCTCACATGATTGAGAACGGTTTAAGTGAGTATTGGCTGTATGTAGCCAGACCACGGAAGCATAAGACAAGATTGGTCGAATCGTATTGTTAACGCTATTTTCAGGAGGCAGGGGATTGAGTCTTCCCTCCCTTCCCTCTTTCAAACTCCCTCCTTCAAACCTTCCCTCTTTCAAAGAAGCCTTCCCTCTTTCAAACTCCCTCCTTTCCCTTTGGGCGCAATTCGGGCATCGCTTGTTTTTTGCGCATTCAATTGCCGCGAGAGTTTCGTCTGCTAGGACCAGAGTGCGTGTCACCCCGGCAGGAAGGAGGTAAGTTGGTCTGCAAGGAGAGTAGAGAACTCTACTCTCCTTGTTGGTCTGACTCAGGGGTCAGTCGGCTCTCAGGCTGACTATGCGGAAGAAGTCTTTACAGAAACTAAGGCCGCGAGTGCTCGCGAGCCTCGCGGCGAAGGAGAAGCGTGCCTATTTTCCCTTTCCTATCCCTGATCCCTCACTATTACTATTTTTTTTGCTCTCCCACCTTATTTTCTTCCCTGTCTGTTATTTTGCCAGCACCCGGCTCACCAAGGCCTGCCTATCCAATTTTTAGTCGCGCGACAGTTGACGGTCCTGAGTGGGTGTACTCATTGGTAGGGGTCCAAGAAAATAGCTTCATCGACATAACGCGCCAATACGCGAAAATGTGGCCATAAAGCGATAAAACACGAATTCATAACGTTTCGGAGGAAGCAGTATCGAAAAAAAATTGCATTTTTTTTAAAATTCGTAGGTGGCGCCACTTTCACAAAATACACGCTTTAACACATTGTAGGTCTATTAAACCAAACATGACGTGATGTTTTTCGAAAATAACATGCGGCGGAGATACGTGTCTGTTGATGGGTTTCGCCGCATAATTTATAGTAGAAAGTAAACAGTTTAACAAATGGAATTCCGGCAAAACTCTTTGTCTTTTCACGACAAATAACACAACGAAACTAGTCACCGTATTCATTGTTAATTTATAAGAGGTCACACAACGTGCCTCATCTTCCATATCGTACTTTCGCAAATAGCTTATGAATTTTACGTTAGAATTACCCAGAACTAATTCCTCTGCACTGCTGTCACTACGAGCTATTGATCTTCACATTGTCGCTATTTTCCGTCGACACATCGTCGAGAATACGCCGTGATGCCCGAGTTTGAAGTTACACCTCCCGAAAGAGGAAAAATTTTAGTGCAGTAAAATGTGTTTTATAGAATGTTAACTAATACATTTATATATGCAAATACATATTTTGTCAATTTAGATAAACTTTTACAAAATTTTGTTTGGATTATAACAGTTTTCGTGACTTGAAATCCGATGACCAAGAATGGGGTCGTTTACCATATTTTTTTATTGGCGAATCTGATAGAGTTTGTAAAATAAAAATAGCGTATTTTTCCGTTTTTTGATCCCACAATTATTTCTCGAGTTATAGGCGGCGAAAAACTGATGTTTTTAACCCTTTTGGAAAAGTGGGCGTGGTGCAATTTGTTAATTTTCAATTCACTTGAACTTTGACACTAGTTGGTGGTTGATTCATAACTGCCCAGAACTTGGTGTATTAAAGCTTTCTGCCCACGTATTAACGCTTCTAAAAGTTAATGTATTCAATGGTCCATCACTGGTAGTAAAGTTATTTTTTATATATTTGACATTTTAAAACTAGAATTAAATTATTTCATTTAATCAAGTTTTATCATTTTCTTTCGACAGGAAACAAATAAATCAATTACAGCAGTTACAGCAATTACACATTTAACATATGAATTGCAATTCTAGCACTCGAGATATTAGAAAATCCAGATATTCAAATATTTGAGTCATGATTTAATTCGAAACCTTGGCCCGTTTTGAAGAGACGCTAAACCGTTCCCTTCTGTCCTTCAATTCCTCCACTTTGCCAAGAAACGTATTATGGTAATGTTGACTTCTGTTGGGCCTGTCGGTGCTGTTTCTTCTTCTCTTGTCACGTCGCGGCCCTCTCGTGTGGTGATGCCTGTTTCTGTTCGCGAAACTCCTCCCAATGTTGAGGATAATTCATGCCACGCTGAACGTTGCACTCTGTGCACCGCATATCACCCGCTTTTTCAATGTTCGAAGTATTTGGCGAGGGATGTTAACCAACAATTGGAGTCTGTACGCTCAAAAAAATTGTGCCTTAATTGTTAAAAGCCAGGACATTGGGCCCCAAGATGTTTTCACAAAAGGATGCGCTGTGGGATTTTTAGACGATTTCATCATTCGACTCTTTAGTCCTCTAATTCTATTGCTAAGAGTCAAGTCGCTCGTCCTTCCGCGGAATCAGTTATTCCTAGAGCAACTCCTACACTGTCGGACTCAAGGTTATCGGCTAATCCAGATACTGACTGCTCTCACCTCTTGTGTCGAGTGCGAACCTTCGCAGATGGTTGTACTCGGAACAGAGGTAGTGCGCATACACGAAATGCCGCAGGTCAACAGGAGCCAATTAGGGTTCTCTTAGATTGTGGATCACAAGTCACTGCCATTTCCTCCTCCGCGGTCGGTTGAGGTTGCTCGTATGAAGTTACAGTCGGTCTTTGTATGGGTTGTATGTATCCTCACACTCCCCTAAAACTGCCTAAAGGATGTGTTTGCACCATTCTCTTACCCAGGTACGCTTCGTCCCCAGTCTTGAGGACTAAAGCCGTCATTCTTCCTCATTTGACCAGACTTCCTCCGGTACCATTGCCAGCTTTTTTATGAGAAAGCTTTTCTCATTGTTTCCTTGCGGACAGCTGTTTCGACTCGCCCTCATCGGTTGATTTAATTTTAGGAGGAGATCTTCTCCCTGAGGCTTTTCTTGGTGGGCGGAATATATTCAAAACTTGTGATATAACCGCCTTTAATACCATTTTTGGATGAGTTTCAATGGGCAGTGTACCAACGGCATCCCAAATTTCCAACTTTATAGTGTCCTGTACTAACTGTGAGGATCCCTCTTGTGAACCAAGTAAAGCGTTTTTGGGAATTAGAAGAAGTGTTTAATGAGCCCAGTAAGAATCCAGAGGATCGAGAGCGTGAAGAATTCTTACAAACCTATAGTAGGGATGTTACGGGCAGGTATACTGTATCGTTACCTTTCAGGAACTTCCCCCCTTTGTTAGATGACTCATACGCCCAAGCGCAGAGAATGTGGTTTAGTATAGAGGGAAAACTGCGTTGGAAACCTCAGTTAAAAGATGAATATAGTCGATTTTTTGTCCGAATACGAGTACCTTTCGCACATGTCCCCAGCCGAAATCATGTCTGGCGCCTACTATATTCCCCATCACTCTGTGATTAAATCAATCCCAGGTAATTTAAAATTAAGGGTTGTATTTGACGCTTGTGCGCGTTCTTCCACGGGTACATCATTAAATGACGTACTCCTCACGGGTCTAAAGTTCCGAAGGGATATCTTTAACGTCTTAATTGCATTTTGAATCCCACAAATCCCATTTACAGTGGAAATCGTAAAGATGTATTGCTAGATGTGAATCCCGATCATTGGCAGTTGCAGTACATTTTAGCTAGAAAATTCAAGTGATTCGATTAAAGAATTTGAACTCAATACAGTCACCTACGGGGTGATTTCTTCTCTATTTTTGGCTATTAGCGTGCTCGATCAACTAGTCTACGATGAAGGCAGTTCTTTTCCGTTGGCCGCTCAAGTCCTGCTTTGGGATACGTATGCCGATGGCATTGTTACAGGAGCTGATTCTGTATCAGACGTCTTAGCTTTGCAAACTCAGCTCATTAAATTATTAAAGTCAGGCTGAATCCCTTTTGGAAAATGGGCTAGTAACTTTCTGGAGTTATTGCGTAATCACTTGGAAGATGAGTGTGAGCTTGCGTGGTATTTTGAGGGGGACGAAGTTGCTTCCTTGAAAGTCTTGGGTATGTTTTGGTCACCAAAATATGACATTTTCTCCTATTATGTTCATTTTGATTTTGATATCTCGTCCAAAGGAATGCTTCTCTCTAATATTGCAAGAATTTTCGAACCAACTGTGGATTTATCTCGTGTTGTTTTTTGGGCGAAATACTTAATGTAATCTCTCTTGTCATTAAAATTGAATTGGGATGAACCTATTCCCAAAGAATATCTCCTTAAATGGGAGGAATTTATATCCCAAACTCATGTTTTATCGGAAATTCACATTCTCCGGTTCGTCGCACTTCATAACCGTCCGGAGGGCCAATTAGTAGAATTTTTTGATGCTTCCGAACTTGGGTATGGTGCTGCACCACCATGTAAGTAAAGGTTCGATCAGAGATGAAGGATTGAATAAGTTTTTGAAGGTGAACCGGGATACCAAGATGAGACTGCTTTTAGATGAGGCCAAGAGTCCAGACGGGGTCAAAGGCTGCTTCGAAATCCAGGAAAACTGCGTTGCTAATTAATTTGCAGTTGAGACCGGCGTTGATGGCTTCAGTCTCAGAATCTGGTAGTTGGTTGAGGTTTTTTGACGAATGCCCGTCTACTCCGGCCGGATGATTTTGTTATCGTCACGGAAGGATTTGAGGTGATATTGGATCAGGGATTCAAATAATGGGGGCGTTTACTCGGAACCGAAATAGCAATTTTGTACACATATAGACTCCAACAAAATGTTAAAAACTTTACCGAAACCCACTACCCTTATCCACTCCGCATCAGAGATAAAAGCCTTTCGTCTGTCATTAAGGGACATTTTTATGTCGGCAGCGGGAGTTAACTATGGTGGGTGATTAGAATACCTGATGGGGTACAGTTCTGGAGGTAGCATACCTCGTTCACGAGTAAAATTAACGGAATTAAAAGATTAATGATTAAAATTAAAAGGAAACGCACACAGACCTAGTTGCTTTTGTCCGGGGATTAAAAAATTATAAATCATCTAAATAAAATTTTCGTTAAAGAAAATAAGTGTTGTTTAATGAATAAATGAATACAAATTAAATACTAAAAACAATAAATTAACTGGATACATTATTATACTTTTACGGAGTGTATCATTTAAAGCGGCAGTTGCAGCACTACCTAGTGTCAGGAATAGGGAAGTGTGTATGTACATACCTTTTACGTCACACGTAGAATTTACCGGCATGCAATAATTTGTCGTCACGTCTTCTCGCCGTTAATGTATTTTAAGGAGTAGTAAAGGGGTAAGAGATGAAATACTTTTTGACTCTGCAGTGCATGGAATATGTTTTAACAAACCAATTCATGCTTCAAAAATTACCAGTGGCTTGCAGCGTAATGAGTAGGTGAGGATGGACTCCTTTTCGAATCGGTTGTAAGTACGCAGAGTCGTTGCGTGCGTTCGAGTGTATTTTTTTCGTGTATTTCCATCAAAATGTTTTTTTGGGTATTTCATTTTCTAAGTATTTCATCCGTGGGATTTGGCACAACACAGTTCACCCCTTGGGATCTTTATTGGATTCCATTTTCCAATGCTGATTTCCCATCACCTTTACTTATTTCTCTTTCAGCCGTGCTCCTCTCCTTTTGATGCTCGACGTGCTACCACGCAGGTCATTGCGGATGTGTGAGGCAGCGTAGTGAGCCATTACTGACGGATGTGAACCATGTATAAGATAAACTTGTATTAATTACCTATCCACGTGGTCCTTAAGAATTACTCACTACGAATGGGTAAAACTTTAATGAATGGGTTAGCAATTTATTTGGATTTACTGCAATGCTTTCACATTCGTTGTGCAAGGGTTCATTCAACATATGTTATTGGAGTTAATACTTTTTCCAAATCTACTGCAAGTCATGCAACGTACATTACAAATACTTACACGAATTACATGTTGCCTATTGTGACCTCTAATTGCTTGATGGGAGAAAAGCATTTCAAATCTAAACTTGATCATTTTTATCGAACACCGTTAAGGGAGTTGCAGACTTGACAGTTCATCGATTCCCAGTCGTTCGAGTTGGGCGTCGTCATCAAGAGGTCCGGAAGTGAGCACTTTCTGTGGGTTCCCCAATATTCCTTGCAAACCGCTTTCCATTTAGGAATCATTTCATTTTCCGCGGTGGACCTGCCTGTGGCGATGGTTCGTGAAAGTACCACATATTACTGGCTGCGCTTTGTAGCGTTGGAATCAGCAATGCGTGTAATAACTTC
The DNA here is from genome assembly GCA_933228895.1 of Platycnemis pennipes. NCBI lineage: Eukaryota > Metazoa > Arthropoda > Insecta > Odonata > Platycnemididae > Platycnemis > Platycnemis pennipes. Next base: position 113,269,894 of record OW121846.1, read on the forward strand.
GTGACTTGAAGTGGACTCGAGCTAGATCAATAGCGTGGATAGCCTATGCTGACTCTTCGTTCATATCAGATATCCACTACGCTCTGTACAGGGAGCAACATATGGTATTCACAAATCGAGTACAGAACCCTTGGCCTTATATCAAACATAACACGCATTAGAGAATTTGAGTGAAGGTAATATTTAGTGGTAGATTTGTAGCGGCATTGTGACATGATAAAATCAGCGGCACACTGCGAATCAATCCACACTCTCTGTCAGTATCAATCTATTTTGACTCAGCACAGATGATATAAGAAAGATTCTTTGAGCCCTGATGATGAAATGCGTGGCAGGTTGTAGGACCGCAAACATTATCATTTCACTCATGGTGGTGGGGAGCACTGAGATCTAAAGGTTCGTCGATGAGGGCTGGGCTGGATCCCTCGCCGGCTGCTCCTGGTCCGTGTCGCGCTCACACTGCAACTGGTGACCCGGGCTGGATAGCGGACGTCTCGCTGGCCCTGAGATCGCTCACAGCCCGTGGCGGGCCTCTGCGCGCCCCCCGCCCAGTCAGTGTCGTCTGCTCGTCGTGTTCGACGCCCCGCCGCAGTGAGGGACTAGTCCGTCGCGTGTGAAAGGCGAGGGGCCCGCCCCCACCCCTATCCCGCCCGCCCTATCGATCCGAGCGGACGCCGCAGCGGCCCACCCGCCTCCCCGCCCCCCTCGAGCCCTGCCCCCCCTCGCCGTGTCTCGCCCCCGGCGCCTGCGCCGCCCCACCGGCGCCGCCGCCGCCGCCGTCGCCATTATCCAGAGTCGCCCTCGCCCCAGCAGTGCTCCGAGCCCCCTCGAAGCGGCCCGCGGGACATCAAAACGCTTGCCAGACACCCAACAACCTCCTCTCATGATTGGTTCATTCTGGAACTTGTGTCGAGCTTGCCCGTCGATGCCAGTGGACAAGGTGAGTGAGTGGCGGGCAGTCGGCCCGGGGCGGGCGCCCCCGCCCCGGGCAGCCGCAAGTTGAGAATGATTGCTGTGCGACAGTGGTGCGATGTGTCCTCTTGGTGGGCAAACCTAGTCGTGGATTCACTTCCCTTCCACTCTCCCATGGCGATTTACATACTGAAATAACTAATATTGGCCAAGGTGTAATCGTCAGTATGTTTCCTGCTAGCGTGATGGGGCGTGTGCTACTTTGTTTGAGTGTTCTACGGTGAAAAGAAGCAGTTTTTGTCACCGCGGAACACGTTCGAACGGGTATTTGCGGCACGGTTTCCCAGGGACTCTTTTCGTGGTTGGCGGAGCTCGCGTTGTGAACGGCGACTCTTTTGGTCGTGGAATGGGCGTCTCAATTATCCCTGGTGATGGCGTGGCAGACTGCGATTGCATATCCGCCGCCATAGTGGGTCGGAGGAGGGCAATGGGGCGCGCGGTGGGTGGAGGATGGGCGGCCGCCACCAGCCAGCCCATTGTCGCGCGCCCTCCGGACCTATCTGTCGCGGGAGCCTCTCTCCTCTCTCGCCTTCCATTGCAGCCAATTGCACCCTGCGACCACGGCGGACCACGGGGTCACAAAAACAAGGCACCCTTCGCAAGTCAATGCAGGTTATGAAGCATTGTTTGGGGGTGGGTGGTTTTTATGATCCATCCCTTTATTGATATAAATAATGCGGAGCGGGCGATATTGGGTAAAATGGCATTAGATGCCCCGTTGTCTTTCAGCTTGCTCCCGCTTTTCACCTTGAACGGTATTAGAATTCAATAATGGCTCTGTCTCAGTGGGATATGATTGTTAAGAAGTAGCGTTAGTAATTTCGAGCGGATTAGTAAGGTTGTCAACACTGACTGGAGTCAGGAGTGCTGCTAGGTAAAGTAATAATGGAACCCATTTAAAGGCGGTCACATTAGCGGCAGAAATAACTGCATTTCCGTTTGGTATACCTTGTGAGTGTTTCCGTATCGAAACTTGTTCATATACTCCTGAAAGTATTGAAAGTTGACACGATGACGCACATTCTGTCTCTTGTCACTGTAGCTCATTAACCTCTGGCAGAAACTTAGAAACTTTAAAACTTAGTGGAAATAAACTTTTTTACACGAAAAAATACTATTCTTATATTATTCTTGCCCTCGTAGGTTCCACCGTGGATCGGTGGAAACCGATTCAAAATCCCGTAAAAGAGCTATGTTATTTAATGAGTAAATACCGATCCAGAAAAACACTTATATGGAAAATCGTATACAGGGTGATAACGCATACACAGTAATTCTATGAGTATACTATTATATAGCGTGTTGTAGTTGCATTCTATTTTTCACAAGCTCTTTTAACTCATTTTGACTTCGGAACGTGACTGACGTATTGTAGCCACGTTTAATTTACAAAAGGAGAATACATGCTCAATCCCGCTAAAGCGTATTCTAAAATAGGTTAATTATTTTCTTACTTAGTTATAAAACTATTCCCTTGCAAATACAACTCTTTGTTTTGAATTTTATTAATATTGATTATTTTGAAAATTATTTGGCAACAATGACGCTGCTACCATTTGGAAGAATTGGTATTAATTACACTATTTCAATAACCAATGAAATATTTAAATTACATAAAAAATATAAGAAGGACCTTGGTAAAGCATATTCCTAAATTAAGTTAGTAAATAGGCTTGTAAGCACGTTCCGTCACAAGTACCGTTGCCAATGATAACAACATACTGTAGCGCCACTTTCATGTAACTATGACTTTTCTGCTTTTTTTCGAGCAAACATTTATTAATATCAATTAAGCAAGTGTGGCAAGGAGAGCACTTTTTCACAATGCTAAATTCTACATAAAATTGCGCGTCGTATATTAGTTTTTCGTCAAAACGACATTTATTTTTACATTATCAATCTGCAAATTTTACTTCAAAAGGTATGCTCTGCCGTATAACCACGTATAAAATAGCTGATTTTCAACGTCTTTTTTCTTCCAATATATGATGGAAAGGCCTCATTATTTTATTGCCAATCGATAGAAGGGCCAAAAAATGATGTGTCCTGAAATTTTCACAAAAATGACATCTACTTCGTAATTCGGTGGAGTCTCCTTAGACTTCTTGTCTTATGAGAAAGGGCGAGATACCGCAGTTCGGAATAATACCAGGGTTCAATGCTGTGTCCATCAAATCAATTAATTTCCTCGGTCCCGATCTGCTTTCGTGTTGAGCCTCGCAAATAAATTGCTTTCTTCCGCCACCCTCATTCTCAGACGACATTCTCAGAAATAGTGTGGTCTTTACTCAAAAATAATGATTTCCTGATGAAATTCGTGTGATATCTGCAAATCCCACCCTGTGTCCGTTTTTGATGTACTTTCATCCTGATTCATTTGGCTGGGATATGTTCCCATCTGCTTCAAAACCCGTATCGACCAGCAAGTTCAATGAATGCGAATCCCTGGCCTCGAGACTGTATGCATTGAGTACATGTTTCCTCCGAAATACCATAAAATACTCCGATATGCATTTCATGTCTTAAAAAAACTTTCATCATCTAATTCGATACACCATCGAGTACAAGAACCGAGTCTATTTCGATTCTACCGTTGGTGAAATGTTGTCCGTTAAATTTTTAAGTGAGCGGAACTATAATTCTTTCCGGGTGAAATAGTCCATGTTTGTAGATATCAGGTGATGATGCTATTATGCTTCCATGTGTGGGTTGGATTTGAAAGCAAGGATTAGGGAGGAATAGTTGGTGTGAGGGAGACGACATACGGGGTCCGTGCCTTTACCGTGGTGCATATGCGAACGTGCTCTTATTCCACACTGTCTTGTGCGTTAATTTCTTTCCGACAGCTGTTATTCCGTCGTCAGTCCTGAACTAAATCTTCATGTTGATTTCTTCAGTTTGTAGTAATAGTTGAAAAGCAATTACTTTTGGATCGTAGGGATGTACACATTCTTCGCTTAAAATGGGCCAGAACCGCTGATTCTTAATTCAAATTATTAAAATGTAAACTTAATTCAAAGATTAAAATGTAAATAATAACCGCTGAACCTTGTGCTTAAAATTGAGGAACATTGTGATTAATTAAATAAGTTCTTCAACAAAAAGCCATTTATGTACCATAATTGTTTATGCTACGAAAATGTAAAAAAAATGCAATTCTAAAACTGTCTAGGCAGTCAAAACCCAGGCTTTAGCACTCAAAGGTTGGAGTAATTAAGATAGGAGTGGAACTGTAAAAGCACATTGGATAAACGCGAAACTATACCATTAAGCAAGAAAGAGGTTCTCACCAAGCCATTAGGATAAAATAATAATAGTGGTTTTCAAAGAAGGCAGTAATTTACAGAAAAAACATGACTTAACTGTCACGCAATTATATTTAAAGTATAATAAATATTTATAAATATGTATTTAAAAAAGGTATTTACCCGCATTATTCCCTTATCAAGGAAACAAAATATTTGGCTTCGTGTATGCGTAATGTATTGGTGTGCCGCTAACCAAAGATCTGTCGTACGGGAGTCACAATCGGGAAATATACACTTAATCCAACAGATAGCTAAGGTTTATTAAAGGAATACTTAAGAAAAATGATGAAATAACATATATTGTTTTAATTACCAGGTTCACCACGCGAATGTAGCGAGTATATGATATCTATATACATGAGTTATAACGGAAATGTCGAGATGGGGTATACATCTTGTATTGGGTCATTGTAATTTAACAGCGTGTAAAATGTTTCTTACTTGGATATGTACTACCCAACTCTCAATGTACCACAAATATTTGAACTGCTCATCGTGATAGATTCAAATAAAGAAACGAACCAAGTAAGAATATTTCCATATAGAATTTAACTGTGCGTAAAAATTTTTTACTTAGGTATTTATTGCCCAACTTTACTTAGGCATTTATTATAAGTGGAAACACACTTAGCTGCGTAATATTGTGTGATTTCTTTGTCGCTTCGCCTAATACTGGTTATTCGGCTTCCCAAATAGTATTGATTCCACAACTTCATGATATTTTCGTTAGTATATATAATGCTTGATTTAACCTCTGCTCTTTTAAAGCCTGGCTTCTCCTAATACCTTTATTCTTTCGTCATTAATGAAAATATGATCGTTATCGACATCGGTCAACAATCCCAAGATTCAGATAAAGAAACAAACCAAGTAAGAATATTTCCATAGAGAATTTAACAGTGCGTAAAATTTTTTTACTTAGGTATTTATTACCCAACTTTACTTAGATATTTATTATAAGTGGAAATACACTTAGCTGGTTTGCTTCTTTATTTGACCATGGATTTTCACATTGTAACGCCGCAAAGCATTGAGTGCAATAAGTTTGGTTTGACGGAGCTCTCCCCTCGATTTTACCATCGGCTAAGTTCAACTTCTTAGTTTGTCACTGGGTCGAGCAATTTTATTTTCATCATTCTTCTGTAGCACCACATTTCGAATGCTTCCAGCCATGACCTCTGCTGCTATTATCGTCCATGTTTCATTGCCATAAAGAGCCATGCTCCAGATGTAAGTTCTAATTAAGTGTTTCCTGACTTCCAAGCTTATATATTATCAGCCGTAGGTTCTTCTTTTGGACCCTCTTTGCCTGGACTATTATCTTGACTACTTTCTCTAAGCTTCGTCCATCACTGGTTACTCGGCTACGCAGATAACAGCACTCATTCACCTTCTGAAATTTTTGTTTTCCTAGTTTAAAGTTGGTCCTGACTTCTTTTCTCCAATTGCATACCAGTGCCATTTCTTCTTTTTATCGATCTTATGGTTGTATCTGGCTATTGTTCTTTCCCTATTTCCTATTGTCTTCTTTAAATCTCTTTCTGTTTCTACTATCACTTCCCTGTCGACGGCGATTCGCAGCATGCTGCTAGTCTCTCCACTGATATTCACTCCCAAAGACGTTTCTTTGGCTTCATTTATGGCTTTTTCAATGTAGACATTGAACAGTACGGGAGACAGTGCACAACTTTGTCACTCCTTTATTCTTGCTTCTCTACCACTGGATCCTAATTTGATCATACCCACCTTGTTTTTACACAAGCTGTGGATAATTCTTCGACCATTGTATGATACTCCAAACACCCTAAGAATCCTCGGCATAAAATTCCAATCCACGCTGTCAAATGCTTTCTCCAAATCTAACAATGCCAAAAGCGTCGGTAGGTTCCTCTCTATTCTCTTCTCTATAAGTAGCCTGAGGGCCAAAATCGCTTCTCTTGTGCCCTTGCTTTTTCTGACCCCAAATTCGTTCTCATGGAGGAACTCCTAATCTTTTCTTTCTTTTCTTTTGTAGATGATTCTTGTCAATATCTCCGACACATGTGTCGTCAGGCGTATAGGCCTGAAGTTTTCACAGCTCTCAGTCCTCTTCTTTTTGGGAATAGGGAGGATGACGTTCTTTTAAAAGACCGTGGGTATCTGTCCTGTAGATTACATGTCGCAGATTTGTACATATAGGCAAATGTATTCTCTCCTGAATTTTTAATTATCTCAGTAAGAACATCATCTATTCCGTAAGCCTTATTTATCCTCAGGTCCCTAACAGCAGGATCGATTTCCGATCTTAAAATTGACGCTCCCGAATCTTCCCTATCGACTTCATTTTCCTCTTCGATTACTTTAGCATTTAGATGGCTTCCATTGTACAACAGTTCCAAATATTCCTTCCATATGTTCGCTTCATCTTCATGTTCAATTAAGAGCTCTCCATTCTTGTCTCTTGTAGCAATACATCTTACAAGCCGTCCCTTGAAGTGGTTCCTCACCATCCTGTAGACAACTTCCACCTTTCGAAGAAATACCGTCAGGCGTAACTTTGTGGAATTGAATCATCATGAAAAAGTAAAAATGACTTTGTATATTCCACACTTTGGAAAGTGTGGAATATACAAAGTCATTTTTACTTTTTCATGAACTTCCACCTTTGCATGTGCGAGTCTATTTAGTTCATCTTCACATGGATCCTTTATGCACATTTCTCTTGCTTTTCCCGCGTTCCGTTTTATCTCATTCCTTATTTTCTTGTACCAAAATTGCCCTTCTTCACTTTCCACATTTCCTTCCCTCTTCAATCAACTCTTAGACTTACTCTGTGATCTATGGCTTCTTCTTGACTTCTTTTCTTCTCCCTAAAACTTCTTTTGCGGCTTCCTGTAGGTAGCTCGATTTTGATGTCTTTGTTCTTTCATCTCTACCACTTATTTCACACTCAGGTCCTCTTCTATGTTGTTTTTCACTGCGTTCTGAAAGGCCAGCCGATTTTCGTTGTTATTTAATTTTTCTACTGTCCATAAGTTCTTTATTGTTTTCTTCAGTTACTTGAATTTGAAGTGGTATTTTCATTATCACTAAGGTGCGGTCACTCTCGTTATCTGCACACGGGTAGCTTTTGCTGTCCTTCTCCTGGTTTCTAAATCTCTACTTCCCTAAAATATTGTCTATTTGAAACCTTCTTCTCTTTTCTGGCATTTTCTACGTTTATCTTCTTTGGTTGTGATTTTTTAACGATTTTTTTGCCACCTGCAACGTATGTAGCGGGGATCGGATTGGTGTGGTAGCCTGAGTACTGGCCTCCCATCCCGAGGGCGCGGGTTAGATTCCCGGCAGTGGCGGATTTTTCAGTGGCAAACCGGTCCCTACTTGAGGGCCTAGTAGAGGGTATTACAGGGTCAGTACTCCGTCCGTCGGATGGGATGTTAATTCGTGGTCCCCTTGGCGCCACGTCAAGAGTCGTCAAGAGCAGGCTAATGCCGACGCCGGGTTTCTCTCCATCCTTTCTCCGTTCCCTGAAAACTCCAACCATTAATCTTAAAAGGCACAAATGACCTCAGCTGTCGGTCGCCCCCCATGAATAGCTAACTAACTAACGTGTGTGGCGTGCAGAATTCTATAAGTCTTTTCCTCTCTTATTTCGATTTCCCAATCCATATTTTTCAGCTATTCTTGACCTTCGTCGCGGGTAGCGTTCCAATCTCCTAAAATAATTAAGTTTTCTTCTTTTATCTGCCTTATTGCTAATAAAATTATATTCCGAGGATCGTTTTATATTTATGCCTATTGTATTCCTCTCAGTCATCCCCGACATCATGAGGGCCTCGCGGCGGTGTTCTTGTCTCGCAAAACGGCGGCCTCGTCTCGCGTTCCTGTTCACGGTCTCCCATTAAGTATTAATTTAACTGCACTTTGTTGGATTTATTTCAGGAACAGAAATAATTGAAAATTCACTGCTTCGGAATATTCAATTGTGATTAAAACTTTGCAGGGATTCTAATCACCATCTCAACGTACATTTCTGGTGTACAGGCCACGACTGAAAATGCTCATTTCATCCATTTGATTTGGCATTATTTTGTGTGGAATATACGTATACAATATCCAAGTCAGATATGGTCATCTCAACCAATTTTCTGACACAAAATCTACTTGAAATACAACCCAGCCCAAGTGTGATCCTTTGGCGTTGAATTCAATATTATTTCCAAAAAAGGGAGGTTTCATATGCTAACTTGTTGTGCTCAAGCGGGACTTGTATCGGAACCTAGCGATTACTTAGCGTACTTAAGATTGTCAAATATGTATATCCTTCTTTACTGTTTACCTACTGCGTAGCGCGGCACTTCAAGGAATGTTTTCCGTGAATTTTCAGGATCGAGACTTCTTCTATGTTCATGAAGTATATTTAATGAATACTGTTACCCCCTGTTTAATGCCTTCTAAGCCTTATCAAACGAGTATGTAATTCTCTTTGCTTCTAATTCATGCATATCCTCAAGGAAACATTTGTTTCCACAGGTCTATGATCATAAATTCCATGACGGGTGAAGATATCTAGAAGCTGCTTGGGTAAATTTGTAGATAATAACCCAGAAGATATTTCTTGTGGGCGGTGCTATTAGATAGATAGATAGATTAGCATCTTTAATGGGGCGAGATTGAGACTATGATCCCTTCTTCCATCTAACCCCTCGTCAATTCATGAAATATAGCATATATACATGTAAACGTTGTTCTAAATACTCAAAAAATGTATAAAATTACAACAGAAAAATAATTAAAATTACAATGAGGAAAAAATAAGTAAGATAATATGACAATGAAAAAAAATTAATATAGTTTTACAATATGAAAAATATGAATATAAGATTTCGATAAGGATAAGCAGTATTGAGAGTGTGACGTAGACGTGTACAAGTATGATTCACAGAGTTTATTGTTCTTGCCCTCGATTGCAAAACGGAGGATCTATAAACTATAAATTGGAATTACTTACGATATTTATACCTGAATATAGTTACACGATGTTCATTTGCAAATCTCTGCTTCTAGCTCCGATGATAGCTTCCGCCGGTCTTCCGCCGCCATCGTAAGCTGTGTTTGATTGTTTGATTGAGCAGATTGGGATAAGTGAATAGGAATCTTGAGGTAAACTGGAGAGATACACGTCTTACTGGGTACCTAAAAAGTTACAAGAGGGGACTGGTAAGGAAAGAAAATGGGGTTTCTGGATGAGCAAGAATAGTGTGGGTAGTTGGGCAGGGTTACCCGATGCCCCAGTTATTTAAATACGTATATACGATGGAAATGTTTTAAAAAAGGCATGGGATGAATTTGATGTATTCATAATAGTGAGAGGTGTGGTAATTAAAGCTGATCCCACGCTCCATCAACTGGACCAAGCCACAGATTAGTAGGGATTAATTTATTTTGTTAGTTTATCCAACTCACAGAATACTGCTGCACCTCGGAGGAAGTCTAATTACAGAAAGGACGGATATTTCCCAATGTGCCTTTCTTCAAGAAAAAATCATTTTCAAGCTGGTCAACACTTGCCATACGCCCGTGCGGTGGCTCGCAGGGTGCTTTGCACCAAATAGATCAATGGAGACGGATCAGTGAAGGTGATTGCACGGGTGATTTCGATATCTCTCTTAGGAAAAGGACTTATTTATTTACAAAATACCTCGGAATGAGCTCTTCGCTGGTGACGTAGGCGTCGAAGGTGAGTGGCGTGACCTGCCCCAGGCCGCGTGGTCACTTCGGCGCCACTGGGCACTTGGGCGATGGCGCCGGGTAGGGTGTCCCTTATGTGGCCTTGAAATGCTAAATGTGGAATTTTTGTAGTGCAACCGTTTGTAAATATTTCCTTCTATCCTAGTTAATATGTGTGCCAAATAAAGGGCGTATTTGGATGATTTTTACCCGTGCCACAATTGGGAGTAATATTACGGCTGTAAATTGTAATATGGGAGTCATATTACGGATTCAAGAAATAAAGTTAACTAGCGGGTCAAAGTATCTTATAATCATCATATTTTAGCAAAAAAGTGTTCTTTTTCTGCCATTTTAAGTTTAGCTCAGGTTCTGAGACGGACTCTTTGGCGCATTTCTTGGTATTATTTCCTGCGCTATGAGCAACAATTAGGAGATTTTTGCAAATGTTCTTCAGCTTTCACTCTTTCAGGATACTCCTGAGTAAGTGTTACACCGCAATGGGCGACGTGATTTATCATATTCATGTCCAAAAATTACAAGAGTACTTTCTTGTAATCATCAACAAGAACCCCAATCCTCAGGTTGTTCATTCAAAAAACTCTAGACCTAATCTCTTAAAGAATGCAAGGTGTTAGGCCCTACAAAATCTAATAAATCTTTGAACTCTAATGACTTGGGCTTTTGTATTTCGGCACGAGGGTCAACCAACCGACAAAGGGGAAAATAAAACGGTATCTAAGAATGCAATATAGCTGGGAAGTTGTGCAAGAATGAATAGGCCCAGACGAATACATCCAAACAAAATCGGGGTTGAGGTAAGTGACGGCCAAAGGTTAGGAACGCTCCCTCAGGCGAGAAAACACTAGAGCCTTCGAAGACCATGTCCGCGAGGGCAGGTTACTCGGCGAAATTCGCGTCAGCAATACTACATTGTTGAACTCGAGAAAGGGGGTCACCAAAACACCTATGACGGGTAACGAGGGGGATGGGTTGTATCAAAGCGACGTGCCTGTAAAATGCGCCAGTTTACGCATGACTTCCTCGGCGACATCCCGTCATTAGCGTGGTTGAGTGGAGTGACCGCAAAAGTTTCGGATCGCACTCCCAGACGAGAAAACACGAAACCACGCGAATACAACAAAGATAATGCCCTAAAGGGCTCGTATGCCTAACCCGGCGGCATTATGTCGTCAATACTACATAGTTGAACCCGATAAAGAAGAGTCACCTAAAAACCTATGACGGGTAACGAGGGGAGGAGTTCATTAAAAGTAACGTATCTGTTACAATGCGCCAGTCTACGTATTTTTTTCATTGTCATATTATCTTACTTATTTTTTCCTCATTGTAATTTTAATTATTTTTCTATTGTAATTTTATATGTTTTTTGAGTATTTAGAACAACGTTTAGGGGTTAGATGGAAGAAGGGGCTTATTAGTCTCAATCTCGCCCCAATAAAGACGCTTATCTATCTATTTATGCGTTGCTCGGCGACATTGCGTCGTCAATGCATCAGAGTCGAATGTGAGAAAGGGTACGCAGGCACACCACTAGCATCTAATGAAACTCAATATAACTAAGCCGTTTACATTCCAATGTTACTGTTGTGAAGGGATACATCGCATCGCATATATTTCAACCCTCTTGTGTGTTAAATAGCGACCTCACGACAACGGTTTTCAAGCTAGCAGTCATAAATGTGAGAGGAGGGAATAAACGGAATAAGCTCAACCACAAATTAAAACAATATGTTTGAATTGAAATTCCCATGTATAGAGACAGTGAAACTTGTCCGAGGAGGGGGTTTGGGGCAAATACTTGCCAGTGAAGGAGGAGGAAGGGTATCAAAATAGAGAGCATGTGTAGCAATGTTGAGTTGTGGCTGTGACTATTGCGTTTCAGGCCAGTCCCTAAACTGCTTCTTTCTACGAAGAACGGACCTCCACCTTTTTTGAAGAGTGGTCCTTCACTTCCCACGCAGAGTGGATAAATTTCGTAGTCCTTTAGTTATTGCCATTTAGTTAATAAAATATGGTAGCAGTTTTAACTTTTAAAATTCCTTTGTTGTAAACCGGCATTTGAAATATGTATAAGCAGATGAATACGGATGAAAAAACCACAGTGTCAGTTTTCAGTGGTTTCTTTGTTTGCTAAAGCAAAGAACCGTCAAGGCCTCCATTACCATAGCATCCAATTTGCCAAAGTAACTGAAAAAGTAACTTTTAACGGAAAAGTTACTTTTTTAACTTTAACATTTTACAGATATTTACTCTAACTTCAATCAATTAAATTTTTTAAATAACTTTCCCAACTATGCTCACGAATGAGAGATCATTCTGTGGAGCTGACACAGCACGAGGAGCAGTAAACCAAATTTAACGTGACAAAGCCCTACGATCAAACACTTTTCCCTTAAATCAGTTTCCTATCTTGCTGTCAATTTAAACTGTCCTTTAAAGAGAGATATACCTTCAAGGAATAAATAGCTCTAGGCATAGCGAGCGTATTGTATGGCCCCTGGTGTGGAAAACTTAAAAAAACTCGCGGAGGGCGGCCCCTAAGGTACACACAGCTTAGTTCCAAAATATCTCGATAATCCTTTTCATTATTTTATTTTTCATTACGTACCCCTTTTCCACATTAGACCAGACCTCGTGCTACATTCATTGGTGTCCAAAGTGGCTGCTAGATTGTATCTCACAGTGTTTTCTCTGCCCCTATTCATGGAACAGAATATTCTGCCTGACTTTCCGAACATTGATCTGGGGCAAAGAAGGGGAACTTGGTGTCACAGGGGTCAGTGGTACATACTATCTACTGCTGCGAATGTTAATGTCGATGCTTCTAAAACAAAACGCCTCTAGTTTAGAGACATAATTGGGTGTAGGTACTGTTCAAAATTTTGGTATTGTTAATAGGGTTTTTCCGGATCAGCGGTAGAATGAAAGAAGGGAAGGTGCAAAATATCGTCACTATGAGAAATCACCAGCTCCATTCTGTATGTAATCTGTGAAGTTCGCCGAATTTTTTCCTTCAGTTTTACCAATTTTCCGTCATATCCTGTTGAAAAACAAACCTTTCATTGGTAAATATTTTGACATCTTTCCTCGTCAATCATTTTTCTTGCAGCTGAGCGCTTTTCTTTCGTATACAATTTGTTCTCCATGACTAGCAAGTAACCTACTCAACCTTTTCTAAAGCATACTTAGAAGACAATAGTTAGTGCGCTAGAAAATCGTCTGCCGATGTATATTGATTAGATTAGTTTTCCATATTATTTTTTGTAATGCAGCCATACTTACTGCACTTAAAATGCACGGAATATTGACTGTGCAGGTTGAAATTTTATCCAAAGTGCTATGTGAATTTAGAACCACATCCCTCATGTATTCTAAACGGCAATAGCTGTAGGCTCAGGCACAAGATAGTTAGATGTGGTTCGGCTTCGTTCCATTAAAACTGTATGCTGTGATGTGCTCCCGACTTAGGTAATGCTGGGATGTTCGGAAGCGTAATAAAAACCTCCCAGGTTGGCCACCTCTCTAAGATTGCTACTTTTCAATGGAACCGGAAAAAGTGCATTTCATGGGAAACGTTTCCTCTTTAATTTTGCCTCGTCTTTCATTTGGCCACTTCTTCAACTTGGCAAAATTTCACCACTTTCACTTAGCCAACCCGGACATGGACTTCGATATTTTCAAAGAATCAAAAAGAAAATTCAAGGGGAGCTGCATTCAACTTCACTGAAATTTGACGGCTTAGATTTTTCGTACCTCTTACTGGGATAAAACATGCATGTTTTATCCCAGTTTTACATCTTAATATCTTGCATTTAACGTCTTGATATCTAGTGGAAGGATTTTGCAGCTCATAAATGGCAAATATTTTTATAGAGACATGAGTTTCAAATCATCAAAAGTTGAGATAATGGGAATCATAGGATTTGTATTGCAACATAGTTAAACTTTTTGAAGTATTTAATTGAAAAGGAAGCCCTAGTTTGCGGGTAGTTTTATAAAAAAATACTATAAAAGTTCATTGTCTCATTTATTTATAAGTTCTGACCGGGCATTCCGAGTTTATCATGTGCATTTTACCGCAGAGAAAATATATTTTACAACTAGGAGTTTAAAATGTGCCGCAGACTTGTTTTTAGTAAGCAAAAAGTATCTTTTTTAAGTCATATCAATAATTCTTTGAAAGAAGGTAATACATTTTTATGCATATTGTACTTAGCAGAATTGTCATTTTGAAGGAAACTAAAATGTATGGTTTTTTTTAAGTTCAGATAGATTGTCTTCTACCGGTTAGGGTACGATTGGATGCTAAGTCCCTGCTCTTCTTTGAATGGCATTATCTATTGGGTCCATCCCTACACTATTCCTATCTTGGGAATCTTGAAGATGGAATCTTCCTTATCCTTTTCCATACAATCCATTATACGTGAAGCTACTTTGCCTTATCGCAATGGGGGACACACAGTCGACTCTACCAATGAAAGCGATTGTGACAGGATCTGTGCTAGCAGACCTTCCGATACCCCCCTCCACTCCCTTCCCTTCCCCTTAAAGCAGTCAAGGACGGGAGGTAAATGACGTCAATGATCTCAAAGCAGCTTCTTCGATGGGCGTCACCTTTTGCTTATTTTAATTTTTGATTTATGAGTCAATGGCTATGGTTAGAAGATTAATTTTTTCATTAAATTTCTTTTTTTGTTTCCGTTTAATGATTTCGTGCTTAGGTGGAGCACTCTTTGAGTGAAATTATTACGTCCATTTGACAAAGTCTTTTTGCCCAACAGTGAAGACATTTAAGATATTCTTGTCCAGCGTACTTATTGGTCCCATTAACACTCTGCGCAGACTTACTGAAATCATCTTTCACAAGCGCAATTGCTTTAATGGCAACTTTTATGAAGAATCTTTCGGGATAAATACTATGCAAGTCATTTCGGCGGCACGACAAAAACGATGTGTCCAGATATTTTTTCGCTAAAATTCCTTTTTCGTTTCCATCTAACGATTGTGTGTACAAAATTACGATTTCGGTTCCGAGTAAACGCCCCCATTGTTTCTCTCCAACCTTCCCTGGAGTCCATATCTCAGATCCATACAAAGCCATTCTCCATATTAAGCTCCTCACTAGCCTTCTCTTTACACCATTGCCAAGTGCGGAGGACATTACATAAAATTACATTACTGAGGTCGAAGAAGATTGAAATGAATTCCCATTTTCGTCATGCTATATTTAAATAACACACAAGATATAATAAGTGCTATTAATGTTTAGTGATAAATCTGTATAAAACAGTACGCTCTTATAGGCACTTTTAAACAACTTTGGATGGATATTTATTAATATTTTTCATGTTCTCTTGCTGTGATTACTGAAAGCAATGAATCACATTTTTAATCGTATAAAATATTTTCACCCTTTCCTAGCAGTGATGTAGAATATGCACTGTATATTCCTAACAGCGATATTGGATATGCACTGTAAATATTATTAGGTAATATTTTTTCATTAAATCGTCGTTTATTTTTACCCGGAATTGAAAATGGTGCGGGGACTTCTGTTCTACTCTTTCGCTAGTGTATAAATAAAGTTATATCTCCAGCTATATGACATCTCCTGATGATTTCATACAGAAAGCAATATTTTATTGGATAATAATTTCATGGTTTACACCGTAATTATGGAATTTCAATGACTTTATGCTAGTGATTCTGCTTCGTATGATAAGGGTTGAAGCTATGCATTCTTACTGCGCATAATTTATCCCATGTCCCTTACATGCTGCCCATTCTTTTCCATACTTGTTGCAACCTGCGCGCCTTTCAACCTCCATTACGGCAATCCTCAAAATAAATAATTGTCTCTTGAAGAGCCGTGGCACTAAGTGGTCTCCTTCCTAAATCTGACGGCTTGGTACAATTGCCCATGGCATTACTCAGAAAGATACCCTTCATCCACTTGCACTAGAAATGAAAGGAAGTCCACTTTTTTGTATGTTCCTCATGATTAACACGTTAAAATTACGGCTGCAGTTTCAACTTATTGAGCATCTTCCGCTCCATCATGACTGCAATGCATCAATATCGTTGCGAACATGGACATGACTTTTTCGATTGAATTGCTGTTCTATTCGCTGGCAAGAATTCTTTCCTCTTTTCAAAGGCTCTCTTAACCGTAGATATTATATTTCTTATTGTTTCGGTAAAGTTTCCAATCTAAGTTAAAAAAATCAATTCTTTCTAAATACGGAAAAGATTTTATCTGCTCAGCAGTTTTCCATCAATGTATAGTCTAATGGTTGTTTCATTCCTGCTTACTCTTAACCCTTTTTTTTCTTACATTTAAGCCATTTCAAATCCATTTCCCACTCTCACAATATTCTGTGTATATAAATATCTCCATCATGCATCGAAATCTCTATCGGTTCCACAAGTCATCTGAAAATTCAACTGTCTTTATTTTCACTCTCCTACCACTACAACTTCTTCTAAGGACCACGTCCTACTTCTTCTAAGGCCTTATTAGGAAGCTCCTCAGTATTACTGTTGATGGATTCAGCCTCTCATCATCTGCTACTCTTATCACTACTTTACTTTTGTAAACAATTCTTTCGTCATACTTCTATCGATCCAATTAACACTAACTAATTTTAAATCCTCAGCAATAAACTCCAGTTGACTTTGTATAAAGATTTCTCCCAGTAGACGAAACATACGTAGCACAGCTGACATTTTTTCGCCCATTAACCTTAGATACCTTATTGCATCTCATACTTATTTACCATTTATCATTCCGAACTAGCATATGCTAGGGAGAATAGGTAGCTATGGAGTTAAATGTTTATTCATTTAAAAATTGGGGTGAAATGACAACAACTAGGTTAGGAATAGATAAATTGCTGAATTATTTTTTCCAGAACGCTCTTAAGGAAACCTCTGGAAGTAAAAGAGAAGTGTACTAGACCATTGTTATTGATATTCCCACCGGATCGATATTCCTTGTATCGGTGTTTAATCCTTATTAAAATATCTTAGCCTCAGTGAATTCCCAGGTACCGTCAAAATTCCAGCCCGAGTATAGAAATAGCTTCATATCTTTAAACTATCTTAGCAAATATCTCAAATAACATCTTTTGCGAAGCAAGGAAGAAATAGTCAGTAGAATACCCCAGGCAAAGAGGGAATTCTATCAAAAGAAGAATCTACTTACCGCTGGAAATACAAGCGTAGAAGTAAGGAAACAATTCATCAGAACGTACATCTGGAGCGTGTTCCTCTATGGCAGTGAGGCGTGGACCATGACAGCAGCAGAAAAGAAAAGGGTGGAAGCATTCGAAATGTGGTGCTACAGAAGAATGATGAAGATTAAATGGATCGACCGAGTAAGTAACGAGGAAGTCCTAAGAAGAGTGAGAGAAAAGAGAAGTGTTCTGAATACCTGAGAAGAAGACGGAACAACTTAATCGGCCACATGATGAGACATGATGGGCTGATGAAGACAATCGTCGAGGGACAAGTGGAAGGGAAGAATGGCAAGAAAGCCCTCGTGTGAGATATATGGGGCAAGTGATGAAGGGTGCGAACGAAAAGAATTACGTAAATATGAAGAAGTTAGTCGATAGAAGGACTCAGTGGAGAGCTGCGTCAAACCAATCTGAGGATTGATGACCAATGATGTTGAACATCTTTTGCCCAAAAATGGGAAGATAGCTAATGTAACTCCTAACTCCAGTGAAGGTATGAAGATGGATGGGGAAGATAAAGTGTGTGGAAAAGGAGAGAGGAAAGAGCAAGTGCAGGAGATGGTGGGGGGAGGAAAGGAAGTTAATTGAGGAAATGACGAGGGAGTGGATGGAGCGTAGATGAAGGGCGGAGGGGAGGGAGCTGCTGGGTTAGTGGGGCAGAAAGGGAGCGGGGGGCTTGGGAGAGCATGATGGGAGGGGAGAAGTATGGCAATCTGACGAAGGACATCAAATGAAAGATAAGGTCAGGGCCAAAATTATATCCCCTCCTAAACCTACCTTAACTTGTAGATGACTGAAAATAAATTTTTATCCTCCATATACCATAATATATATATTCGACTTAATTTTTTTTGGGTTTATGCCGCGACTTGATGGACCATAGTTTCCCTGACGTTGCAGTCAGGATCTTCAGATTCGAAGCGAAATGTTGAGAAGCAACATGTACGTACTGTAAATATTTCCCTGCACTCTTTTAGGTTTCCCGGTGATTGCCGCAGCAAATTCGCTTCCACGTCCAAGAGAGCGGGTATCAATTTTCTCTTCAAATTTTCCAGAATTTATGAAGATTTCTATCGCTTCCCGTGCTGGCCGAAGAAAATGCCTCTTTTCTCTGGCTAAATCTCTGCAGCCTTTAAGCAGAACCCCTATATTTGATTCACAGCCAGGTTAGAAGAAGGAAACTAACTACCATTCCTTGATGTCCTTCTCACAAGGAAAGGAAAGAAGAATGACTCTGTGACCCTCCTCTACCGGAGATAACCCATACCGTCCGGTGCCTGAATTCCAAAGCTCAGTCTCTCCACCAATCTTGGCAAAAAGCGTCGGTCGTCAAAACCCTTTACCACAGGGCACATACCAACTTTGATGCCAATTACTTTCTAGAAGGTAAATTATCTCCTTAGAACCTTCCAACAAGATGGACACAGCCGCGTCCTCATCATCAAGACCGCCTTGAGGAAAAAGCAAAAACATATAGCCTAACGATTGACCGGCGTGGATGTTTCAGAAAATCAGAGGAAAGCAATGGTATATATTGAGAACCTTACCGCAAAGATCGTCCAAGCCCTCTTCGGGCATGTCATCAGTGCTTAAATGTGTCATTGACCTTCTCGGGAAAAAAATTAGTCTCGGTTCTCTTTTCGATCCGAGAATAATATAAAAGGGGACTGTATGACTGTTCGTTAAAGTCCTTCGGAATCGACATGACGCATGGAGCCCCACGGAGAAGCAAAAACCATCATCACTCACCTCTGACGGGCTTCGAAGAGCTGCGCGGTCTTCGGCTATCTCAGCTGAGGTTCCCGCCGATGATTCGATTCTAATGGGGGCGTTTACTCGGAACCGAAATCGCAGTTTTGTACACGAAAGTGTCAGATGGAAACGAAAAAAGAAATTTAGTGAAAAAATTAATCTTCCAACCACAACCATTCAATCATAAATCAAAAATTAAAATAAGCAAAAGGTGACGCCCACCGAAAAAGCTGCTCTGATAACATTGACGTCATTTTCCTCCCGTCCTTGACTGCTCGTATGGGAAGGGGAGGGAGTGGAGGGGGATTCTCGGAAGGTCTGCTCGCACAGATGCTGTCGTAACTCCTCCGATTGGCAGAGTCAGCTGTGTCCCCCCCTTTGCGATAAGGCAAAGTAGCTTCGCGGGCTTAGTTGTGATTGGACGAAGTTGATATACGTCAGAGGTTGCACCACACCCACTTTTCCGAAAGGGTTAAAAACATCAGTTTTTCGCCGCTTATAACTCGGGAAATAATTGTCCCATCAAAAAACGGAAAAATACGAGTCTTTTTATTTTACAAACCCTACCATATTCGGCAATAAAAAAATATGGTAAACGACCCCATTGCCAAGAGCCTCACATGCACACATTACCAGGGATCAAACTCTGATCTATACTGCTACCATTCATAACCAGCGCGCCCCTAGCGCGCAATCATTCAAAAGAAAAAGGTATCGGTGAGCGATTATTCCGCTCTCGAGGGGCTGACTCCATTACGTACCACGCGAATTTTTGACCTATTGCAGACGTATTGGCGCGAAGAAACGTCACTATGCGAAATAGTATGATGTCCAGAACTCCTACTAATAGAAATACTTCGGCCAAACAGCGGGGACTCATAGACGCAGACTATTACAAAAATATATATTAATTGCCATAACTATTAATAGCGGAGCATGAAAGGGCGACTAAAAGGAAGCAATTTCAAAACTACGCCGTTACTGAACGCCCCAGATCCGTAACGGGACACGGGATTAATTTCGAGAAAAGTTATATATTGGCCACAGAAAACAAGTATTTCCCAAGGCTGGTATGGGAGGTGATATAAATCTTCAGGAACACCGGAAAAGTTAATAGGAAATATGGATACCCACTCTCTTGTGTGTGAACACGAATTTTCCACGTGAACAACCTTTCAGAGAATAGGAGTTTGTGGCACGAACATAATCTCAACATTTCACTTCAAGCCTGAAGATTTTGACGGCAACATCAGCGAAACTGTCGTCATGCTTTTAACTTGATGGTTTCGGGCTCAACTTTGTGAAATGTCATTTCCACAATGAAAAGTACAAATTTGTAACAATTTCACAGAAATTTTAGTGTTCACGACCGGTTTCGTTGAAGAGTCGACATCATCACGTGAAATACAATAAAATCCTTGAGCTTATATAGTCAAATCTAAAAACAAGGGTGGTTGTGTGGTGAAGGGGATGGGGTGGGGATTGGGTGAGGGATGGGTATGGTCGGGGAGTAGGAATTGACCTTAGCTGGGGGAGGTGGGGGGATTAACGTGGGGATCTGTTTGGTTCAAATGAGGTTGGGCAGGCGATGGCTGACATGCTTTTAACCCGAAAATTGAAGTCAAATGCGTGATAGACCCATGTTTATTCCTTCTTAAAAATTGATTGGCAGTATTTTACCGGGACTGGTAGGTCATAATGGACATTCAATTCTTACCACAACCTTACATTTCACACGATGTCTCTCTTCAGCCCCTCATACCTCCTACCACCATTCCATCCCGACGACCAGTTTTTCTCCTCCCTCTTCCCCTTTTACCCAACGTTCTTCCCTCAATCACGTCTTTCAAAACATCATCACCCTTAATTACCTTCTCCGTCCACGTTTTCTGACTTCTCGTAATTTTATCTACCGAATTTCTGCCCTCTCCTACAAATTCAAGCACTTAATCGTTCTTCCTCCTTTCGACCCACTTTACTCTCTCCATCCTTCTCCACACCCTCACTTCAAATGCCCTAAGTTTATTATCATCTTCTTTCCGCAAAGCCCATGCTTCCGCACTATAAAGTTTCACGCTATTTATTAAGCTTTTTACTAGTCTTTTCTTTACTTCCCTCCTTAACGCCCCTGTCATTAGTTTATGTCTACGATTAAAAGCTTTTTTTGATTAGTTTAGTTTCAGTTTTCTACCGGTGAAGGTATGTCTACATGAATATTTAATTACCGTCACCCTATACTTCACACGATGACCCTCTTCAGCTCGTCATGCCTTCTACCTCCCATCATTCCTACCATGCTACCCTTTCTTATATTCCTTCCTCCCCGCTTACCCAACATTCTTCCCTCAATTACGTATTTAAAAACACCCTCGCCCTTTATGACCTTCTCCATCCTCACCTTCTGACATCTCCTAATTTCATTGATCATATTTTTTGCCTCTCCTACCAACTCTAGCAATTGATTGTTCGTCCTCCTTTCGGTCTAATTAATTTTATCCATCCTTCTCCACATCCACATCTCAAAATCCCTTTGTCTATATTCATCTTCTTTCCACAAATCCCACGTTTACGCTCCATATTAAACATTTCACTAGTCTTTTCTTTACTTCCCCACTCAACGCCCCTGTCATTAGTTCACGCCTGCGAGTAAAAGCTTCTTTTGCGAGTGTTATTCTCCTTTTCACTTCAATGCTGCTATACCCTTTTTCTTCAACACAGTACCTAGATAGATAAATTGCTCCTCCTGCCCCGGCGTCTGATCCTCTACTTTTATAGTTCAACTCACCCTTTTTGTTTTTGAAAATCTCATTTTTTCGATTTTTTCAGATTTAGTCTCATCTGGTATCTTTCGCTCAGTCACTGCAGGGCATTCAGCATTTTTTGTAGGCCCTGGGATGACTGGCTGATTATCATTTGGTCATCCATGAACCGCACAAATTTTATCAATTTTCCCCCGACTGTTACTCCAGCCTCGAGCTCATCCCAAGCCTCTCTCAGCATTTCCTCCCGAGTAAATGTTCAAAATTCTGGCGATAACGGACAGCCCTGCCTAACTCCCCTCCCTATTGTGGCCCAATCCGATTCCCCATCAGCTACTGTCCGTTGCGCTTTCTGTGCCATCGATACATGCCATATCAGTCTCTTGTCTCTCCAGTTTACTCTTATCTTTCGCAATATTCCCAATAACTTTTCCCACCTGCCTCAGTCGAAACCCTGTTGGAAATCAACAAAGCACGCGAATACATCCTGATTGTATTCTAAAGTCCTTTCCACTAGTATTCTCATCACTGCAATCGCATCCCGAGGTACCCTGCCCTTCCGAAATCCGAACTGATCCTCGCCTATAAATTTGTAGAAGTACTACCTTTGCCGCATGAGAAATCAAAGTTATCGTTCTGTAGTGTTTCCATTTTTTGTTACCCTCTTTTTCGGTATAGGTATCAGTGTGGTTTTTGCAAAAAATCCTCCGGCCAAGCTCCCTCCTCGTATATTCTACGAACAGGCCCATGAGATCTCTCATTTCTCCCTCTTTTCTCGTCGCAGTCATGTCTTACACCCAAACCATTCTCCCCTAATTCACTTCTATCCCTCCTTTCCCCTACTACAGCGTTCTGGTCTCCCATAACTATTAGGTTATTTCTGCCATTAGCTTGCCCGATTACTTCTTTCAGCTAGTAACATACTTCTTCTACCCCCTCTTCTTTATGACCACCAGTAGATATGTAAACCTGCGCGGCAACTACTTTCGTCGGCATCGCTTTGATTGCGATAACCAATATTATATCACTCACCTGTTCCACATTCAATACCCTTTTTCCTAATGTTGCATTTAATACAACTGCTACTCCCCGCTGGTTCCGCTGGCTGTCTTCCCCTCCACTGTATATAAACCTGTAACTTTCACTCCAGAAGTCTCCATGGTCCTTTCATCTTACTTCGCATAATCCGTACAAATCGACATTTCCCCTCTCCATTTCACGCTTGATGCTTTTGGTTTCCTTGCCCTTAACATTGTCCTACCGTTCGATGTTCCGATTCTTAGCATCGTTGCTCTCTTCTCTGATTTCTTCTTCACCGCCGCTTTAGCCGTTGATGTTGTGTTTCTTTTCGTGAAAGGACTTGAGATGACGACCGCAGAGTCCATGCTTCTTCCCCTGCGGCCGGGCACGATACTCATTCCCTTGGACCCGGTCCTGTAGTTGCCAGGATGCAATGGGGTCGTTTACCATATTTTTTATTGCCGAATCTGATTGAGTTTTTAAAACAAAAATACCCGTATTTTTCCGTTTTTTGATCCGTCTATTATTTCTCGAGTTATATGCGGCGAAAAACTGATGTTTTTAACCCTTTCGGAAAAGCGGGCGTGGTGCAACCTCTGACATATGTCGACTTCGTCTAATCATAACTGAGCCCGCGAAGCGACTTTGCCTTATCGCAATGGGGGGGACACAGCTGACTCTGCCAATAGGAGCAGTTGCGACAGCATCTGTGCGAGCAGACCTTCCGACAACCCCCCTCCACTCCCTTCCCCTCCCCTGAAAGCAGTCAAGGACGGGAGGAAAATGACGTCAATGTTATCACAGCTTGAGTCCCTATGAGTCCCTATCTATGAGTCCCCGCTGTTTGGCCGAAGTATTTCTATTAGTAGGAGTTCTGGACATCATACTATTTCGCATAGTGACGTTTCTTCGCGCCAATACGTCTGCAATAGGTCAAAAATTCGCGTGGTACGTAATGGAGTCAGCCCCTCGAGAGCGGAATAATCGCTCACCGATACCTTTTTCTTTTGAATGATTGCGCGCTAGGGGCGCGCTGGTTATGAATGGTAGCAGTATAGATCAGAGTTTGATCCCTGGTAATGTGTGCATGTGAGGCTCTTGGCAATGGGGTCGTTTACCATATTTTTTTATTGCCGAATATGGTAGGGTTTGTAAAATAAAAAGACTCGTATTTTTCCGTTTTTTGATGGGACAATTATTTCCCGAGTTATAAGCGGCGAAAAACTGATGTTTTTAACCCTTTCGGAAAAGTGGGTGTGGTGCAACCTCTGACGTATATCAACTTCGTCCAATCACAACTAAGCCCGCGAAGCTACTTTGCCTTATCGCAATGGGGGGGACACAGCTGACTCTGCCAATAGGAGCAGTTGCGACAGCATCTGTGCGAGCAGACCTTCCGACAACCCCCCTCCACTCCCTTCCCCTCCCCTGAAAGCAGTCAAGGACGGGAGGAAAATGACGTCAATGTTATCACAGCTTTTTCGGTGAGCGTCACCTTTTGCTTATTTTAAGTATTGATTTATGAGTGATAGGTTGTTTTTGAACGATTAATTTTTTTTACTAAAATTATTTTTTCGTTTCCATCTAACAATTTCGTGTACAAAATTGCGATTTCGTTTTCGAGTACACGCCCCCATTCTCCATTGTTCTAGTCCATTATGTTCTTGGAAGAGGTTAATTGAGGTGGTTTCCCGTTGCCTGCCTCAATAGTGTTTTTAACGTGACACCAACACTTGAAAGGAGCTGTAGGAGCAATATTCATTGAATTGAATATTGCTCCTACAGTGCAGCTCTAACGGTCACGAGGACACGCAAGCCCCAATCCCACCACGACAAGGCCCATGGAGAATGGTCTTTAAATTTACCTGTGACTAATTGTCCGTAGTCAGCTGCGTCTTGTTGCCGATGACGTTGTTTTGTGTAGGGTAATCCACAGACGACGATGAGCATGCGCTAGCAAATGACATACAACCAATTGATTATCGATATGTTTCTGGCATCCTTGAATGAATTTGAAGATACGCACGATAAATCCCCTATGTAAAAGGAATATCTACCACCAAAATACTAATAGAGTTGTGCACCACAAAAATACTTGAAACAACAGTTGAAAACTAGAATTTTGAATATCAGTAATATATCAACATCAATATCAAAATCAAAGGATATTATGTATATATAATATGCATCGCAGAAATATCAGAATATATATGCCCCCCTGGGGGGCGATTCTGTAAAGTCGAATTCTAGATTTCAACGTTACTACTATACACATATAGTACAGTTTACATAGTATACAGCTAGTTTGCATGTCAATAGTGCATGCATGGTGATCTTCTCCCCCTGCCTCGCGGTGGATTGCAGGGTATCGCGTTGATGTAGATGCATGGAATAAACGTCGTAGTTCGTAGTACAATCCATGCTCCCTTGATGGCGCGACGGTCCTCCCGGGTCAGGGCGACGGATTCGGATCATTTCGTTCATAATCGGTCGCTACACATTTGCTGGCGAGCAGGTGCTGCGATAGTGGTGGACGTCTGTCTTTGTGCGATTATAGCAGACGACTAGTAGATCTTTTTCGTGCGGAATACATGGTGAGAATATATGTGATTCCAGCCAGTGATTGATCCGTTCATGTCTCCGGCGGTGAACGATAGGTCGCGAATCGTTCTCCCCGGTGAGCCGTAGCTCTCCATATGAGCCGAATTTCGCAGGACATTACAGAATGGCTCTGCAGGGGGGTGGTTCAGTAAAGCCGAAAGAAATTCGACTCGTATGGAGACCTGTAGCTCACCAGGATAAACGATTCGCGACTCATAGTTCATACCCTTAGGTTCTAGGAGATGACATAACAAATGAGTGGTGACTACCAAGCAGTTTATTCACGACATTGGATCAATTATATTGTATGTGACGAGCAGAGATGTGATATAATGAATTTTACATGAATAATTTTCATTTTTAATTAATATAATCTATCAATTCCCTGTTAATTCCGGTGAAACACGTATTGAATTCACATAAAAATCCGAACTGATCCTTGCCCAGACATTTATTTACTTTCTCTTTCATTTATCTGCTGATGTATCAAAGCACCAACCTAGCAGCATGAGAAATCCAGTAGCCTTCGCATACCCTTGTTATTTTCGGTTTAGGTCCCAGTAAAATTTCTACGAAAACTACAACGAAAAATAGTCCTTGTATATCCTGCGAGTGAGCCCAACAAATCTCCGAGGTCTCTGCCTAATCGATCAGGTATTCCACGTATTCCTTCCACCAACTTTGATTGTGTTCCGATTCCATTTCTAAATTCCCGATCGTACCCTTTGATACACATTGCTGTTTTGCAATTCTTAATGCTTGAAAACATTCTAACTTTGAGTATAGGGTGATTATTTCTCTATCGACCGCAGGCTCTCAATTTCTTCACATTTCCACGTCAACAACTTTTCCTTCGCTCTCTTTGTTTCTCTCCTAAGTTGGTATATTTCCTTATCTGGTGTTTTGCCTACCTCTATATTTACGTTTTTGGATTTTCTTCTCTCCTCTATTTTCTCCATAATTTCTGTGGCTACCCATTTTGTTTATTCCTTTCCCATCCACTGATCCTCTTTTTTACACTTTTATTCTTCTCCCTGCCGTAATTTTTTCCAGTCTGCCCTCAACTGTCCCCTCCTTATCTAATTTTATGCATATGTCGACCAACTCCTTTTATGCCCTTCGCTTTGCACCAATCAAATCTCCAAAATTCCTATTTTCTAATTCTTCCTTCTCTTTTAACCCTCGTGATCCTCTCCTAGTAAACGCAAAATGACGAACACGAAGTGGGTGAGGAAGGCGGAGACAGCAGATGTCAACAGAATGGGGTACGAATGGTCTAGAATTCAAACCATACGTGAGCTGATCCACGCTTTAACGTCCCGTACGACGGCCAGAGATATTACCTTGAAATGCATTCCACATTGTGCTGAAGTGGAGACTGCCATGTCTCGAACCAGAGCCTTCGCATTGGGAAACATGCCGATATTTTTTACCCATGCGTCCACATGTGTTTTTAAGACGATAAACATATTCCTAATAATTTTTTAATACTTTTATTTACTCTGTGGGTTTATTTCAATATGAAAAGTAGCATATCGTCGGCGGATTCTTAAAACCTACTATGTGCTATATATAAAATTTTACAAGAGACCAAAAAGTGTTAAATTAATATTTTTATGTTATAAATATGCAAATTTATGTAAAAGGTTTGTCCTGTTACACAAATTTGCATATTTGTAATACAAAAATATTATTTTAACAATTTTTAACAGTTTTTTCTGTCTCCTGTAAAATTTTATATTTAGCAAACCGTAGGTTTCAAGTATACGCCGGTGATATAATTATGTTTAATAAAATCATCGTAATTTATGTTATGTTATCATGGCAGTAAGTGTCGCATAGTCTCCATTAATATACTCTTGAGAACCCACAATTCCTCGCTTTCCACCCCTCCCCCTCTCGGTCATCTCCTCCCTCGGTTTGTCCCATTCATCCTTTAACAATTACTTACCCTCCAAACTAAGTATATATTGACGGCACGTTGCACATTTGTCCCCCGAAGAAGATGTATCTACATTGAAACCCGGGTCGAAGTTAAAATTTTATTCTGTGAAAAATTGCACGTTATCATCTCAGTGTATACATATATTATGAATTTCCGGCTGACCGTAATTTAAAGAAATGACCATACGAGGTCATGAGAGTGCGAGGTTTGCATAGAATTTGTAGGAAATTCTAAATTTTTCCGTATTAATTTTTCTCATTTATTACCCACTTCCCTTCCCCATGGACTACGCCTTTTCGTGGTGGGATTGGGGCTTGCGTGTTCCCGTTACCCCTAGAGCTGCACTGGCGGGAGCAACTAATATTGCTCCTGGTAGGGTCACCCATGCCAGATGGGTCGAAGGGTAGGAGCCTGACGAAAGGTAATCCACGTACCGTACTCGCAGCGTCTGTTCCTCAGTGAGGCGGCCTATCAAGTGATGGGTTCACGTTAAAAACACTATTGAGGCAGGCAACGGGAAGCCACCTCAACTAAACTCTTCCAAGAACACAATGGACTTGAACAATAGAGAATTGAATCCTGGCAACTACGGGGCCCGGGACCAAATTATTGGGACGAGTGTCGTGCCCGGCAGCAGGGTAAGCAAGGACTCTGCGGTCGTCATCTCACAAAATCCTTGCACGAAAAGAAAGACAGCAGCAAAAGCAGGAGCAGCAGCGGCGGCGAAGAAGAAACCAGAGAAGAGAGAAAAAATGCTAAGGATCGGAACATGGAACGTTGGGACGATGTTAAGGGCAGAAAACTAGAAAACATTAAGCGTGAAATTGAGAGAGGAGAGATCGATTTGTTGGGATTAACTTAAGTAAAATGAAGAGACCAGGGGGACTTATGGATTGAAAAATACAGGGTTATATACAGCGGAGGGGAAGAAATGCAGCGGGAAGTAGTTGTTGTATTGAATGCAACATTAGGAAAAAGGGTATTGAATGTGGAACAGGTAAGAGATAGAATACTGGCTATCGAAATCAAAGCGAAGCCGGCGAGTGTAGTCGTAGTACAGGTTTACATGCCGACAGGGGGACATAGAGAAGAGGAAGTAGACGAAGTATGTGACCAGTAGGAAGAATTAATCGGGAGGGTAAAGGGCAGGAAGAATCTAATAGTTATGGGAGATTGGAACGCTGTGGTAGGGGAAGGGAGGGACTGAAGTGAAGTAGGGGAGAATGGGCTGGGTGTAAGAAATGACCGGGGCGAGAAAGCAGTGGAGTTCTGTAGGAGGAATAATTTAGTAATTACAAACACGTGGTTTAATCACCACCCTAGGCGTAGGTAGACATGAAAAATGCCGGGGGATACTGGAAGGTACCAACTAGGCTACATATTAATTAGGCCAAGATTCAGGAACAGTGTAAATAATTCGCATAGTTTCCCAGTTGCAGATGCCGACTCCGACCATAACTTGGAGGTGATGAAATGCGATATGAGACTAAAAAGTTTAATTTAATTTGAGTTTATGTTAAAAAAAAGTTTAATATGGAGCGCTGCACTATATGGGGCGGAAACGTGGGCATTGCGAAAAGAAGATGAACATAGACTTAGGGCTTTTGAGATGTGGGTGTGGAGAAGGATGGAGAAAGTGGGTCGAAAGGAAGACGAACGATGAAGTGCTTGAATTGGTAGGACAGGAAAGAAATTTGATAGATGAAATTAGGAGAAGGCAGGTGTGGATGGCCTTTTGAAGGAGGTGATTGAGGGAAGAGCGTTGGGTAAGCGGGGAAGAGGGAGGAGTAGAACGGGTAGCTTGGATGGAGTAATGGATGGCAGGAGGTATGAGGGGCTGAAGAGGGACATCGTGTGAAGTTTAGGGGGTGGGAGGAATGACCCACTAGTTACCCACTTGAACTTGAACCGTTATACTTAAATCTCACAAATACGTTCAATAAGTCTTCTCAATTCTTATTTGAATTTGAATATATCAGTTGTAGCATAAATATTTCGCCGTTTACTGTCGTAGCGCATTTTTTGAGCTTTTAGTCTTGCCTCCACGCATTTCTCGGATTTTCAAAAGGAGTCACGCACCCCAGTAATATTCTAATATCACCGATTGTTAACTGATAAATCAATTGTGATAACACTAATCAACTATGTCATTAATATTTTATGATCAAAATATTTTCTACCAAGAAAGAAAGGCAAAAAGTGAGTTTTTTTGGAACGTTTTTATTCCAATAGAATAACACCGGTCAACCTGTTTTCAAAGACTAAGAAGTATCGACGGTGTTAATGGCAACTCCATCTTTTAACTGCATTTAAATTCGGGTCGTGACTCTCCCAAGAGCCGCGGAATATCAAAAGAAGCATGTTTGAGGTCCTCCCTCCAAGCAGCAATCGAAACAAAGGATTCTTTTCTACATCTACATAATACCCTGCAAGCCACCATAAAGGTTTGTGGCAGGGGGAAACTTTTTTGGGAAGTCGCACTCCACGAAGCCGTCTAATACCCACAGGGCACCTTTAGGTTCTCCCCCTCCTCTTATGCAAAAATCCGTCCATGTTATTGAAGAAGGTCCCCCGAACCCACGGCGAAGGGCAGAAGGGGGCTCTTTTACGGGACCCGCAACATCACGGCACGGTCTGGGCATTTAAAAGCGCCAAGGGACAGTGCTGCAGTGTTGTCAAATCTCCATGAAATCGGGACTTTTTCTCGGGAGAGGAAAATTCGGCCTCCGAAGTGGTAATAATTTCATGTTGACGTCTGCTCCACCGTAAGTTACATATGACTATAAAGAGCCCTCCGAGTAAGACGACGGGTGCTTCGGTAAAGAAAAGAGGACGTGCGACGAAAAAAAGAAAGACAAAGACCGCTGGAATATATATAACTCCCCTGCATGTCTCTCCTGCATCAACAATCGTGCGAATGTGCGAAATCGGAGCTAGATTTATTCTTGCTTTAACAGACGCTAACTAGTGGTAAAAATGGGCAATGGATACATGAAAAACCTACTCTCACTCTGTCCGACGACGCTTCCATGGAGTTCGCTGTTGCTGAGCACGGGTATGATTCTGTGGAGTGCAGGCATCTGATGATAATTCAGTCATTGATCCCGTGAACCTATAGCTGCAATCTTTATTTTCACAAGCTGATGTATTTTTAAATCAGTCACACCACCTAGTCATACATACCCCTATGGCGCTTGCATAGAAACACACCTCCACTACAGACCTGCAGCAAAAGCATCTCATCTAACAACTGCCCTTTGGTATGATGACTTCCATGGGTTGATGAATGATACACATTATCATTTAGAGGCATCAAACGCTGGGAGTTAACACAGGATTGAAACTTTGTTTTACTAATGCTTTGCTTTAATCTTCACGGTGATGTATTCAGCCAATAAAAATGGAATTGGCTTTAGTTTTATGGCATATAGGGAGTATGAAAACATAACTAAACATAACTGTGAAAATAGTCGACGCATCTCTACCAGTTCGGAAAAAGAAGCCCGTCGGTGCTCATAGCACACAGCCGCACTTAAGAGAAATCCACCGAGAAATATATCCCATTTCACGAGTGGACATAAAAACTGTCACAATTCTCGAGACGTGCAGGGTACTATCGACAACATTTTTATAGGACGACTTCCTAAACACTTCACCTGTCTCGAACGGGAGCATCAAGAAGAATCCTTACAATTTTTAAAATTTTAATCTGAATTTCCTATTGCTTTATATGGATGGACGTCAATTTTCTTTAAAATTTTATTTCTGCTAATTCTGCAAAACATTCTGTAAAAAAATTACGATTTGCAGCCCAATTTTACAGGCTCGGGGAATATCCTTACGGCATATCACACTTTATTCTCCAGTCCTGGAATTCACTTCCTGGGCGAAGGCAATGGTGTCCCCTGAGATAAAAATGAAGACGGATTTTTCTGGACAGCATTCGATTCGACACCCGATCTATAAGCGAATCCGAACCACTGGAGCCTAAAAAGACAGATGTTTCCGTTTTGTAGTTATATTTAAAAATGCCGCGGCAAAAACTACCATTTGTCTTACTTATGCAGATTTTAACTACGTTCTCGGAATCGATAGACATCGACACACCGGTGTGAATTACAATAGCTAGAGCAACGGAGAGGTGTCAAGGAGCGGGTAGAGTGGCGAATGCAAGCCTGTGAAAGGGGAAAATAGGGAACGGCGACATTTTGAATCGTGATTCACTCATCATTGAGTCGCTGCTGCCGCTACTGGACCCTGATTCTCTTTCAGACCGCTGCCTTGTCGGTGCTTTATTTTCGTATGATTATGGCTACAAAGGTGGATATTCAGTGTTTTAAAAGGAAAGGTGACTTGGCGGTGAAAGAAGTAACCAATATCTATTTTAATATGGTGGTGAAGGAATCATCCAATCGCTATGACACCATCGCAGGAAGTAAAAACCTGGCTATTCAAGCCACTCTATCCTGGGAGAGAAAGGTGTGAGGTGGACCTAAAGCAGCTTATCAAAAACCATCATGGACTACGGGGACGACGGGGATGTGAAATATGAGGATATCAAGTAAATTCACCGCCTACAGTTTTCTACGTGCAATCTTGTGTTTTCGAATGGACGTGAGAATTGCGATTTTCTTCAAGTAGTGTTATACATAAAGTATTGCTCCCTATGGATATTCTAGATTATCCCTCTATCGGGAAATTAAAATATAAATCCTCTCGCGATGTTTGCAGTATTAATTGACATCGGAGAAAGAACTTAGAATGTACGGATAGTAATTGCAGTAACTTATGGAATCGAATCCAGAAAAAACGGTGAGGATAAATAAATATCAACTAGCTTTTGCCAAAAATCTTACGCTGGGGCCTTGACAAGATTTTCGCAAAACACAGAACGCCTCGCAAAAGAAGAATTTTTTCATTTCGGTCTGCGCGATGAAGCAGTTTGTTTCGTACGTGGTCTCACTCTTGTTGGGGCAATCCCGGGATAGTCCCTATAAGAAACACTATCGCTAAAATCATAATTACCCAGTTAGTTAGTTAGGGTCCCTGTTAGTTTCCAGCCATCGCACATAAATGAAATAATATGGAATTAGGAAAACATTTGTGTTTTGTTTTAAATGGACAAAATAGTAAGCAACATAAAAATATTTCCCGATAAAAAATTAGAAAGTATTGAAAATGAAATAAATACTTCGCAGTATTAGTAAATACATATTTTTTTTAACAACGGTGACCAAGGTTTCAACGGATCACGATCATTTTCAAAGAGTTTTACACCATCAATGCACTTGTATTCAGATGTTAGTAGTGAAGAAGTTGGGAAAGATTAGGGTGGGAGAAGGAGGAGGTAGAATGGTAGGAAGTGGGCCGGATAGGGCTGCACATAGCGGGTGGAAATAAAAAAAAATTTCGGCCAAAATCCAAATTGTTTTGGAATATAAAAATGTTATATACTGACAGTACAGTATCTCTATTGTAGGGAACTATAGCTATTTTAAGTTTTGGCGAATCCGTTGGCCCAGCAGAAGCTGCGAAAATCGAGAATATATCATCAAAACTTCAACTTTTCCGCAAAAATCGATTTTTTTCCTTCGTTTGCGAAGCGTTCAGCTATTTTTTAGTTTCAAACAAATTTTATGAACGCCTATACATTTCTTATGACTTTCAGTGAAGAATTTATTTACTTTTATTATGTTGAGTAGTGTCTATTAAACATTTGCAAATGCTCTATTTCTTACCTTTTTTCACAAAGTGGAAAAAGTTTCTAAGAAAGAAGAAGAAGAAAAGAGTTGATTAAATGCTGTAAAAGAGAAATCTTGCCCCAACTCGCCCCTCCACCAAAAATGGGATATGTATAAGCTGGTAGGGCAGCCGCCCGGCGCGATATAAGACACGGAATTTCCTGAATTTTCTGTTGCTTGAATGAATTCCAAATGTAGTCACCATCTCTATGACTTTTACATCAAAAGTTATGGAAAATTACGTACTTTAAAATAAACATGCACAGTTAGTCCATAAGTTCCCACTGACATTCTGACGGGCATATCAAAGGTTCCGTAGGTCATTCGTCAGCAGTATGAAGTGGGCAAATGCCTGTGGGGTGGAATGTTTTTCCCTTACAGCTATCTATTCTCACAAGGACGCTTGGGATTTCCCATATTTCGGTTCCTTCCAACCATAAATCTCCAACCTTTGCAAGAGGGATAGTATCGAAGCGAGCGCGGCCATAACTCGTCTAACCACATACTCCTTAGGGACCCTAATACGTTTCCCCATACCATTTGTTTAACGAGTTACGCCTCTTATGTGCGCTCATATTTCGTTTCTTGAAAGCAGGCTACTTATGAATATGATATTCGGGACTAGGTTGTTATTTTGTTAAGGTGCCGCTAATTGTTTAACGACCATATCGGATGTGCGTTTATGCGCTCCAAAAGTCACCTCCCTGGAACATGTATTTACACGAGTTTCCCAGCAATTTACTGAGTGGCTTCTCCAAAAATACCCGCATTTCATTGGTTTAGAAAACTTCAAGCCTCCTCAGTTTTATTCAAAGGGTCAGTGTAACTGGTGAGCGTAGAAAGATCGACGTGTTTCAGTTGCACCTACAAGAAAGAGAGGAGTTTAGCTATCAGTTAGTTGTCTGAGAGGAACCATCACTTCAGACACATTTCGGTCCTACACAACGGAGAGGGAATATTGACGTCAACCTTTAGGCATGATTAAAAAGACTAGTTATACAAATAATTGTCTCTCGAATATGCGGCGTTAAGTGTATGCTGCTAATTTTTCCTTGGTTGTTTACTTTTAGAATTTTATATCTCCGGCCGCGGGGAAAGTGGAAAGAAGTTAAGTAGTTCGAAAAGACTTACACTATTCAATTTTGACATGAAATTAGTTTTTCATAATTTTGTTTTTTAAATCGGCATGCTCAAATAAATTGAATTATACTGATATTTAGTCGCGGAATTTTTCCGAACATTTTAAAAGCCTTATATAGTCGACTCTCAATCAATAGCTCGATATTCAACGAATACGTCTCTTCCACTGCTGTCCTTTGCGTGATGTTCTACCCATCGTATCTCATACCTGTTCAATGCAGTGCTGTCCATTTGTCGGAAGAGGACCTGGAATTCAGGCGTAAGGATATTCGGAGGTTCCGGGAGCACGTACAAGGAAAACGTCAAGGATAGTAACATTAAAGGATATTTTTCGAAGACTGCTTCTAACTTCCAACCCTTTGATATCAACAGCAAAATTACGAATTAAATTATAAGAATTGCGATGGTAAAGTATCCGAAAAAGCTCGGAATCTCCTTTTGATGGACGAGCAAACAGAATCAGACGGATACAGTGACCAGTTTCATCAGATGAGGACAACGCTTAACTTCATTTATTTACATACTTATGCTTTGCTAATGCTATAATATGTGTTAATACGAAATAAAAAAGAAATGAATGGCAATAATCTCCATGGATATTTTGATAAAATTCCCATGCTTACACTAAAATAGATCTTCTATATTTTATCAATATCGCGCATCGATACATCGAAAAAAGCAGTTTTTAGGAAAAATTATATGGATACAACAACGCAATATTTTCGGAAATAAAGAAGGCACCTTACATAAAGATATAAATTATAGTTGACCGGGCTTTTAATTGTTGAAGGAGATGATTTTACGGGTTCCGGCATTTTGTTTCAGAAAGACCCCCGATCGGTCTATTTGAAAACTTAGTTAAATTCGGTTTAGGAGCTAAAAATCATAAAAATTGAAGTACTCCGTGGATCTATTTTAAACAATAACGGTGATATTAATTTTGCTAAACTTCCGCCCACTGTGCGGAGAAGGAAGAATAAGAAGATGAAAACAGTGGACAAAAACGGGGAACATTTGAATTCAGTTAAACAATTTAAAATTGTGACATGAGGTAAAAGGAATGTGTAGTAATTTCGAGAATTTTCAAAATATCCAGTTTACTTCTGTCACAGATGCGTAAAAATATCAGCATTGGAAACCCATTTTTTCCTGTTTTTGAACGGTGCTTTGCGAAATGTGGCAAAGTTTTTTGTTTAGCACTCGTGATAGGCCTTTTAATATGGGTTTTTTTCTTCTGATGTACACAGTATCACACACGTAACGCTCTAGGGCGTACACACCACCTTTACTTTCAGGCAAAAAAGTCTCTGGCATTGAATTTGACCTTAGCAGCTGTTCTTTCATTTTTATCCTTGACAATGACACTATAGTCGTCGAAATCGATTGGATTTCATTAAATAACCGTGGAATCGTGCAAGGTGTGGTTTTTCATCATGCTACACGCACATAAAGCCACATTTGAACTTTCGTTTCCGTCTCAATTGAACTCACGTAGTGAAGGGTCAATAAAGAGGGCCAATAAACAATCCTGGTCAGATTTGGGAGCTAAAAGTCATAAAACTTGAAATACTCCGTGGATCTATTTCAAACAATAACGGTGATATTCATTTTACTCAACTTTCATCGAATTCCGCCCATTTTGCGGAGGAGGAAGTATAAGAAGATAATTTTAGTACCTAAAGGTTACTAAATAATAATACTAAATGTTATTGCCTCAAGAAACAAATATTATGTATCACAAATAAATAGTGCCTTTAATATTTTAATTAACATCGGAACTACATTTCATATTTTTATGGGTAATATTTTCAAGTTGTCCATTCAAATTTGTAACTTGTAATTTTACACTCTCTGCAATTGCTCATTTAGAGAAAGATTGTTAATAGGGATTGTAACTAATATAGTAGCTTAGATGTTTTTCGTCACAGTAAACAGTTGACAAATAAGGAACTGGAATTTTACCTCAATTAACCTCAAATTACTCACTTCGGCTTTTGGAACGGGATCAAAATACCTTCTTTGGGGCAATGATTGATGTGGAAACATATATTGTTACAACAAACACATTAAAGTATGTCGTTCTCCCGTTGTCAGCGTTTCCAGACGTAATTCTGGCTACAATGAGCAACGAAATTACGCTATTGATCTCTCGGAAAGCAACAAACGATAGGTCATTGTGATATCACTGGCCTATCAACATGGCGGAGGGATTTTACAGCACATCATATTTTTTTCCAATTTTAATGCCTTATTACACTGATGTCTTAATTTTACAAATTGAAATGATTTAATCCATCATTTCTTTTTAGATCTAGAATTTCGAGTGTTCGAATAAAGGAGAAGTGCACAAGCGTATTGCATAAAACAAAATGAAATATCGAAGGAGCGGCTACTAAATATTTGGACGTCACCATCGCAGAGGACGCTTGGTGGGAATACCTGGACTGGCTTACCCTAGATTTGCATTCGTAAATTGGTTTTTATATAAATGCGATGAGGAGTAAGAGACATATGTCTACTTCATTTGGATCCCATTTAATAGAGGTGTATTTTAACTGACGCTTGACAAGAGTAAAATAGCTTCTTGGAAGGATTAGATATTCAGGGGAGGCGACCGACAGCTGAGGTCATTTGCGCCATTTAGGATAGGTGGGTAATTGGGTAATGGTAGGAGTTTTTCAGGAAACGGAGGAAGGGTGAGAGAAACCCGGCGTCGGCATTAGCCTACTCTTAACGAAAGGCGCCAAGGGGACCACGGTTTAACGTCGCATCCGACGGACGGAGTACTGAACTTGAAATGCCCTCCATTAGGCACTCAAGTGGGGACCAGTTTTCCGCTGAAAAATCCGCCACTGCCGGAAATCGAACCCGGGCCCTCGGGATGGGAGGCCAGTACTCTAGCCAACACACCAACCTAATCCCCTAAAATAGCTTCTTCTTCCAGCTCTAGGGACCCGTTGATGCCAGCCAGCCCTACTATAGGTGTCAGCCTCAGATATATTTGTCATCTCGTTTTGTGTTTCCCGGAGTGAGAATGCGGCCAAAGTTGGTATGCTTATCATAATACCTCTTCCTTTTGACATTGTGCCAAAGCGATATAATGTGAGACTTTCCTGGCATGTAAAATTACAAGGTTGTAGTAATTTGGGCGAGTCGACCAATGTCTAAGTTAATTTGCGCCATTTAGGATGGGTGGGTGTTTGGAAATGGGTAGGAATTTTTCAGGAAACTGATGAAGGATAGAGAGACCCGGGGTCGGCTTTAAACTGCTCGTAACGTAGGCCACATTAACGTCGCATCCGACGGATGGAGGACTGTACTCAGAGTGCTCAGCACGAAGCACTCAAAAAGAAACCAGCAGACCACTGAATAATCTGCCACTGCCGGGAATAAAACCCAGGCCCTCCGTGTAGGAGGTCAGTGCTGAAGTGATGTAACCACCACACACACAACCGAATCCCATTGCATAGAATACCTCAAGTATTGGCGTATTATTTCCCAAGTACATAATAGGTATTAGGTAATATATATAGTAGGTAATATATTTAATAGGTAATATATATAATAGGTAATAGTACATAATATTTCCAAAATACGTAAGTGCTGTGCATCAAATTGCTATCGCATTCTTCACGCGGTTCTTTAACTCTTGGGTACCACCGGAGGATAGAGTAATCGATATCTGAGGTTTTCCTTGCCGTGAAAAATTCTGTTTGCTATCATGGAGTAGGTATATTTACTTTGTGTTACAATATTTACATAAAGAGGATTCGACAAACCCCTTATGAAAATAGTATTTGGTTTTGGGATTGTATTCTGTTATTTTTTTCTTGTGAGGAGTTATTTTTCCCTAAAGCGACCTATGTCATGTGTTTCAAACTGTGAGGTGTTTTTTTCTTAGGCCATAAATGCCTAAAATATATATTTTCAATATCAATCGAACTCTTTTTGGTGAATGCAACCAATGGAGGATTAAATGTGAAAATCCTGCAATAACTGACCACAACAATTTTTGACGCCCATTTCCTCTTTTCAGTTACATTCGGAGTACCGAAGCACGTACAGATGGCATGAATATACGGGTCCGAGGCAGGAGGTGATCCGACGGCCTCCACAGCCTCTAAGTGCCGCCGCTGGGTCCGGAGGAGGTAAGGCCAGCTCAGAGCATGGGCGTCAAGCACAAATGGAACGATGGCATTAAAGAATGCTGATAAAATATTCATGTCATAGTCTGAATAAGGTGAAATATGCTTCCCGAACTTCGAGAATCGGATGAATTGAAATTGTTTTTTATCCACTGTGATTCATGCCAACGGTCTTATGTTCTATTCATTCACATTAGGAATTTCTTTACTCATTGAATTATATGAGGGTTTGTAGCATTTTTTGCAACCACTACTGTGGCAGGAGATGAAAAAAATCCAAGTATAAGTTTATAGCAAGCAAATGAAGTGCCCCTTGAAAATTGCTGAGTGCCTCATCATGCACCGATTAGATTCGCGCTGGTGTATCTTCAAAAAGAGAGATAAAATCCCTTTGGTGAAAGGCTGCATAGAATGGCGTTACTATTGAAAGGTGCACGCCAAAGTGTTAATACTTCGGCTTAAGTGTAAGTTGGAGAATAGGTAAAACGCACTGAGGTGCTACTTTCCAATATTTATCGTTGCTCATGACTGTTGGGCTTAGCCAAAGATATTTGAATTGCACGTTGATGCGAAGTGTTAATAATTTTGATAGGCAAAGCTGAAGTGAGGCACAATGTAAATAGTAAATTTGAAACAAATGAATGCTGATAAAACAGTACTAAACTTTTTTGTAAGTTAGTGAACCATTATGCTGGATTATTAAGGGAAGGGAATGGAAGAAACTTGCAGCAAGGAAGAAAAAGTTTCATGCGTGCAAAATATCGTGCATAGAAATAGCCAGTGACATTTTTGAGGCCCGCGGACACACCTTCAGAGGGCTTCGGATTATTGACTCCCAATTGCGATGGAGCTCATCAGTTAGGGAATAAAAGCAAGAGAAAACAAACTTTGAGCATAAAGACCAGCGGCCATTAAGTGCAGTGGAAACTTTTCGACAATGTTGAGCTTCCCCCAAGCACATGCACGATGCGTGATTTTATTTTCCCCACTAAACGGAGGAATCACCTTTATGCCAATGCGTTTGAAGAACTTAAATCAATACTAGCTGTATGAGGATTTAGAATAGTAAATTACGTATTTATGTCCCCGGTTGACGGAAAAATGTGACCCTTTAAAAACTCTGCCTATGACCAACGGACAATATTCATAAACAGGATCCACCTGCACTCCTGGAAATCATGGATCTCAAAAAGAGAAAATTAACGCGAAGATAATATAGACACACTTCCATCACTCGATTTTGTGAGGAGACCCCATTTCGAGTTTTCGTAAAGAACACCATTAGCGGGTGCACCAGAATTCACTTCTATTTCATGAAGACGTCAATCACACGATATTGAACTCAAAGGAGAAGTCAAGAGAATGCGAGAATAAACTAAGGTTTGTGAAAACAGTGGCTTTCATTGTTCCGTGCTGTCGCAAATGCCCCAAGGGTATAGTGTGGTGTAGTATAAAACGCTCTGGGGCTCATTACACGGTTTCGGTGCCCAGGTGTGTAAGGGATGTTTTCTAGGGATTTGGCCATAAATTCATCTTTTAATTTCTGTTTTAGGATTCGTTGTTGCTCTCCTTTAGATTGTCCTTTTTAAGTTATCTCGGTCAACCATTTTCAAACAGTTGGGTCACGTGGCGGTCGCGTTCTATGTGCGCGGAGTTGCTGCCTTAGGGGTGAGTAGCATGCGGTGAAATATCATCAAACATGCATTGTCTACAATCAGTAATGGGTAACAAACAACTCAATTAAAAAAATGATTAATCTGAAGTGAGGCGGTTAAGGGGGCGTCCATTAATTACGTGAGGCGATTTTGGCAATTTTTCGACCATCCCTTGGTGAAATGTCGTGAGATTTGGCTCAACCCCCTCCCCCACTCGCCTAATCTCACGTGAGATTTTTCGAAATGCGTAGTTTTAGTGTATATACGTTAATCTGTGCTTGATTGCGTTGAACTTATTAAAAACAAACAATTTGTTTAATTATTTTTATTAAAGACTAATTAAAACTAGTACTTAAGACTACTAAGAACGTACTCTACAATCACAGTGAGAAAATCGAACAATAAAATGCTTAATTAGGGAGTACTGAAATTCGTAAAAGAATACTCATTCTAATTCAGTTCACGGGGACTCGTGTGTAGTCTCAGCAGTGACTACTGAAACCATATGTCCATGTGATTTTCAGTAAAATCATCTGCTCCTTCAAACTCGCTCTGATTTAGCCACTCTCAACCGCTGACGCTTGCACAGTATCTCGACGTGTGACAATCCATGAGGGTCGCACTTTGCGCGTTGGTGTACTGTGGACCGCACGCCGGTGCTCTGAAGCTCTTGTGATGGATGAACATTAGATACTGCATGCACTGCAGCATCTTATTTCTAGATCACCGCGTACACTTGGGCAATAGAGGTCAAAATTACGTGATATTTGCCGAGACCCCCTCCCTCTCCCCCTCGTAAGATGGGTTAGATTGGGCTCGACCCCCTCCCCCCCTAAACGACTCACGTAATTAGTGGACACCAGGGACGTCCAAATGGAGCTCACGGTTTGTGGTGTTGACCCTAGGATTGTTCGGGACCTATCGTTTGAAGTCGAGTCGAATACATTAACAAGAGGCTACGTCAACTCTGTACGGATATCGGAGCCAACTTCGTTGACTTTCGATGCTTCGTTCACTTTGAAGCTCCCAAAAACGCTCTTGGGCTCATTACACGGCTGCGGCGTCCAGGTGTATAAGGGATGTTTTCCAGGGAATTGGCCATACATTCATCTTTTAATTTCTGTTTTAGGATCCGTTGTTGCTCTCTTTTAGAGCTGAGACAGGTGGTAGTTGTCTCTTTTGTCCTCTTCCACAAATGAGGTGGAATTTGAACC
Organism: Platycnemis pennipes; assembly: GCA_933228895.1. Taxonomy (NCBI): domain Eukaryota; kingdom Metazoa; phylum Arthropoda; class Insecta; order Odonata; family Platycnemididae; genus Platycnemis; species Platycnemis pennipes. The sequence goes on from OW121846.1 coordinate 113,311,117, forward strand.
AGTTGGTCCATTCACCGAGCTCTCAATATTCTAAATTAAATTTTAATTTCTTTATTAAAAATCTTCATTCAGTTGCTAAGGACTGCCCCAATTTCTTTGTATCGCTTGCGTTCCCTATTACTCCCCTTAATCATCTTTTTGAATTGAATACAAACAGGTCTTCCGCAGGTCACGTTATACTGATTTGGATTAAAACAGCCTTCGTTTTTGAGTAGCGGTTGTCGTATTTGCAGCCATTCTATATAGGCCGACACAGCTCGAGGTGTAAGTCTCAGTACCTAGCACAGTCTCGATCGTCCTTTTAAAGTTATGTCGGTCAGCCAGTCAGTAACAGAAGGTTTTGGTGAGCTAGTATCCGGACAGGGGTATGTTCCAAATGAAGAAGTCGCTTATAAGAGTATATGCCGTAAAGGCTTTGGATGGCCGGCGTAGATTTCGGGTTCTGGCTTTCTCCATTACCCTATTGGCTATTGGAGAATTTCGCGCGCCCTCAGTAAACGCAACATAGCAACGAGATTCAATTGTCTCTCTAGGACCTCTAAACTTCTGGTGAGAGCAAAATACCGGGTTCCAATGGAATCCACGAGAGGAGTGTTCCAAGTGGAATGTAACTGTGGGAGTAGCTACTTGGACAGACCTCCAGAGCACTCAAATGCCAAGAGATTGGTGTCGTGTTTGGGGCTTCACAAAAGTGAATGGGAAAACGCTAAGTTAGTTGACTTTGTAACTTGAGGTGGTTTGAAAGTGTTAAGCGCACATGCAGCCAAGCTGAAGATGAAGGCGGGAAATTAGGCCGTGATAAGAAACAGGACCTTTTGAGGACCAGCCATGTTTTAGGGAATATCGTGTCAAGCGAATTCATGTCAAACGAAGTATACCTGCACCTATTTCAGAAACTAAAAGTTGACTTGAGGAATAGCGTTAAATCTAAATGACCTGTGAGGCGAATGTAGTACTGACTTTAACCTAACATGATTTAAACAGTATAAGTAAGCGCATCAAATGAAAAAGTGGTGGCTATTCAAAGGAGGCAACCGACACTTGAGGTCTTTTGCAGCCATTTGTATTTTCAGGTAAGGCACGGTTGCCCATATTACATTTCTGCTCAGTCCTGAGTTTTTATCACTTTAAGGGCCGCATTAATAGTCGACACTCTGGAGTCCCCTGGTTCCCGATCGCCCCAACGGTCCCCCACATACGAATATGGTATTAATAGTCACCTCCTAGGCTGTGGGAGCATCTTTGCAGCCCTAAGCTGGGAGCGGATTGAGCCTTACCTTGCGACATGTGTATGGAGCGGAGAAAACTCGAACTACTGGGATTCAGAAATACAAAAGACTTTCGTTGCTTTCGTTTTCTGTTGACTTCGTTTTCTGGCTTGTTCCGACTCAATTGTTGCTGTTGCGCTCTCGCCATACAGTTTCTCATCTAAACCTTTATTTTCTTCCATTACAATTCATACCCAACCATTTATTCACCCAGTCATATTATCCATCGCCCATTCCCAAACCTTTTCGTTTTCACCAATTTTCACTAATTCCACTATATCCATATCACCTCAAACTTTACCTGTGTATCACATCGGTAACTACACGTTCGTATTTTCACCTTTACCCGTTATTTGGGATATCTTTGTTGAGGATGGACAACTTGGAGGCTTTTGTTCGTCGTCTAGCGACATTGGCAAACCACAATGTAAGGTTACAGAAGCGTTATGTCCGCGATGCACAAAATCCCTTCGATTTGTTTGGGGATAGTGAGTTCTTACGGATACCTCTTTCTAAAGGAAATCGTGAGTAGGCCTAGGCTTGAGACGGTGCGACATCATTTAATTAGAAATTCAGAATTAGAGCTACCGATACCACCCGTGACGAAATTATTGATAGCGTTGAGATTTTATGCTACGGGCAGCTATCAAGTAAATACTTACCTCTCAGTCGATTCCGACATCTCGTGGTGCTTTTGCACCAAATCGCAGAGTATTATTTTTCGGAAGGCGAAAATGATGCACCTCTCGCCGCCATTTCAAGTGCTTTGCGTAGTAATAAGTGACTGGAGAAAAACAAATCTCTTGCTGTTGCGTCACATAGTTGCCACGTCTATCGCTTAGCAGTCCCCTGACTAGGTGACTGCCAGGGGAAGTTTATTATTACCGATGTCGGAGATACCCGAGGAGGCTCTTGGGAAATGAGCTCCTAGGGGACTTTCAGGGAAATGGCTATTAACACGGCCCTTAATCTCACCCGATGGACAGATTCATTTACAATGTTTGACGTCAGAATCACAGCCATTAACTGCAGATTTCTCTGCGTTAATTAGTTTCTAAACTCGTCAGGTGCCATCTGTTGCGAGAGGGATAGATCAGAGGAGAAGACGTCAATACTGCCTATTGCTGCTCTCACCTCCACTCCTATCGCTTCCAAATCATCGCTGTCAATTCTTGGGGAGGGTTTGGCAGCTATATTACCTATAGTCAAAGTTATCACTCCACCTCCTGCTTTTTTATCGGGTACGATGTTTCCGTCCTTTAGTGGGACCATAAAGCTGGGTTCGTCCTAGTTTCAGCCTTGTTTTAGGTGAGTTTCAAAGATCAGAAATATTGAGACTTGGCGAATTGAAACATTTGAAGTTAATGATTTATATAATTCAAATCACCATTGGCATTCCGAAGGCATACGGCCAGTACGTTCCTTGACTAAATTTTGTTCAGCTGTCTCAATATTGTCTGCTATATCTGAGTCTCTATCAATTAGGATAATATTTCTTCCGCACTGGTTGTCAGACTGTTGCAATCCGTTTTTGTGCAAGAAGCCACCTATACAGTGGTAGAGTCGTCTATTTTGCTATTGGCCAAATGCGCAGTTTTTGCCCTAATAAGGGTCTGATAATTCTCTCTTGGGAACAAGATTGAATTTATCTGTGGCGGGAGAAGAAGTCTCCGGTTCCTTTGTTGACCTTTCTTGGGGGCCCTACAATTAGGTACTCTTACTTGAGGAGCTAACTTCGTATCGAGGGGAGAAGGGGTGCTCAGTGAGCGACCAATCTCACCAATTCGTTGGCTTGTTGGTTATTCAGGGGAGGCGACCGACATCTAAGGTTATTTGCGCCATATAGGATAGGTGGATAATTGAGTAATGGTAGGAGTTTTCAGGAAAAGGAGGAAGGGTGGAGAGAAACCCGGCGTCGGCATTAGCCTACTCTTAACGAAAGGCGCCAAGGGGACCACGGCTTTACGTCCCATCCGACGGACGGAGTACTGGACTTGAAATGCCTTCCACTAGGCACTTAAGTGGGGACCGGTTTTCCACTGAAAAATCCGCCACTGCCGGGAATCGAACCCGGGCCCTCGGGATTGGAGGCCAGTACTCTAGCCACCACACCAACCCGATCCCCGCCAATTCGTCCGGCGTGCGTATCGAGCACAATGGGCCTCATCCATATCACTATTTATCTCACTTGGTTCTTAGAGAGGGATTTATCCTATCATTCTGGTCCTTAAAAAACAGCGCACGGCCAAAAAGGCCCTCTCCTAGGGTTACCGGAAGGGACAGCGGGGGTCCATGAAACGGGGCCACATTAAGGCGAGGAGGAGGGACTAAGTTAGCCTTCTCCTAGTTCTTCTAGTTAGCCTTCGGGTGCCGGGTGCTGCTAAGGATGCGGATTCTCCTCCTCGCAAGTCGAACCTACTCGGAGTGAAGCCCCAGAGACAGGTGTCTCACTGATGTCCGTCCTTATCACCCTGTTACGAGCAGCGTATCCTTGGTTGTTACTCCGGGAGGGAAGGAGCTTTCGGAAGGGAAGGAGGCATGAGTGCAAAGGGAGTTGAACAAGGCACATAAGAATCATAAACAGACAAGACAACAGGAAAAATAAATCGCATTATCGCTAGTTGAAATAATTTTACATATACCCAGTTTCATATCAACGTATAGCGTATATCCTCTCTTGAAACATTAATATTTTTAGGAAATTCATTGAATAGGTACCTCACGAGACAAATTGCTCCAGTCACGAATGGTCCTTGTCGTGAAGGACTTGGTTCTTCTGTTGGAGGTAAAGAAGATTGTTCTCACCTTGTACTGGTGGTCATGCGACCGTAATATTTCGGCTTAAACTAGACGGAACACTTAGACTATGGCACGCTTCAACACCAAAAAACACTTTGTAAAAGGCAGTCAACCTTGCGTTCCTTCTACGGATACTGAGATCCTCCCATCCTAAGTCACTCAACATCAAACTCACACTTCCACACATACTATACTTATTTTTAATATACCGGATTTACGTTGAACAGCCTCGATTTGGTTTTTTAAGTAACACTAATATGGATCCCAAATTACGGAACCATATTCCAGAATGAGACGTAAATAAGCTATTTCTTTCACTTTTGGGGAGGCATGCTTCAGATTTCTCATAGCAAAATGAAGGGTTTTCGATGCCTTAGCAGCTACTTCGGCTGTATGATTCATCCAAGTCATGTCCGAGGGAAAAAGTAAACTCAGATACTTCATTGTATTCTTTCTTTGAAGGTCACCTACGATCTATTATGTAGTTATTCAAAATGGTATTACGAGGCACAGTAAAATTGAAATAGCAGCATTTAGATAAGTTCAGTGAGATTTTGTTTTCTGACCAACTAACTAATTTATCCAGATCATTCGGCAAATCAACACAGTCAGCAGTGGAATGGACAGTTTTATGCAATATCACATCATCAGCAAAAAGTCTCATGCTGCAGTTCTTGAAGTCCAGAAGGTCGTTTATAAAAAAAAAGAAATAGTGGCAGTTCGGCTACACTTCTTTGTTAAACATCAGACGTTACTGATAGAGGGTCGGAGAATGATTTTTTAATTTTAACACGTTAGGTACGATTACTGAGACACGATTTAATCCAAAAAGTAACTCTATAACGAATTGGTAAACCTGAAAGCATTTGCAATAATATGTCGTGTGGAAAAACATCAAAAGCTTTATGAAAATCTATGATTCTACGGTCCATTTGTGCAGTGGGGGTCGAATAGGAACATTCATTACTTGAATCATGAGAAAAGGAGAGGAGTTGACGTTCACAAGAGTGAAATCTATGAAATTCATACTGATTTGAATGTAACAAGTGCTGCGCACATTGCGTAACATAGTCTATAATCAGTTGCTCCAATATCTTACAGGCAAAAAAATCAACCGATTCAGGCGAGATGTAGTGGAAGTTTGACATATTAGAATAAAATATAGGTGCACTTTTCCACAACTAATTTATTGATGCGTACTACGCGTTTCGGCTCACAGAGTCATCATCTGGTACAAGACCAGATCTGGTGTCTTGTACCAGATGATAGCTCTGTGCTTGAAGTCCTCTTGATTTGCCTCAGCTCTCTGAAAATCACACCAACTATCAGGTCCAACGAGGCAAAGGTCATGCTGTGGGCTTCGATCTGTTGAAGGCCGATGGTGGAAGGTTGCGGAAATATCATTCCTTATTACTTCAACTGAAGTTGGATGGCTCCTGATTGCATTTCCAAAGTACCTACTCAATTTGTCTATTTTATTGCCAGTTAGTTTGCCTTTAACTTTCAAACCGGGAGTACTTTTTACCAGATTTCTAAGCCGTGTTCCCATTTTTTCCCCACGTACCCCACACACTCTTTTTTATTATAGGACAATTTGGTCCATATGGCTGGGACTCTAGAACAGTTTTATGAGTTTTAGAGTCCCCATCACCAATTAAATTTAAATACCTCAATCCCCGTTCTTCCACAGACCTAGAGAACAGCTGCACTGCACCAAGGACCTCCATGCTACCACTGCTGCCGTCGTGGTTGGCATTGCACTCAGGCGAGTGGTAATCCAAATAGTCATCATACTCAGCAGTTCCACTATTCTTCTCCCAAAATTCACACGCCTTACAACAAGCACGTTTTACTAAACATCTGTTACTTTGGAAAACCTTTATCCAATTGCAGCAACAACACCAAACAATGATGAAAATCCACGCTTCATCCATGGACCATCAATGGAAACAGAGACAGAGTCTTCACCTTTAAACACTTCTGCTTCGTTTGTGGCTTCTCTTTCCTCTTGAGAAGCTTTCCTTATGCAGATAGTGCCGATTGAAACACTTGCATCCCTCTTTCTTTGATGCTCGACAACGATCCTTACTTCCTCTTTTCTGGTCTCCACCTGACTTTCTTCCTGACATATTTCAGTGAAATAAAATAAGTGAAGCCAGGTACCAAACAAGTGTTAAACCACAACAACAGAAAAAGAGATACTGCCTAATTAGCTCGGCCGTTGGAAATATTTCTCTGTTTCACTGGAGTTTTACCCCAGTCGGATGCGCTTACAAGGCTGCAGGAGGCTTCATCACATCGGCCTTAGTCAGCCATACTGCGTTACGCGGTGGGGAATATTGGTGGAGTTCAGGGAAGCAAGTTGAAAATCGTTGTGTACCGCAATGATGTCACAGCGCAGGGAGGTGTGGAGATGGGCCGAGCTTCGTTGCCAAGGAATCACGTAGCAGACACGGCGAGGAATTTGATTCCAGAGGTCATTCGGGTCTTATTCGAAGCGGAAAGGACCAATAAAAATTTTGGGACCAAAAGAAAAAATCGAATTTTTGACAATTTTAAAGTGTCATCCCCCCTTAAGAATGTCATCCATTGCACTAATTGTAAAAGATAGGCCTCCATTTCGGCAAGTCATAAATGTCTCACTAGAGGGGGTGTTGAAAATACTAGAAAAATATTAGTTAAAGAGATTAGCTTTTACAATATTATCTGAGACAAGCTGCCCGCTCGGCCTATTAAAGGGGACATTGAATCTTTATCGTTTTTCTTCGACCTTAAATGCTTGCAACAATTGCTTTTGTTATTTTCATTGTTAGTATTTCAATTACGTTGGCGATATATTTTTCATAAGCTAGTATTTTGGCGTGTTCCAACTTCTTGCGTAACTCACAAATTTTTTTTCGTATTAGTAGACTTCTTGAAATTCAATTTTCTTAACCATTTCTTTAATCTCTTAATTTTACAACTTTAATAAATGGGATCAGAATTGTGTCTAACCATGCTATCAAGCACAAAGGATTCTGGGGATTCTAACAGCAATGACTTAAATGAGTTCCAAAGATCATCAATGTACATTTGACTGTTTTCAGCGGTGTTAGCTTTTGTCCAATCTAAAATGTATTTCTTATAAAGTTCCTGTATCCATTGATATGACACTTATTCTGCTTCCACGCAACAGTGTATGCCAGCCGAGGCAAATTTATTTGGGGACTTGGATTGGCTTCTAACAAAACCACCTTGTGATCAGAGAGACCAAACACAGTATAACACTTGTAAAAAATGTCGTTGAGTCGAACCATAAATATATCGAGGACACTATTATTCCTAGTGTTTTGATTAACTACTTGGGAAATTCACCTAGCCGCCTTCCTTAATTAATTCATTGACTAGTAACTGTGCAGTGTCTGTTGCCATTGGTACACTTCCAGTTTATGTGGGGAAGATTTAAGTCCCAAACTTTATTAAAATTTCCAAGCATACCTTCTTGGGCGCATGTACGATCGTAAAGCTCACTTAAAATTGAAAATTCATTCTTGGGTGAGCGATATAAAACTACTAGGAAAACTTTTCTCATAGAATCACAGTCCGTGAGTTTAACAGAAAACAATTCAAATCTATCGCTGACCCATGAATATTCTGTCAATAATTTCAAGGGGGACGTAATAAACACTCCAACACTTATTCGACTCCCTCCGTCCTTAATCCATTCGATCTATTAAAGAGATGTGTTCTTTCACACGTAATCCTTCCCGCAAGACTCTTTAGTATTCAAGGAGCAGCCGGCCCCGGAATCTATCAAGCATTTGACCATGTGCCCCTCGATCAACACAAAGAACTGTGTTAACAAATTAGCCGTAAAATTACACGTTTTGAGGGATCATAGTAATCAACCTTTTCTTTCACCCAACTCTGCTCTGATGGATGAACATTATAATATCAGACAATTTTAGTTTAGTACACGATTTTCTGATGCATAGGAATCACTGTTAGACTGACGACCAATCATGGAGTCAAGACCAGCCATATGCCTACTGACGAGATTCCCATTCTCCGAGAAAGATGATATTCGCTTTGACATAACCTGTCTCCTTACATTTAACACACCGTTTTGTAAGATCACCTCACGTTGGGCGGCACTATCGGTACGGAGGCGCTTAGGAAGCGCATTCAAATGGTCAAAGTCGGGCGGAGTTCTAGAATTCAGATTCATTGCAGTAGTTTATACAAATGATTGGGTTATATAACCCTGATAATCCATCTAGCTTTCCAAAAATCGATTCTTAAATTTGAAGAATTATGTATTTTGTCTGAGCGGTTGCACTCCAAAAAACCTTTATCGCGAAATTTTTACTAACAAGCTGGCAGTTCATAAGTATATGTATACCTGTCGTGGAACAAATATTCACGTTCAACATCAGATCGCCTCTGCCTATTCTTTGTGCCATCAACTATTTTTTAAACATCTCCGCGAGTTATTTCCGGGATGGCTACTCGTAAAATGGTGTGTTCATTTCGCAGAATTTTTCAAAAGAGTATTTCTCAACCAAGTTAGAACGCTCCATGTCAGGAGAAGTTAACTAGGCCAGTGCATCATTCCTTTGCTCTTGCTTCCACGTGAAATTTGTTTCAAAATCTTAAACTCATTAAATTATTTAAGTTCCATTCTAAGGTTTAAATTTAAAACCTCATAAATTATTTTAGAATGATCATCCCAGAAATAAAAAGCTTATTTAAAAAGTATCAAGCCGCAATTTACTTCAGGGATATTTCATTAATATGTGCATAGTTTAAATTTTATAAAAGATATATAGTACATGCTTCAATTAAATGGAAATGCTCTGGAAAAATATATCAGTTGTCCCAGTTGATGAATGTAAGCCTACATAAGTAAATGGTTGCGGGAATAAGTTTCAATCGCCTTATCTGATGCATTAATCTGGTTAAAGACACATTCTATCACTCTACCAGAAAGAATGGTAGTAATCAGCTTGGTGTGTAAGTAAAAATTATATAATAATCGAGTCTATTGCCAACCTTTGCCACATTTACGTGCGTATTTGCAAGGAAAGGCTAGAAGCGATAGATCTATTCAGGGACAGACTAGGGTCCCGAGGAGGGCCCCGGCGGCGACGCGATCACAGGGCCCAAACAGGCTAATAACCCCCCTCCCAAAAAATGAGAAGAGCACATTTAGTTTAGCATGTTTATTGATTTAAAATAGAGATGGGTCGGTTGGGTTCCATGGGTCAATGTTCTTGCTTCTGCACTCAATATCTCTGACAAATCATGCAATTTTTTAGTCAAACCCCAATTTTCAACAGTTTGTGTGATGAAATTGCAAATATTCACTCCAGACTATGAAATCTCAAGAAATGGCACATATTCTAAGAAAACACGACGATAAGCATGATATGAATAAAAACATTGAGCTGTTGAACTCATTTAATCATCGGTGGCTGTTGACATCCACATGCCTATTGTAAGAGCAGCGTATTTCGATTCAGACAACAACTTTTCTGTTTCTTTTCTTTGTTTCCTCATACAGATCCGGGATAACTTTGTTTGCAAAATATTTTCTTGACGGAATAGTGAATCTTAATTCTAAGTAACTGATAAGTTTACAGAAACCTTTATTTTCCACTACTGATATAGGTTGATTTTCAAGAAAAATCATTTCTGCAATAAATCTTGTACTGAACTCCTTTTATCACCAGACTTAAAACTCTGAGTTTAATCAATAAAACTCTTCAGAGTAGGTTGAGAACTGTGAATAATTGATTTTATTTTTGTAGAAGGAGGCTTGAATGGCATGTGGGAACTTGAGGGGGTTGGTGAAATTGAAATACATGACCTATCTGAGGAAGCAATGGCAGCATCATCAGAATCAGTTGAACTCTGTGAAAATCTTAGATTGGCAATTGGGTTGGGAAGATTGGGAAGAATTGCAGTTTCAGTATCATCAACATCGTCAATTTCCACTTGTAATTCTTCTTACATCGCGTGTGGACGTGGAAGAGGAATACTTTTCTCAATTTTTCAAAAATTAGCATGTTTTTCTTTAGATGAGCCCATAGAGGAGAAATTACATGGAATTTTCCTTCCCTCGACATTTTAAAATGAAAATGGTTGCACACAGCAAATTTGTTGTCCGTTTATAATAACTGAAAATGGCACCATATGCTTGATGAACTATTTGACATCGTGAATCGCGAACTGAGTGTAAATATAATTTATTACTAATTATGGTAGGTATATTGAATGCTTTCAAATTTTATTTTTTATAAGCAGCAGGTCAACACTTTTGAGTTGAGTTCAGAAACTCTTACATAAAATTCAAAAACTACTTTTTCAAGTAGTTTTGGAATTAAATTTTGAATTAGATTTGGCAGAAAAGTTGCAGTCTTAAAATCAATGATGAAAATATATTAAGTAGAGCGATATTCTTAACGAAGCTCGTATGGAGCGGCAGCCATCGACGATGTATACAAGCGTTCTTAAACCTTGCATCATGGCAGGTTTCTCGCGTTATTTACGGTGAAAAGATACTTACTAGATAAGAAAAGATACCACGGAAACGTACCTTGGAATAAAATTCCTTCAACGTAGCTAGAAGATTGTCGCAGATTGGATTATTTTAGCAGAGTGAATTCAGTGGATGATGATGTAGTAGAAGCAATATCTCATTAACGAAGAAAATCGATACAATACAAATAAGCTATACTCTACGGTAAGCAATTCGCTAACGGTAGACAGAACGGTACCTCTTCACTGCGAATTTAATGTAGCTCTTCAACATTCATAACAGCGCGCTGCATGCTTTTATGGTCCAGAGTCCTCTGGATGACATTACTCAACACTACTCCCTCACCAGGTGCTTTATATTTATTTTTTGGCAATCCAGAGGACTCTGTTATGGCCCAAAGTTATCTACGTAGTTGCAGAGTTAAGAACCAAAGACTTCGTGTGGATGCGTATGGTATGGGCGCCCAATGGTGCATGGCGCGATATTCAAAAGTATTCGAGGTCGTTTATTTAGCATCACTAATCGAGATATCGACTATCAAATATTTTTCACTATTCGAGGTATTCGAGTATTCGCGGACACTATTCGGACATCCCTAATTTGAACAAATCAGTTCAATTAACAATTTGTAACAACAGTCTTTTCAGTTCTTCGGATGCATGAGTAAACATCTAAAATTGTAAATTTGTCTACACTACAGCCTAACAATCTTTCAACACTCATAAAAACTAAGCGTGTCCTTTTATTTTGACGCTCACATACTTGCCGGGCCTCAGGAAAACGGAAGGCGTTGAAGGGGCACAGAGCTATCCGAGGTAGTCCAGCGCTGGACCTATTCTGTGATTCTAGTTAGGCCTCATGGCTCTCGGAAAAAAATAATTATTAATGCCAAGGGTTTAAATTTGTTGGTTATCAGGAAATTCAAATAAGGTCGGTTATTTTTAATGAAACCTGTGACCTTTAATGAAACGACGTAATCTATTCAATCTCTTGACTGTACACCACTACAGGGCCCCAAGTTTGATTATTGGAATGTATGCTACTTTCATTCCTCGATGAGGTTGGGCAAAGCTCGTTTTGAAACCGTTTGATGTTGGCGTTGGGTGACTTTCTGCGCTATTGTAAGTAGTTTTCTCGATAGGACGCACAAAATTTAACGCTGCGAAGGTGCTCTTATGGATTGGAAGAAGGATATCAATTTCAAATTTACTACAGGGCATAAAAAATTTGTCCTTCACAACCGTAAAGTTGATTGATTTCTCTAAAAGCCGATCCGGTATTTAATAGCCTTAGTCGATTGCAAAGTGAGGAGTAACCGTAATCTCCTACTCATCCAAAATGATACCCGGTACGGAGGGTGGAAAACATGCTCCCTTATGTTGACTCTATAATGCGAAAAGATTTTCTAAAATATATACGTAGATTATGCAATTTTATTGCAATTCTTGCTTTCCTTATGCTTAATATTCCTGGATCCAAAAGAGCGAAAGTGAATACAAGCATCTGTTAATGCGTTACTTCTTGCAAACCTCACCGAGAGCAAGGAGAATGGAGACTTAGGCCTTTCATATCCATTTGGAAACGACCTGGCCACTTCAGTCGCGGGGGTCAAATAGTTAACCCTGGAACGTGTATTTGTAAATCAGGTTCCATCAGCATTCTGAATTATTTAGGAAATGAGGCTAGCGATAACAATGTACGAGTCGTACGTTGCCCTTGTGGTTGAATGAAAACAGCGATATTCATCGAGGTGTGTATTCGGATACTCACCATGGTATTCATTCGGGTGCTAGTATTCATGAGTATGACACTAGGTATTCAGGTACTCGCTGAGGCGCTGAGGTAGTTTTTCTTGTATTCATTCGGGTACTCATCAACTCATCGAGGTATTCAAGTACTCACTCGGGTACTCAAATACCTATGGGTGAATACATTTGGCACACTCCTACTACGGGGGCCCATAACGTTATAAATAGGGCTCTTGGGAACGATTTGTCCATCCTTGACATTGTATACAAGGTCAAATGCTGAAGTGGTGGGGTAAGAAGAGCAGGGGGAATGGGAGCGAACGTGAAGAAAACGTGGATGAAGAAGACCGTATCAATGTTTGTCTGCTGATTTAGTAATAACATCGAAATCATGGCCATTGAGGAGCAAATTATTTCGTAGAGAAGTGGACAATTGCATTCGTTTCTTCTATTATCACCATGACATATGCAAGGGAGAGAGTTCATATTTAAAAAATCATATATTTTTTGCCTAAAACGCTAAGCGCCTTGATCTTTGATGAATTAGTCATTTTTTTGTTTTGATTTTTTTGCGTGAGTATTTATTTGACATGTAGGCAGGTCTTGGATAATCCATTCACATAAAGTCAAGTTTTAGCACGGGATTATTTGGCATTTTGTGAGACACATACCCGCCTGCATGTCCAATTCAACTACAATTTTCATCCACATGATTGATGTCGCACACTAGGGGCCTCTGGTATGAAGCCAAAAATTTCCTGTGGGCAATGCAGGGAGGCAGCGGTGTCTGCGCAGCCAACCATGGAAGGGGAATACGGAGGGCTTCGAGGAAATTGATCGCTGAGACTAAGCACTAGGGAGAAGTTGTCTGTTCGTCGTTGCTTTCAATGCTCATTGGCTGTAGCATAGTGTTTTGTAATCTCGTAGGCTGGTGGAGTGTGCACTAATGAGACACTATGAATATCATCCGCAGTAAAATGGCGAATTTTCTACAGGAGGAGTATATTCTGGATATTAAGAATGGGAAGAGAGAACTACAATGCTTAAAGTTATATGTGGGGAGTAATTTCTATTACCGTATAATAGGTGCTCGTAAAATTGGCGAGCAATGCAAGAAGACTTAAGGATGAAGATCTTTACCAGTCAAAGTGAAAGTATTACGGCTTTATTCCTAGAACGCTGAATTTCAATGAAACTAATATGTCTGGCATATGACATGAATGTTTAATTTCGAGCAAATAAAGTAGGTTTAATCTTTCAATATATATTCGATTCGCCAGAAACCCGTTTCATGTCGAGAGAAAAACATGTGGTTTATTTCAGACACCATTAGAAGAATGCCCTTTTTGCTACTTGATCGACGAAAATAATTACTAACTCACTTCGCGCATTCCCAGGTAAAAAATAAAGATGGAACTGGACACGCAATTAGCCTCTCATTTCTATCTGTATGGCTTCTATTTAAGAGACAAAATAAACGTACGTTTTGGCAGAATTCTTCAAAGTTGTAGTGATGACTTTGGGAACACCCATAGTGCGAAGCGTGCAGATTTTTAACTTGTATAATTTTTTTTTATTTCATAAAGGCTAGTAGATTAAAACATGCTGGAAATCCTTGTGCTTCGCAGGCACAGGAAGTAGTGGTGTCGGTGCAGTGTCTGGTGTCGGCTCGAGTCAAACTCCGCCCGTACATCCGCCCACCTCCAAGTCGCACCACCAATTGTCGAGGGACCAACATGCAAATGGTGCCGAGGATGAAACGCAGGCGTCCAGCACCCAACGGCAGGAGCTGGATGGTACGTACGATTCTTTCAATCGCTTAGGAGAAGTAGTTACATTTCTGAGCTCACCTTTTGTCAGTAGTCGGGGTAGAATTGGGCCAAGTCCGTTGGACCATCATCACGGAATTTTCAGATTAATACATGGTATCAATTCTGGCAGTATTTGGGCTGAATGAAGAAGACATAAAAAGTAGAAAAATTTTATCGCTTTGATAGGATTACATCGCATTTTGATAAGCACTGAAATTCTGAAATATCATCTCGTTTGCACGCTATTCTTTAGTCGACTGCATATATTTACCTCGGCTCTCTATTTTGTTAAAATCGCCTAATTAACTAGTTTACGTGGAAACCTGGGACGCGCCGTTTACGACGCCATTAGGTTGGTAAGTGGATGATTGCTTGCCAGTGATAAAGTGTTACCCAGAGGCCACTTCCCGTTCAACGGGTCCTCCTGGGCGCTCGAAATTGAGCGGCTGCTTTAGCTGTGGGTGCGGACGGACGCAGTGCAGTGTTGCTACGAAGGCCGAAGGCTACACTCGAAATTTGAATGCTGCATGGAAGGCGGCCAGTGACACTGCGTCACTTTCCTACAGTAAACACGTGAATAACAATGCAGTAAATCAGTGCATGCTAAAAAAATAATCTTGTAGACGTGAGGGTTTCTTGAAGGTTCCGAACGATAATCCTAAAATCCTAAAAATCCTAAAAATCTGCCATTTAGCATCTACCCCAACTCATCTTTATGATATAACGCATTATTTCTGCTATACGTTGACGCGCCGTCGGAAAAGTAGTATACGATTATCGTATTATTATGAATATCGTATTTTCTTTGCCTTGCATTTTCAAAAACTTAATGAGTGTGTTTTGAAATGTATGGACCGTGGGTGTGATGTGCCTCTACTTTTATATAGTACAATCATACTTAATAGTTTAACACTTTCCTCCTAAACATACATATGCATAAAACCTTGTAAACCGCTACGAGGGGGGGTAACAGGGAGTGAACATGCATTTTAAATCAAGAGGTCAAATCTTATGTTCGCTACTGCAGTACAGGAATTTTATTAGTCCAATATCTGTAGAAGTAAATGATATTCTCCTTAGAAATTAAGTGTTTTCGCATGCAGTGCTGAAGTGTAAGTCATTATCACCTAATAAAATAATATGAATAAATTAGAGGAGTGGGCGGGGGCCTTCTGGAGCCTCCTGGCACTTTAGACAACCCACATTTTACACGCCCGCCACTCGCAGGCAGGGGACAAAGGCACCGCGGTAGAGGTATGGAGGAGGGTCACCCATTCAACCTCAGTCCGGGCCCAACGTTTCTTAACTTAGGTGATCTCACGGGACATCGTCGCCTAAGTCAGGCATCATATATAATGATATAATCACATATTTAACCAGTCACGTAAAAGGAAATTTAGACTTACCATTATTCAAGCATGCAAAAATACTAGTATAAAACGCCTTACATATTTTAATTTTTCAACTTGAACTTCAACTTCTTTGAAGCAATGTATTACGCTAGCCAATTGTGCGCCGAAGAGTCCAGTGTTTTAGTTGTTATGTATGAGCCCTTATGATTTCTTTAGCTACTCTGACATTTCCTTTCCTGCCCCACTATAAATTTTAGTCCTCTGTTCATCGAATGTTGAGAGTTTTTTTTTTGATAAGAGGGTCTCCTGAATTTCTGAGGACCAGCATTTCCTGCCTCATTACTCTTTCACTACCTTCCAGCACGCTTTTACGATCTTCTTTTCTGGCCAACTCCCTACTCATGTCCGGTTTACGGAAGAATGATTTCAAAATCTCCACTGTCATGTTAGGCAGCATATTGCTCTTGAAGGATCTCGTGTTTTCCCAGCAAATAACGCTTGTGAAGTCTTATACCATATATATTTATCAGGAAATTATACTTTATTATACAGGATATTAACTTTATTATACAGGAAAGCCGACAGGCCTTTCCTTCTCGGTCCTTTCCGGATCCGAGAGTTCTTTCTCTGGGGCACGTCCGTTGGCTGCATGGTAGTTGTCTAAGGTCTTTTATTGGGGTAAGTTGTCTAAGGTCTATCTCTATTTCTCTCTCCCGGTATCAGTTTTGGCGGAAAGTCTTGCGAAGGTGTCTTCATTGCATCACCTTTGACGACGCTAAATTACTTAGCGGATTCTACGCTATAGGGACCAACAAAGGAGGCGATTGAAAACATGTTGCAGACCAAAAACTTGCCCTCAACAACGCGTGGAAGTTGGTGCTCCGGAAACTTCGTGAAGGAAGAGGGGTATTCGGAACCAGCCAATCGGAAGTGACCTGAGCCGGGCGTAAGGGTACAGAAACCCGGTAGTTACTTGGACCCGAAATTATTCGCCTTGAGGATGACGGCAGTGTCGGTAGTCACCAAATACCTGACCCGGTAGATAACCCGCGAAGACTTGGTCAGCATATTGACATTCTTGGGGTTTGGAGTGGACAAAACGTTTAGAACAGATACGCACATTTTAGTTTTTCGAACGATCGATATCCCTTATGATGAACTCATTCATGATTCTATTAGCACTCCATGACTTCAATATAGCAGAAAGGATTCATTCAGCTGATTTTTCAGCATCCATTAATATTTCCTTTAAATGCTCCAGCACTTCCTTCCCTGACTTAACTATAGATTTTAGCTCGCTCATCATCACTTGCTGAGTGACTTTCGGTAATAGGTAGTCTTTCCGTCATCATGTCTTGCATTGATCTCTTTAGAGCATGTTTTGTTAATTTCTACCTCATAGACCTTCATATGCCTAGGAGCGATGAAATTCCTTCCTTATCACAGAAGATTGTTCCACTGCTTTTAGGGAAGAATGAAGTTTGTCAAGAGGAAATTTCTTTTGAGGAGTGTGGTCACTGCACTACTCTGATTTTCATCTTAAACATCTAAGATATTAATAATAACGGAAAGTTTTCTTTGGAATTTCTAGGCCTTTATACCACTATACTCTGATGGTCCAGATATAGGGTTTGTGGTAGCCGGTGTCGTTGGCATGTCTCAATTCTCTCTCATCTCATGATCACCAAATAGCTACCAGTGATCATCATTAACAAAAAAATTTAGTCTTGGATTTTCTTGGTTCTTGGTAAAGGAGCGTTACATTGCATGCCCAATTTTTCCCTCTTCAACAACTGTGTTCAAGTTTTGCATGATTAATTTGATTAGTAGTATAATTTTATATATTTACATACTTAATAATAATGATATTATTTTAAAGTTAATACTTTGGTTACCAAGTATTTTAATGGATCCGAGCAAAGGTGATACAGTTTTTCTGAGACCTGTAGAAAAGTTGTAGCATTGCCCATGACAGTAAGCGATAATTTTTGTCATGAATTTCCTCCTCAATAATTCTTCTTAAAAGTATCAATCAACTTCGGATCTCTGGTACTATGATGCTTTCTCAGTGGAAAACCTGCATTTGCTTAGTACTCCTCATCAAACACTGCAGATACAGAACATCTATGGTCTCCCACCATTGCCAAACTCATTACATTGACAAAAAATTTATAAATCATCTTGGTATAGAAACCAAAATATAAACAATCAAGGTCGGCGATGGCAATACGTGTGGGAAAGTATGCACATGAAGTTAGTGACTGAAAAACCATGTTAGCTGTGATGAAAACTAAATACTTCAAACTTACAAAGATAAAAATGTTTTGGAAACAATGTCTAGAAAAAAAACGGTTACGGTTATAGTTTAGTATTTTAAAGTAATTACATAGAGAAATAGTAATCATGGTATGCGTGGAGCTGAGTCAGTCATTGGTGCCACTATAAAATGGTTACACTCTTAGATATCATGTATAATATAGAAAGATATGCCTACAATAGATAAATTAGGGTAACATTACTAATTTTTCTATAAAGGAGAAAACCTGGGTAATAGTCAATATTTGTCTGCACATAGGCCAACAATGTAATTAATTCAGTGACTTAACTGTAACCCCTAGGGGATAATGCACTTTTTCGAAGAGGTAACTAAAAAGCAATGGGGAAAGAAAATCGCAATATGTATTGTAAATGGAGAACAGGAAATGAGATAGTAGGTAAGAAACCCAGTGTCTGGCAATATCCAGGCCGGATATTGTGTGGATATCTATTGGCGGCAACTTTTGATATTGTATGGATATCCATACAATGTCTTTGGCTTAAAAGTGGATATTGGGGCCTATTATTTAACTTAGTTCCACGCCTGAGTTATCAGTAACAAATTACTAACGTAATGGAAAATTTGTTGCCTTTCAAGCCGTACTTATCGTGGATATCGGCTTAATTCATCATTTATGAACCCGAGAAATGAGATAAAACAGCTGTTTATCTGATAGTAGTCAAAAAATAATATTTTGTATAAAACTTTCTAAGTATAAATTTTAAAAAGCTTGAAGGATATATGGAAATTTGGTCTGTAAGATTAAAAAACCTTTGCTTTAATTTCTTGATTACATGCAAAGGCTAGACATTTATTTCTACACCAACACAAAAACAATATTTCATTTAAATCTCCTCAAACCACTGGGATGGTAATCATTGACCCTCATCCTCCGAGCTTGAAGGAGTTAGTTGTTATTGTTGGAAGGCAACCGACAGCTAAGGACAATTGTGCAATTTAGAATAGGTGGGTTTTTGGCTGAGGGTAGTCTTTTGTAGAGAAAAGAGGAAGAGTGGACAGAAATCCAGCAACCGCATTGACTTAATGATCTTAACAAAATATGCCGAAGGACCCACGGTCTAATGTCCCATCCAACAGTCTCAGTACTGAACTCGAAGCGCATTCCACACTGCATCACGTAGGGATCGGTAAACCGATTTGAAATCTTAGCCATTGCGGATATTTTAAGTCTGAGTCCTAGGGAGGGGACTTAAGTACTTGGACCGTCTCACGAACGCGATCCCCCATTGCGTGTTTCTCCTGCACTAATAAGCGACGCTCAATAATATTCTTTTCACCCGTGTTTCGCGAAATGATCGAAGCCCCATATCCAATGACTGCAGGATACTTGGAAGCCCTTCAAGCAATCGTGTGTTGTTGCCCTTGATGGCTATCGGATCGATCGCAACTGGCCGCGCGCACCGGTCATTAACCCTTTCTCCGCCCGTCTCCACCCATGTTAAGTAGGTGCTGCTCTCCGTCTTCGGCCTTTGCATTCCATTTTGCCACCACAGAGAGCATCGTTCCTTTACCACCGTAGCGAGACTGCAGAAAACTGATTACGATTGTGACGTAGCCTCAAGCCTTGCAAACTAATGAATAAGTGCGGGTACTCCGTTGTCAAATCTTAATTCACTCTCGGTGGTACCACCCGCAAGATAGTCTCCGTTTGGACCGCCCCATCTTTCCCTTTTGCACAGAGAATTCTCTGCTTTCTGTTATTTCGGCTAGTGTCCGCATGTACCAGGCAAGTGGTAACAGCAAAATTTAAATGTGACCAATAAAGTTACACTGGAATAGTTTCCTTTGGTTACGTACAGCGCCCTCCCTCTGAAAGAAGGCACCATCTTTACAAACTGACAGGATACAGCTCTTCGACTTTGAAGCGACCTGCATATTTACTAGTACTATAACTATAACTAGTACTATAAGAGAACAGAATAGGCAGCATAGCAAAGGGATAGGTAGGTGAAATATTTTAGCGTAGTCTGTAGTGCACGATGCATGTATTAACCCCTTAAATACTATAGATACTAACAATTTAGATGCATGAGACCCTATAGTTGCTTGTTTTCATGTTAGTGCATGCTTGGTAATCTTCACCCCCTGCCACACACCCTCGCGGTGGCTTGCAGGGTATCGTGTGGATGTAGATGTAGATATTTCTTTCAAAGTTTCCAATTCCTACGCGTTCAGGAAATTTCTATTTACCACGCAAAAGGGCTTGACGAATTTTGTCACCAGTTTCGCTGCTAGAAATCGTGTCCGAGAGTGCGTGGTTTCTCCTCCAGAGCAAGGTCCCCGAATCCAAGTACGGGTCTCTCCTTCCGCATGTTCATAATATTTTGCCAAATTTTATATCGAGACTCGCCTTGGTACATTTGGATGTAAGAGCCCGCGGCCGCTGCCCTCAAGCTGAAAACCCCGTGGTCTCGCCCTTTTCTTTCGCCCAAGGTTCAACGTAACGGGAGAGAAGCCCGTGAACTCATGGTTAGCCGTTCTCATGACAAAGCAGTAAATGGGATAAGCTCTCATCCCAAGTGCGTTAGGTGCTATGGCATGCATGCAAGAGGACTATCGTTTTGAGGGCCCTTGGACATCTTTCGGCAGGGTTGGTGGTGCTGGGTCGGAAATCCAGGTAACCCCATTGATTAATCCTCGACTCTACCTTACTCCCTTCATTTGGATTGCAATGGGACATCGGGTATAGATATCCAAACATATCAATATATCGCTTTCGCGATTTGTGCGGAGCAGTGAACCTACAATGTTTCATACTACCATGAACCAAAACTAAAGAACTCGGGTAGGAAATATTTTCCCAGACGAAAGAAATATTTTTCCCTTTTTGACATCTAAGGTGTAGTTCAGCCTAATATTAACAGCAATTTTGGCAAACTTCTAAGCATTTGAAAACATCCCTTTCGAAGACCATAAGTACTAAAATCTACTGATGCAAAGATAAGTAAAACAGCACATGGCCTGATTGTACGACATAAAGTCCAAACCAAAAAGTCCAACCCAAAATGTCCAAATCAAAAAGTCCAAAGACTAAAAAGTCCAAAGAGTTAATGTCCAAGCCAAAAAGTACAAAATAATTGTATTTTAAAAATTTTATTCAAAATTTCAGAACATTAAAAGTTAATTTTATATGGCATTAGCGCTATGCAAGTTATGGCCTATCGCTTTAATATATTCATATTCTCTTTCGTCGTTAGAGTAGTCTCCGTAGATGCTGACAATGTTTTCGACGCGTTCTTCTACCTGCTGAAGGTTTCCCAGTTTTAATTTGTTCACTTTTTTTCCAAGACTTATCTCACGAATAATGTATTCGACGTCTGCCTGTTCTTTCTGTAATTCTTGTAGAAAAGTGTAGAAACTAGGGTGGCTTTTACCGACTAATTTATTTAAACGATTATGCCAGCCTTCTGAAGCGTTGTTGGTTCTTGCTGTGCCTTGAATAACCGCTGCATATTGATTCCACTTTTTTGGATTATACCTGGGCTGCACCGCTCTTCGTCTTCCTCGAGCAGGAACGCCACGAACGTAGGTTTTTTCGAAATAATCGGCAATAACTGCAAACTGGTCAGACATCTCATCATAGAAAAGATCGAAGACGCGTTCAACATCATCATATGGAACGAAGGCTAAGGCGCACATTGTATGCATCGCATCACGAATGTTAGCATTATCGTAGTATTGCTGCTGCAACCCTTCAGCTTGAATTTTGCGATAAACGCTTTGGCAAAGGTGAAATAAACATAATCTTACGACGTCTTCACCAAAGTGAGTTGCCACGGAATTAATTATTGCCAACTCAAAGTCACTCATAACCGTCTGAGGATGTTGGGTTGCAATACCCGCTTTCAATGCGTACGACAATGTAACGTCAATAACCTTTGTATACGCCTGCTCTTCCTTTGTTTCCAAAAGTGCGTGAACCAAAGGCATTGCAATCAATGTCTCTTTCTCTCCTCTTTTTTGCAAAATTATATTTATTTTGCAAAAAGAGGAGAGAGTTTTGCAAAATTATATTTATTTTGGGATATTTATAAACAATGAAGTAGGTTGCGAAAATATTATAGCGTTGCTAGGGAGCGTTGCTAGGGATATTTTAAAATAGTTTAAATAGTTCTAAATATAATAGATTTTCTAAAAATATTTTTGGATCTAATAGATTAGGACTTTTCGGTTCGGACTTTTTGGTTTGGACTTCATGTCCTCCTACCCATGGCCTGCCCACGGGATTTCGTGGTTACTGATTAAAAATCTTGACGTTTTTATTTAGTTACTCTTAATAATAATAATAATTTCTGTAATGATCAAAGGTGCCCCCAATTACGATCATTTTAATATACATATAAGGACAACACATTTAAAAACAGCCATGCCCTGGACAGGTGAGCTTTACCCAGGCGGGACTCGAACCCGCGACCTTCGGGATGGCAGGCGAGGACTTAACCCCGCCGCCACCGAGGCCGGCCGACTCTTATGATAGCATTCGGAATTTTATTGTTCTTATATCTACCACGTGGCTGCTTTCTATCGTCAGACACCCATCGCTTTCCGTAGGATCTCTCACCACCATTTCGGTATGATATTTCAAAGTCGAATTCATTCACCCGACAAAGTCAACGTTTTGGATGTTTTATACGAGATATCCATGTCAAAGAGGATTTGTCGGTGACCACTTCTAAATGGACCATCTCTGTTTAAGTTACGGACATATTTACAACTACCGTCAGTCAAACCCTTTCCGTTATTCTGTATTTCCGTTCAGCCCCGCAGAGCGTCCGTGATGCATGAGCAATGACTGCTGCTCCGCCCTCTTTTCTTCGTCACAACAAGGCTCCTATTTCTACTCCTGAGGCGTCGCAATGTATACAAAGGTTGTCGTTGAAGTCGGGGCAGCAGAGAACTGTAGAGTTAAATAAAATCCTTCACGCGAGCGAAGATCACCTTCTGTACTTCCCGCCATTGCGGAACTGACTTCTTCAATAAGAGAGAGGATGAAGGCTCGACTACAGATGTCAATGCGCTGATACCAATTTGCGAAAGCAAAAAATCTCTTAATAAAACATTATTCGAGGGATTCGAAGATTCGAATGTCTCATCCCCATTCTTAGGTGACAAGGAAGTGCCTGATGCTGGGTGTTTTGCTATTGCTTTGCGATTACTTTTGATTGGTTTTATTATCTCCATTCCGCACGAAATGAACAAGAAATGTAACGTCTATAAACATTTTTATCCCTGCCGGTTACAAGGTCAACATTTTTTCTCAGCCCCACTAAGTGTTCGTCATACTTCTTGGTAGCTAAGGTTATGTCACCTAGGTAAATAAAGAAATAGGGTTCGTGTTCTGGCCTAATCGGAATGTTCATTAGTTTCTGAGAAGTTGACCTCGCGCTGTGTACACTGAACGGCATTTAAAATTCTGAAGGACCACTTTCGCCGGAAAGACGAATGCGGTTTTTCCCTCCTTAGTTGGTGTAACTCGACTTGTCAGTACTCTTTCTCTATGCCAATAGAGTGAACAACCTGAGAGCGTTTCAATTTGTCAAGTACGTCTGAGATGTAAGGGAAAGGGGGTGTACTTTTCGCTCATAACTTTCATCTTGTAAAGATCGATAACAGCACTAAAATAACGGGGGTGATCAGGCACTTTTCGGTGGTTCTGTTCTCTTTGCTGCGAGCTCTTATTCAATTATCGAATTTTTATTTTTTGTAATTTAGAAGGTACGGAGTAGTATCCATTGGGCTGGTGCTATCCATATTCATGTGGCGCTAAACCTTGGTTTTTCGTGGAACCAATTCAAATAAATTTCGTTTCCACCCAAGAAAACCTTGAAAATAGCTTCAAAGAGCACCTCCCACGGGTGAGTGCCAATCTTGTACGATTCATGTCAAGATATTATGGGTAATCTGGGGGAAGTCAAGTAGATACAGGGATCTTGTCTCCATTGGCGAACACTAACTATACGCGTATCCTAAAGTCAAAAGTGGGTTGAAACCGACAAAAAAATAATTCCCGTGTGTACATTTCATATTCCAGAGGTTGTCGGCCAATGGTTTACTGCACTTTAAATGGGGGTGAAAATTCCACTATCCGTCTGTCAGACACTTCGACCACCTGGACCCGTATCACACTGGTGACTCTGGTTTTCTCTGTCATTTATATCTACAGCTATATATTATCCTGACAGCCATCTCTAAGGTTTATGGTAGGGGGTGAATCATCAGCAAACGTGAACTACATCAACATCATCAAAATACGTGATTCATCATCATCAGTCAGCAATCCTAATATAGGTTTGACGCAGCCTCCACTCGATTCAGCTATCAGCTAATCTCATCATATTTGCATGATTCCTCTAGATCCTTCACTAATTGCTCCATACATGCCGTGCGAGACCTTTCCTTGCGATTCTTCCCATTGTCGTATCCCTCGATGAGTGTCCTCATCAGGCCATCACGCTTCAAGATATGACCGATTAAGTTGTCCAGTCTTCTTCTTAAGGTTTTCTTATTTCTCACTCTTCTAAGGACTTCTTTGCTTGTAACTTGGTTGATAAACTTTATCTACAGCATTCTTCCTGAGCACCAAATTTCAAATTCTCCACCCTTTGACTTCCCTGCTGCTTTAATAATCCATACCTCACTGCCATTAAGAAAAGTGAATAGTGCTCCAGATGTATGAATGAATGTTCGTATGAAATTTTTCCTCACTTTCCGGTTGTATTTCCAGGAGTATGTAAAATCTTCTTTTGTTAGAATGCCCTCTTCACCGGGGCTATTTTACTGACTCCTTCCTTCTTGGCTCGCCTATCGCTGGTTACATCTACATCTACATAATACCCTGCAAGCCACCATAAAGGTGTGTGGCAGGGGGTGAACTCTCACCAAGTTAGTCTACTTCCAAGCTAACAATACAATTTCACCTCATTAAGCTTTTGTTTCCCTAGTTCAGCCTTTGACTTGGCCTCTTCCCCCTTAGTGAATTGCATTATCTTAGATTTTTAAGAGGTTTTCAGGAGATATCTGATCATTGCCTCCACCATTTCTTCTTAGAATCGTCTTTTGATCCCTAGATGCCTACTTCATGACCGCTGGGTCATTGGCAAATTGCCGCATGCTGGTTGTCTCCCTGTGAATCGCTCACCCCTGAACACTTTTCTTTGATGTCTTTTATCAATGTGGACGTGGTAATGTGATTCGGTGCACAACCTTGCTCTACTTATTTTTTTATTTTTGCTTCTTTAGTGCTGGATCCTGATTTGATGACAGCCAACTGTTTTTTTTTTTACAAATTTCTGAAAGTATTCCGTTATTGTACATGTGAAATTCCTATTTCCTTTAGATCCCTAAGCATTAAAACTTCAATCCACGTTGTCATATACCTTCTCCAAATTCGCAAACGCAACAAGCGTCGATACGTCCTTATCTATTCTCTTTTATATAAATAGCCTGAGGGCCAAAATCTCTTCCCTTGCACCCTTTATTTCTGAACCCTAAGTGGTCCTCGTCTAAGAACATCTCAGCTTATGTTTATATTCTTCAATGGATCATCGTGCATATCATACCTATCCCAGAGGAAATACCTCAGAGTTGATCATTTTTGAGGTCTGTGTTATCAGGCTTGGTTCTATATATTCACAATTAGCAGCCCTCTTCTTTTTGGGATGGAGATGATGATGTTATTCTCGGAGTCCGTGGGTATCCCCTGTGTTGAGTACCTATGTGTCGCAGATGGTATTGTACAACTAAGGGAATGCCTTTTCTCCATCTCTTTATAGATCTGCATGAATATAATCAATTCCAGGAGTCTAATTTATTCACATATTTCTAATATTGCTTCGAAGTCAGATCCTAAGTTTGATGCTCCCATATCATCTTTTTCTACTTCATTTTCCTGTTTGATTATTTTCACACTAAGATTGCTGCCGTTGATAAACTGCTCCAAATATTCCTTTCATCTCATCTCTTTATCGTCATGATCAATTAAAAGATCTCCATTCTTGTCAATAATGACATTAAATATTACAGGCCGTTCGTTGAAGTGGTTCCTCATAATACTGTAGATAACCTCCACATTTTCGATTTGTACATCTTCGCATAGATTCTTCATTCACATTCCTTTTGCTTTTCACGCTTTGCGGTTTATGTCATTCCTTATTGTTATGTACCAAAGTTGCTCTTCATCCCTTTCCATATTTTCTTTTCTCTTCAATGAATTATAAGACTTCTTCTGCGAATAATGGCTCCTTATTGGCGACTTTTCTTCTCCCGAAAACTTCCTTTGCAGATTTCTGTGGCCCGTTTTTATGTTCTCCCTTTATTTTTCCACTGATTTCACTGTAAGATTCTCTCCCATATAGTTGTGCACTGCTTTCTGAAAGGCCAACCGATGTTGGATTTCCTTCAATTTACCTATTCGCCATCTTTTATTCATTTTTTTTCTTTCAGTTTCACGAATTTCAATTGCCGTTTCATGTACACAATGTTATGGGCATTATCGATATCTGCATCCTGATAGGTTTTGCAGTTCTTCACCTGGTTCCCAAATATCTTTTTTGCTAAAATATAGTCACTACAGTATCACTACAGTATCTGCAGGTTTGTACTCTATCTTTACGACTATCCTTTCATCTACTTCGCGAAGCTCTTCACATGCACTCTTCATGTGTATTATGCCTACTAGAGCGTTATCATCATTATTGCTCCATGTACAGTTATGTACACTTCGCATCAAAAGTCCCATCTTCCGGGCAACCGTATTTCACTGATTCCCAGTGCGTCGAGATCCATTCTCCCCCCCACCTGCAGGTTCCTCAATCTTCCGCAGAACTGAAAAGATCTTGTTTTCCATGTTCCTACTCTAAATTACTCATTACACTTCATCGATGTACTCTTTTCGGAAGTCTCCACCCAGAGATTTGAATGAAATCCATCTACCTCCTGAATATTTTACTCGAGAGGGTTCCCCACGTCTTTATCAAAAATTATTAGATTTATTCCATGTTTTACCTATGAATGAATGTTTAGACTGTGGGCAAGGTGTGACTGCTTTCGATTTCAACATTATTGGAGTCTACAGGAAGTCCATCCATATACAATCCCAACGTATTTAATAACAGTGAAAGGTGAATAGATTGATTATATGAATCGTAAATGACAATTATTCATGTGAAATTCATTGTTATATAACATCGCTACTTGATTTCAACGAACCAATGTCGTCTCCATTTTCCCTTGTGTCGTTGTACTGTGCTGGCAGATTGGATGGCCGAGGCTGGTCATTGGATGGCCAAGGGTGATGTGGTTGCCTCCATGCAGCATACCTAAAATTTGAAAGTTGAATATAATCGTGTAAAATAATGTTTCCCTATATAATTTTGTCTCGGGAATACACTCACTTCGCACTTGATCTTCAACACTTCTGTATTCTCCTCCAAACTATCCAAATCTGTTCCACAAAAGTCGAAATTTGTTCATTCGGATGCTTGGGAACAGCTTTTCAACAGAAAGTGTTCCTTGGATTGTGGAATTGCCGAACGGTAGGAACGGATTCACTCCACGGCAGGGGCCTCCCGGAATCTTCTCACCAGCCTCTTCTTTCCTCATTCATTTGCTCGTCGGTAACTAACTCTTAGTTAATTCCTTTCACGCTCAACTTGGTCCATTTATAACATTTCCACAAGGGTCTGAATTTATTTCTTAAAATTTAACTGCAGATTGGCAAGTGTAGTTAATCTCTTCAACATATCTCCAAGTCCTTCACTTGAGTCTTTGAGATGTGGTATAGAAACGTCATACAGCACCGACTCCGAACTCTTGGCGATACAGCGATTACAACATAATGTAGCGGCTCTTGTATTGAGTCACTGCATAGTTGAAAACATTTTTTTGTGTAGGTCTAGGGCACTTGTTACGCTATGGAGAAGTTTACTTAAGAAAGGGTAAATTGCAGTAACGTTGTGCTTCATACAGTCTGAGAAAATAACCAGACTGAGAGGTATTACTTGATCGTTCGTATTCCCATTTCAATAAGCAAATGAATGTACTTGAGCGTGGCAGGTACTCCAGTGCACACCTTTTACTGAATCTTGGTACAGAAAAGAAAATTTCTTGGAGAAATTGCCCTCAACGATAACTACACATGATTTCGGGTTGTCTCTGACTTTCAAGTAATATTCAATTTGCAAATGAGCAATGTACTCATACCGTCTTACTCCTATAATATCCCCAGCAAAGGCCCCGCCTAAAATACCGACATACTTGATCTGAGTTTTTAGTTGCATCAGTTTTCCTCAGTTCATTGTTTGAGCGAATTGCATCATGTAGAGTGGGTGTGGGAAAATCGATCAAGTTGAAAAAGATAGATGAAGTAATATGTCATTTAGTAGCAATCAGTTCATGCATCCGAGGACGATTTCCAGAGAACCGTTGATGGTGAAGCTGGATTTTTATCCGGTTCTACATCAGCAAATACGTGTGAAGAGTCTCAGTCAGAGGCATGAAATAGTACTGCGAAAGAGACCGGGACTGATGAAACCAAGAGTAGAAAACTGGGAGTTACAACTCCAAGGAAAAACAGTTTGAACGAGAGTTTGAAATCGTAGGATCAAACATCTGCTACTGCTAAAATGATTACATAGATCAAGTAAATATCAGTTTATAATAGCCGAAGTAATGCAATAGTCACTGATTAGTTACGCATTTTCATACCTACATTGATAAATTGTCTTAAAGTTCCACAAGAATGCATGAGTTAGTAATGTTAAAACCTGTATTAGCCATAAAATCACTTCCACAACGGAATAAACAATACCTGGTCCAATTTACACATATATATTCGCTGTAACCTAATGCTGTCCCTGATTGTGAACGGAAAACATGAATTTGGAACCTCTGAATTACTGCTTATCTCTCTAATTTTATTTTCATGATCTAATCTACCATAGGATGCTGGGTTTTTGATATACTTATAACATCTGCAGAGAGCCTGTCCGTTTTAAATTTTTGCCGGAGATTAACTCGGTATTTTAACCTAATATATGACAGTGATTTCCAATCTATTTCCTCTAATAATTTTGATGCTCTGCTAAACCTGTCGTAACACCTTTTAATAAACCTAGCCACTCTTCACTGCACCGTCTAGTTCTCTGGCAAATCCTAATTCATTTGGATCTCATATACTCGCTGCAAATTAACGATGTGCTGTAACAAATGAAATACAAGTGCACTCTCTGTCTTCTTGTTACATTTACACAGTACCATTTTAATAAATCCTAGGTTTCTGTTGGTTTGGCCGGATGTTTACCATGATATTTCTCAAAGTATTGCTACACCAAAGTATTAAATGGATTCAAATCTGTCGATTATGGTTATGCTGATGTTATAGGATCGCTCTAGTGAATTATTCCCGTTTCAAAAATTTATAGATACACTTATTTATGCTTAGTTCTAGCTGCCACTTATCAAACCAAACTTGAATCCAGATCCCTACTCAGTGATTCATCATGTGGAATAACCCTGTGTAGTTGACTAAAAATAAGACTAAGTTTATCACTCATTAAAGTATCTATATCATTGATCTATAAACGAAATTAAGTGGACCTGTTGAACTTCCTTGGGGAACTCCCAATGTGACGTTGATTGTGTAGAACATAATGGTATCTATAACGACCATCTGTTCAAGTCCACTTAAAAATTGCTTAATTTATAATATATTGTTTTTATTAATACCAAAAATCGTTAACTTCATCATTATTAATTTACTATGATGAACTTTATCAAATGCATTTTTAAAGCCTATGAATATCGCATCGACCTCAAAGACCGTTTTATCCGTAGACTAAAATATCGTCTACGAATAAAGCTAATGGATTCTACTCGGGACCGAAATCGATATTTTACACGAAAAGCCGTATGATGGAAATTAAAAATGAACTTTAGTGAAAACATTAACTTTCTAACCACAACCAATCACTCATAGATTAAAAGTTAAAAAACGCAAAAGGTGACACCCACCGAACGAGCTGCATTAAAGACTTCTACGTCATCCATCTCTCCTCCTTGACTGTTTTGGCTTAAAAACTGGAGGGGAGGTCTATAGTCGTTGCTACCTTAGTTGGTAGTGACACCATCAAAATTGATGACGACACATGGGTTTTTCGCCCGTGAGAGTTGCTTAAAATCACGTAGGTTGCCTAATTTCTTTTCAACTTACAAGGATCTGAACAGCTGACGCTTACTGTAGCGAAATGACCCGCGGGAACTTCAGATGTGTGACTGGAAATTACGCTTGATTAAAGCATAGTGAATTATGAATAGTTTCTAGCACAAGATTTTAGTGGCAACGATAGACACTAATGTGAATGTCTCACGTCTTGAAGGAATTCGTACTAAGAACTCAACAACATGCTCTGATTACTATAACCTCAACCCTCTCCCTGATAATTCTTTCTGCCTAATTTTCATTCTATCATTTTATAGTAAAGCTGCTGTCTCCCTTTTAATATGGTGTAATATGTGAAGAAGGGTGAGAGAGATGTGCGGAACGAAATTAGTGGTCACCTTTACCTACTAATCTACTTGCATTCTACTCAACTAGGTGAGATAGAAGCTACCTTGCACGACTGTAATTACGATGTAAGTATAGGTATCCTTAAACAATATACTTTTATCAGGAAATTAGGGCATTAAATCATGAGCAGGCAGAGCTTCGCACTATTAAGGATTGAATAAAAAGAATATAGGATCGTGGATCTTCATATCAGCTGTGGCTAATTAATGAGCCCTTAGGCTCAGTAATTTATTCCAACACCATAAAATACCAAATTGAAGCATACAGGAAGTTTATGAAGGGAATGAACTTGCACATGAAAGCTCTTATCCTAAAGTAGACACTGAAAAAAAAACACAAAACATTGGGTTCATTAGAAACTTTTTGCCTGTGAATCTGAAATTTTACTCGTGACATTTATAACCATCAGTGATACATATGTTACAGCATACCGAAAAACCCTAGTTCACTCACATCCTTTGTCTTTAGCCTGTATTAGTCTTTGCATCTATTTGATCCCTCTAGTCATCAAGCTGCTTCAATGTTTTAAAGTTAATAAATTCTACTCTGAACGATGCAACGATCGTAAACACTTCTATTTCGTAACAATACACTTCTTCCCCATGGAATTACGCTCACCCTGTTAGCATTCCATTAATAATGAGCATCAATTACACGGGAAATCCGCATTAAGTTTTTTATGACAAGACTTAAAAATAATTATGGAAATATCACTTTATTTCGAAGATTAAAGCCCATGCTTCTATAAAATTGCTCAACCTATTACATCATAACCAAAAATTGAATTTGATTGACACGCTAAATGTTTCTCTAACAGAATCTTTTCACGAAACGCATCAGAGATAAAGTTGTTTCACCTATAATTCAGTGCAAATTACTACCTTTGTAAATTATCTGGACCAGCTACACTTTTAATGCCCGAGATATGACATTAGGTCGGCATGCCGAGCATGAATCCGTACGCCACGAAACAATTTTTGCCTCTTGCTAAATCCCTACATTTCCACTTCCTACTGATTAGACCAATTAAATCAGCACCCTAAATTTTGATTATACCTCGTTTATCATTTTACAGCGGGTTTTCCAAGGAAAACAACAAAATATGGGAGCCCACACTTAAGGTTAATGCTTGAGAAGATAAAAATTCTAAATTGTAAAAACATTAACCGCTTGAATTATACTGCAGATGAGGTAACAAGTGACGAAAATACTCAAATAATTGCTCGAAAATGCTAAACTTCACAGAAAACTTTGAGAAAATGAAAGTACACATCACACTAGAGCAGAGTTAACATTTAGAATTTATTGTACGAATTTCGCCATCACAGACACCTTTATGGTTACAATATACCTCAGTATAACTCATTTTACCATAATAAATTTATTGCTTGACAGTTTTGCACTTCATTAATTGAAAATGAACTTTTTTGTTTTGGTTGATTTCTTCGATGTCCCACTGCCAGCCACTTGAGCAACTTATGGTGGAAACGCTTTCATAAATAAGAGATTGAGGACGTCTTGGATTCAAACAAACAATTTATGGAAAACTAACGGAAAATACTTTCAACGACTTTCGAAATACCCCGCATAGAGTCCAACTACCACTAACATTGGCAGATCTGCTGTGTCTCCCCCATTGTGATTGGACGAAGGAGTGACACTCGAGTCTTTCGCGCCACCACTCAACCGTAAGGGTGAAAACATCAGTTTTTCGCCTCTTATAACTCAGGAACTGGTATTTTTATTTCACAGGAAAATACTGGTATTTTTATTTCACAAACTCTATAAGATTCGGTAATAAAGCACATGGCAAGCGACCCCATTCTCTCTCTCGCGAGATTCGACTTTCCAGAATCCATATTGGCTGTTTATGAGTAGGTACTCGCTGACTATCTATAAGCTCCATGGCACTTGTTTTAATTTAGACTTTTATTGAATTTAAGAGAGCTCTGGGGTGATAGTGATTTGTGCTCTTCTGGAATGCATGTGCTGTGTAATTTGAAGTTCAACCCTACCACTCAACTACTCCTGGCTCCTACCTGTTAACAGAGTATCAACGGTTACAATCCCACATTCTCATATCGTTAATTAATCGCCTGAAACATATTCCATTTCCTGACTATAACTTTCATAACTAGTAACGAGTACGATTCGGTTTGACCAGAGAACTAGACAGTGTGCAGCGTAGAGCAGCTAGGTTCGTTAAAAGATGTTATGATATGTTTAGTTATGTATCAGAATTAATACAAGAATTAGGGAGGGAATCATTATCGAAGCGTAGGTTAAAGTAGAGTTTAATCTCTGACAGAAGTTTAAATCAGATTGCTTTACTGAAGATTTTAGGCATATATTAAAAACACCAGCGTATTATGCTAGATTTGACCAGGTAAATAAGATTAGAGAGGATTGTCGTACTGACCGATTCAAAATGTCATTTTCCCCGTACTATAAGAGAACAAAATAGGCAGCGTAGCGTAAAGCACCAGCGTATTATGCTAGATTTGACCAGAAAAATAAGATTAGGGAGATAGATTGTAGTACTGATAGATTCAAAATGTCATTTTTCCCTACAAGAGAGCAGAAAAATGGCAGCGTAGCAAAGGTATAGGTAGCGGAAATATTTTAGAGTAGTCTATAGTGTATGATGCATGCATCATCCCTTAATCACTACGTGGATACTAACAATCTAGTTGCCTGAGACCCTATAGTAGCATGTTTATAGTGCATTCTTGGTGATCTTCACCCCCTGCCACACACCCTCTCGGTGGCTTGCAGGGTATCGAGTAGATTTAGATGCAGATGCATGGCGAAAGAATGGTGCCAGAGGAACTGATATGACGAGGCCTACAAAAAAAAACGACCGCCAAACCGGCGCCGAACATACTTTCACACTGATCGCGTCAGCAGATGTGATGTGGCGTTAATTTGAGCATACCAGACACTTTTAATGACAATCAATAAAATAACCAGGACTTTAAATAAAAATATATATGGTGAGAAACGAAACACTAATGGCGACCCACGCTAACGCGAAGCTGGCGCTAAGCGTACAGAAACAGCACACATGGTGACACATAGACATTTCATTTATCATTAGCGGACATTTCATTGATGGCGTTAATCATATATTGCTGGCTCCGACTTATTATGGTTGGCTCGATAATTCTAATAAAATTAAGGAGATAGAATGCAGCAAGGACAGGTTTAAAATGTCATTTATTCCGCGTACGATTCGTGATCAGAACATTAAACATCGCTTAAAACGGTAATAATTATAGAGGTAATATTCAGGTCGATAGTTTATTTTTAATTTTTATTTTTTTATTACATGCATGTTCAAATCAACGTGTGACTGGCATGCAATGCCTTTTTTTTTTGCATGCATGAGTATCTATGTAATTGGTGTCGGGTTTCAAGGCATGCATTGTATTCATGGGTGTGTCGTACATGATTGGGATTTGGTAGTTTTTCTTCTTTTTTCCCCAATTACTTTTTAAGGTGTAGTGTTTGCTTTGTAGTGTTCATTTTTGTTTGTTGTGTCATTGTTCCTGGTGTGCATGCACCCCCTGCCACACACCCTCGAGGTGGCTTGCAGGGTATGCCGTAGATATAGATATAGATATAGACTGGCAGTTCTTCATTCTTGCCGTTAGGTGCCCCCAGCGCTGCACCCATTATCCCCTCTATCCACCGTCGACCAAATCCGATGTCGACCAAAGAGCACCCATTGGTTATTTAGGGGAGGCGACCGACAGCTGAGGTCATTTGCGCCATATAGGATAGGTGGGTAATTGGGTAATGGTAGGAGTTTTTAGGGGACGGAGGAAGGGTGGAGAGAAACCCGGCGTCGGCATTAGCCTACTCTTAGCCTACCCTTAACGAAAGGCGTCAAGGGGACCACGGCTTAACGTCCCATCCGACGGACGGAGTACTGTACCTGAAATGCCCTCCACTAGGCACTCAAGTGGGGACCGGTCACTGAAAAATCCACCACTGCCGGGAATCAAGAGCACCCATTTTCAACTAAGGGAGGTTAGAATTTAGCATTGTAACCTCTTTGTTTTCAATAAACAGCAGCATTTTAAATCACATTGAAGTGTGTGATTCTCACGCTTGCTGGGCCGTAAATTTAGACCACTACCGTAATATCACACTGCGTTTAAATTCAGAACACATTTATGTAGATTCGTCTTTATGCTTAAGAGAGTACCCATAATTCATTAGAATAATATTCAAAGATATTCGAACGAATATCTTTGAATTCTAATGTAATCTAAACAGAGTAATTGCATCCCCTCGTTTCTTACGCTCATGATTTAGCCTTAACGAATGTTTAAATAGTACTAATGAAGCTGATGATAGTGCAGTTAGGGGGATCTCTACTGCTTTCATTATTTAATTCTATGGCTGCCCGAATTGAGACTGAGATTCAGATCATCATTCAATTATGTGATAAGCGTGAAAATGTTTTGTGTCCGTTGTGCCAAAGCAGACAAAATATTTTCAACCTCTGTGCAGTGTAGTTAACCAAGCTGCAGTGATGACTTGCAAAGATTTAAGAGAAATTCCTCCTGGGAAAATCTAGTTTTATTTTTTAGAGAAGCATGTATTTTTTAAAAGACCCTTGCTGGCTGAATACCCAAAGTAGCCTTTTAAAATTTGAGCTGTTTTGTGCAACAAGCAAGCTTGCAAACAACCGGCAGTCTAATGCAATGTGGCGTAATATAAGAGTATATCGCATTGGCTGTTCTCAAGTTCATACCTGGGATATTGAATCGTATATCTTATCAGGTACATCGTTAAGTGAATGCAATTAGGCATTGACGTTTGAAGTAGTGTCAATAAATATTCAAATCTACAGCATTTTTTGTGCAAATCATCTCTAGCTCGTATTAGTGGGTTATTAAAATTATTAATCAGTTATGTGATTTTAAAAAGTACAAATCGTGTTTCTATTGTTGCGTGGAGAAATTAGCGCCATATCTGGCGGGTGTTCGTAACTATCAAGCGCATTTTACAATGGATCTTCTCTGTAATCATTGTCATGGTGTGAGGAGCCTAAAATAAAAAAATGAATAATTATGATGTGGCCTTTGGTATGATTGGTCTTAAAGATTCGACTCGTATTCCAAAATGGCCGCCGGAACTAGTTCACATTTTTTCGCTCCCTTATTTTCAGTATAACTGTAATGCTCTTGCGCCTGTGGAATATGCGCATATGCACTTATTCGTGGCTTCATCAGAGGCACAATAGTTCTCTCTTCATGAGTTTCTGAAACCGGAAGTTTCTTTGATAAGTCGCAGAGGTTTTTCGACACTATGGATGGGCTTCTACGTTGCCGGTTTTCCGACCCGCCATGCCACTGCCGTTCCCAAATCATCACGCGGCCGCCTCGCATCGGCGTGGAACATCCTCCGTGTTCGTGTTTTTCTCTCCTGGGAACGTTAACGTAAAACCCTGGCAAAAATCGTTTTGCCTATTGACAGAATAAGAGGAGCCTGCAAAATGAACTCTCTGATATGCCGCGTTGTATCACCAAGCTTGCTTCTTTCTAGATTAGTGCCGTTTCTGAGAAGTGGCGAGTTAATAATATTTTTATAGTGAATTTGCTTTGTCTAACTTAACGTAATATTCCGCCATGACCGTAGTTCCCGTAGGAGTTGTGTTTTAATAGCCATTTATTTTAGAATCCAATCCTCGAATGACCGATTTTGAGACTAGCTTTGAGATAATCTGGATCCAAAATCCGAATGCGTTTTTACCTCACTGTTGATCACACCACGACGTCATTTGTTGGCTAGAGTAAGGAAAAAACCTTTGTGACTTCTGTAGTTAAAATATTTATTATACGACCAGCATTCATTGAAGAGTCGACATCATTATGTCTGATGCCGACTAATCCATAAAACTTGGTGGTATAACAACAATTTTAAACTGTAAACGTCACAATATTTTTTCCACACAGAATAATGAAATTCCACTAAGTTCTTCGAAAATTGTTTTAGTATTTGTTGCCTGTTTTTATCGCTCGCCTAATGCAGATTTGTCATCACTGGCAGCTTGCATTTATTCTGTGCTCCACGCTCGTGCGTTAGGTGATGTGTAACTGTTTGGCAATTTTAATTTGTCGTTCAATTGGTCTGTCGATCAGGTTCCCCATCTGCTTCAAGATTTCTTTCTCTAAAACTTTGCAAAAGAACTTGGCCTCCATCAGTCAAATCCTTCCCCACGAGAGCATCGGCACCTTGCATTACAATCTGTCCTCCACCCACGTATATTCCATTGCAGCAAGCAGACATATTTTCGTAACGAATCATGAATCCCTCGTGTTCTCCTTGGCCCTACGCCTTAAGCGACAAAAACCCGTTCCTCTAACCCCTCCCTACTTCCTTCAATATAAATATCTCTGAATGTACATGCTACCCTGCAAGCCCTATCGAGGAAGAGTGGCAGGGTTTATCACCAAGCATAGCACTAACATAGAACTGTAAATGAGTCAATCCCCACTTCTTCTCTTATTTCAGCCCCCTAATCTGTTTCACATTTTAAGATGGTTCCACGGTATTTTTTTCAGTGACCCTTGAAAATGACGCTAAAGCGTTGAAACCTTGGTAGGGTCTTATTAAATAATGCGTGGAAGAGTACAACAGTTTATGTTTATGACTGAGCTCAGCCACAAAATCCGAAGGAGTAGAAAAAAACTTCATTTCTACTTCGCATGACGACCAAATACAGCTCATAAGTGTGGATGAGAGTGATTTGTTTTCTCTTCACTTTCGTTTACCTCAACAGATTACCTTGCCTGGCCTTGAGAATAATTTCCAGAGCCCGCTGTTGACAGGAGACCATAAGACAGTGGGGAACGTTCACACGCATACACCCATTACCAAAATATGAATGGACAGAAAGATCTCTTTGGAGAAGAATGCATGGAATCCATTGGTGGCCTGTCTGGACAAAACCCTCGGAGACTGTGTGCATCACCCTCATTTGCGGTCAGAGGAAAAAAGTCGTTAGGTACTCTGAGGAGATTCTCTCGAGCATGTCATCTCTTTCAGCTAAATTTCTTCGTGTTTCATTTCTTTCATAGAGAGTTTCAAATGAAAGGAACACTAAAATAGTTGTATTCGTACCAATTTAGTATTATTTACCATTTGGTGTACGAAGGAACAAAAGGACGGTGGAGTTGAGAGATGAGCAAGAAGGCGTTCTGCTTGGATGTGATCCTAAGAAAAGCGTTTACAATTCTTCATTTTCGTTGAAATAGAGAACTGTATCGTGGAAACAGGTAATACATCAAGCTATCAAGTACCTACCCTTTGATTACTGAAGAATGACTCAAATTTATCTGATTTGTCAGTCATTT
Source organism: Platycnemis pennipes (assembly GCA_933228895.1). Taxonomy (NCBI): domain Eukaryota; kingdom Metazoa; phylum Arthropoda; class Insecta; order Odonata; family Platycnemididae; genus Platycnemis; species Platycnemis pennipes. Next base: position 113,348,885 of record OW121846.1, read on the forward strand.
CAGTTAGCCCATAACTGTCTGGAAGGCAACGAGTTTAATTTCCCTATCAATTGAATACTCCATATTTCATAGCTGAAAAGAGTAAATTCACTGTGAATAATACGTAAAAACAAGTTCTATTTCATTAGTTAATAGCACGTTAAATTTCTTGATATCTACCTTCCAAACGAATACCTGGTGTCAGAGTTATCATTTGCAGGATCTGTGCCGACTTCTCTCTCTTTCTTTCTGGCTTGAATTTGAGCTCGCAACTCAAAAGGCTGGCAAAATATTTTGTGTGGAAAGGTTTGTTTTTTTCTTGCCTTTCCATGCCTCGAAAAAATGAAATTTCGACAGTGCTTCCAAGCGAAGCTGGTTTTTATGATGGAATGTAAGATCGATATAAAAATGACGAAATATCGCCGCTCCTAATATCTTGAGTGCCCAATCTTGACCCTTCTTGTTCCATTGCAAAATTTTCATAGAATGGAAGTCGTCGGTTGTCGTTCCTTGGCTACTACTCAGAGAATGCCGAAACTCACGTGATGTAACTTGCAGGGCTGTGAACGAAATCGCCTTCATATTTCTTGCTGGAATTGATCGGTCACACCACGAATAGGAACAAAGGGATCGAAAAGTTGTGTGAAGGGTCTTTATCAGCCCTGTGATAATTAAGCATTTGTTTTGTAATCCAGTATAAGCTGGGGACATATCGACTGAATAACAACCAGGTATTTACAAAGTTTGTTCAAAATTAATAAGAAAGCGCAGCGTATAAACGCTAATTTCCAAAACAATATTATCACGTGAAAGCTTCTGACAGGAAAAGGAGGATGCATAGTAACGCCAATATCCGTACTAGATCGCTTGCGATCTTAGATAGCGTTGCATAAACCGTAGTCAAGGTCACAGTTAGGAAATACATAATCGCAGGGAGGACGGGGGAAAGAGAAGTGTCCCCACCTCCTGGCTGCTACCAACAAAGTAAGAAAACTCTGGCAACAAATTCCTTTCACACACCACGACTGGCAATGATCATACTCGCGCCGATGTCATGCCGGCCATAAGCTTGGCGCTGGCGGCGTGCAAGTAAGTGTGCCCACGCCTACCTGTTAATGACTTCTTATCCTCCGTCCCGTGGATGAGGTCACTCTTGGCATAGTGAAGCACCGTGGCGAGGGGAACTATTTGCTGAGCTGCCAAGTCTTGATCCGTAATGCTATGTGGAAACCAGGAAAACCTCGTGGAAGATATGTCTCTCATCACGCATGATGGTCTTGATGGTCCATGGGCATGTTCTGTCCCGTGTCCCATCTTTGGGTCACCCACCTCTCACCCCCTTATTCGTGTCTCACTCCTGGTTCTGTTAAGGAGCTGAAGGGTTGTCTCCTCGGTCCTCGGGTGCGTTTCTCCCATAATACCCTCTTGTGGTGGTGTTTGCCATTAAGCCTCGCGACGTGGTCGAAAGGGTTTAACTGTGGCGAGTTCGAAGCATTTTTCTATCCGTCTTGAGTCGCTGTGTCGCGGGGACTTACAAGTCGACGACTCATGAATCTGTGATTACTTTATAATCTCTGAATATTTCGGTATAGTATTCATAAAGGGAAAATAATCAGTGATTCTAGAATCAGAGATTGCTGAATCTCTGATAATTTGCTTGGGTCTGTGATTTGTCAACTAAGCATTGAATCTTTGGCTCATTTACACGATACCTTGCGAACCACCGCTAGGGTGTGTGGCAGGGGGTGAAGATCACAGGCATGCACTACTAACATGCAAACAAGCAACTATAGGGTCTCATGCAACTAGATTGCTAGTATCTATAGTATTTAAGGGGTTAATACATGCATCATACTCTACAGACTGCTCTAAAATATTTCCCCTACCTATCCCTTTGCTATGCTGCCTATTCTGTTCTATTATAGTACGGGGGAAAAATGCCATTTTGAATCTATCATTTTGAAAGTTTATTCGAACTTAGCATGAAATATTCGTGGTACATACAATTTATGGGGCGCAAACAGAAAATGCCGTCGGGTTTTTTTTATAAAAAACGTACCCCAGAGTTTATAAACTTTTGATTAACGCAGTAAATAAAAGATAGGAAACTACCCTATTATTTCAAATCGTACTATTACTCCCTATGGCACACAACGCTTTGTTCGTGGCAATTGTTTCAAAAAACTACTATCGTATCTAGGACTATTGTTATTGCCGGTTGCATGAACATGGATATGGATCACTTGCTTTATTGTCAGCGTAAAATTTGAGAGCAGCCAATATCTGGAAAAGTGGTGAAACCGACATTACCCTAATGATTGGGGACCGGAAAAAATCGCAATTTGCGATAAACGCAAATTTTATGCGAAAATGCGGGATAGAAGCGAAATATCTGCGAATTTAGTAAATATGTGAAAAATATGAGAAATGTGGTTATGAATACAAAAAACTAGTAGGAAATGGCAATAAAAAGATCTTTACATGTTTTTCTTTATGAAATATTCCTTTTTTACCAATTAAAACTATGATTATGATCATGTGAACATATCAAATTAGCATTTAAACTTAAACGTAATAAAACACACATAAGTATGTGAAGTGATTATACCGCTCAATGAGCAGAGGAGCGTTGTTGCGCATTTTGTTTCACCTTTGTCAGTAAACAAAAGTGTTTGGGCGCACTTGCTTTCAAATGGTGCATCAGTCTTGTGAAGCAGTGTAAATGCGAGACAGTACGAGGATGCAAGTGCAACTGGGTTATCCCAATTATCGACAAATACGATACAAAATTAAACTTCGTATTTGCCCTGCGGGAATTTACGTTTTCCCGAAATTTACAACGTTTTTATCGCGTCCCATCCCATTTCCTATATCTCCAGCGTATGTACAACCCCGTATTTACACCATGACATTTTCCGTTTTCTCACTGTTTGCGTTAGATGCGGGTTAGAATGCGATAGAATTCAAACTATATAAAATTTCAAAAACAAAATTCCATTCTATGACAGTTACCCATGCATACTAGTATATATATAACACTTTTTTACCCCGTTTCATGCTATACACTTCAAAACTACGAGAGAGAGCAGTAATTTGCTCCGTTTTACGGAAGAATTTGAACTTGGCGGCATAGCGTGGCAGTACACAACGCCACTAGTGACGGAAAGGTGACATTTTTACACCCGTGATCCTTTTGACAGAAAAAGCTTCGTACTATGAATGAATGCATGTAGGACGCAATTTATAGTTTAGCAACACCTGGGGGAGTATAATTAAACTGTACCAAAGTTCATATTGTGAAGAATGAAAATGAATTTTCAACCAGACATTATGAAATAATAAAAATGCATTTACTGAACTGGTGGACATTAACAGGGAATAATTCGTCAGACCATCACGCTAAATTGGTTATACAGTTTTATTACAGGTTAATACAAAACAACACTTAATAAAACTTGTTTTATCGCGTGAAAATCGCATTGAATAAATAAAATTATTTTGTTGAGAAATGCTTGTGGTTGGTTACTGCTTGCGCTGGTCGGCCAGCGACGCAGCTCAATATTATCTTATAGTTTATGGTATCCTTAATCATTCCGGAACATAAATTTTATTTTACTGGGAAAAAGATGCGAAGTACAAAATTTTCAGACGACTCGAGGGTTTTTGGGTTTCTTCTGCGTTCATTCATCCCTTTGGACGAAAGTTTCGTCGGCATTCCAGACGAAAGTTTCGGTCATCTTCAGGTCCGAGGATCGCGTCCCGTCAAATTTCATTTGTCTTATTTCAATATATATTTCCTATATCTTCGTGCTATATATTTCGTATGCTTCGAACCTGATGATGCCGTCTGGAATGCCGGCGAAACTCGTCCAGTAGGATGAACCAATGCGACAAAAAAATCGGAAACCCTCGAGTCATCTTCTAATCACCGAGAAAGCCTTCACAGCAACTAGCATATATTCAAATTACGCGTAAATAAAATTTGTGGATTCTCATGATGCAACTTGCACTGATGTAGGGCAACATCGGATTACCGATCTCTACGGTAGATACAATTTTGAAAAATCGCAATGTCACTCAGAAACATGCTAGACATACGCTTACTAATAATATGGACAGTGAGAGCTTTTTTCGCACTATAAGACAGTTTTGAACGACAGTGCAGGCGTCTGTCGAAAAAAAGAAAATGTTTAGAATCTTGGTATGAAGGAATGGCAATTTGAAAAGTGGTTTTTAAGTTCTGGAACGTAAAATATCGCCATAAATGGCTTCGTCATAAGAGAAAAGGCATTATAAAATTTATACGTTTGGGAATTATGGACTTGACAACGTCCAATATTTCGAGTTCAACCCAAACTCAACCAATCATATGATTGGTTGGGTTGGTTAAAACAGTTCCCCATCCGCATGACTAGCTTGCTTTTTATGCAGGTAACTTAACCTGGAAACAATCTTTGATATGATCAGTAGGTATTAGCATGAAGTTGTATTTAATTCTAAAATAAATCAGCCGTAAACTAGGTGACATTTTTTTAAATAATCATTTTTTTCTAAAGTAAATTAGCTAAAAACTTCGTGACAGTTTTTTAACTCATATTCTCATGTAAGAAAAAATTTAAGTGTCAGATTAATTTGTAATAAAAAGGATTGCATGGATTTAAACAAACTTTTTGATTGAAGTAATGATACATTTGAAAATTGTGCAAAAAAGCTTAAGAATTGATATTTAATTCTAGGTTATTCGATGATAAATAATAGATGCTAATTTCAGGAAAATAAACGCTAATTTCGTGAAAAATATATGCTAATTTTGCAAAATATAGATGCTATTTATTCCGGTCCCTACTAATGATGATTCCCCTCATAATAGTAATAAATGAGCTAAAACGCGGCTAGATAACTTAAGGCGCATGGCGGAATAATTACACGATAATCAAAATTATTTTAATGGTTAAAGTATCTATGAATATTGCAGGAACTCTGCATGAAATTATCACCCAGAAATGTTCAATATATTTTGCGCAATGCAACGATTATTATAGAGATTACAATTTTCAATAAATATGCTCATTCTTTTAGAGCTACCAAAAAAACCTGCTAGAAGCAAGGTATTATCAACTTAATTTAGTGACTGGTGATGTTATTGATGAGGCCATAAAAACTCATCCGCCAATACTTGTGGACCCACGAGATATTGTTTATTTTCTTCCGGAGAACCCCAGCCAGGCTGGCCCCTAGCGCACTCGAACGCCGCGCCGGCTCGTCGCGCGTTTGGGTTATGGCCTCAAGAACGTTTTAATTATCTCGGCGCGTCTGGTCAGTGTTAACGGGAAATGTTTACAAAACCTAATTGCATGAAGGTTTTACTTCTCCGCTGCCTAAAAATCAGTTACTTCTCAGCATTTGTGTGGCAGAGTTGGGTGATATCGTGATGTCTTACGCATTCAAGCCTTATTCCCAAAGTGCAATGATGTTTCTCATCAAGCGTTTAGAACTTTTTAAATTGTCCGTATCGAACCCAAGGATTGATGGTTCCGTAAGATTTCAGTTAGCATGCTCATTTGTTGAAAATACATTGAATTTACCTAATAAGGTAAACCAAGTCATAATGATAGTCATCATTGCATCTGTACGCAGGCAGAGTGGCCGTATGAGGAGGAAATGGAAAGAGTGCCGTCGAAATGAAGAAGTGTTTTTAAGAATGATGAGGCATTGTTGGCCTGCATCATATCCTCCAAAATACCAGATGCTGCTGCTAAGACCTCTAATAAGTCATTGAGCGAGTCTTAAGAGTCACAGTGAAACAACTATTTGAAATATTCTTAAGAGAAGACATGTCAGAAGTGAGGAGATCGTATTTGTGTGATAATAAAAATTGAGACATGAGATAGAAAAATGTGATCCGCTGGGTCAACGTAAGTGCACATATTTAAGTTCATTACGAATGTGGAGATGAATTCCTCATCTTTTCCCTTACGCGCACTCCTCCTTTCATGTCGTTATTAGACTTTATGACTTATTAGACCTTATGCGTGGACGGCCAAGAAAATAATTTGCAGAAAGTGGTAACCGTTCTAAACGGGGAAAAGTGAAAAAATTATAACCTCTTTTGAAGAGGAAGAACTTACTTCAGCCACTACTATGAATCTGAGGTCATGCGGCAATGAAGCCGCAGAAAAATATTGACAGAAGTAACAAAACCTTCACCAGGTCGTGCAAGCAAAATAATATTCCATTGGAAAAGAGATAAAATGAGTCATCTGAGGCAATAAACAGCTGAAGAAGCTTTGTTTATGCTCTTAATCGTAAACAGCAACTTGTCGAAAAGACAATACTATCTCGTCAAAAAGGTGCAAAGAAGCTTGAACATAACCTTTACCCTTCTTACCATTCCATTTCTGTAGCCAAGAAAGAAACTTACCCAGATGGATTTTCAATATTTGAAAAATATTTGTTATTTTTTATTTTTAGGAATATCAGAGGAGATAATAGATAAATTCCCTAATCTTATGAACATAATTTCTTGTACTATGCAATCAAATCTAAATCTGAGAATTTTGATAGTTATTGCTTGAGGGCAGCTAAACCATATATAAAATTACATCCCTGGTCCTACATTCCTCCCTCCGTTCACACCGTTTTGATCCACGGAGCATTAGTGGTATGTGAAGCAATATTGCCCATTGGACAACTTTTAGAAAAAGCTTTTGAATCAAGGCACAAAGACTGCAAGAGGCTCCGTAGACACCATAGCCGGAAAAATTCTAGCATAGACACAAATTCCGATGTTTTTCATCGCCTGCTTTTGGCTACTTCTGATTCTTTAATATCATCCTCCGTAAAACTTCCACGGCAAAAGAGACGGACTTTGCCAATAGCTGAAATGCTTGAACCAACAATCACTTTTATGTAAATTCTTTACAACCTAGGTCTTAACTCAATGAAGAAACTACTACTTCCTTGGAAGAAACATTAATTTCGTGTTTCACTTCACTTCGTGTGACTTTCAAGATATAAATTACATAGTGTCCGACATTTTCTTTCCACGAATATTGAAGATTTGACTTCAGATTCATAATAAAGCAAAAAACCCTGTATACAAATTTCATAAAAATTGAGCTATTATTCCTATTTTGGTCAACTTTTCCTATTCTGGACCACTGTTCGTCGGCCTGTTTATTCGCCATGATTTCCAGTTCTCAGTCCTCGCTTCTTCCCCTCTATTGGGTAATTCTCAACATGAACACCTGATTGTTGAAATTGATGGCCTTAATTTGTCAAATATACTACGCATTATGTGTTGTTCATTAACCTCCGAAATTTGGGTTTATAAATTTATTTGGAAACGAATTCCTTCGCTTTAATATAGAGACTTCAATTTTGATCTTCTTAAAAATGACTTCAATAGTTGATGGCATGTGAAGCAATATTGCCCATTGGACAACTTTTAGAAAAAGCTTTTGAATCAAGGCACAAAGACTGCAAGAGGCTCCGCAGACACCATAGCCGGAAAAATTCTAGCATAGACACAAATTCCGATTCTTAAAAATGACTTCAATAGTCAATACATCAGGAACTTCGCTTTTTTAATAACACTCACATTGTTCCATTCACTGTGACACATACCACGACCAGTCACACATTACTTGATTTATTTATTGTTGACAACCCTGAAAATGTTATTTCGTGCTCTCAAATGCCTGTTCCGTTTTAGTCAGCCCATGACCTAATCTAAATATCCCATTGCTTTACATTTCACTCTCTTCCTCCCAAGTCTTTCAAAGTCCGTGATATATACGTGAATCAATAGTAATTATAGTATTATATATTATATGTAATAGTGAAACAATATTAATAGTTCGATCAGAGTGAGATTTTTAAGTTCGACTGTGATGACCTAATGGCACATTACTTTGGCTCACATTTGCTCAATTGTATTAACTACCTAGTTCTTCTAGTGTCCTAATATCCTAAACATCTTAAAGCACCATGGCTAAATTGTAAAATCCGTAAAATTATTAATGTACGAAGTAATCTTCGGACTAGAACCCCTGCTAATTTTCAACAGTTTAAGGATTCTCGAAATTTGGTTAAAGCTCGTATTATCGAAGCGAAGCGTCAATACTTCACCTCTAAATGTTCACCGGCTTAAAAGTCACCGACCAGACGACAGATTGATGTGAACTAAGGAATCCTGGGACGGTACGCCATCGTTCAGATGTACGCATTTTTATCAATTTAATGAATCAATTTTTTTATCTCTGTGTGTGAGTGATACTCCATTATCTGTGTAAACAACCTAGGATCTCCTAGGAAATGGAATTTTTCCACAAAACTCGATTTCCGACTTCGACTTTACGACTATCCTATTTAGAACATCGACTAGACACAAAAAAAATGATTTTCGTTCACTTATTCTGAATTGATTTCAAATTATGAAAAAAAGGTCAACGCGCTTCCATGGAACAAAAGGAAACCTGAACTATGTTATTTCATGATATTATATAAGCTGATTATGGTACAATTGCATTTGGACTGAGATAGTGAAGGTCAGTATAACCAGCTAAAAATTGTTCATGTATATAACAGAAAAATTTAATTCTAAAAAATAATATGCAGTCAAAAATCGATATATAAACTTAGTTATGTTTAACATAAAGAAACAACCATTGTAGTGACAAAAAAAATTATTAAAGGGTTAAACAAAACACCATGTATGCGATGCACACATTGCTTACTCTTCCGATTGCTAGTAAGGGAGATAGAGCCAAGAAATAACCCCATTTTTACTGTTCCACCTCAATCCTTATCTTTCTTCTATGTATTTCTCGCCTTGGGAAAGTCTTTCACATGGCACCGGCGTTGCCAAGATTGGAAACTATTACATGACAACTTTGTGGAGACTGGGAAATTCTGACTTAATTCTCCTCCACTCCAGGAAGGGGTTCGTTTTGTGAGTGCACATACCACGTACATATATCGCATATATACTTACAATAAATGGCCAAAATTGCTAGCTGTTTCTTCCTTGAAGAGTAGAGAAGGGTCCACAGATCTTGAAAACCGGTGAGGCCGGTGAGGAGTGCTGAGATATTGCTGACTTTTACTAGCGTGTTCTGTTACCAACAAGCATTAAAAATAGGGGGCAAGAGAAATTCTTTTTTTATCGTTTTCTAATAGAGGTACCAAGTCTCATAAACTGCAATGCTGATAACCTTAACCAGTCTTCAGTCAACTATTCCACACTAAAACTGTAAAAACCTTGAGAAATAACCATTCTAGAGGATTTGGAATGGCACAATTTTCCTTCTTCCTGACGTTGATGTTTCTGGAAAATAATAAATTTTTTAAGGTGGTTTATTATGCTCCTGGTGAAAAGCGGTCAATGAAATATTCGAAAAATTAAATTTCGGTCATACAAAAGTTGAAGTTCGTTGACTGTAGTAGACTTTTAATCGACGGAGGTCATCAAATTTTGACCTCAATATAATCGACTTTTGGAGTAAAAATCGACTACAGTCGACTTTCACTTTCAAATACCAAGGATCTGTGTGTCCCATTTGATGCTTATTTCTTTTTTTCATCATATCACACCTAAGCAGACTAAATCGAACTCTCCATATAATGATCAAATTTTGATCCTGTTTTTTCACTAAGCCTGGATGGCTAACTTACATCCTTGAATGTTTTAATTATTCTTTACCTCACGCCAAATTTACCACTGCCTGGAAAAAGGGTCTTATCATACCCTTAAAAAATTGACTGGCCTGAAAATCCGTCCAAGTTCAAATATTTCTCTGTACCCTGCTCTCTATCGAAAACACTGCAGAAGATTTTTAACTCTGCCTTGACTCAAGAGAACAAACGACATTCGTCTAGCCATTGAATAGAATTGGTAACTGTTATGGTCTCATTCGATTTTAGTAAAGTCTTTGACTGAGTCTATCATACATTACTTTTATGTTTATTGAATTCCCTAAATTTTTCTAGTCCCGCATTAAACCGGTCTCATTCCTTGTTGTTAGGTAGGACTCAAGCTGTTAAGGGTCCCAAGGACGAGTTATCCTCTTGGCTTCCGGTTGCATGCGGTGTCCTACTCGGCTCTACTTTTGGACCCCTCTTGTTTAGCTTGCACACTCTCGATCTAGCCAAAATTGTTAAATATGCAAAGCATGTGCTTCATGTAGACGACCTGCAAATCTATATTCATTCGTCTCTAGATGAACCTCCATATTCTTTCAATGTAATTAACACCGATATTTGTTCTATTAACGAATAGGCTAATATAAACTGCCTATAGTTCAAAACAACCAATAAAAACCATCAAAACATAAGCAATTACTCTCGGTAACACGAGACTAAACAGCATTGATGATAAAACTTAGTGACTGCGTTCTTATTTTGTGGAATTTTCCCATCATGATACCGAGATATACACTTGTGAATTCCACTGGTTATTTGCTGGTACAACCCGTCTTAGCTGTAAGGACATCAACATGCATGTATGTACCTGATGATGGCCTAACGGCTGAAAGAGCAGTTGTACCGACAATAAATCAGTGGCATGTACAAGTCTGTATCTCTGTATCATTAGCATTGATGTTTGTCTCCCATCCGTGCGTGTTCGTACCACCATTGCTAAGATTAAAAAGATTTTTCGCTACCTTGGACTCAAATTTCATCTATTTTCTATGGAACAAGTCCTGGAAATATGTTACAAGGGAAATAAGACGCTCTATCTACCTACTCAATCTTCAAAAGGAAAATCTTTCTGTTTCAACCAGAGTTATGCTTGTATTTTATTTTTTTAATCTTGGATTACTATACATTAGTTTAAAGTTATTTAACTTATATATTGATGAAGGCCTTCAGCGACTAATAAACTGCTGTTCTATATTTATATTTGATGCCCGAAGAGATGATCTTGAATCTAAATATTTTGTCGAACTAAAGTTTACCTCTAGATTCCGAGGGAAACACTTGTTGGGGTCGTTTCTTTTCTCTCCCTTCCGCAACCGGAATCCCGACTACCTATGTCAACCAGAGTAGAGTCAACTAGGCTACCAACCTCTGCCTTCACTCTTCCCATATCACTTCTTCCAATTAATATGACTCGCTACCCATTGAAATCAAATCCTCCTCGCCTGTCCAGTCATTTAAAGATAAACTTTGTTCGTATTCAAATAACTCAAAAATAAATTGGTGCTTCATTATAAATTTGGTGTTAAATTTCTTACATTTTATTTTATTTGTTTTTTGTGCGACAATTTTTTTAGAAGAACGCCAAATTTGTTTGCAGTATATTCACTCTAATGTGTTATCACAGAGCATTATTGAATATTTTAATTCATTCATTCATTTCTCAATCTCGCATTCTAAGTTCCTGGCCCCACATTATTTTTTAAAACCAGAATCGTGTTCTACACCCAGGTCTATTACCTCTATCATTTGTTCCTTCTCATATTCTTTCTGACGTTCAAAATCCTGGATCCAACAAAAATTATTCTGACTAATACTTAATGGATGAGATTGCTCTTCCTACCTTACCGGCAGAAGGTATTCTAGCTTTTGCGCACCGAGTTCGCACTATTTCGCCCTCTCTCCGTAACTTTTCCATATGATCGCATCCCCCTTCCCACCATGCCTCTCCTGCCTTCTTCTTAGCCTTTCACCTAACTGTATTATTCAATTGTTTGTACCACTTCCTGCCCTTTCCAATATTTCACAAATTCAAACTTGATGAAGTGGGAGGAATATTTATCAAATAATAAAAAAACCACTCGTATTTTGGTAAAGAATTTTCAATATACATGTTCTACTTGTTTAAACTCACCTAACCTGACTTCACACAATTTCTTTTCACCACACTCGCAGTTGCTCAGGATTGTTGAGTTTTATTGATGCAGGTCAGTAATCAACCGTGTCAAGTATTTAAACATCAAAATACTCTTCATAAATGGGGGAAAATATGCATTCCACCTTCATTAATTCTTTTCCTGAATGAGCAACTTTTCTCAAATCAACGGCGTAGTAATTGGTGCCAGAGTTCATCAGTCGCAGGAAAATCTCAAACTTTTGGCGTTCATAAGAGCACTTTTGAAAGAAATTTCAGCACTTTTGTAGACCCTTTCAAAGACTAAGGGATTGGTTTGAAAATTATACTGATCGAATCTCGAAAATGTTATTCATTTGCGCATATGCTGGTTGGCAAGCAGGTTCCAAAAGTTTATATTTAATCCTTTAGAGAGATTAAAAACTGCCTTCTTCAATTTTCATCATTGTATTCACGAGTAATGTTGAATTTCATCTCTTTGTATTTTATCTGAAGCACAAGCAATCCAGTATTTCCAGGAAATAGAGAAAATGAAGAAATTATCCACTCTTGTGCTGCCTAGAAAACCAATTATTATTTTTGAACTTGAAGCGCTGGGAGGCAATGACGTCATACTTCCGTGGCGAAAATATATATCCTTTATATAAAAATATCCTTATATGCAGGAATTATGGGGGAAGCTGGTAGCCCCCAAAAGCTGTAAGCTGACTTAAAATTACGCAGACTATCGCATAGAAATAGTCCAGTTTATAAGGGAAAAGGCCCATGGCCAGGATCATGACTCTTTCCTCCGTGTTGCTTCTTTCGTTTTCAATAGCGCAAACGTTTCTAGTGGCACACTGCTCGCAGTAAGCGACATAACGTTTCACCCTACCACTCTACGGTGTTCACATGTGATGAGCACAGGTAGTAGAATGAAATCAGTAAGGAAACACGCAATAATTGGCGGCTTCTGCACATGATTCATTTCGTGTTTATCTTAACTCCTGTTTATCTTGCATTGCTAATAGTATTTCTGACATTAGTGCAGTGGGATAAAGTTTCTTCGTAAACTAAGCAAAGACCTTCTAACCTCGAAGTGATGCATAGTCATTGCTTTCGACTGCATATTTCTTTAGGAAATCGAGGCGAAAATAAGGCAAAGAATAAAATGATAATATTGTAGTTTCCTATGAATTACGCTGGTAACTTTAACGCTTTTGCCACATTATTATTAGCCAGTTTGCTAGCAATCTCAGTCACTATTACTGCTCTGCTACCATTTACTACCAACCATGGGTATAACCGCACTTTTTTAAAGTATTCCGCAGAAAACAAATAATACATTTGACCAAATATCATGATCTGAGTGCCATAAGAAGAGTGAAAGAGCTTTTTTATTTGTAGCCCGACAAGTTGCAATCAAGGTAGATGCTATTTGAAATGAATCATCTATTACTGCAGTAACGAATAACAGAATAAGTCAGCTAATTACACGCAGCCACACTATGTTTCATCCCACCGGCGCCAAATGTCACCAAACTGCTGTGCGAGCAGATCTCGTGGCTGGGTGTGTGCTAGTAGGGCGCCTCATTTTACCACTTTTTCTCGTATCGAAATGCAATTTCCCGAAAAACTGGCCGACTATCATGGCCATCACAGATATAAATGTTTTCCCTAATCGGATTTTATCTCCTGTCAGAATCTTTGCCTCAAAGATTCGAAACTTCGACTAAAACACCAAAATTTAATTAACTTAATTTAATAATAATAATAATTTTATTTCATCCGTACATATTTTGATACAGTTATTATTGCATTTCAGGGAAGTGAGTTAGCCTATAAGGCAATAGGTCTGTGACTAGGTTAACTTCAGAATACAAGTAACCGGAAATGAACAACATAGAACCAAATTAACCCCATTGATAATTTGGTCAAAGAGATCATATTTTTGGGCAAGGAGATGTCAATTGCGATGGAAACTGACACTCAGGCCTCAATATGTCAGCTACATACCCCTGGGGGAACCAGAGATGCCTCCTCTGCCGCCGGTAAAGGTAGCATATTGAATGCAAGTATGCGGTCGTGCAGCTCTTTCCGTTCTCGTCTTTTCCTTTGCCTGTTGGCTTTTAGTGGTAATGATTTCTGTTATGATGCATCATGTATGCTCAAAACAATGCTGCACATTGCACTATGATCCCCCTACCTCTATGCTATAGCATAGCCTCCTCCCCCAACCGCCTTACCCATCCCCGCAGAGACGAACCTTCGCACCTCACGGTCTCGCTTTACTTGTCCACGTTTTCAACTCCACAGATTGCCCAAATCTCATTTCGCTTCTCTTTCGTCAGTTCCAGTAGATCTTCTGGTTCCTCACTAGTCTATGACTCTCTCACCGATCTTTTTTTCTGCTTTCATTTGACTGCATTCCCGGCTGTGTTCTCTGGATTCGCCCAGCTTTTCATTGAGTCGACAGAATTTCACTTTTGAAGTTCGTTTTTTGTGATGCAAACCATAGCCCGATTTGTAATGCTTACCCCAGGAATTTTGACGAAGCTAAACTACTAACAAATACAGATGTTCTCCTGTTCTGCCTAGAATTTCGGCGGCTATTTGGCTTAGCGTCCCAAAGTAACGAGCAGTCAGCTTTTTTATTTGTAGCCCGACAAGTTGCAATCAAGGTAGATGCTATTTGAGATGAATCCTCTATTACTGCAGTAACGAATAACAGAATAAGTCAACTAATTACACGCTGCCACGATGAATATACTAGCGTAAAGTAAGTTCAAAACAGTCAAAGAATAGTTAAAAAACAAGGGATGATCAATTGACATGCTGTACAGAGGAGTATAAAACTTTTTGACGTTGCCTTCCGTGCATTTCTGACTTTCTGCATGTCCTTATCCCTAGGAGAGAAATATTCAAGTTTTCGGGCACCCATTTCTCCTCGATCAGAAAGGTTCAAGTGTTGGTCGCATTGGGTCAGTAGATGCACCTGTAACAAAATAATTGATTAAAAGGGCTCAACGTATATGAAAGAGGATTAGACTTGAAAGTTAGCTTTTTAAGTCATTTGATTCAAATGGCGGTCAATACTTTGGTGATGCTGAGGCAGGCATTGAGGCAGGCGTTGGTATTCACCAAACTCAGATACAGAACACCTTAGCGCAAACTAGACATGACTGAAATTATTATTACTACTCAGAGATGAATTGTAAGCAAGGGGGCTGCGGCACTTATAACATCTGTACTTTATGCAGCTTTAAACGCTAGAATTATATATTAATTATATATTATTCTGAGCAATCAACTACAAAAAATTCTAAGATTATATATTACAAATAAGAAATCTACCAAGAAATTTATCGAAGTAGTGATGCTCATGCTTACAGTTTATGTGGCGATTGCTGATGGTCCTCGCTACGCCTTTGACACCATCACTTACCAAGGGAATACCAGGCTAGAGCTCATTCATTCATGAATGCGAATGCGTACTCGTACTCCCCGAAAATGTTTTTCTCGCCATAATGACTGATTGTCGACTTGCTGTCTGCCAAGATGCACTAAATAAGATTCTTCTTGCCCAAGAAGACGAAGCGGGGAATCTTCATTATTCTATTAAATATAATATTGTTCTCAAGCTAAATTTTTTGGTCAATGGTCGCTCAGAAAGGATTCTTTGGAAAAGAGAATGATCTATTGCCATACCAGCAGTTCTAAGGCCGGGATCAATCCAGGAGCTCGTTGATATGCATTCACTTCCGGACAACACTGCCAGATTGGTCCTTCACCGTCTATCCGACGGTCGCAGTGGAATGGACAGTGAAGTTGGTCACTGAAGCAACCTCCCGAGTGTGCGGCAGTAATTCTAGAAATGATGGCATGAGATCAATTTTACTCTTCAGGGAGTCTCTGCCTGAATTTCATTAAAATCCAAATTTGTGACAATTTTCTCTATCGGTGACTCATGACATTACTTAAGGAGGCTCCACCGAATTATGAAGTAAATGTCATTTTTGTGAAAATTTCAGGACACATCATTTTCTGGCCCTTCTATCGATTGGTAATAAAGTAATGAGGCCTTTCTATCATATATTGGAAGAAAATAGACGTTGAAAATCAACAATTATATACGTGGTTATACGGCAGAGCATGGCTCTTGCAGTAAAATTTGCAGATTGATAATGTATAAATGTCGTTTTGACGAAAAACTAATATCAGACGCGCAATTTTATGTAGAATTTAGCATTGTGAAAAAGAGCTCTCCTTACCACACTTGTTTAACAGATATTAAGAAACGTTTGCTAGAAAAAAATCAGAAAAGTCATAGTTACATGAAAGTGTCGTTACAGTATGTTGTTATCATTGGCAACGGTACTTGTGACGGAACGTGCTTACAAGCCTATTTGCTTACAGCGTCATTGTTGCCAACATTTTTCAAATATATCAATATTTATAAAACTCAAAACAAGGAGTTGTATTTGCAAGGGAATAGTTTCAAACAAAGTAAGAAAATATTTAACCTATTTTAGATTACGTAATAGCGGGATTGAGCATGTATTCTAACTTTATAAATTAAACGTGGCAACAACACGTCAGTCATGTTCCGAGGTCAAAATGAGTTAAAAGAGCTTCTAAAAAATAGAATGCAACTACAACGTGCTATATAATAGCATACTCATACAATTATTGTGTACACGTTATCACCCTATCGATGATTTTCCATGTAGGTGTTTTTCTGGATCGGTATTTATTCATTAAATGACATAGCTCTTTACGGGATTTGTCACGGTGGAACCTCCTTAAGCCCGTCTTACATAACATCCA
Organism: Platycnemis pennipes; assembly: GCA_933228895.1. Lineage (NCBI taxonomy): Eukaryota > Metazoa > Arthropoda > Insecta > Odonata > Platycnemididae > Platycnemis > Platycnemis pennipes. The sequence goes on from OW121846.1 coordinate 113,365,503, forward strand.
CAAAAGGTTGGATGGTTGGATAGGGTTGACGATGGAGTTAACGAAGTTCAACCATCTCCACGTGGTGGCATTTGGGTGGCTTGGCAAGCTTTGTTAACCAGGAGGTTCACAACCGCTTAATTGTACTGAAATTGCTACCCTTCCTGTCGCGAGTGGAGGCATCCCTAAATTTCAGTCAAATATGTTCTGGGATTGTTGAGATTCTACCCGAGAACGATGATTTCATCTTCGGATAGGGATGAATCTATCCTCCCGAGTGATGCTGGAGGAGGAAAAGACCATGACAGGAACTATAGTTAAAATATTGATACATTTCAGCATACTCGTTCTCATATTTAAAGGGCTGGCAAACTTTTACGACAGAGAAGACAAACCAGTCTCTCGTAACAATTTATAAATGACTCGAGGAAATTGAAGATATATTTTATAATAAGGAGACATAAAAGTTTTATTTTGGCAAGAAATTGTATTATTATATTTTTTCATGAAATAAGAAAAAAATTGCAAAAAAATCACTCCAAAATTTTCCATCTGCTTTATTTATGATTTAAAATCATTTTCTCTATCGAGTTATCTGACCGGCCCCTGAAAAAAATGAAGCAGCTTTCTTTTTTTCAGTTCGTAAGGCATTCCACAGAAAACTTTTTCCTCGCATCTCTAACGTTGATGCAGTTGTGAATTTATTTCATATCTATAGACACCTTTTCCATGTGGATGGTCCGCAGATGACCCACGGAACGAATAACACATTAATTGAATAGGCAGAACAATGAGAATTGTTGAGAATACTTTCTCTATATTTGCTCCAAAATGGATAATAGGGTAGTTTCCTTTATCAAGAAAAACAGAATTAGGTGTTGAAAGAAAGAATACTTAGCCCCTTGATAGTCCCATATAGAGAAAAAATGGCTCTCAGCAGTTGCATTTCCTTTGCTTCGTTGCCATTTGAGGTCAGTAAGCTGATCAGTCTTGAACTCGCGAGATATCATCACCTCTGAAAAAATATGGTGTGCCAGATGAGATCTCGAACAATTAAATCCATAAGAGGAGCTGTTTTGTTATATCATTACATATTTTTGTACATTTGAGCAAATTCATCAACGTATATGGCATTGAAACGATTAAAGTACTTAATGGCAAATGCAGAAACTCAATAAAAACCCACTGTGCTCAGTTTCCTAATAATATGACATACACTGTCGTGGCGTGCGGTGTCAATTAGCCTTGGGTAAGCGCGCGCATATCAGGGAAGGTATGCATCCCGCACGTCACTTGCGCAACCTCAATTAAAAACTGGATAACTGTTACCGAGAATAGCATTCCATTTAAATTATTAAATTGTGAATTAAATCTGGATAATTTCTTTGGTTAATCACCTACAATGCACATAAAAATCACTTTTCAGCACGTTCATCTAAAATATGCTTCCCCAAATGTTTTCTAATCGAAACCTTTTGGGTAAAAACTATTGGCTATCTCACTTGAACCATTCCGAAAGAAAAACATGCCTGCGTAAAATATCTATTGATATCTATTCCATGTGTAGGAAATGTGCGAATTCGCTGATTTTTAAGAAACGGTTCACTTACCAGCACGACCTCGGAATACGATAGATAAAGGAAGCCGCTCTGGGTTTGAGACCTTATGAGTAATTTGATGTGCCATTTCCTTAGCTTGCCTTTAGAAATATAAAATTCCATTAAGTAAATGAATCGGTCAAATCCATCGTAATCAATATCTTGAAACGTGATAGGTAGTAAGTATAGAGAACGTTGAATGTTCATAAATTTATATTGGAAAGGTATGTCAATAAAATATACTCTGTAACTTAAGGTAAAATACAGGATGCAGAAAAGCATATAAATTTAATCTATAAGATAAATAATAAGCGGTGTTATAAAATCGAATACATTGCGGAAAATGCCGTTATACATTTCCCGCAATGTATCCGATTCTTACTTCAGAGGGGACACTCACTGATTTGCAAACAAATGCGAGAATATAAATAGGCAAAAAAAGCATTCACTAGTCTTGTCCTCCTTACAACGAAAGCTCCAATGAAAAGACCTATTGATATAAATTATTGAAAATTCTATCGATATGTGTAATTGAAATTATTTTTTGGGGGTGACCGGCCACAGCGCTCCCCTGGATCCGCCCCTGTTCAGGCCGTTCAATTCCACAGACATGACTGCTGCCCCATCGTGTGTCGGAGCAAAGAGTTTTTCTTTCAGTCTATAAGAATTAATTATATGCTTTTCATGAACAAATAACTCATTTGCAGACCCATAGGCACTCACATCTAGGCTTGTGCGATGACTGAAATCGATGACGATGAAGGTCATCGACCATCGACTGCGATGAGTCGATGAGAGTCATCGATGTCGATGAGTCGATGAGAATCATCGATGTCGATGAGTGGATGCGAATCATCGATGTCGATGAGTCGATGCGAATCATTGGTGTCGATGAGTCGTTATGTGCTGCTGACACGAGAAACGATACCTCTTGCTCACGGCCCATTCCTGACGGAGCTCCACAAGTACGAGGAGGTCCCGGCTTTATCCAAATCTTCGGACGTCTTACATTGGTATAGCAACAGGAAGGATGTGTATCCCCGCCTTCAGAAGTACGCGAGGATATACCTCTGTATTCCTGCCACTTCAACGTCATCAGAGCGGTTCTTCAGCGATGCAGGGAACGTTGTGTTGGACGACCATCTTGTACTCACCGATGAAAATGCGGATATGAGAATTGTATTATACCACAACAAAGAGTTGTTGCATAATTTTTAACTTGGTGCTTGTTTCGCTCTTTACTAAATATGTCTTGTCCTTCTCAATTACGTTTGACCCGATTCAATCTTCACTTAATAGCCAAACCAAACTACCAACCGAGACATCCGCACCGATCATCGATAGTCATCGATCATCTTAATTCATCGATCATCTTAATTCATCGATCATCGACAGTCATCGATCATCGACATTCATCGATCATCGACATTCATCGATCATAGACATTCATCGATATTCATCGATAGTCATCGATCATCGTGTACACTCTATTCGATGATCGATGACAGCCATCGTCATCGAAGCATCTCGATGAATTTTTTTCATCGAAAATCGATGACCAAAATCGGTCATCACACAAGCCTATTCACATCAGTAAACGAAATTAATCGCTGGAGGCGTTATCGTGGAAGTATCTTATTGTTGTGGATGGCTGGGATTTATTACCAATATCTGAGGTCTCGTTTAAAAATAGCTCCCCAAAAATTGCGCTACCCATTTCATCTCTTATTTTCCAAAATTGTGCTAATATGTATTATCGAGCCGTATTAGTGCGTTTTTTTCTTCCTCTAAAAGGGGTTGCATTCACGAGATGATGTCGTAAAGTTGGGTCGGATATACTGATAAGATTTAAAATCGCAGTGTAAATACCTTTATATACAGGGAATCTTCAACCTCACCTTCTCGAAATGGAAACTTTTGAATGGCTAAAAGGCGCATTGTGTCGATTAATCTCTACATGATCACTCTGTTCTAGGCCACTGTTTCATTATGTCTCTTTACACTTGCGCTGAAAAGGGAATAAATACGTGCTTCAATGCGGGTATTGCCGAAGTTGAGCAAACGATCGCATGTGTCCCTATGACCTTTCATGTTTCATTATGACATTAGATATAATACTGAGTTTCTCATATATAGGAGGGATAGCCAACAGAATAATTTCACGAGAGTAGAACTCCCAGTCAGCCAACTGGTTTTTATCTGCAGGGAAACGCACAATGTCGAAAGTACTCACGATTACGCTCTCTGTGTTTGCACTTTAAACTTGGTATTTCCAGTATTCCGGCTTCGTAATTTATTCACTGTTTCGTATGTAACATTAAATTTGTATTAATTTCATTTAAAACTGTGCATTACATTCGGACATACTACCTTTCTCTAAAAAATGATCTTCTGTTGGGTTGTTGAAATGAAGCAGTTAGGAAGCGTGTGTATAAAAAAGCAAAGACAGTTTATTAATATGAATATATTTACAGTTTACAATTTCTCTTTTTAGTTATTTATTTACGCGATAAAAAACACGTCTCCTACCGAAAATAATCCTCTTTTCCGCATTGTCTATTTACAATTTATCTCTATGGGGCCTTCCTTTTTCCTTGCGCTTTAACCGAAAAGATTTTTTAAACTTAAATAATAAACAATGTGTTCTAACGTAAGCTTAGTATGCTACGTCAGAAGTCAGTAAAATTTTCTATCCATTGATACCTGACTCAACGCTATAGGTTTTATAATAGTCGAGAAAAATGGATTTTGACGACAGAAATAATTTGCATGAAGTTTCGTAAGCGCTTAGTGTCGTAGCTTACCGCTCCATTTTTCCCATGGTATGGCACACGATAGCTGGCGGCGCTCGCGTCGCTGTCCTACTCTACCCCCCGGCCGATCCGCAGGCATTAGCATTGAGTGCGAGAGATAGATAGAGTGCTTGGGGGATCCCAGCCCGCTGAGCTTACCCACGGCTTCGGCCGGCTGTAGACGACCGTGCCCGCGGCGAAAACTTGCTGAAACTGGATGGCGTGACGCGCTTGCGGCGTGTTGAATTCGACTAATAACGTCAGAATAATCTCTCTTAACGAAAAATAACGAAGAAGACCATATGTATGTTTGAGTGAAGACGATATGCATATTTTTTCATCGCCGCCTGGGCAAGCGCAGCTTACCTAGCTTACCCCCAATGCACGCCACTGTACACTATACTATTTGTCGCACGGAAGGAACAATGATATAAAGATTCAATTGAAAATAATTATGGAAAGACAAAGTACGGAATTAGGTAAACATTCATGCAACTTCTGCGTAGTGGAAGTAGTTTTTAAACATAATTGGCCCATTTCATATGATTTTTAATTGCAAAAAATAACTAGCACAACACAATTACAGTGGAAGAGCCCTCACCTCCAAAGCAAAGAGGGCCTTTTTAAACGTAAAACTTCTGATTTAATTATCCAATGGTTTTCCATTATAAAAATATGGCAAGTAGTTTTTGAATTATGAGAATACTGCGTTTATACCTATATAATAAATACCCTGCCAGCCACCGCAAGGGTGTAAGGTAGGGGGTGAACCGTCACCAAACATAAATTTTAAAGCATAGGGAACTAAATTTATACTCATTATCTTGCAGGCTTATATAAATAATAGTCCATCCATGTACTACTTGAGAGGTATGACGAGAGGCAAATGAGAGGTATAATACTACTACTTTGTGGAAAATGATAGGAATGCATTCATGAGGCACGTGATACTAAATCATTCCAGTTGCAGGCTTCAGTCCTGAGAAAGCAGTATTACAACAAATATATGTGTTGCAGAATATTCATGCGCGATAAATCAGGATTCCCCGTTCAGACTGCAGTGGTGAAATTTATCAAGGAATACAGTGATGCTTGGGCGAAACGAGTTTGCAAAAGATAACCGCGGTATGGACCCGCAATTCTTGTACATCGAATATACTGTTTTCTTTATTGATTGAGCCGAAACTTACATTGGGCATCTCTTGCGGAACTTTTTGGCAACACGAAATCAGGAAAATGTAATATCACGTCTATTGCTACCAAATATCTGCTTCTCAACCATGTGCTCATTCCCAAATGGCTCCTTCCTGATTCCCCATCCAATGACCTTTACTGTCGGTCACTTCTATCGAATAACTAGAACTACGTTCTTACAATCAAGTACTTCTTACTCATCAACTACTGCAGGTGCCTCCTGTCAAAAACTCTGCGGTTGCTAGCCGGGTTTTATTTAGACGGCAGTGAGAGTCTACTGTATTGCCTTCAATTGAAATAAAATAACTCACAATATTTCCGCTATGCTAATAATTGTAGTCTTGTGCATAAGGATTTCCATCTGATGATCTAATGATATCTCATCATCTAACCTATAATCTTAATACTAGGACAAATACAACATCCGTATCGTAGATGGTATTCAAACAAGTGACCCTAGGATTGCCCAGCCAGCGCGTTAACGACCTGGCTGCCACGGCCGATCGGCGTCAATAAATTCGTATTCCTTTCGCAGCAACCCGTCGGTCTTACCGCTCCAGTGACGTCATCTATTTACAAAATAAAAACAAAATCGTGCTTCTAGCTTTATCGGATTCTCTTCTTGAGCGCTAACGCTTGATCCACTTTGTGTCATCCAAAGATGATGCATATCCGAGACTACGTTTTCTCCACACTCCCGCCTGCGAAGAAAGCCGGCCCTCCACCGAGGAGGGAAGATTTTGGAACTTTGGCCATCAGCTGAACAAAGAAACGTTTCGTGAGGGTCACAATGGGAAAATGTAGTGTGCATCAATTTCAAACAGCAAATTTTTATGGACTACGGAAGATATTGCAAAGTGAACTTTCAGAATTCAAAAAGAAATCACACATTAGGAGTTGGCTGAAACTTATTCTTAAAAACCTCAAAAGATATTTATAAGTCATTTAGGCTTTTAAATCATCCAAAAACTTAAGGGTGATAGTAAGGAACACATATGGCATAGCAAAGATGTTAGAATCGCATTAAGGCGACAAAGATTACTACATATCGAGTGCTAGAATATTTTACAGGGAAACAACAAGGACCGAGATAGAACGCCAAAAAAACACAACGAACGTAGACAACAAAGAAGATTATGTGTAATGCCCTGCAATATTTTAAGGGTAAACTGCCATGCGAATTCTTCGAGAACCCAAAATCACCTTGGTCTCAAGTTAGAGAGTTAAAAGAGCGCAACAAATAGTGTTCATTTGTTTCGTTTGCGTAGAGGAGGGCGACAACGGGTAGCAACACCGTCCCATCGGGTGTCCGCTAGAATACAACATCCAGTCTCAATGTCTCGATTTATCACCGTTCTTGCTTGTTCCACCTTACCTACGCAAGAGTTTTGTACGCGTTCTCTAACCTTAATTCTTCTCCTATCCTCTGTAGTAAACCCATTATGTTTCCCCCACCTACTTTGACATACGCTGTCTCGGAGTCTTCAAAACCAGAAACGCTGGTTTTTTATATTTTGCATTCCTTTAAAGAAATGTCCTCGTTACAGCAATGACAAGTTGTTCTCCCTTTCGTTAAGTAAAACTGATGTTCACTGAAGATGTCCTTCATGTTGCTCTTTTATCTTATGTTAATGATATAAGTTAGGACCAAGACTACGTGGGAGGTTAATTTTGTCGACTTGAGGCTTTCCTTAGAGGTTTACTTGTCAGTTGGTCTGCGTCGGCATACGGGAAGCTGTGTGAATCGATTTGGTAATGAGTGACAGTGTTCCAAAATCTCTGCCTAAATACCTCTTTCATATTTCTAAGTGTTACTTAAATCTCTCATGTGTGCCTGTATCTTTGGCATGTGAAGCGGTACAATTGTTCTGCCGTAGTCATTTCAGATGCAAAACTAGTACCCTCTTCCCTCGTACTATCTCTGACTTCGCTGACCTCCACGTTCCTTTTGCCCAATGCAATGGAATGTATTCCCTTTGTGAGGCTTCTCTCACGAATAGAATGAGTGAGGCTTGCTTCTTTGAGGCGTTCGAAGGCATCATTTCCCGAAATCTTCCATGCGCGCCTGTATCTCTGGCGTGTGAAGCGGTACAATTGTTCTGCCGTAGTCATTTCAGATGCCAAACTTGTCCCGTCTTCCCTCGTTCTATCTCTGACTTCGGTGGCCTACACGTTGCATTTACCGTATGCAATAAAATGCATTTTCTTCGTGAGGCTTCTCTCACGAAGTGAAAGAGTGAGACTCACTTCTTTGAGGCGCTCGAAGGCATCATTTCCTTCTGCCATAAGGCCAGCCGTTCCCTGGCATAAAAAAAGAGGTGGTACGGCGTTAGTCGGAGGTAGGAGAGGATATGGAAAAGTAAGGGAATAATAAAAATAAGGAAAATAAAAATAGAAAAAAAAAAAGAAAAATAAGAAAAGAATATTAAGGTTGAGCGGGTGAAACTGACGTGTGACGGGATTGAAGGGGAAGGATTCGTTAGGCTGAAGGATGAGGACATTATGTTGAGTCGTTGGAACGATAATTGAAGCATGGCAGTTGAAGAAGGGGCAGATGAGAGGGAAAAACACGTGATTGATAATTTCATAACTACCCTGATTACAAATGTCCAACTTTGGAAATGCTTGAAGCAGTTGGACATGATTTATGGCTCAACCCACGCCAGCTATAGTCGAAATAACTTTGCTGCAGTGTAAGTTTCACGACTACGCAGTTTTTCCTCGTAGCTTTAATTATAATTCATTCAGGAATCTTATGGTATTTGCAAAAAAACAAATTTCCAAAGGCATATGGTGTGCTATAGAAGTGAATGATGTCATTTTGTCTCAATGGAAGAAGTTTAAATCTCTTCCCTTAGTTCATACATGGCGATAAAAATCAGCGCTGAGCGATGAAGAGATCGGATGTGTGGTAGGGTGAGTCAAGATATTTTGCTTCTATTTCTCACAAAAAATTGCTGATTTGACGAAATTAATTCGGTACTTAATATTAGATCATCAACTACCTTCCAGAGATATCATTATGAGGAATGTATAGCCAGTGAAAGAGAATGAGGTCATCTTTTCTTTAATATGAGAATGATTTCTTCGTAAATGGTCAGTCTTTCGAGCCCATACATCTCAAGGGATCTCAAAATAATACTATTTCAAATAATTGATATTGAGGTCCAGACTACAAGACTAGAAAGGAACTAAAGTTTTATAATTGTTTAGTTGCTTCATTGGAAGCCAAGAATCCGAAAGGTTTTCCATTCCCGATGTGCTTGGTTGTGCTTGTCAGGTGATTTCTGGTGAAGGAAATGATGATTTAAATGAAGAAAATGAAATAGTGTGTCAGGCTTGACTTGGTGGAAGTTGTCAACATTCATTTCTGAAATTATACACACCTGCCACTCACCACGTCGCTACCACGTCAGGGGATCGGGTTGCTATGGTGGATAGAATACTGGCCTCCAATCCCTAGGGCCCGGGTTCGATCCACACTAAGGCTGACATTTTTCTTCAGTACATCAGGTCCCTGCGCCATTTATCTTCCAACGTTCCCTGAACGGAGGATGAGAAATGATGCAAATGACCCAAAATATCGGTCGCCTTCCGTGAATAGCTACTACTCGTGCCCGCCGTACCTCACAGGCTTCACCCAGTACTCGTCTTCGGGCCATTCGAATGTGAATGTAGATTTCCGTTGCATAAGCCGCCTCCCTGACAAGTGCTCTACATTTTAGTACCTCGTCAGCGCGGTGGAAGTGCTTTGGAAAGGGGCTAGCGTGGTCGGTGGGAGGGGAGGCAATTCGGCTCACTTCGGCCGTCTTCGGCTCGCGCCGGCAGACGTCGTGTCACGGGGACCGGCCTCTAGCCGCCAGTCGTCGGTATTCCCGTCGGGGCGAGAGGCGGCAGCGTTGGCAGCGGCGGCGACGGCAGCGTTAGCCCGTGGGCGTCGTCAGGTGAGCAGGCAGCTGGGGCGTCGATCGATCGAAGGTGGCGGCCGTGGTCACTCTTACGGAGGGTGATTGGAGTCAGCTCAATTCAATTTGAGGGCGCTGCGACGGCGATAATGCCATATAAGGCAATCTGAGGAAACGTTCGTGGTGTTGTGCTTTTTCGGAGTGTAATTTTTAGATTTCCTACGTGTATTTTTTCCTATCGGCCCAGGGTGATTTGTGGATGAAATGAAATCACTTCTGATACCTCTGAAAATGTGTTTTGATTGCCTGAGGTATGTTAGGACTATGTACGTAATGTTTTCTAAAAATTGATTCTTGAGTGAAGTTTTGTCTTATTGCCACTCAAGACTGACCTGAAGTACATATTTTTTAACATTTAGCTTAAGGAAATTCGTTTTGTGTAAGCCATGCTCATTCGATGTTCTTGACGAATTAAGCTGTCAGCAGATAGAATGAATAGGGGAAATAACAGAAGTATCAATCGTGGCATTATGAATTTAGGAATCACCGAAGTTATTTCTTCTCTGTTATTTTTGCTTGATTATTGCAGTGGCAATTCGTGATTATGTATTTATATTAAAATTTATCATCCATTTTGGTGGTCGGGAGAAGTAGTCCATAGATTTTTATTTTAGTTTACTTAGCCTTTTCAACAACTTTTAGATGGTAATTTTTTGAGGTCACCAAACTTGAAGCAAATTTGTCATCATGCATGACTGTGTCAAACTGTACGAGAATGAGCGTGCATGACTGTGCTTTCGTCGCTGTAAAAATGACTTACTCTTAAGGAATACATATAAATTTTTCTTTCGTCCCGGAAGTGAAGGTGTGGTCAACCCTATGGCCGGATCAACCTGCCACGGCGCCGTGGCCAGATGGTGGTGGCGAACCATATATAGTATATATGTGCATTGAAAAATATCCTTCAGTTATCAATTGACTGGTATATTTAGGCAATATTTGACAAGCTTAAATAGCCAACCATGTCAAAATATTTTCTTAAAATATTTCCAACGTGCTTTCCCATCTCCAAATTCGTAATTTTCTCATAATCCAAGTAATGTAGAATGTTGTTTTCAACGTGTATAACTAGCAAGGTATTGAGTTTTATTTTCCAAGCGACGAGGACATAGCAGTCTTTAGCCATTTAAGAGTTGAAACAGCGCGTTTGGTGGAACAGATAGTCACAGCAATATACAAATAAGTTCTTAGTGCAACCACAGCATTCGCGAAAACTTTAAAAAGCCTTTTTTCTGTCAATTTGCCAAAACATTTTTCTTGGGGATGGGGATCTTTTTGACCATATTGTCGGAGGCCGTCAGGCTTAAGTGCTATCGCAGCTGTATTCGTCATTTGTCTCTTAGCCAGTCTTCAATGTAATTTGGGTACGTTCCATGTGATATTATCGCGCCTGTAATGGTATCTTCAGACTTCCTTTCAACAGAACGCGAAATGAACTGTCGAGAGACTGCTATGTGTCCCATTTTTCCTTCGAGTGTTCATTGACATTAGTCATGATTTTGAGGAAAACTGGCTCCTTGTCGCGTTCTCGGTCGGTAATGATTTCCATTTCGGCATTCATTTCTTTACGCTGACTCGACTGAATGATTTCATCAAAATGCTTCTACTGGACCCGTTTTTGGTCTCATCTCGCTGGTAGAAATTGTTTTCAAGTTTAATATAGGTCACACCCGGAATGTTCTACGCGTTTTTTATATGCATTAAACGTGTGCAAAATTAAGCTCAACTGGAAATTATAAGACTTTTTAAACAAATAATTTTCTTCTCGGGAAAACGTTTCAGAAACAAATTATAATTTTATAATTGAAATTTGAATGAGGTAACACAGAGGTAATCAATCATACTCTCTCACTCATCGCTAAAAATTACTTTAATTTTAATTACAAGTTTGATGTTTAATCCATTTGAAAGAAAATTCTCGATGAAAATTTTATTGAAATTTGTGGTCCCTTCTGTAAGTTAAACTTGATCAAAGCTGGAAGAACGAGAAAGGCTTGAATATCGGTGCCGCTAATCTTTTCCTAAACTTATCATTAAATATAGCTGATAACTTCAGGCTTGACTATGTGATACCTTTCCATAATGAAAAATAAATGAATGGAACTTTGTAAGGTTCACTTTATATTTGAATAAGCACGACCCGGGTTAAATAACGTAGTTACATGCTTATTCAAATATAAAGTGAACCTTGCAAAGTTTCATTCTTTTATTTTCCTTATCATTAAAGTTTTCTAAATTAGATTTGGTTGTAAATACCTTTTTTTCGCATACTCGAATAATTTGAGCAGGGAACCGTTTAGGTCAACTGTTTACCTGAGACCGATATCCACGGATTGCACTGCATTGTAGATGGCAGTAAACTTCTTCAGAATACTTAAGATGCAGTCATGATACCGATTTTCAAAGTCTCAAGCTTGCGGACAGTTGACGCTGTTTATTGTCCGGCGAATGGCTTCGGCTCCACGCACGATGGAAAATATTATTGCGTTGATTTGAGTGGAGTACACGATGTGCGCAGAGTATGAAACCCGCTGACTTCAGCTGTCAATGTGCTGAACATTGGAGAATGCCCATGGAGTCGGCCAGTAGCATGAATGTTGCTGTGGAGTCACGGTGGGTTTTCTCAGCCAAATGTTTTCGGCTTTGAAATAGCATCTTGACCGAAACAAAGCGATGATCAAAGCCTCGGTTTTCCTTAGCGTTTTACTTTAATCGCTCAAATATGAGGGTGGCGACTCTTTGAAGGCATGATCATCGTGCATTATAGCTGCGTCCGAAATCATTAGCCATTTTCTTGTAGACAGCGAAGGTGTCTGAATTCTTAGATGACTAAAGGGCGTATGAATTCAGACGAAAAATACAGTTTCGCAAAATACGGTGAATTAATGTTACTTAGAAACAAATGGGTAGCAATAACCTGAATCGGGATTCTTTACTAGCGATCATTTTTGAAGCCCTTTCGTTCTACTGCTAATTTTTGGAGTTAAACAGATGCTCATCTGAGAGATTCTGTTTCGCATTAAAAAATATTTTCCCAGCACGTACTACGATTTGGCTTCAGCCCAAGCATGGACAGAGATTGATTTTTAAATTATTACTTTATCAATCACTTGCTGTGTCAGTAGGATAAACAATCCGAATACAATTTGTACCCTTACCAATTGCAGGTCTGTTGCTGAAGTAGCCGGTTTGGTGGAGCGATTCGGGGTTGACGGTGTCTATTATTTAAAGATCGACCGCGCTTTATAACAAATAACGTACAAGCAGTGGAGAAAGCTGCCGTGCGAATTTCAGCCACTCATGTCAGCATCTTCAACCATAAAAAACACCAGAAGAGTAACTTATCTCGCTGATTTATGAAAATATTTCTCTTCTTTGAATATTATACCACTCCGAATTGAATTCCTTGGAAATATATAGAAGTGAATCATTTTTCGTTTTTGATTAGGATTGCCTTCTTCATATAGCTTTGTGTTGTTTAGCATTTTAATTTCAATCTTTCAGGAGAAAAAAAAGAAATAATATAAAACTCAAAAGAGAAGTATCGAGAACAAAAATGGAAGTCGATTTTGAACAAAAAACATCGCGTAAGTAATTTTTTATGTTTTTTTACCACAAAAACCATTATCCTGCCCTCCAAAAGCACTGAGCTTTATGGGATCGTTATCAAAAATGGCGTCGTAAAAGGATCCACTTGCTGCTCACTTTGCCGACGGCAACATCAGATGACTTATTTCGGTGAATTAAGTGATGCCTACTAATTCGGACGCACTACAGGATGGCGTTTTCACTACGAAGGGAGTACATTATAGTTTTCAGCAATCTTTCGTATGTGCTGCAGAAAGCTGACAAATATAAAATTCTTTCTACAACCCTGTGACATTAGGGAGCCTCCTGTGCCATTCTAACGACAAGCATCATACCACCCTCCAGTCAGCAGTGTATACACTCAAGTGCAATGACTGCGAGAAATATTAAATCGGTCAAACGGGTAGGAGCTTTGCTACCCGTATGACAAAGCATAGGAAGTGCTGGGAGAAGGGGAACTTGACCTCGCTGGTGGCCGAACAACTTTTGGACGAGGCACATCAGTGTACGTTTGAACCAGAGATCCTCCACGTGGAGAAGTATGGCCACAGTGTGGGCATTCTCGAACAATTGGGAACTGTGCAGCGAGGGATAAATAATCGAACGAATGAGCAAATTTTCATGAGTCGCTCCCCATTCTTCGCCATCCCATTCCCTAACCCACGTGACGACTTGCCACCAACACACCCCGATCTTCGTCCCCCCAATCTTCACCCTCTTTCCCCTCCCACTTCCGAAGTGGGATTATATACTGCATAATGGATTATAGCCTAGCGGCTGAAACGCTTCGTACGCTACCTGATACCTGGTGATAGCCTAGCGGCTGAAATACTTCGTACGAGTAATGAACCTGTGTAATAATGCTATCTTGTATCTTTTAATCATCTAATTTTCAGATGTACCTGATATAATGAAGAGGAAATTACTGTTGTGGAAAACTTGTAGAGTTTTAGGTTACATTATTAAAAAAATCTAAGTGTCTCTATATTTTACATTGTTGGTATGGTATTGATATGTTGAAATTTTATTGTGTTTATTTGTTTATTTAATGATATTATGATTTAGGGGTCATAGTTACGGTTTTGAAGAGATTCAACTGCATACATTGAAAACGATGGATGCTCTGCGCAATATTTGTGTTTTACGTTTGAGAGAGTTACCTAGGTAACAGTTTGCTATCCATGATTAGAATATTTGCAACACCGTATTTCGTGGTACAATGGCATACCTATTTATCGCCAGATTTATGGTCAAAATCTAGTCGAAGGCCTGATTTCTTCACGTGGTATTTCACTCAGTTCTGTGTTGTGATCACATCAGGGAGTGTGTGCATAGGACGTCCCACTAGGTATCAGGAAAAGCTGTTTTTTTATGACTAGCCCCGCGCATTTTAATGAGTTACCGTTTTTGCCCAGCCGCAGCGCTGGTGAGCTCAGGTGTCCGAGTCGTTCTTGAACTACAGGTAAACAAATGCGTAATTCATTTGGTTTTCGAGTAAAGAGTTCTGTATTCGAAGCTTTCCATTTATTTGATCGTACAAATGCCCTAAAGGAACCATTATCAAATCACGACGTTGTTTTCTAACTCGTCGAATCTCAGGATTTCACTCTACTTCGAGTGAGAAACACGAACATGTGAAAGCATTATGTGGGAAGTTTAACAGTTTTGTGCCTCTAAATAAGAAGTAGCAAGTACTGTATATTAACATAACATTATGGATATGTTAAAATTCGAGCTAATAAATGAGAGAGACTTTTTTTTACTTCAATTTATTCGAAAATATCCCTCTCAAAACGTACTTGTGACTGGCTTATGTTTACATTTCACGGACACCTCCGTAAGTTAGCGCCACTTGAGGAGCTAATTTTATGCGACCAATCTGGTGTCAATGGCCTCTCGGGATTCGTGAATCCTATCAATATAGTATCCCTGTTTGCGACACTGGAGCCGCAAATAAATGTAATCCAGCGATACTATATTAGAAGGATTCCCGAGTCCCGAGAGGCCATTGATATCAGATTGGTCGCGTAAAATAGGTTCCTCACCAGTGGCGCTAGCGTACGGATCTGTCCATGAATTGTAAATGTGTGCCTACAAGTAAGTTCTGAGAGGGAAATTTTCGTAGAAATGCAAGTGAATAATGACTCAATTATTAGTAAGACTATTAATATGTGAATAATGTTATGCTAATATAGAAGAATGTTGCAACGCACTAAATGTAATGTGGAAGTACAAAACTGATATACGTCCCACGTAAATGTTTCACAACAATATTTCTCGATGAAGTAAAACTATAGAAAGATGGTGGGAATACATAGAGGTACGCAAGTTTTCTGAAACGTGAAAGGAAGAATTAAGCTCAAGAAAAGTTAATCAGAGACGTAATTTCGTGGGCGTAAGACGTTTTATCATCACTTTCTATCGCAAAAGACAATGTGGCTAGGTGGTGATATCTAAATAAAGATTCACTACTTCGGGTTTACGCTCGACACTCGTCACTATCTTTCCCCGTTTATATAAAGTGACTCCGCTGCTCCGTACACGGATAGCTACCCTTTGGATACAGAGGGAGGCTCCGCGAGGGTTTCGGGGGCGCGGGGAATTTCCCCCTCCATCCCGGAGCCACTGCAGGGGCGTACCCCTGCCTTAGCGCGACAGGAGGGATTCGGACACTCACCGTGCCCCCGCGGCGGCCCCGCCATTGCATCAGCCGCGCCTGGGGAAAGTGGAGCTCATTCACCGTCCTCTCGAGAGTCCGCAAGGGCTCTCAATCGGGTGAGATGCGGAGGAGGTTGAGAGCTGACCTCGTGGGAGTCATACTAAACTCGAATCAATATAGATGGACTAAATATATACCTCACTACACTGGTATCAAACTGCTGACATTAGTAATTAGAAATTGATAGCTATACTAATTAATACAAGCAGTCACACAACCAAAAATTCCGATAACTAATTCCGAACAAAAGTAACCCAGATGAGAAGAGCACTCATATTTCATCTTCGTGGCTGATTAATTTTTCATCGCCTGCACTCAATAGGCACTCGGGCTAGGGAACGGGAAGCAGTATTCAGCTACCGCCCACCTTTGTTAAGATGAAAAGGACGAAACCGGTCGAGAGGGAACTCATGTACACTCAGGCATATAGGGAAGGAGAATGCAGTCAGCGACTAGTAAGGGATCTAAATGGGAGAAGGAAACTAAAAACAGAATACACTCGTGACCACAGCGAGGAAGGAAAGTACTCACACACACGCGCTGAGCACAACGAAACAACCGTAACACTGCTGTAATTTCTAAAGCATCACTTAACAATTTAAAGATAAATAATATGTACGCCAATACTATCCACCAGAGTAATATGAAGTCCCAGGCGTTGGCAAAGAAATGAGGCTAGCCGGAAAGCAGAGAACCGTGTTTAAGAAGTGCAGCTGTTCTCGAGAGCCAGGTGTAAAGTGAACAGACATCAGTACTAAGCTACGAATAAAAGCACTAAAATCATCGATACTGACGTGATAATAAGGCACTTGGAACGCGTTACATGAAACATCCCATCCATAAAGATATCCACTGTTCTTCGCATTGAACACACTTTTGTTCCTAACTCCAACTTCTTATTTTCACTCGTAGTGGAGTGAAATCCTGAGGTTCAACGAGGTGGAACACAACGTCGTGAGATGATCACGGTTCCTTTAGGGTATCTGTTCGATCGAATAACTAGGAAACTTCGAATAAAGAAATCTTTGGACTCGCAAAACCAAAGGAATCACACGTTTGTTTACGTGCAGTTCAATAACGACTCGGACACCTGAGTAGTACAATAGTAGTTGAACCTCCTTCATGCACACTCCATGGTCGGAAACTTGAGTGCGGTCCGAGCGCTTCCACGCTGTCATTTGTTTCTCTCTCTCTCGTCACAGGTCTGCTGCTCGAGCCGGCGCTGCCGCGCAAAAAGAAGCACCCAGAGCTGGCGTATAAGACGCACGAGTTCCTCGCCATGTCCGACGGAGGATCCGACGACTCACTCGACTCCACGGCCGGGCTAGAACGCGCTCGGGTGAGTGACTCGCTCCCCGCACCACCGCCATCCACCTCGCCACCGAACCTTCACCGCTCCCGCATCCCCCGCACCCAGGGAGGGCCCGGCGCCGACGGACCCGGCCGAACCGGCACTCAGCCTCGCTTCTTCGAAGCGCCGCGCCCGTATCCGTTCCCACAGTTCATGCACGCAGTGTTGCCGTCCGATGTCGCAACAACTTACTTTACTTTGGGGAGGCAATAAGATCATCTGAAGCTAAAAGGTCACTCCGAAATCTTCCTAGTCAGTCAACTGTCATTAACGAACTTCATTCATCACGTTAAGTGTGTGCCATATGTATTCTGTCATAGGTATTTGAGGACCTGGATGTACGTCATGGATACTTGACGAGCGTATGAGTATCTCGATATGTGCATGGATGCATCGAGCATATGAGTACTCGACGGAAAGCAAGTGCATCAACATTCGTATCTCGACGAATGCTCGCATACCTAAATGCCTGGTTGAATATGCCTGAATACGAGAGCCCGAATAAATGCCTAGGTTACTACTTGAGTACTTCCATCAATGATTGGCATTCAACCTTGGTTCCTAATGCCTAATGCACTGAGGGTAATGATAACCATTTGATGGTTATCCTTACTCGGGTGGTCAAATAGATACTGCGGTATTCATCCAGTCCCTCCGTTCTCCAAGAGATACTTGGGTATTCACCTAGTATTAATTCTAGTTCTCCTATTCATGTGCTCCAGTTTTCGCCAAGGATATCAAGACTTCGCCTCATATTTATTGGGGTACTCATGTACTCATCATTTTCGTATACTTATCGACTTACTCATGTATTTGTCATGTTCCTGCTCAGATAACTATGAACGAATTCATATGGCACACTCCAACTTCACCTGGAGCTCTATGTTGTTATTTCCTTCAGATTGTTGTCACTGAAATCCGCTTAATGATCATCCCTAGTCACCGTCAATCGAACTATTAGAAATTACATTATTTGCAAATAGCAGCTAGGAATGATGCCGGCAGCTTGTCATTCTACCATTTCACTTATAGCTAGGGAACATCGCTTGGCTAATATCAAAATTGAGGCCGAAAATGTTTCCGCTAAAATGAGCACCTCTTTCACTCTTCCACCCATCTCCACGCCAGCTCGAGGATGCGTGCTTTCGAGAGATAAATGCCGTGCCTACAATTGCGGAATACAGTTTGTGCTTGACACGAAATAAGATGTTAAAGCTATTAGAACGATGATCTCGGTAAAACTCTGATTATTATCGCAGCTGCCATTATAATCACAATCATCTAAATCCAAATTTACATTATAACCTGCAAGGTACCGCAAGGGTGTGTGGGAGGGGGGAAACATTACCAGACATGCATATTCAATAAAAAGAAAATTGAATTTTCTCTTAATATATTGCAGGTATACAAAAGTATAAGTCCGTGCATGCACTGTCCACTACCAACTGATACGTACAGCTTAATTGTTAGTCTCTTCAAAGGAACGTAATATATACACACGCATACATACATGCATACGCACATTCATTTCCAAAAACGTGCATGAGCCAATACACCAAGTCAGGTCAATAATGCGTAATGTCAATTCACGAATATGTTTAAAAAATTTTCTCTCGAAAATTTTCTTTATTCATATTTCTAAATCCACTATTTTCCAACACCAGAATATACACATACTATACCGTTTCTATTTTCCCTAATTGCGAGCGAAAAAATGAATTTTTGAACCTTTCTGTCTTTCTATTTGTCTCTCTTATTTAATCTTCATGATCTAATATTCCATTTTTTTAGTGTCTTTAGTGTATTTATAATTTGTTTAGGGATTTCATCCGCCTTACGTTTCTATAGGAGATTCTTTCTGCATTTTAACCTGCGATCTGCTGGTAATGATTCTGTCCTAATTCTTCTAATAATTTTAATACAAAGTTCAATCTATCATAACACCCTTTAACAAACCTAACTGCTCTGAACTGTACACTTTCTAGTTCTCTAATTAAATCTAATCGATTTGTATTCCATATGTTCCCTGCGTAGTGAAGGTAGGAAGTGAAAAATAAGGACTTTTTTTGTCTTTTCGTCACATGTCCGTAGTACTCTTTCAATTAATCGTTTTATTTTGACTTCACCGAACATCTTCCGGTTGTGTTTTGCCCACAATAAATCAATGTTGTCATCATTGCCATAATAATTATCATTGATGTGATCCTCATCGATATCGTGATTATCATCATCACGGGTACAATCGACCTCACCGTATTTAATGCTATCCACTCCCTAACTATCAACCTATCGTACATATACTCATCCACGCGAACATAGTAAAACCTACCTTGCAAATCGCTGGGTTTTTGGGCAGGGGTTTGGTGAGGATATAAGCCAGCACGGGTTACTTACGTGTTAGTTTGAACGCATTCATTTACACTCCCCAATATACATGCAGGGGCTCAATCAACATAACTTCAAGGATTGAAGATCTTTTGCAAGTGCATTAAGGGGACTGGAAGACCTACTAAATCTTTAAATCTGGTGATTTTGTACCAGTTTTTGACATGAGTAACAGGGAGCAACGGTCCCCAAGTTCTCAGAGAATAACTATTCATGAAGAGAAAACATTTCTTCGGCCCATTTACGAGAGCTGAAATTCCTTTAGGATCCGAGGAATTCATTTAGTGAAAGGTTTAAAAAAATGTTTCAATTCCGCTATACAACGGAACTCGGATTTCCCAATTCTTCTCTGATTACCATAAGGACATAAATTGGATCCCATGTACCTTGCTTTTTCTTGACTTTAAATTATTTTTCATCCTAGAACGTCTCTGTTTTTCGTTCTATTCTTTTGTAGATGATCCATGTCAATGACTTCGAGGCATATGAAGTCAAGGTAAGGGTTGATGGATTTTCATGTCTGTTCCCTTCTATTTTGAATTTGAGGTGTTGGAATTCTTTTTAAAGTCATTCGGTACCGCTGCAGTTGATTACTAACCCAGAGAGTGTTGTTAAGTGGAGTTAACGTAACCCCTTCAGCCCAGCGTTCCACTGGTTTAGAAAGAAAGAAACCTATTTACTAGACCAAAACTGGAATATGAATATAATTAATTAGAATAGAAGAAAGGGGAAATAGGTGGGAATTTGTTGTTGAGTACTGTGAAGCGAAAAATAGCTAGGTTTGTAAACGGATGGAATGACGGTAATGTGTGCAATGTGATAAAAGAATCAGGTTGGAAGTCAATATCCAATCTTAGGTTGATACACGGACTAAATCTGCTACAGATATTAGGCGACTATATTTCATGCTGAAGTCAAACAAGTATTTAAAATCCCAGCGTAGTACGTCAGGTGAGGTCCTGAAAGCTAAATTTAAGAGGTAGATATTAGGAGGGGGGCCATAAATGCGATCATTATCACGTACTATAATGGGAAATAAAAGAGATTGAGTAGAAGAAACGGTGATGACAATTAGGATGGGCAATGAGGAATTTAGTCTTTTTTGCATGACTTCATGAGCCTCTTCATGTAAATGCATGAGGGCAATAGATTGTTTGATTGTTTGGCAAGTATAAGAAATATTGACATAAGATTTGTGGGCTGGTCTGCCCGGCTACATGCTGATTTGAGGCAGGAAATTGCATTGAATTCAAAGTGACCGTGTTCACTCGCTGTAAATCAGTTTAGAACAGTGTAATCGGTAACGTATTTGCTAGCAATATGATTGCTCACTTGCCCGGAGTGGAGCCACCCGTGCTACGTGGGCGTTGTAAAATGCAGATATGTAGCGGAGCGTAAGAAGAGCCATACGGTCGGTAATAAGCCCCCCTGCACCAAAAAGTTTGTAGGTTATTTCCCACTTGGGCAATGGACGTGATGTTTGTCTTATGATTGAGAACGCAGGTTTGGCAGTGCGGAATATCGTCTAGAGTTGAAGCACATTTGACCCAATTCTGCTGTCTGTACACAAGGTTTACTACTATTTTAGTTGACGGATCTTTATGTGGATTTCGATTTCCCATTCATTGAGTTACAGCAAATAAGAAGTGAGAACACTACATGAATACCTTCCTACCTGACTGAGTAGTCGTAGGTGAAGAGAATCCCAGCCGGGTGGAATTCGAACCCGCGGCCTTTGGCTTGGTAGATCGCCACCGAGGCCCCAAGCAGTGGGACGGATGGAATCCTCAGTTAGTAGTTCTCTCTGCCCAACGCTCGTGTATAGGCCATTTACCAATGCACAATACATCTGCCACTGCTCCGTCATGTTTCAGCCAGTTACACTATTCTAATATATTTCGTGACACAACTAATTAAAAAGAGGTAGAACGTGAAAGTTTGAGAGAATCCTTTGTTTTTGCCTCTGCAACGAAACGGAATCTAACCAAATTGCATTCGAGCCGACCAATGAAGAGTTATCTTCTGTAAGTTTTTCAAAAGTGATTGATGAAGCGATGGATAAACATTGGTGAAGAGGTGGAGGGTATATTGGATAACTTTCATCAAATGCTTAGATGCAGAGAGTTATTCGCCGCAGTCGACCCGCCATTTTATTTCGTGACCTGGGGGGTTGTGTTTGAAACAGTCGAGATTATTTCGAATAGGTAACCAAGGTGTCACGTGGTATAAACAAGAATGGCTTGCAAATTTGATGTGTTAAAACCTCTGATCACAACCTCAATCATTGTTTACAGTTGTGTTTTATCTCATTTGTGGGATCTAAAGTCGAGAGAGATGAGAAAAACTCAATTGAAAACAATTTTTGATAATGAAACGAGCGATTCAGAGAAATAAAATTTGCAAACCATTCGTGTTTGTACCACGTGACTCCTTGGTTACCTATTCGAGATAATTCCGAAGGTTTCAAACACAACCCCCCTGGTGGCGAAAATAAAGCAGAAGCGCCTAGAGGGGGTTTCATAGTGCCATTGTGAGCGGAGACCTGCTTTACTCCTGTGATATACAGTTCGGATAAGGTTGCAATTAAGGGACATGTGGTTATAAGTAGGAGTTTGGAGAATAGTGCCTAGAAATGGGAATAGTGATATTCCAATGAAACGTCACTGAGTATTCCAGCACGTTGAGTGATCGATGGTCGTTTTGAGGTCTGACCATGGTCTGTAACCATGCATCAGGAATATGAATGGTTGTGGTGTAACAGTGGCATGAGGCTCGACCTATTCCAACTACGTGGGTTAAACAGTACTGAAACTGCTAATTTCGTTTCAGAATTTTGCTAGATTAATTATCCAGAGCCAAGAGGGAGTCAGTTTCCAACAACAACACTGAGGTCAACGAAGGTAGCAACTAACAATGATGGGTGTGGTAATGTGACGCGAGAAGAGTAAAATGTTCGGACCCAAGCGATTGATAGCATCATCCAAGTAATCACTCGTCCGCAGACAGCATGTCCGCACTTATCTCTTTCCGCATGAAGATTCTCTATTCTTTATAGCTTAAAATCGCCACCGAGGCATTACCTTTGATGGCCAAATGACCTGCACTGGAGGTTGGGCTCCCAGGCAGGAGAATCAGTGAGAGGTCACCGCTTCGTTTCCCTTGGAAGCCGTTGGCCCTCCCTTCCCCCCACTCACCCCGCCCTCGGCGTCAGCCCTGACAAATTGGACCCGCGCCTCGGGCGTGGCCCTCGGGAGCTCGGCACCCACCACACCCGGCCGTGCTCCGCCACTCTCCCCGCTTCTCACCACCCCGCACCCTGCAACGCTTGCGTTCGCCCCCAAGGCGCGGCCTCGCCACACCTCCACGCTCGCCTTGAGCACCCAATGACGCCCGAAATGAACTTTCCCACTGTGCCCCCATGTCATTGCACCCGCCGTTCCCCGAACCCCTCTCTTCGTGCGGAGGATGCCCGGCGCAATGCACCTTTCAGTCTTTTCATCCGTAATCGTCATGTTTCGGGCGACCGTTAGTCACTTAATAAAAGATGTGCGACTCATTGTTCGTAACATATAGAGAGAGGATGATCCAGACTTTCACCTACATTCCATTTGATTCATGTTCAGATTACCATAATTTTGATACCGAGGATGTCGAACGGTCAAATGTTGCAATATCTGAATAAAGCATCGGTGAGTTCTGCCTGGGAGATAATGAAAAACCTTGGTTCCACTAAACGTGGTCTTGCCAATAGCTGAAAAAAACCGTAGAGTAATTTTCACGTAATACTTTTTGTCATATCCTTTCCAGCGTAATTGAACGCGTAACTAGGCGTTTGGTTTGCGTCTCCGAATTACAAGCAGCTACAGAGATACCCTTGAATTTTTCACCCGACGGAGTAACTTTGTATAGGATGTCAGTGTCTATTCAGGTGTTCCAGAACAACGTATTATTTCTTTTGGATCCCGATACATAAATCCAATCTTTATCCATCTAAAATCATCATTTTACCTCAATAAGTAATCATTTGTTCAGTAGTTCCATTCATGAAATGTCGATAAACCTTATGCATTTTTAGAACCGCGTGCATTGTGAAAACGTCGTAGGGAATCGTAGAGATAAAAGTTGATTGCGCAAGGCATCTTCCAAGAGAGGGGTTTCTCTGGAGAGACCGAAATTAGTGCCACGGGTGATTGCGTTGGCCGACGCTGGTCGTGAGTGTGGCCACCTCTTGCCTCGGCTGTGTGCACCCGAGGCTGGAGAACGCAGGCGACCGCAGGACACGGGGCCGTCTGGTGCGGGGCGCGACTCAGGAGCACGTAAGTACGAGGGGCCGCATCGCCCGGTGCACGCCCTGGTGCGGCGACGGCTCGCTGTGCCCCGGATGCACTCCTCGAAGGGGAGAGCGTGCATCATCACCCTCGTGCACGCGTTGAAAGTCGTGACTTCACGCGTCGACCTTTCGCGTGGGCTGCTCTGACTGAAGTGTGTGCGAACACTCTTCTGGGGCAGCGAGTCAGAAGGCGTGTCTGAAAGGCTTAGTGTTGTAGCAGTGCTACGCCGAGTTGTGCAATCTATAGCGATGAGTTCCTCTGATTATTTTGTGTAATTTAATTTAACTAATTTTTCGATGACCTTTACTGAGAATTTTCAATTTCTCCATAGCAAATAGATCATTTTATGAGGAAATTTATGCTAGTGCTTCAAGGTATGACTTTCAATCAATTCAGGCACAGGGTTGTGTAGACGAAATTTTTGACCACGGGTCACTGTGGATATGAACTCCACTTCGATTAGATGTTATTTAAATCTCTTGCTTTGAACTAGAAGTGCTCTGTTGCTCACTGTCAGCCTTTATTAGCAATAAATGTGAATATTTTCTTTGTAGATCATATTTTGAAATTAAATTATTTATCATGGTAAAGAGACCCGAAGCGATTCAATCAACTAATTCTATAACTTGGTTTTTGTAATGATGTACCTAATTAAATTGCTTGCTGCTTCATAAGTACTCTCTACGGCTATCGAGTGTGCTCTAGATGGGTATGGTCATGCATTGCCAATTTTTTATAATGCACAGGACAAACAAGAGCGCCAAAGCGTGCATAAAAGATTCGAGGTAAATGTAAAATTATTAAGGAATTCTTTAGGAATGAAAATGATGAGTCAAGGAATAGGATTCTAGCTTATCAGCCGTTGTGTCCGCATGCCTAGGCACAACGGAGAGAGAGATACGGCAAATGGCGCCGGCGATCAAATGCCGCATAATTTTCGATCGGCAATATGTTCAGTTTCAGTCCCATTAAGATAATTCGGTCATATTTAACTTCTTTTACAGTTTATTTCAGTTGTCCCATGCTATATTGCACTCTTATTTACCTTCAAAATCTTTTCAAAATTACAGTAAAGAAATGATACATTATTATGATTACTACGATACCATATATAAACCCATATATTTTGAAGAGAAAATCATAGATATCGTTCATCCCAATCTAACCCTACAATTCATGTATTTGATGCGATATTACTCTTTTATATGGAGGTGTGGAACTGTAAGTGTAAGCTAATATTTCGAAGTTTAAATGATAAGGAAAGGGAAGTGTGAGGTCGGCTTCGGGATCAAAGTCGGTCACGCGTCAGTCTGACGACTCTTAGGCCACAAGATCGAATTTCTCCTCTGGCAAGGAAGTCATGTCTGTCCTAGAATTAACCTAGATTAGATGGTGCGATATAACCTTATTATCTGAAGAACCAAACATCCTAAATTGGCTGTGAGTGCGAGATCAAATGTTCAGCCGACTGTGCATTCCCACCACCGGGAGAAGTTTTGTCGATAATTTGTCCCCAAGAAGCACCGCATGCTATCTTTGCGCCTTTCTAGTTGAGTTCGATGTGTAAATTCATTTGCTTTAACTCAAACTGATTTGTCCGCGATAAAGTGACAGAGTGCTGGAGACGTTAGGATGGGAAGCTCATCATATGAGGAGACAATAAACTAGAATAAGCATTCTGGAAAGATACATGGAAGTCGAGTTTTTTTTACGAACCCTTGAGAATTTACTAAGACCTCTCATACTTTGGGTTCGAATTGGGATCTATAAATCTGTTAAAAACTGGATCATACCGTAAATATATGGGACATAGTTACCGATACACTAAAATATTATTTTCTTCCTTCGAACGATTCGCGGCTGTAACAACACCAATATTTATCACTACGATAAGCCTTCATAGACATACTTTCTCTCCGTATGAAAAATAGTTGCGTGCACTACGTATAAACTTCACGGCATGGGACCTACCACCCCCTTCCACACGCTCTTGCGGCGTTCCTCAACATAAAATGTAAACACAGAAACACTTATTCGCACCACAACGTCGAATATACTGGTGCCCTAGCACCTCCTGGTATACGCCATATTGGCGACTTGCAGGTATGTTGTAGATGCACGTGGAGAAAACTAGGCTTTCAACTACTCTCCATTTCTGCTTCGACTGAACTTTGTGTGTGTTTGCCGAGCGGCCTAGCTTCCTTGGGCTCGGGAAGACCCTCGAAGGTATCATCCCTTGCTTGGCAGTGCTGCCAGCTTTACGAGAGAGAGGCAGGGGAGGTTGGAGGGCATAAATTAAGATCCTGAACCGAATCATGTACGAAAATGCGCGAGTTGATATTCGCAAGAACTAAGATTCGTTACTTGCCACTGTTCTTAACTACAAATCCTTGTTGCCGAGGTTCCTCGACATTGTTAATTGTATGTTGTATAATATTATAGTTTTCCGATGTGAGTAATGCTGGACTATAAATTGTTTGCTCTCAATATCACGGTTAAAAAAAGGTGGCTGTAGTTATGTAAGTCATGTCCCAGTGTTACAGCAAAACCTGTTTTTACAGTACTTTTTAAATATTTCCTCAATATAACACTTTTGGAAACTAGTGCTTTGAGCGATCTGAAATGTTTCCAGGTTTATGGGAGAAATTGATCTTACAATTCCGAAAAGGTTAATAATCCTCTTACGGTTTATAGATTAGTAGTCGATTAAACTGTGGCAGGGAAACGCGAAATATTTGAATTCATTTAGCATAGACTCAACAGTTGTCATTAGGTTATTTTTCTAGGCCATTTTCTAAGTCATTCTAAAACTTATTTTTATAATTTCACAATATAAACTATATATTTGTTAGTGGATAAATCTCCCGTTAGAATGCCAACGTCGCACTGCATTGAAATATGAGTCCTCAATTGCTTCCTTCTTCCTTGATATTTGCATATTCAGCCGCTTCTGTGGCACCCTTCTCGTTTGCCACCTTCTCAAAGACTGACGGATTCGACCTTTGCCGTTCTTGCCCACCAGTGCTCACTCTACTCACTTCTGGAGGGAAAAACCACGGAGGCACTTGCTCCAGACCGACCATTCTTCATTATTGCGTAATTGTTGGTGCATTTCGAAGAATCATACCTAAATATGTTCTAAATATCACCATTAGATAAACATTACTTAGGAAGGGAAGCTTAACATCCATGTAATGGGAAAGTTTACGTTAAATATTAATGGGCACCAAAATATATAGATGACATCATTGAGTTATTCAAATGTTGGAATGGATTGCATCTTATTTTCCATTTGCACGCACGCAGTTAACGTGCGGCTGTTAGAAGGCTCACTAGAAATGAACAATTACTATTCTCAGATACTCTGCATTATAAACTCTATTTGGTTGTCTCGGGGTGCGGTGGTGGGGAGAAGGAATATGTTCTCAACGAAACCTTACATTGCAAATGGAAGGCTAAGTTCAACAATGGGCTCGCTAACGAAGGGAACGATGTTCATTACAAACTTCAAGAGTCGTACGGCGTTTTTTCTTTGTGGGTAGGGTAACTCAAGGTCGCTATTAACCCTCTCATGTGCAGACAATCCATACAGTACGAAGTGTAAACAGTGAACTTAAACTTTCGCTAAGATTACCAACGTTTTCGTCTCTCCTAATGGAATGTCATTCCTCGAGGAGCAAATACACCTGTTTTCCAGCGGGAAAATACATTATCCTTGCTAGTTTTGATGCCCTATACGAATCTAACAGTGTATTATAATTTAAAATTCGACTTTAAATTTGTAATCAGCTACCTTGAAAACTCCATGCAAAATGTTTCACGCATCTTAGGATTTTTTTGAATAATGCAGCGCGCTATGTTGGGGACACCCTTTTGTTTTTTTCAACATTCAACTTTATACTTGTCAGTAATGGCTTTTAAAACCCATGTATTAAGAATTTCATTAAAAACTAAGCTCATCTTCATATTTTGGTGTGCTTTTCGGGAATTTCGCCAACTGTGCTGCAATCCGATAGCGATTCCCAACTGAGTTTGAGTTAATACTGTACTGGACCAATTATCTTAATGAACTTTCTCATATTTGGCCAATCCTTTTTATGCTCATTTTTTAAATCACTTATCACTTCTTACGTATCCCATATAACAGCAGTTTATTTTCAATTAACCCTGATATGGAGCAACTACATCTTACTTTCTCATCGCATGCACTCTGAACATTTTAATTAATGCTAAACGACGGTTTGCTTGAGAAATGATGAGTTACTGGTTTGCCTCACAAAACAGTAACGCACATGGTGTGGAATCACGGATCTATCTTTCCCGTTATCGAAATATTTATCGTTAACGCTTACCCCTAGAGTAGCGCAGGGTTAACAATAACCGTGTATAAAATTCGCTCCACTGATTGTGATAAGCGTTTTGAAGTGCTGTGCGAAAAATGAAGAACGGAGATCGCGTTCTCCCTGACATAAGTTAAATCAAAAAATAACGATAACGCTAGTGCACGCCTTTTGAAGATCCATGATCGAGGCCCTGAGATCTCTTCTTTCATTGAATTTTTTGTGTTTGGGCTCTGGTGTAAAATGGTGTTACATGAGTCCAAGGGTGCCACATAGCACAGACAAGCGTTAAGGGCTTTTAGCAGTCTAGTTTGAGTTGATCATGTCCGACCCAGGAAGCAGCACATAATCAATTATCGGTAGGAGAAGTGCTTGAATGAGTCACAATCTAATGTGCATTGCTGAATGGTACTGCATTAAACGGAATGTTCTCAGACCTATAAAGATCTTCCTCCCGATGATGGATACCGTGGCTTCCCAACTCAAGGTGTTAGAGATGCCGAGGTATTTGATGGATATTGCGTAAGGTATTATTAGTCCGGGCATAGAGAATGTGGTGCAGGATTTGCAAGACGACGTAATATTTTTTTATCGCCGATAATCATGGCGGAGCACTTCGCCGGGTTGACATAGTGCACGAAGGAAACACCGGTTCCGTAGTATATCTTGGTCTCTCTCTAGAAACCTGCGACACAGCCTTCTAAATCTACGCAGTACCCTCCAAACCACAGCGAAGGTTTGTGGCAGGGTGTGAAGATTACCAAATATGCACTATTGCATGCAAACAAGCTACTGCGTGGAAACATGCTAGATAACAGTGTCCCCTGCAGCTAGATGGTTAGTATCTACAGAGTAATGAAGGGATTTCTTGTTATTACATGCATTATGAACAACATATTAAGTGAAAAGTAACATCGCTATTTTGTGTGTTCATCACATTTCCCGAGCACCCTTTTAATGAATCCTGGATTTCTCAAGCTCGGCCACATGTTTCCCGGATGTGTCTACCCCACGATAAATTTTAAGTGATTGTTACACCTAAGTAACTTATGGTTTCAACGCTTTCGATTCTTATACAAGCCATGTAGTCCTCAGGCGAGAAACTATTATATATAATGTCTTCCGAGTACATCATGATGCCGGTAGCCAGTGGTAGTGATGCCAGGCCCCTTACGAAGATGTTGATACCATTTCGGTTCATCGAATATGGTAAACTGTCAAGTAGCTTGAAAGCCAGGTAGTAGTCGTATCCTGACTCACGCCGGAGAGTCTCAGTGTGGCCACCGAGGCATCGTGTCGGACTGAGTCGAATGCTTTATTAAGGTCAAGTGAAACTGTTTCATGACGGTAGTCCATTGCTCACCATTGTCGTCCAGGACGCTAACTAGAGCCACCTGGGTGCCTTGGTGATTACGGAAACCAGCTTTCCTGTTGTGGAGTGACGTCCTCTTAGCACGGGGCGTCAGTTGATCGTGCACGATCCAATCCAAGATCTTGGCCAAGGTGTTAATTATGGGAATAGCTCTATAATCCTTCACTGTTTTCCAGACTGGGAAGATGTATAACCTCCTCTATTTTTATGGATAACCCCGAGCCTGATAGAGTTACGAAATATGTGGACTTAGGGACCTTTGTGGCTGATATCTCTGTCATGAAGTTTGGAGAGGTGAATGTTGTTGGCATTGCAAATATTCTTCTTGACAGCGTTGCGCAAACGCCAGAACTCTTTCCATGAATCAGTGTCCCTATCCCGTAAGAAACGGTGGTAGCTGGGATCCGGCGTCATAATTTCAGAGTGTATGACAGGTGTGATCCAGAGAGCAGGTGGTCATTTCGCTCTACGCTCGACTGCAGGAGTATGTCGACCATACTTTATGCCATAAATCTTTATAATAATGTTCTCCAGGACTCCCACTTTTCCATTGAGGGAAGGTTGTGTTAGGATGCAACTAACTGATGTGAGTGTGGGGTCGGCAAGCAGATTTTCAGCATTAATGTCCCTCAGGATCCGATATATTGCATTTTCCAACATTTTCTGGCACTAGGGATTTTAACTTCACAAAAGATCATGAAAAGATGTAAAGGTCATGACGTGGAATTCCCGGGGCTGTGGCCTCCCTGAAAGGCACTGCGTTGCCACTTGTTTTGCAGATAATGAGATCCAGCCAGTTATCAGAATTGGGACTGTGGTGAGTAGCCCTTAGCGGGAGAAGGAACTACCCTCCCTCGTACATAGCTGTATGGAAGCCTGGTATCTATCCTTATTGATTGGGACATTAACGTCTCCAAGTAAAACGGCACAGTCGTTGAGCGCTGTGTTAAGTGGCAAACTGATAGAGGACGAGGGAGGGAGAGTAATTTTAGGGACAGGGGACAATAAAAAACGCCGACAAACTCAGGCACTCAGGCCCCAATGACACTTCACCGTACGAGAATTCGTGTTTCGAATCCCCGAGGGGGTCCGACTTAGCTGTGTCACTGAACTGTATACGTTCCGCACGTAGAGGGCAACACTGCCCTCTACCTTCTTATTCTGTCATACCTGTGATGTGTGAATTCTGCAAAGGAGTAGGGAGAGGATGAGAGGGGGGTGTGAGAAGGTTTCGCTCAGCTCGATGACGTCATAGTCTCCTCCGGCAAACATGTGGGCAAAGTCTGTCCAGTGCGCGCAGATGGATTTCACGTTATCGTTGGCAACACGAAGCCCTAGTCTGCGGGCGTAGGGAGGAGAAGAGGGGGAGTAGCCGTTCTCGCCTGTTCCGCCATTACTCTCTATCTCGCCATTTCTATCTCGCGCTAGTTTTGTCTCGAGGGAATATGGATTGACGCCGAGCTTAGCGAGGCGGGTGAGGGTGGCAGTACTTACGTTAAAATTAGTTGAACCAACTATGTTACGAGTATTAGCGTGGAAAAAAGTTGTTATGGTGAATGTGCAGGTAAGAGTATCAATGATTCATGGATCATCATGTATTCTGCCTGCTGCAATGCTGTCCATCTATTCTTTTCCTTCGTCCTTGCCTTACCTTCCTTCATTCCCACTCTTCATCATCATTCTCTCGCCTCTCAAGACGCTCTCCATCCCCTTCTACTTGCTTGTATTGTTTACTCCATTTGCTTTGTCCACTCTCCTAACTTATACATCCTAATTCGTGTTATTAGCACTTCTTATTCGATAACCCACTTCCCATTCTTTTTTGTACTTTTTCTTCCGATTTACCCATTAAGAATAATAAGATATGCATTTGATTTTTGCGGATGATTTACATCTAGGGCTTAAGGTTGAGCGCTAAGGAAGTTGCTTTACAGCATATGCAATAGATGATAATTCTTTGTGATGAGGTCACAGTCCCTGGCTTTTTAATATAGATGAAATTACTAGTCACATTCCATCAATACTACAGTACTAATACAAATATTTCGTTCAGATCGACGCATTGCGGTACTTTGCCTGCCGGACTAAAAAATCATTAATTCGTCACAGCCAGCAATGTAAAGAGCTTCCATGAAATGTAATATTCCTAGTCTTTCAATTTCGCTATGGCTGCCTACGTTAACGTACAGAATTTTCATTCTTATCTAACGTTGCCACTGTGCGTAAGAAAAGATTTAAAAGACATTTTACTGGAAATGTAACATTATTCTTGCTACAAAATTTAACAAATGGTACGTGGTGTAGTGGCAATTTACAAGGTACCATGCAATAAGTGTAGGAGTGAAGATACCTCCACACTCAATTGTTTTTGCAACACAATAGGAGGCAACTAGCCGGGAAGGGTGTGTTGATAGAATCATCAGAACAAGGAGTATTCACACCACCCATCATGGCAAGGGCGACCGACGACGGAACCTCTCCAGTCATGTACTGTCATTTCAATTACACCCAGCGAGTGGTAAAGAGTAAAGTATATGTGCAGACCATTTCTGCCAAGGAGGTTTCCTCATCCATTAATGAAATTAACCACGATACCACAGAGCTGTGGCCAGAAGCTCCTCCAGACAACGAGTTACTATCAACGTTTGACCTTTCAGAGGTACATAATGACGCAGAAAGAAAACCTTAAATGAACTAATACTGGAATTCGCGAACATATTCGTGACTAAGAGCGTACCACTCGGATGCACCAGCCTTGTAACACACTCGATAGAAGTAGGTGATGCTGAACCAATAAAGAAGCAAGTATATCGAGTACCACATTCTTTAAGACCTACATTGAACTATGCAATTAATAAGATGCGGAAAAAAGGCATAATCGAAAAGATCCTGGTCAGCGTCAATTATCTTGTTTAGAAAGAAATTAGCTGATGGAGCCCCCGTAGAGTACAGACCCTGCATCCACTATCGCGCACTTAATAGTGTGAATAGGAAGGAAGAGTTCACCCTTCCCAACTTGGATGGGGTTTTTGATCATCTGAGTGGGGCAATGTTTTAATTTACACTAAATCTCTGCAGTGGGTTTTGGCAAGTCGGAATGGACGAGAAAAAAAAGGAATACACTGCATTCTCTTCCCCCTTGCTTTCCTGCTCGAGGTGCGGGTAACCCATTCATCCAGTTTGTGCCAATTCCTCTCCCCCCAACACTCTAAATGGTCCATTTTTAAAATACTCGGTATTGTTCTTTGCTATTCTGGAAACTTCTATGACAAAAAAGCTATCATTTTGTTA
The DNA here is from genome assembly GCA_933228895.1 of Platycnemis pennipes. Classification (NCBI taxonomy): domain Eukaryota; kingdom Metazoa; phylum Arthropoda; class Insecta; order Odonata; family Platycnemididae; genus Platycnemis; species Platycnemis pennipes. The sequence continues at coordinate 113,398,408 of OW121846.1, forward strand.
TAATCACTAATTCCCCTATCTCTGACCGTATTTAGAGCCTAGTCACAAACATTAATCACTAATAAATGAAGACTTATTTTCTTTGGTACGATGTAAGTATTTGGTTTTCTTTCCCACACGGAGAATGTTCTGCGTATGAAGAAGCAAGAGGAGCAATATTTGGGAGCGCCGAAGGACTGGGCTGGATGATAACGAGCTCAACTCCTGGCTTATTCATGTCCACCGCGTGCTCAGAATTCCACACAAATTGTCCTCAAACTTGTGGTTTGATGTAATTATTCTTTAAACGGCAGCATTGAATTTGGCAGCTTTCGTTAAATTACCAAAATGGAGCATTTAACTCAATAAATGCCGCATTCATTGAGTTGGGAGACCAGAATGAAGTAAGGTGGGTCATGGGTATAGTTATTCTCTTCCTAGTTAATGGGAACCATTTGATGCTTCAGGAGCTTTAATTACTCACTAAAACCCATCACAAGGCCTTAAAACTCAGACCAGCTTTGAGAAACCCTTGTGAGTATCCGTTGAAAGTTAAGAGTAACCGTGGTAACTTTACGGTTCTATTTCTGCACAGAATGCGGATATGGGATTACTACAATTGATTACTTTCATGTAAATTACGTCTCAAAATATTTGTTGTTAGTCGAGTACATACAACATGGCATCGTGTCCCTGGATCGGGATGACGGGCGCACACCGTGGGACCCGACCCGTGCGTTCCCGGGTCGTACGTGCCCGTGTGTGCTCGGGCGTCACCCACGGCGCCCTCTTCTCCTCGTTGCAGCGTGACGAGCGTCGCCGGCGTGGCTGGGCCCAGGGCAGGCGCAGCAGGTCCGAGGGGCCGCCGGCCGCGCGCCGCCTGCTCGTCCAATCCGAGTACCGCGTGCGATACTGGAGGTGCGGCCCGCCGACGGCGGCCGCCGGCGCGTGCCTCGTGAGTGGGTGGGCGGGCGGCGGGGAGGGGAGTGTCCCAGGCGGGCGCGGCGGCCAGCCGCCGCCGCCACCGCCGCCGCCGCCGACGCAGCCTAAGTCCCGCCCTGCCGACCAGAGCCACGACGACATGGTACGCAGGAAGGTGCCCCATTTGCCTATCCGGCGCGTGCCACATCCCCAGAACCACATGACGCCGTTATTCCACGGCACAACGACTGACCGAATTCCCAGCAAAACTCTAACCTTATCGACCAACTTCCGAACCAACCTACACTCTTATAAAACATTATGCTAAAACCTTAAATGGTAAACAACTAATGATATCTACAACCAACCCTAAACTGCTGATATACTATGCAGTCAACACGCATTAGCTAACATCCAAACCATGAGATACACTAACCAACCAAGAGTACTTACAAACCGACACCCTGATCATCGATCCCAACCAGCACCAGCACCAATACACTACATAGCCAACCCATAACTATCCAATCTTCACTGTTAAATCCCAGAAACCTACCGACAGTCTAGACAGTAACCAAGTTAGTCTAGACAGTCTAGACAGTAACCAAGTTACTGTATAGACTGTAACTTGGTAGTAACCAAGTAACTTTCTAGTAACCAAGCGACACCTTAAACAACCAGAGCATAAAATAACCGGTACATGACAACACATCTCAGTCCAACAGTTGGCCTTACCGTTACAACAAGTTTTTAACTTAAAATGTAACCAAGCGATGCCCAAAGCTATTGATATATGGCATAACCAGTTGGATAACCGTCGAAAACCATCAGGAAATTTTATCTATTCTAGAGTTAATCCAAATATTAATCGAGTCTTTCTAAATTATTACCAACTGACGTATTACCTACTGCCACACCTAATAGCTGAAACTAACCAACCATCACAGCTACCAACTGACAGAATAGGCTGGAGACATACTAAATGCCGCCGTAAATGTTAACCAACATAATGTCCAACCGGAAACGTTACCGGTAAAGATGCTAACCTACCGAAACCTTTACGACCATACAGTATCCGAATGCGAAAATAGAGAAGCGAAAACTCCAGAAACATTTTTGATCGACTCTCAGGCATCGATATCGTAAATAACTGATACCCGAAAGTACAGACTGTGTAAGAAGCAGCATGCTAACCAATTAACCAACAGGCACTGTAACCAATTCGCTTAAGGCCCCTTCCAACCTTATAACACTCCGCGAAATTTCTCCAAGGAATGCTTCCCTGAATTATGTAACCAAATCTTTCTTGTGAGAGCTAAAATGAACGTTATCTATAAACACATAGTTTGTTTCTCAATTATATTACTTATTCTCGGGTTTTATGTGTATCGTCATTGCTGTTATTATTTATAGGTCTCAGTGGGTGCAGGATAAATGTCGATCGGGTTCGAGTCCGTCGTCTGCCCGGATCCCAGGGTTCGAATCCATCCCGGCGAGGACTTTCACTGGCCGAGGCATGGTTGTTTGTTTAGTCCAATCTGTTAATTGTAAGAGAGGACTTCATAGTCTTGATTCCGAATATTAAGTTAATTGTAAAAGAGGATGTAATCCTAAGTTGCAGATTGAATGCAATGTGATTGTTATTACTAGAACAGGTCAGGTAATTATTCAGGAGATGACACCGGCATTTGCGCCGGTTACAATTTTTGGGTCATAGGACGAGAGTAGGCATTTTCAGGGAAAGTAGGAAAGTTTAAGAGATACCCGGCGTCGGAATTAGCCTGCTATAAACAAAAGGCGTCAAGGGGCCCATCCCTCAACCAAAGTCTAAACTATTAAATATTGAAGTTTAGACCTTCTGACGGACGAGTTACCGTACCCGAAGTGCTATTCACAAAGAACAGAAGTGGAGATCACGAGCATAATGATGAAAAATGTCGACTTCAGCCGGGATACAAACGAGGGCCTTCGAGATGGAAAGCCAGTACTTTGACACCACACACAAATCATTACTTAATTTCACCAATACATTAGTAATGTATATTTCTTTAGTTAACAGTCTCGGCCTTGCGATATGGAAATGTCTTTCATTGTAGGAATGAAGGATGAGAGAGAAATTGAAATTTCTTCTCTTAAATTTATGCCCAACTTCTTAACCTACACACCAGTAGATGTTGCATGACAATAAAACCATGGTCGTGATAAGTAAATCTAAGTGTGGAAATTGGGTGCTTTAATTCACCCTTCATTCCTATAGTGCATCTTTCTCCGAACGAACGGAAGGCTGCCACCCCTCCCTCCAGTTAACAGCTCTACTGAACCCACTTTACGTTCAGTACTTTGTGGTTAGTCCCAAACCAATTGATGCTTTAAGCAACCAAAAATGTTGAGGAACCGTGCTAAAACACACTAGCACCGTCATTTGCCAAAACTCAAAGCATAATCCCCCAAAATAACAGCCACACCGATAGATATCCGAGCCAAATTACACCAAAATTACATTTGACTTGTTAACCAAACGATATATCTATGACCCGACGAATGTCCCACCCATATCATAAATTGCACCCCAACGTAATGACAACACATCCAACCGTCATTTTAACCAGAGGACATGACAAACAACAGTCACACTAACCAACCGGCAAAGTATTGAAACGACACCCTATTCAACTGACTCAAAGAATGTAGGCACACATCGACAGAAATTCTAATGAAACAACACCATAATCAACTAACAAAAAAAATTAACATTATACTATCCAATGAACACCGTAACGTATCAGTTCCCTGATCAAATGATATCCTATTCCATAATGTCCTAAACAGTCTGTTCCTCTACATATCAACCTCGTAACTAACCGATGTCCTGACAAACTAAAAACTGATCAACTGGCAACTTGACTAACCGACTACCTAATATCCGACATCCTATTTACCTGACACCCTGGTTAGCAATGCCATGATCAACTGATACCCTAAGCATCGGATGTCCTTAAAACGGGATCCCTAACCAAATAGTGTTTTCTCTAACCGACGCTAGAACTTTCCGGCATCTCAACCAACCGGAAATCAAACCAAACGATATCTCAACCAAACACTGTCCTACCTTGCAAGCATCTTGATTGACCTAGACCATAATCGTCCGAGACTAATGGCATCATCACCAAGTATCATTCTAACCAATCAACCGATATCCTGGCCAAACAATGTCCTTACCAGCCGCATTCCTAGCCATACCGGCCGCGATCGGCTCGACAGTAACTCGGTGTTGGAAATTCACTAGTCGCGAGTTTAAAATCCCACCTCGTTAATGGAGGTTGTGTTTGTGTTAGTATTAAACATAATGATATGCTAAGGTAGATGGTACAGTACAGCCTCAGCCGTTCGAGAACTATAGATCGTAATCATATTGCTAGTACTTCAAACTATCATACTCGCGTAGCAACTGACATACTATCAAAAATTATTCGTAATAGATGCACACTTTGGTTAGTAGTATATCAATTAGCAGTGTGTTGCCTTAAGTAGGGGTATGAGGGGTATTAGTTTTAAATTCGGAATAGACTGTTGAAAAATTTATTCACATGCAGATCAGTTGGACAGGACAGGATGAGTCAATAAAACTTGAGTCTCAAATAGAGATTTTAATACTTATAGACGTTATTAACTATTAATTATTTTTTTAACGTTTTTACATTAAAGACTGTCATACTGCTACGTCTTCCTGAGAAATCGTGAAATATTAACTCTGAATCAGTAATAGGTAAACCCATGAACATACTGAATACGTTAAGGTGAGAATCACTCCGAACTCACGCTACAAGTAATGCAAGTAGTCGACACAAATATCAAAATGTTTACAAAAGTAGTTCTCGGAGAACTAATAGTTTCGGTAAATCATGCCTTGGATTACAGTTATGCAATTAAAAGAATGAGGTATTTTAACTTCTAATGAATACCCTCTTGTCATTTCGCCGTATCTCCCCGTGACTCGATGCCATACCGAAACACAATGCTTCCCATGACCACAACATAGTTTCATGCATTTCCCTCTCTATCGCAGAAGTTCTCCTCACATCCGTAACCTGAATCTAGGGGAGAGCTGGAAAGATTCATATTCAGATGCCGCGGGGCTTCGAACCACACGAGCACACCTGTGACAATTAAACATAGAGAACACAAAAAATAACACTGAGTGGTTCAAAACCAGGTAGTGGGGAGCTATGTTGACTTCAAAGAAGGTAAAGGTGTAAGATATGAAGCTTAGGAAGGAGGAGATATCAAGAGCGTATGTGAAGTAGTTGAGGGTGTCTTGGCCGTGCGTCCAAATTCGGAAAATATCCTCCATAAAGCACACCCAGCACACCCATAGTAGGGGCTTTAAGGTCTTTTGGGAAAGAAAATTCTGCTCTAGGCACTCATGGGGGTGGGATGTGGATAGTACTTCGCTAGGTTTTAAAAATACCAATGAATATAAGGGGGAATTGGAAGGTGAGTGACGGGCAATTAAGGAACATATTGGAGGTGATAAGGTTATCAGAGAGAAAAGAGGAAGGCATTTTTAGGGCATGTGTGATTGTATGCCAAGGAAGTAAGTTGTTCCAAACAGTTGTTTTTTTTACTATTGTAGGGAAGGGTTTTGGGAGTAGAAGTTATAAAGCACTTTTCTCGAATAGAAAGAGAGTAAGAGATGGGATTTTAGTTAAAGCTAAGAAGACTTAGTTGTTTCTCTTAGCATAATCATATAGACTATTATCTTAACCCTAGTGCCTAAACTATGTATAGATGTACTTCAACAATTCGAGCAATGCGCCATTTTTTCCGCCTCCGATTTTTATTACTGCGGCTATTGTGTTAAACTTAGTTGTACGATTTCCAAGAGTTGGCTGAACCATAGGCTCGTGACGTGCTCCAATATTTTGTCGTTTTCCTCATAAAAATCCCTTATAAATGAGGGAGAAGTTGTTATCAGGGTTTATGGTGTTGATTTAACGTATGGTGCAAGGTATGAAATAGATTTGCGGAGATTTATCTTCGGGAAATTTTTCGGACATTTCCTTTGGTGACGTACTAATGCCTGTTCAGCCTGCCTCTTAAAAGTACAGCCGCTGCAGGTAGTGTTGATAGTGATAAGTCGCCGTGCACTACGAGAGCGAGTATCAATTCTGGTACCTTCCGCGTGAGAACCGTTGTTTGAGAAACGTTAATCGTTTCATAATGAAATTCACATTGTGTTTGTGAGGTTGGTTGAGCGCTATCGTGGGAACATTGGATTAAAATTCTAAATAAAATGGTAGTCGGTTTCATAAGTATTCTTTAGCCTTGTGGTAAGAAATGAAATGAAACGTTCCCATTGGTTGGTAGCCATAATTAATATTATGCATTGAGCTCATACGTAAATGTTTAAATGTAAGAAATGTACTACGATGAATTATTAAAATAAAAGTGCGCAGAATCGTCAAGCTTACAAGTTTCTGAGCATTAATTTAAAACGTAGGTGCAGCGTGGTGGGTGAGGGAATTATAATGAGGATCAGAACCTAATGCAGGCTACAGAGAAAAAAGTAAACCAAAGTGTTTTGCAATGGTCCCACGTATGAATTTCAGTTTTATTGGTGCTTTTTAATGTCATGGGTAAATTTTAATAACCGTAGGTATAAACGTTTCAATATAATCTGTTTGTGATGTACCTATGTTTTCAGTATTACCTTCGTCAGTCACGTTTTTCAATTCCATGAAACTTCTCATAGGTAGCCTCATAGAATGAGGAGTTACATCAGCAAATTCCTCCGCTTAGTTAATTGGCGCTATGCTTGCACGTAGGATATTATGGTATTTTCAAAAGTTTCTGAGACTTTGAACAGTATTTCATTACTGCTGAAATGAATTCCCAAGAATTTTTCTTTTCATTCAATACTTAATGAAATTAATGGTGGAGGCTGATAAATTTTGGAAATCCTTGTAGGAAATGAAATGATAATACTCTGCACTTTTCCACATGAAATCTTTTATCACAAAGGAGTCAACATGTTTCACTGCACTGATGCGAAACACGTTGACTCCTTTGTAATAAAAGATTTTACGTGGAAAAGTGCAAAGTATCATCATTTAATTTCCTACGATACTTAATGGTGCAAACCTCTGTGTGTTTCTGATCCAATACCATACTTTTATAAGAGGAGAATTAAAATATTAACTGATGAGGCTGGATTAATAGCCGTATAAGACCCGAGGAGGAATACAAGTAGGTTAATAACAATAAAACTGAACCTAGTTCCTTTGCATGAGTAGCACTAAGTGAAGACGTCTAATATTTATGTAATATATACAACAGTGAAGTTTGCGTAAAATTGGTGATTAGCGTAAATAACAAGATGGTTCGCTCCCCACCGGAGTTGGTGCAAAAGAGTTACTTTTCTGTCATGAAAATTGAATTCTTGAAACTTCGGTCAGCCATGTCCTAAAGGCATAAGGTAGCTGAGTGCTGATTTAAGGCCGCAATAATCGTTCTCTCTCAACCTCCTTCTCATTTAAACCATATGTAAAGAGAAGACACGACTGCGGTTGTACTAATATACGAACGGTAAGAAAAGTTTACGAAAAGAATTATCAGGGAGAGGGTTGAGTTGTGGTTTAAACCAATATAATTTAGAAGGTACGAGTTCCTTCAATATATTAGTTAGTCATATACATGCCAGTTCTTGGTTGGTTAAATCTTTTGCTGTTAACCACTCGTCAAAATCATTATGATCCAATGAATTAGAATTTTCTATCAGACATTTGCATTATCCACGGAGAAATTCGCTAAAGCAAGCGATGATTGCTCTATTTTTTAACCTTTTTAAAAATAGATTGCTCTGTTGTTTAATTACTGCTAGAAAACTTGGCAACGTGCTCGGTTTTTAGCTTGTATTTTGGCGGAAAACGGAAGTGTCGTCCCTGATTCTGGTACCGTCACTGCCAATTTAACTTGTAAATTTGGTTCTAATTCTATTGCTATAGTTCAAAAGTTTACCATTCTATTGATATGGACTTCTGTGAGAGGCCATGTTCGATGGAGGCTGAGAAACAGGTGTCGAAATTCAGTTCGCGCCTCAGCGCCTTGGATGTGAAATGGGGAACGTGAATATTTGCACGACGTGGAACGATTGCGTATTCGCTGATTGAATGGAGCCTTGTCAGATGTGGTTCAGTGGTCAAGCAGTGTATTTTAAAACACTGTTTTGTGTTGGCATGTCTCGAAAGCTTAGAATGAATAACTGATTCCGGTTTTCCGTCCACTCGAGATGTGGTGTGCCAAGAAATGGGACGCATTTTCCAACTAGGTACGCTTTTATGCAGCGGTTTCTTCCAATAGCGGTTTGATACACGATGCACAAGGGCTGCGGTTGAGGACGTTCCCATGGTTGAGGGCCGTCGTTAGATCACGGGACAGTTTTTAAATGCTCCGCTAGTATTGGATCTTTCTAAAAGTGTTAAAATTCTTGTACAATGATGCTGGCCTTTTGTATTTCATGGCAGATGGGTGAGAAACAATATTGCTATTGTTGTACATTTAGTAGAGGATACTATTTAATGTTTTAGAAAGATAGTGTCTGAAGAAATAATGCATTTTTGTAGAATAAGTTGCAGGTAATCTTGTCCAGGGATTGGTGAAATCTCTTTTATTTCATATAATAGTTAGTGAGAATATTTTTGAGAAAAAATGCGATGGCGTAGTATATAAGATAAGTACTTGATTTATTTTTACTGTCTAAGTGATAGTTATCTACAGGTAAATTTGTGTATCGGAAGATTTTTCATGGAAAGATATTAACACTAGAACGCCTGAACTCGCTTGTAAACCTAGAATGCCTACGCGGTCATTTTAATCGGAATTGATAGGTCATAGCGATCGGTGTTTAATTTTAAATATTTCAGGAATTATTAGAGAAAAGTTATTGTCAAAAGTGCTTTTTAGCTATATGTCTTAAGTCTTGGAGTAAGGGGAGAGTCCTTTCGTCTTTCATTGGTGTTGCGTGAGGCGTTGGACCTGGTGATTTTTCAAGAAGTTTTGCTGTTTTCTTCTGCCAACAGAAGGTAAAGCAAAAAAAGAAAAGCAATATAAAAAGTGGAGGTTAGAGAATTATCAGGAGTAGGCACTTGTGCACGCCCATGTGTCAGCCTTGATGCCCGCTTCGAATTCAGCCCCGATCTCCTATCCCTCCCGTCCCAGCTTGTCGGTTCATATGTGCAGTGCTGGTGTCCCCATTGCCATCAAAAGAAAACCAGAAATCCCCGTAAACTGTCAGCCTTCGAACAAAAGAAAGAAAAATGGTAGAAGGAGAAAAAATCACTATAAATTAGTGGAGGAGAAAAGGAAAAAGATTAAGCGGAGCTAATGCTGATGAAGTCAATGCAGTTTCGTCAGAATGCGCGGCAAGAGCCGTATTTTTTATTTAAAGTATACGGAGAAAGTAGATACGTTTTCAGATAATCTAGTAAAACTGGGCTGAAACAGATAAAGGCATAGGGAGTAAAGAATGGAAATTAGCAGCGGGGGTGAAAATTTAATTTCGAATATCACAATGTGTTATCACAATAATTGAATATATGTGATACACAAACTCTAATACACTTTTTGTCTACGGTAACGTAAGATGGGGGATTTTTATCAGACGAAAAGTAATTTACTTAAAACTTGAACAGTTAGCGCATAAGCTTCATCCGTAATCCTCTGCGATATTACTCAATTCTCGTAGTGCTCCCTGTGGTGTTCACAAACGTCCACTGGACATTTTTCCAATTCACTAGACACACTCAACGCATGCCTCTCCAAGCTTGAAATCACACTGGGTATTCGATGTTCACGACCCCGATGCCCGACTTCAGGGAACTAAAAATTTTGCCGTCATGAGACAACATAGTACATACATACAGGCGAGTGAAGGTTCACCAGCAACAACGCCGTATCTTATGGCGCTTGACATAAATTGTATGGCGTTTTATGACGCTAAGTACAAGTAATAGGTACTTTGTTTGAATGTTGGCGTCCGCCACCCCCTTTCCTTAGCCGACTATCACGCCTCAATGGTGTAGTACTCCAATTCATGAAACCTAGAGATACAATCTTCCTTAGCACAACTAGCGCGTGGAACGAGAACATTGAACGAGAACATATGCGGGAAAAATGACCGCAAAGGCTTTCTAGGTAAAAATAATTTTTAACTTATCTAAGTGACTGTGAAAAAATCTTTGCACCAATTTGATTACCTCATTTAGTTAGGAAAAGCTATGGAGGTAAGTATTTTTATGATAAAAAATGAAGGGGAGGGGGAGAGTAAATGAAATGTCAAGTGCGGTCAAGATGACCGAACAAGCTTTCTAGCGTTATAAAATAATCATGCAATGCGTGTATCGTGGATATGGTGTTGCGGACGTTTTGGAAGAATTATAAGGACTCCTCACTGTAGGTCCAGATGACGATGTAGATCCTTAGTACCCTTAAAGGTAGTTCCATTCCCTCCCATCTCACCATGAATAAATTGGCCTGTGAGGGAGAGCTGTAACCGTCCTTTTCGTTCACTAAGATAATTCGCTGCAGGAGGGAAACAATGTACGCAGTTACGTGTTACCTCGACGAGCTTTGTGCGGATGTTGGTGGATGGTTTTCATGGAATGAAGCGCTCATAGAGGAAGTGGAGCCCTTAGATCCCACGCAATCTTTGTGCAGAATTGAAACGCAAAGAGACGTCACGTCTAGATTTGCATGAGTGCCATTTTCTTTGGTTAGTTTATTGGTGTCTGAGGGAAGTTTTTGGAGATGACGGGAGTTCCTGATGAATTCTGGGTGAAGGTAGAAATCTAAATCCGCAGAAATGTGTTCAATGGATGAATGGCGGAGGGATATAATGGGGCAGCTAGGGATCTCCGGTTCATGTATTATGGGGTGCAGGAAAATAGTGATTTAACGGCCATTTGGAGAGGATTTTCATATCTGCTTAAGGTAGACCTTTCATGGGGCAATCTGCCTAAAACAAATCATGTTAACTATCTATTTGGGAGGTAGGAATGGTTTCTTCAGGTTAGAACAAAGTGTAAATTATCTGATACTAGGGCTGAGTGATACATGGGTGTGAATATCGCACTGACATTTTACGTATACATTACAAATGCTTCGATATGTCAACTTCGTGATGCGATTTGGTGATATCACATGATGCCGTGTGAAATGTGTTGTTTCCCAAGCAACAGTTATGAACTAATGATGAAAAAAGATATCGTGTGGTACAGCATATCGCGTGATATCGCATATCACATGGACTGATATATCGCCTGATATATCATAGTTTCAGTAATACTGTTTCACATAGCATAATGTACCTTATCGCATTCAAATGGTGCGACCATCATTGCATTCTACCGAAAGCGGAATAAGCATGTGAGCTTAATGAAAGCTATTGAATGAACACCACCGAGTTATGGCTATGGCACTTACTTCATGTATCCGTAAAATACGTAGATTTCTCATTAGGTTACCCCATGTGCCTTCTTCCTCCACTCACACCCTCTTGAATGCTGTCTTCTTTTCCCGAAACCTTGGTTTCCATTTTGTTCCGTCTCAAAACACGCCACAAGCAAAATGGCATCCCTCAACATTCGCAGCTGCACCAATCACTCTTCCCCTGCGTTACTTCCCCTCCATTTGAATAGCCATTCCGTAAAAAACCTGCGCGGTGCCCAAGAATACAAAATCGGTCTCCTTTGATACCAAAAATCCTTTTCCATCAGTTCCAGGAGAAACACTCAAGCAAGTCAGTAATTTACTGCGTTCCTCCCAACGAAACAAACCACTTATGGACGACTTTTATATACCTATTACAAATAATTATTTTTGCGCAGAATTACTTCCAGCTCCACTCATAGTGTTTACCAGCCAGCAATTGGGATTGCTAGGCGATCAACTCTCTTCCCCCACAGCTGGAATTTTTTTCCTAACTCCTTACAAAACAGCACTTAACTTAGACCTCTTGAAGTTCTACTCGTATGTTTATGTACGATATACCCTGACTCAGGTGCGGAACAGAGCATCAGTCACATTTGTTTCTAAAAAAATTGAGTTCCTTGCACTCCAGCATAACTTTTACAATGGGCAAAAACAATCTTGGAGTCATCAAAGCCCTTTACATCACCATCTCCATCAAAAATCTGATTTGTGCATTCTACGTTTCACTTCACCCACCATTCCTCCCGTAAACATGCGGCCTTCCACGCATTGATGTACCACCACCTTATCCACTTGCTCTTATCACATGATAATTTAAAAAAATAACTGGATACTATCCATGTCATCGCTAGGAGTATGAATTACACTTCAAAACTTGTTACTTGCATTCACTGGGAAAATGAAGAAATGTGCCATCAAACAGAGTTTCTTCTCGCATATCACAAATTCTAACCCAAAATGGCATTCTCTTTTATTTATTGGGCATATGTCATGCAAACTTTCCGACCTGTTACCGAAGACCTATGAAAGAGTATTTTACTCCTCTATCGCCATTGGAAAAATCTTACCCAACGCAAAAGACACTATTGAAAAATATCCATGCACACTCCAATTGCATGACTGCTGTTCGTGTTACACGGGAAAACTTGTAAGTGTTATCTTGATGCGCAACCACGAACATGCAAGGTGTTTCAATAATTCCAATCCCACATCCCAAGTCGCCAAACATTCAGTCGAAAGAGGCCATACCTGCAAATTCCGGCTCGAGTTGTGCCCGGAGGAACGATCAATGGCTCCAGTTCCAAATAAACATAAGAGGGATTGAATTAGTGAGGGGATTGGAGCACGTAGGTGAATGACCTGGTGTTTGGTTGGGAAGGGGGTAAGACGGATTTCAAGAAACTTAGACGGGGGTGAGAGGCAGATGGGAGTGTTGGGGAATGTGTGAGTGTTGGACAGTGCACAGGACATCGCACGGAACTGCGGTGGTAGGCTGGGTGCATGCTTTTATCTGTCATTCCTTAGCGGTCATTCTGCCACCCGACGCAAAAGGCTTCATCATGCTTCAATTATCACCCCCATGGCTCCTTCTAGCTTTAATGAGTTTTGGAGAGCTGTTGTCGTTACAGAAACACTCGAAATAATACCAATTAATAGAAATTTAAGATATTGGTCATTTCTGAGTGGTGTAAACGTTTTTAAGTCTGTATTTCCAATTACCTTGGTAGGAGCGCAAAATTTTATATGTTTTCAGTCCATTATGTGCTGTTTCCGCTTTTATTTGTTTATATCATAGTTTTGTTCTAAAACCATTTGTTTGAAATTCAGTGACATTGGTGACCATGCAGAAATTTGTAATGATTCAATCAATAGCGTGATTTTTGTTTGGTGCAGGCATATAGCTCTCATAATGGCTGTTAACCTTATATGTAGAAAATGGGATCTATTCCTTTCTTTTGCTATCCAAATTCAAAATATTATCATCTGCAGTTTCAAGTTCCCGTTATTAATGTTAGTAGCCTAAGTAATCTAATGAATTCAAATGACTGTTACGCTTATGGTTTTCTGAATCACTTCAAGTTTTTATTCTTAATTTCTCGGCTACTTTCCTAAATTTTTACTTGTACCAGCCTTGGAATTCAACGAAAAAATAAATTTCTGTACTACTTTTTTAAGGAAGCAGTTATGAAAATCTGTTTGGAACTAGAGAGGGTACATTTTTCATCTATTTTGACTGATGAGTATCGGGGATAGTATTGCAATAATCATAGCCCTAACGTTAACCTTGATAGATGGCGGTAAAACACGTTCTCTCAAGCTACCACCACATTCAGTGAATGACTGTCACAGACAATTCTGTCCCAAATATAGCTTTCTGTACACAAAATATAAAAAAAATGAATAGACAAAATATCTGAAATTCGTTAACCAATTTTCATAAGAGACCAATAATAACTATTGATATTTTTTATAAGTTTTTGAGTTATAAGAGGAGCCCAACGTTGATTTTCACGAGTAAATAGTATTTTTTGGTCAATACTAATAATATTTTCCTGAAAATAATAATGCGTTAATTGCAGATTATAATTGGTTTAATTTACAGAAACTTAATTTGTGAATGATCAGTTTGGGTGAGTTTTTTTAATTTTCATAATTTTCGTAGGAAATGCGCTTATAAATTTACAGAAACTTAATTTGTGAATGATCAGTTTGGGTGAGTTTTTTTAATTTTCATAATTTTCGTAGGAAATGCGCCTATACGAATCGGGAATTCATTGCCAATATATATTTTGAGCTATGAATGCCAGCCTTTTAACTTATTGGATCTGAAATAGATATGATCATGGTTGTGTAATAGAAGAAGGTATCTTGCACACACTGTTTTAAATATACTCAGATACAGTCTTTAACATAATGAAATAATGTATATTTTTCGTAAGACTTCCAGCATTGAGACAGTTTCCTCACTTCACGAAAAGTAAATGAGTTGCTGGAAAATTAATCTGGGATGGATTGGCTTTATTGTTTTATGAATTACTAAAATACTCGGTTACTTCGCTCCACTATGTGTGAAGCAAATAAAGCTAAAATATCGGGTAATTATATGCGATTTTTGGTTAATCTTAAATGGACTTGATGGGTTTTATTGATAGAACTGCACGGGAGCATAGTTATAATATCGTCGCCATGTCTGCTATTAGCGAAGCACGGAGGTCGAGCTAACGGAGTCGATTTTGGAAGTGCTCCTGGTAAAAAATGCACATCAATGCAACTATCGCCGGTGCTAAGCGATGTCAATGATGCAATGAAGCATTGGCCTCATTGGGCACCCCAGATCGCTGACCGTCTCACGCGAGTGACGTAACCCGTTGCGGGCCACGTGTGCTTGTTGTGTGCACAGATGACCGCCAGCTACCCACCGGCCGCGCCGGGCCACCCCACGCGTATCAGCACCGAGTACCGCCTGCAGTTCGCTTGGCCGCGGGAAGGGTCGGCCGCCGCCGCCGGCAGCGGCCCCGCCAAGGGGGGGACTACCGGCAAACGAAGCGCCCCGACCATCGCCGCCGCTGCCGCCGCCGCCGAGGCCAACGCCGCCGCCACGGACGGGGGCGGCCCCCCGCCGCCTCGAAAGTCTTTGTCCATGGGAGCCATCCGGCCGGCCGGCCATCTGCTCGCGGCGCACAAGAAGCGGTCGGAGCGCGCCGACGACGAAGGTGAGGTCCCAGCGCGCATCCACCCTTCCGCCATTTGCCCATCCCACACCGCCATTCCGTGGCCCACAGCCGACATGTGTCCCCAACACACTCCGCCCCCGGGCTGCTCACACACTGCATTCGCTCCCGTTCTCAAGCTCCCTACGTGCGCGCTCACATGAACACTTGCTCGCACTGTCCTAGTGCAGTGATACACACTGAAAGGCAATGGTGGTTACGGAGAGGGGATACTGATTATCTTGGTCATGTGAGGGAACCACTCGGAACTACCATGGTTTACACTTCCATAAAAGCAGCTAAAATTAAACGGCATTCCTCTACAATTCTACATCTTTAGACACCTTTCATATGTCCATTAGTTGAAAAATGTACTCCATAGTTATCTTTTTCGTTGTACCAAACGTTGATATACATCTTGCTTCCGGCGTATATATGGTGGCCTTTGAGATAATAGGTACAGTTCGAATGGACGGTGTCGTCCTTATTCCACTGCAATGGCACAGGCTCATGCTGGTGAATATGAATAGAAAATGAGATATCGCTATTCTCCACCCTAAAGAATCGGAAATTTCTCGTGGATATTTTTGAACAGAATGGTTACATTAGGAGAGAACTTGATTCCCCTTGCTGCAGGGTCAAATGCTGCGGCCGAGGTCTGGCGGACAACCAGCATTAATTTTCAGCCCTCGCTAATAAATGGAGCCGTTTCACACTCCATTTAGCTCCTTTTCACCCTTATTCACAACTCGCGCCTACCCTGGCTGTAGGTGACCTAATTAGGTTTTGAGTGCTGCAGTCTCGATAGTAATTCAGTTTTATATACATACATAACAAATAGCAGGTCACAGCTGTGATGACTAAATATGAAAAGGACACACACAACATGCGGGAATATTTCGGGAGTCACAGCGGTCAATTTCAACAAGAAGAGGATGAATATTATATTCCTGCAAGTTGTGATTGTTCTTTTACTTCTGTATAGTGATCCTCTCTTCGTTCAAAAAGGTGGCTGTGACCACCGAAATGTGTGTGCGCCTACAAACGTAGCTGTATACTTTTATTCACACCTTGTATTACGTAGTTTTATATATTTATAATAAGTGTTCGAAATGAGTTCGGTATTCAGCATTGCTTAGCTGCCTGGGTCGGCAACCAACAGGGTGCACCATAATTAGCTGGTATTGTGGTGAAAATTGCCCGCTTAGTTTAATCATATCCATCCTAAATGCCGTAAATTACCTGAATTTTCGAATGCCTCTCCCCTAATAGCTTTTTAGGAGCGTAGAGTAGTGGCGTAAGGAAAAGCCTGCTGAAGAGTCTGATACTGAGTATAAGATTGCAGGGCGCCGGGACATGGGCTTTAGGATGGAGGAAGGATATGTCTGCTTGTGGGATGTGGCTTTGAAGAAAGATGGAGGAGGTCAGCTAGATGGGAAGGAAGGCAAAGGAAAAAGGGTGTGCTGAATATGATATTAAGGAGAGGCATTTCTAAAAAGGAAAATATTTCTTTCCTCATTTTCGTACTCTGAGGAAACGCAGCTTTCACTAGTTTATGGTCGCTGATTGTATCGACAGTTTCAACTTTTAACACATTTTCCGGTGAATAAGTGACCGGTATATCATGAGCGTATTCCACTCCATTGAATCAAGTAGTTACTATTTTATTTTTGACTCTTGATGTTAAGATATGCATTACTGACTCTCAATTTCTTGGTCGCGACCCTTGACAGGCTTGTGGTGGTGTGTTTCCCGAATTCTGATGTGTTGAAATCTCCGGCGATTGTAACGTTTGTTGCCTCAAGACTTAACGATGCTTTTCTGCCAATAGAGTGCTGACATTGAATTGATGCGGGTTGGAGTTGTTCTACTCGACGAACCAGGGGGCATCACTTTCAATGTAACAAATTTTATGAAACGCCAGACAATGTTGGTTTTGTGGCAGAGGAATAAAATGCTTAAAACGAAGAGTGGATTTAGTATCTGGGATGCTGGATTTAAAGTTTCCACGAGACTGCAGTCAGATCCGTCACATGCCCTCTATAATTCTGTGAAATAAAAACAATATTCCTAGAGCCCCTGGGTGCAACGGTTTTCGATCTCTTAAAGTTACCGATCTTTTTTTTAAGGATTGCAGGTAAAAGACCCGTAAATATTTTATATTATTAGAAAATATTCGTGTACCATAAAACGACGTTTCTAACGGTGTGTTGATATTATATGATAAATTTTGTATCCGAAGTGTTGCGAAAACATTCTCACTAACTTTGTTGCTAAATTCTATAATTGTTTAAGTTCTAAGCCCTATGCACCGTTTTTGAAATATTCTCTCCTATTACATCCAGGATTTCCTCTTCCCTAAATCCCTCTCCATTTGGCACATCCACTTTTTTTCTCACGGTCTTCCTTGTGGGGCCTTTTCTTATATGCTTCCCTCTACTCTCTTCGTGACCAATCGAGTATGAAACAGGGTGTGCAACACACCTCGGTTTCCTCTGTCGTACAGTGCTTAATACACTTACCTCTGCTCTTTTGCCTATCTCTTTATTGCTCACGCCATCCGTTCGTTTTAATATTCAGCATCCTGCGCCAGTACCGTGCCTCTTCCTGCTTCCTGATTACCTTTTCCCTGATGGTCCACTTCTCGGATCCATGATGCCATTCGGCCCTCTCGATTTTACCCGAGATAACGATTTCATTTGAGAAGCGGAGCATGTTAATTTCTTAACTTATTTTACACCTTACATATAGATAGGCTTATAGGTTAGACTTTGAGGATCTGACCCGGTGGGAAATCCAGACAGATTTCGCTAGTATTCTTGTCCTAGTGCTTCCGGCGAGTGTTCTTTCCTATTTGGTTCCTTCAGCTTCCACGTTTTTTTAAATAACGTGGAAACTTTTTTCTACCATATTTAATGAGATATTCTTGTGTTTTCAACATTTATTCCTCAGTTTCTTAATAGTTTGGGCATCTTGTTCAACTCTGCTTTCTCGAAGGCCTTCTTCTGGTCCACGAATGAATCATGGCTTGTCAAAGTGAATTATTTTTTAAGCCATAACCTACACGGTCCAGTGATTCTTTTGAATACCCGCGTTAAGTTTTAAAAAGCCAACATTTCATCTCAACAATTCATGGTTTTCGATAGAAAAGATTTCGCCGAAGAGAGAATGTGGAAAATTGCCAAATGTACTTTCAAATCACCAGAGGAATAATCAAGGTTCTATAAGGTGGCGTTCACTCAGGTGGGCCTTTACGTCACAATTGTGACGTATATTTCCCTTAACACTAACATCCTCCCAGCAGAGAAAGGGAGCATTAGAGTAGGAACATTTTAAATTCTGCAGCTTTGAGGATTGGCGGAAAAAATATTTAAATTGACCAAATTTCATAACAGGCTCAATATTTTGAATGCAAATAAAGTCATTTCCATACTACTAGGATGCAAAAAGTTATTTAAGGAAAGGTATTTGCTGATTTTAACCCTACTCCCACGGTACAGGGTTCGTGGGATTGTGATACCTGCTTCATGATGTTAAATCTGAATCCTCATATGATATGTCAGTAGATTTGAAAGTCAGATGCCTCTTTTTCTCGAAATCTACCCTAATTATTGAAAGCAACAAGTGTCATTGAGGCATTTGAGTTGAAACAAGTCGTCTATTTCATTGCCTCCTTTTCTCTAAACTCCTCTGAGCAGACATGATGCCAGCCATTCACTTACCGAGCTGTCACTTCTTATTCCAATTTCCTGCTCTAAAATTCGATGGCTATGCATATATTAAGAAATATTTCTCTTCTACTCTCTAAGATGACAAAATTTCACCAGATTAAACTACGCCTAATCCTTGTTGATTTTGTTTTTCTGGAGCATCATTCACATTATAACTATCTATTTAAGATTTATATTAAAAGCAAAAGGCATGCAAATAACTCAAAAACCCAACCCCTATATTTTTGCTAAGAGTTATACCTTCTACAGAGTCCCTTAATGTAATAATCTTACAAATATGATATTGACTATAAGTATGGATCGAAAAATTCTCAACGTAAGGTTCACTCACACATCAAACTAAATGTGGGTTTTTTTTGGGACAATGTAGCCATTGATCTACCCTATTGTAGAGCCATTGTAGAGGTCTACCGACACTCAACCCGTTGGCGATCGATCAAGGGAATCTTCGTGTTTAGTCGGCCGAACGTTGACGATTGGTCTCGGAGATCTCCGCTTTCTGACACGTCTACTTATTTAATTTCTGTTATTGAAATATAATCAACATGAAATTTAATATTAGTAGGCTGAATATTTTTTAAATCTGTCAATAGAGCATTTATTTCATACACTGAAAATTATTTTACTTGTATGTATTTTAGAAATAAGCATCATATACTTTCATAAATTCTTAACGCACAAAGCTAAGAGTTCGCTGTGGATCATCCCGTGAATAAATTCGTATTATTATTACATTTTCCAAAAGAATGGCAATAATAATCCTTCTAATGTATTTGCATGAATAAGAGTAAGAGTTTAGTGTGTACGTAACAAAGAACGTTGAATCGATGATGCGTCTTCAATCCGAGAGTAGTATGACCTAAGCTCTTCTGAGTTTCTCAGATGCCTGATATAAAGTTGCCTCAAGTGGAAAACGAATGACCATCACAGCACGTATATGCACGGTTGACCTTATAACTTGTTATGAACCGTTTCTCACGACGCGTATTTTCATTATGTGTGACTGTCATAGTTGGGAAAGTTACCAAAAAGCTTTAATGATTTAAGTTAAACTCTGTAAAAAGTAACTAGTTACAGGTTATTTTTCTGAAAAAGTAACTAGGTAAATCTAAAAAAGTAACTTCGATAACGTAACGCAACTTTTTAACGAAATTTTAAGTTAAAATTTACCTTTTTAGTTATTATGCAAAGTGGATGATGTGGTAATGTGGGCCTTGATGGCTTTTGCTTTGGCAAGCAAAGCAAACACTGAAAATTGGCATTGTTGTTTTTTCCATCCGTATGAAAATTGTTTATAAATATTTGGAATACCGGGCCAAAAAAAAGGAATTTTGAAAGTAAAAATGTAAGCAATATTTAATTAACTAAATGGAAATATCTAAAGGACTATGAAATTTATCTGCTCCTCGTTGGAGGTGAAGGTCCGCTCTTCGTGAAAGGTGGAGTTCAGCTCTTCGTAGAAGGAAGCAGTTCAGAGATTTGCCTCAAACGCAATAGAAACAGTTACAACTCCTGGAAATCTTTGCGCTCAAATTCGAACAGGTCAACATTCGCCAGAAATTAGTGAAAAAAATGCGAAACTGAAGATAGTTTTGTATCAGTTGATGCATAATTTTAGCGATTCAATGTTAAATCTTTTAAAAAGTAACGGTTAAGTTAATTAGTTAAATACATTTATAACGATTAATTTCAATCGTTTATTTTTAAATCATTAATTCCAACAATGCTGACTGTTAACGAAACATGCGGAGGGGCCCCAACGGTCTGCGACAGCTTTCAACGCTTCCCATATCGTTAGCGTCCTTGGTAGAAAAGGAACAGATGCCCTCCATGCCCCAATCTCTTCTCGTCTTTAGTCTCAAGCATTTGC
This sequence comes from Platycnemis pennipes, assembly GCA_933228895.1. Taxonomy (NCBI): domain Eukaryota; kingdom Metazoa; phylum Arthropoda; class Insecta; order Odonata; family Platycnemididae; genus Platycnemis; species Platycnemis pennipes. The sequence goes on from OW121846.1 coordinate 113,419,107, forward strand.
CTTGCCAGGAATGCATATTTGTTGGTTTTTGGTAGCGCTAATGTTGTGTGCTTACCTCCTTGGAGCTCTAAAAATACCCCTTAGGCAGAATTATCATCTCTTTAGATGCATACCGCAGTGCGTCTACCATACGGATGTGCCGTAAAGCTTAAAATCGTGTCCTTAATCAAAAAACTATTGGTATACAGAAATTGATCTCTCAGTTTTCCTGAGTGTATTTTGCTGTTTACTTCAATCCTACTCTGTCATGATGGGAGTCAACGGGCAGTAGTGTTACTTGCGGACTGACAGGAGAGGATATATGTGTGGAAATTGTATTGATAAGCTATCCGACTTGTCAGATGATTGTAAGGAAGGAAGTGAGAACTCATGCAGTGATATTGAATTTGAAAACAAGAGGAAGATGAAAAAAGTTGCTCAGTTGCTTAACACTAGTGATAGTACCTAATTATGAAAGAGCAGGCAACGTTGGCAAATTTGTTAAGGTCAGCAGTAATAATTTGAACAAAAATGCTTTCCTTTGAAAAAATTTCAGGGCATCGAAGGAATCACTACTGCACCAGGATACTAGGAGTGAGTTATGGTAGTTTTTTGCAGAAGGGGGGAAGTCTTGCTGCTCGCGTGGGAACACGAGAAGGAAGTCTGAATGATTTCCACTATTGATGAAGCAAGTATGGGAGAGGGAAACGAAATAGGTGGATATTTGATTAGCATAAAAAAACCATGTTAGATATTGGACAAAAATAAGTACATGGATGCATATAAGAGCAAATAGGGCAGCTATATACCCAGCGTACTTCTCTCTGCTGAGGAAAACTAAGAAGCGGACAAAAAATGTTTTGTGGTCAATCAGATGTGCCTTATTTTGTAGTGTACGAAACATTGAAGAAGAATTTCCAATTGAGTTTAAAAAGATTTGTCGTGAAAAGAGCCAAGGGTTAGGCTGAGGGAGAGGAGAGAAGCGTTCTCCAGAGATGATGGCTCCGAGGGAGGAGGGCTGACTAAGCGAGCACCTCATCGGGGCCACCCGGCAATGCTATCTGGGGGAATGCTGAAGCACACTCTAGGGAAGATAGTGAGCCAGGGAAAAAAGAAATATCCCCTGTGCATGTGTCTAGTTTGCTCCACAGAGAAACCAGAAAGGAAACTTGGTATTTGTGTGGATTCTGAAAGGTTTCACTGCATAAAGAAGCGTGTTTCACCCAATATCACACAAGTAGGATATATAGGATTTCTGGTCAGTAAATGAGTTCAAATTTCATTGTAATATGTCAGAAAATAAACTCGCCAGAGCAATCGCCGGAACACCTCCATCAATTAGCAGCTTGCACTTACTTAATTATGTTTAAAAATCATTTAAATACCCCGTCATTCATGAAAAGGTTGGAATTAAATACCCGGTCTCCAATGTGGTCAGTGACTCTCAAAAGGTATTCATGTAATTAATAAAAAATACCGAACTTGAACAAGTTAATGATGGCTTCGAAATTATTATCCTCGCCGTAATCCTAAGAAATGGGATTGAGGATTATTTCCATCATTGATCCAAATATTCCTTCAATTTATTCGCTTAATCTGCATCATCAAACAGACTTTCTTTATTTTCGGCCTGAGTTGCACTTGGCAGTCGTTTGCCTTATTCCTGAATTTCTGCATCAATGGAATGTTTTCAATTTGATGTTGCTCTTACTCCTGAGCTTCTCCCAGTTTGTATTTTAGTATTGTATTTCACTAGCTTTTCTTCCCTCCTATTCCGATTTCCCAGTCCTTAACAACCTTTATTTTTTCATCTTGAGCTTCTTCGGCGATACCGTTTTTCAGTTTTCTTCTCCTCTTATTTGCTTTATTACTTCAGTGACTTCATCGTAGATTACATGCACGTATGCTTCGTCGTAATCCCTCGTTACCATGTGAATCCAGAGGTGCATTGTGGTGCATCAATGTGATGCACAATGGCGTCTCTGGATTCTGCCTGTCTTCACTCCTTTAGCCAAATATTGCCATCTTAAGAATCTAAACCTACTGCCCATGGCACAGCCCCTTTTTCAAAGGGAGAAGTTATTATGAGTGAAGGCATTGTGAGTAAGGATGAAGTGACGGAGTGTCCAGTGAGGAATGATGGGCTAGGAATGTGTGGAGTAGGGCGCTAGTTTAGTAAGTGGCGAGGGGAGAAGAGGTCTTCGGAATGACGGATTGAGGTGTAGAGTGAGGTGACATCGATGGTGGCCATGACAGTGGTATATTATCTGGCAAGTGGAGTGTAGCTGAGGCGTTCGAGGAAGCGATAGTTTTTTTTTCGTGTATGACGGAAAGCAGTGGATTAGTGGCTGAAGGTATAATTAGGGCGATCGAGATCAAGACCGAAATCGCAATTTTGTACACGAAATCGTTAGATGGAAACGAAAAAAGAATTTTGGTGAAAAATTAATCTTCTAACCACAACGATTCACTCATAAATCAAACATTAAAATAAGCAAAAGGTGACGCCCACCGAAAATGCTGCTGTGATAACATTGACGTCATTTTCCTCCCGTCCTTGACTGCTTTTAGGGGAGGGGAAGGGAGTGGAGGGGGATTCTCGGAAGGTCTGCTCGCACAGATGCTGTCGCAATCGCTCCGATTGGCCGAGTCAGCTGTGTCCCCCCATTGCGATAAGGCAAAGTAGCTTCGCGGGCTCAGTTGTGATTGGATTAAGTCGATATACGTCAGAGGTTGCACCACACCCACTTTTCCGAAAGGGTTAAAAACATCAGCTTTTCGCCGCTTATAACTCGGGAAATAATTGTCGGATCAAAAAACGGAAAAATACGGGTCTTTTTATTTTACAAACTCTATGAGATTCGGCTATAAAAAATATGGCAAACGACCCCATTCTACAAAAGAGGAGATGCTTTCGGTAATAACAAGCAACAGCATCTCCAATAGCTACCATGCAAACCCAATTTACAGGTACATTACCTTGCTCTCTTTCCATCCGAGACTACCACATTGTAACACCCCAGGATAGCTTAATAGATTCCTACTCAACCACCACTAGTCCCTCCTCTGAAGAATATACCCAGAACCCCTTCTTAAAAATCCTTAATTAACCCTACTCCCCCAAAACCCTTCCTTGCTATAGATAAAAACCTCTCACTTCGCACAGATCACCTTCATGGTGTACAGTTCCTCAAATACATCCTTCAAGATCTTTTTTCCCTATTCTTTCTGAAAATATGGCCACCACCAAACCTTCGCCCTAAATGTCCATATCTCAGCCTTTAAATGACCCGAGCCTTTCTGGTACCCTTAAATCCACCGACCTCTGTACAAATCTCATCCCCCTTTGAAAGCACCTAACTCAATCAGAGATTGAGTTTATTTATATGAGCACAAAATTTATTTCTATTTTAAATTCATTTCAAAACGCTAATGTGATTTATGATACAAAGTACAAGGAACAAATAATAACACTGAAGTTTTTAATAGTTTAAGTGTTTTTAAGGGCAGACAGGGTGTATTTTTCTGTGGTTGTGTTGCTGGAAATGATGGGGTAAAGTTCTTTAGGTGTAGTTTTGAGGGTATGTGCAACAGAGAAGTAAATAGTTCTAAGTTTATCGTGCTGCGGCGATCAAGAATAGGGCGTTTAGGTTATTTTCTATTTGGGTTGTAGGGTGTTTTGAATATTTTTTTGTTCGTAAGGAATTCTGGGTAACCGCGGTGGAGAGAAGTATTGTGTAGGGTCGAAAGAATTTTTTTAGGGAGTCCGGGTTATTGCAAGGACGATGGCCTTGAATGGGGAGGGAGAAGGAAATCTATTAAAAGTTGTGTTTATTATGTGAAGGATGGCAACTGCTGTAATGTAAGTATCGTAGCCTGTTCATATGTTTCATGTGTACGGAGGTTTTGAATTTTTGTCGGAGAGCGAAATGTTGACGTCGCGGAAAGAATTGTCAGAGATGGAAGTGGTGAATGTGAAGGAAATAGACGAAGAAGCGTTGAGTGAAGGAATGAATATGTTAAGGGAATAGATGTGTTTGCCAGAGAAGGATCCCGTGATATCGTATATGTATCTTAAGGAAGCTATAGAAGAGACTACATTGGGTAGTTGGAAAGAAATTTTTTTCAAGGAAGCTGAAATATAGGTTGATATACATGATGTAAAGTTATGGTAGAATAAAATATGGTGTACGAGCAAAGCTAACCTTGTCTCACAAGATCCCCTTATTACGAAATCCATGTTGGCTGTTTGTCGATGATTCCCCTTTATTCAAATAACTTATGATTGGAATGACAACGTTGCCAAGTCGGGATGACCAATGTGGCACTCGGTTTAGAGAAGGCGCCGGAATAGGGGCTCTGTTTCGGCCTAGTTTCGCGTGGACGGGCTGGCAAAAAGGTTATCGTGGAGATCGCGAACGGAAGAGAGAGACCAAAACGTGCTGGAGGCGGAACAGAGAAGGATCTCCAATGGGATTATTTATCTGTTGCTTTTGTAATACACCAGAAAATACAAGTTACGTCTTGCTAGAATATTCATTCCTTTGATTTGTGTGTTTCACTATGATGTGCTCATGTTCTTCCATGACGTTCATGTGAGGGAAATAGGTCTGTATTTACTTGATTTTTCTCCATTACACTTTTTATATTATGGTTTAATGTCGATGGTTATCCAATCTTTGCCACTGAGTAGTTCTTTGGTGTATTAGTATGACGTAGTATGAATACTAGTATGAGATATGCAGCATCAAATTAGTAGTAATTTATTTCGTATAGTACACGGATTTTGCCTAAACAGATCTCGTGAAACTCAACTTAATGTATTTATTCATTGCGTACATAAATTCAATGAAATGAAAATGTAAAAAAGTAGGTAATATAAAGTAGGTCCAATATGTATTTTCATTTTTACTTCTGCAAGAGCCCTTTTTCACCATGTCCGTCATAACAGTAGTGTTTACCTGCATTCAATTTGCAATTATTTTACCGAAAGAGTTTCTAGGATAGATAAAACATTTTGAGATTATATGAATTCATGTTGAATTTTTGCCACTCCTGGGCTTCTGAGAACTGTGTACAAAACTACGAAGATTATTATGCACAAAAGTTATTAAAGCATGAAAAAACATGCTTTTAGTTTGATTAGCATAAAGTCCGGCACGAAAAGCATGAAGATCAACATGCAACTAAATATGCTATCGATTGATACACTTTTATATATACTATTGAATATATTTACAACTATTCTTGTACATAATTGTGCGAGGAGAGAAGGAAAATTTAATTCTGTCGGTTCGGCAAGTAAGTTCTCTGATTTTATGGTCATAGTCCAGTCTGCCATAGTAAGTTGGAGTTCGCAAAATATTTTCAGCGTCATATGTAAAAATATTGTCATGGAATATAGTTAAGGGATGAGGTCTAAATTTCAACCTAAGGTCTGATAATGATTCCCATTTTAATTCATCTAATAGACTGGTTACGCCAATATATTTATCATACTTCCTTTTAAATATCTTTCCGATCTTCGCTGTACACGCTCCATATCCTTACTTAAGCCTATTTAGTAAGGATCCTAAATACTGGCCGCGTATTGAAAATGAGGTCTAGCAAGGGAAAATAGTTAAATCCTCGTGTAATTGTTCTGTGCATTGAGTGATCTAAAGCTCTACTTGACGATCATTGTGTGATCTCAGGGCTATATTCTTCTTTTATCCCTTTCCTTATATGATCACCTATCCAATTTGAGATAAATTTTCTCCCAAACATAAAAAACGTTTTCATGGCAACACATTTTATCTCTTAAATGAGATTCTTATTCCTTGCTAAATAATCTCTGTAGGTCATACTAACATTTCCTCTTATCTGCTCAATCCTATTCTTCATTTTTCGTCAGATGGCTTGTCAATATGCAGGTCTCCTCACGAATCACACACTCGGCTGAACTAGATAAGCAAAATTGTTAGAGGGAGCCAAACAGTTCGGGGAATATCCGAACGCAGTGACCAAGAAAACACAATGAAGGTTTTCTCTACGCAAGGAAAGGAGGAGGAGTCGAATATTGGTTGATCATCAGCCTAAATGCCTGTTGTCATGGGTAGAGATAGTGGAAAATACCAATCAGTAGCATAGGAACTTACTAGTGAGTGCATTTTGGCCGATATTAGATTCGCATACGAGTACCTCGGCCTCACTCGACTCGAAATTGTTCTCATTCCAGAAGGTGTCGTCGTACAGTAACTGAGCCATTGGTCCATCCAATAACTGGTAGTATTTGTGGCTTTAATTTCAGACCGTTATTTCTTCTACATTTACCGAGTACCCCGCTAGTCACTGCGGGGGCGTGTTGCAGTGAGGGCGAGTTGACCAAACATGAACTATGTTTGTACTTTAATTGTTGCAATGCTATAGAGTTGAAGAGACAAATTATTAATGTTACGAACTCCAATTTGTACCATCTTGGTTCAATACTTTTATACACTGAGTGTATATCATCCTCAGTCTTCTCATATATCCCTTCTACTTTCTTAACCACTTAAATCTGTCTTAAATTGATGACATCTACGTTGACTGAAATATGCTTGATCAGTACCTTATTCCGGTGGAGAAACAAGTTTTATAAGCAAACGTTAGTCTCAGCCATGGGATCTCCAATTTCACTAGAGCTGACCAACATATGGAGAGCCTCGAATCAAAAACGCTAAGAGGCAGAGAACAAACCCACGATTTTAAAATGTCCGAAGACCAGAATATCCATATGCCAAATTAAAATATGGAAAACAGTAGTTAAAACTATGGATATTCTGTTCTTCGGACATTTTCAAAAAAGACAAATTAGAAGCTCACCTTATTTCAACCAAATCCAAAATTTGGCATGGATATATTGACGACACTTATATTATTTGGACACATGGTCGAAAGATTTTAGAAGAGGTTTACCACTACCTAAACGTATAGACAAACATATCCAGTTTACCATGGAAGTAGAAATAGAAGGAAAACTCCAATTTTTTAGACATCTTTGTCGAGAAAAAGATGAAGCCACGCAGTGTATAGGAAGCCGACGTCGACCAACCGGTACCTCCACTTCGGCTCATATCAGGGCAGAGCTCTTTCTAGACTTGTGGTAATACGTGGCCAAGACCCGCAGAATAATGTAGAAAAAAATGTTAATATTTTAATGATTTCTCTACTATGTCAGTCGGTGCATACGCCTTTATTACAGTTTGGCGTGGCATTCTCGGGGAATGCAAAGTATCTTGTCAGTGACGTCACGAGGTGAGACTTGGGGTCAGACTCACTCTTTTGTTTTCTATGAGATCCTTACAAAAACTTTTAAAAATAATCTTTTTTCTTTGAATTGACCAGTCTACCTTCCACCATTATGATTGCTTTTTGAACAAAGAACAGGGTTTTCCATGACATATTGGGACATTCAATAGCTATATAGTTTCTCAATAGTTATAATTTTGACAGCATTAAAATAAGCGAAAAATTACAAATAGTTCGCTCATGAATAATAAAAGTAAATTACTATATACTTTCATCATTTATTCAATCGATGAAAGTAAATGGAAACATCCCTTAAATCGTCCTAATAAAAGGAAAGTAATTTTACGTGAAAAGAATTATGGTTTTCAAGCAAGAAATATTACAACGTGACTGAATAGTCCAAAATTTAGTTCTGATTGATTTAAGCCAAACTGAGCGACGTGCAAAAGTAGAAGCGATCTCCTTGTGGGCTCGTGGTTTCAAGCGGAACGTTTTACGTACTATCATTTGCAAAAGTATCTATACACCCTCAAGCCCCATTTTACCTTCTTGAATTGAATGGGGTCGACTTGGAAAACATTTTTGGGTTGGCATGGTTGGCATACAGCTTCGGCATTAGCTGGAATAGCTTTACGTCACTGGGGCCCGACGAGTAGGTTAGGCGGCTAATTCAACAGGGCTAGCGAAACGAGTCAAATAAACTCAAGGGACAGAAGCCCCAGCCGAAGGAATGCACTGTCGAAGAAACTCTAGTTCACAATCTCCTTCGGCCGATCTTTGGTCGGTAGGACGATCGCAAGTCTTAACTTTCGGTTTCCGTCTCGAGGGTTATTCTCGTACAAGAAGGGAACGAACAAAAAGAATGCCTATTCGTAAACAGGCTAGCGAAGTGTAGTGGCTACCATTCTGCGCTCTCATCCAAAGCTCTGGGTCAAGAGTTCGAGCCTCCAACGGGGAGTTTTTTTTATTTACTTACAAATATATTAGGATGACATTTCTATAGTGCTGGACACGTGAATTTATTCCCAACAGGATTTTAGTTTTTAAGCAATAGTAGTTGCTCGGGGGAGGTAGACGAGGTCATTTGCGTGATTAAGTACGTACGGATAACTGGGTAGATGTCGGAATTTTTCGAGGAAGCGAGGAATAGTGTAAAGATATCCGGCGGTGGCACAAGCCTGCTGTTACCGAAAGATCCGTGTGAAAGAAAGTTTTAGGTCCACTTTTGTCAAGATATGAAGTAACGAGAGCAATTGATCATGATTAATTAACATCGAATGTTGTAACTTTGAATAAATACATTAGCTTATTATCTACCTATAATAAGCAATAGCGATTGTTGTTTCTTGTCCGCCCATCCACCAGTGCATCCATCCTCCCCTTCATCTGGGAAACGGTTTGCTCTAGAGAGATGCCGTGAATTTCTTTGTGTTCCTAGCATCCTAAGAAAACCAGAATTTAAGAGAGCGAAAACATTTTTCTTTCATTCACTTAAATTCATTTAATAAATGACAATAGATTTCTTTCATTTATTCTTTATTTAACAGACAAGGCTTCAAACATTCTTTTTCTTGCATTCATTTCAGACACTGCGATCCAGGTTCCTCTAAAATGTGTAATTTATATCAAAATTTACTGCTTTTTCCGGTTCTTTTCCAAACGTTTTCATTTCAATTATTCGTTCACGGATGAAGTGGGTTTTGCGCGCGGTAAAACTAACATAAGAGTCGTAAGGTGGATTGCAAAAAACATACGAAAAAGGAAAACCAGCGAAAACATTTCAACACAATAATAGTAAGATGGAAAAGAATTGCGCTTTTAAAAAAATGTGTCAAGTTGACAGTGCAAAGTCTAAAATCAGCACATGAACGCCAAAATGTAGTTAAATATGATACATTTTTACCAGTTTTCAGGAATTTCTAACGGAACAAAATATATTATACATTCCTTAAAAATCCTTCATTAACGACAGCCGCAATTCCACTGCAATGAATTTATCGGGTATTAACGCACGTACGAATTATATAACAGGCCGTAGAAAGCGAAGAAAAAGGGAACTAATCCTTCCCATTCTGGTTTCGATTCCACCATAGAGGTTACTAAGTAAGTTCTATGTTTTTCACCCGTAGGCTAGCATGCCCCCACCTGTACTTTTTACCCCACTTGGTTTCGCATAGTCTGAAAGTTTCCGAAAACTATCCTTGGTGTTGTGAAGTCCCAGATTAATTTACTGAAAATAGTTATGTGCTTACATTGTCTTACATTAGATTTATAACTCTAATTTATAATTTGAGTGTATGATAGCTGCAGTGCACAAGAGTGGCATCGACCCTTTATCGAAAGTTTTAAAGATACCGTCTGTATTTAAAACATTTTCCCTCCTATTGAATGTCAACGGGCACCTTCAGCTACAAAAGCTACAGAACTGACTCACTCACTGATAAAAATTCCTAGGTATTTCTAGTAGATTTAGAGGTATGAAATTTCAGGCGAATTTGCTATTCGTTTGATGAGTCAAGACACAAGGAAAACCGAGATTTTTTCGTCTGCGAAGCCCAGAGAGGATTCCATTTTTTAAATGGGATTAGACGGGGAATACAAAAATTTCCGTGCATAGAATCTATATTTTCCCTCATTAAAATATGAAGTGATTGAGCTTCAAGTGTAAATTTTGGACCAATATGAAAAGGGAAGCATAAAATATTTTAGCCTATTCTTTCGCTTTTCTTTATTAGGTAATCGATGAACTGAACATTTTGAACTTTTCAAAGAAAATTTAATCATTTTGAGGGGTTTTTGCTTTCGTTGCCTTACGTAGATCATAAATTTGCAATGCACAGAAGCGAGTACTCTCATATCGAAGGACAGTCAACTTACGGGACATATATGTTCAAGACTTTTAAATGCATGATGTCTTCAACTTTTATGCTTTGGATTCATAAATGATTTTCCGTGTCACTCTCAAATTATAAGTGATATTGAAATGTTTTTGTGGAATTTTGAACACACGGCGTATAAAAGTACGAATCATTCCGGTTCCTATGTAAAACACAAGCGTCATATATCCTTGCTTCGCAATGCTAGAAGGATGCATATTTTCGGACACCACTGATGGTAATTACACAATATTTGGTATTTTAATGAACGAAGGACTTCATTAAAACATGTCTTAAGTGAAATTTAATTCATATATAATCATCCCTTATGGGCCCATTACTCATTTTAGATTTCCATAATAATAAATTTCATAGCGGCAAACTAATAGCGCTCATTAAATAGTTCCCAATTAAATCTCATTAAAACGTATCCCTAATTATAGCCAAGCAAAGCTGCATACAGGTAAAACCAAAATATTTTTGCAATAGGAGGATCCTATAAAATATTGCCCACCACTCGCATAAAGCGTCTATGCCCTTCCTCCGAAAATCAGAATCGACAAGCATTTTGAAATGATGTTATTTATTAGAGAACGACCATTAGCCTTTTCTTTCGTTTATGGAAATATGACCGTGAAAGCTGCAATGAAAATTAGCCCCTCGAAAGTTGTGGGATGCTTTTGTTTTAAGGTCCTAGATAGAAGTAACTGCGAGTACACAAGGGCTTCTGCTAACATTAATTCTCATTCCTTCGAGCGCGTTACGAGGCTAGTTCTCTCTCGGATCTCATAAGGGTATTTTCTAGCTGTTTCCATCCAAAACTGATAAGGTGTGAAGGCAACTTATGTTAAAGAAGTTCAATTCGGAATTAGTGTGCTTTTAGCAAGGGAACTTCTTCAGTTCTTTGATAACATCTTACCTCTGCTCAAACAACAAGCCATCTTAAATTGTGCAAAAGACCTCAGCGGTAGGTTCCCTCCCTCGAATAAGTACTAATACTGCAAGGAAAACTAATGCCATCAAAGACTATTTGAATTCTGGAATATTAAGAAAGACCACATTAATCAGAAAAATAGCACTATGTCCATCAGTATATTCCTGAGATGAACATATTTTACAAGGAGGATGAATTATTTCTTTAACTCGAAGGTGTTCATGTTGATTTTGATGCCTGGAGCGAAGAGAAATCAATGGTATTCATTTAAACCTGTAGCCATCGATAAGTACTAGATTTAAGTTGACCAGATTATGCATCTTCAAAGGTAGGCGTGACTTTACCATGCTGCTCTGGCTCTACATCGTCTTAGGGTTCCGTTGCCGGAATTGTTCTCAGGTCGAAAATTACGAATTTGACGGAGATAAATACAAATTTATCCATCAATGAAGAAATACTATCTATTAGAATACTTGGGAAGGAAATGAAAAAAATTCACCCGGAGGAGATTCGATCCTACGACCTTCACACCGCTACACCATGCATGTCTAAACACTGATTTATTCAGCTTCTATCACTTCGTGCTGGAACAAAAACCTCAAGGCGAGCCCGAAAGAAAAGCCTCAGATCGAGAGCGTGAACGTGAATTCCTACAGTGCATTCCTTCCGCAGGGGCTCTTTTTCCTGTGGTTGATTTGACTCAAGTTTCGCTAACCTTGTCGCTTCCACTTCCAACCTTTTCGGCTCTCCGCTACGTAAAACTTCTCCAGCAAAGTCCGCAACCAGAACTAATGAGAGCTTTTAGGATTGTGCCAAACCTTCAAAGTTTTTCCACCTCGCCCCCATTCAATGAAATAATGGGGCACATGGGTGTATAGATACTTTTGCAAATGATAGTACATTGATGATACATGTGAACTGATCCTCTTTCCTTGGACTAGCTGTGAAAAAGTTTCTCACCCTTTCTGTTGGCACAGAAATGCGCTGACAGAGTTGCCACCGTTAGAGTGCCAGGGAACGCAATCACGCTTCTCCCAATTCTTGCAAAAAGTTCTGGGGAGCGCATTTGCGCTTAACCTTTTATGCCACTATTATGGTTACGCTGTTGAACATTTAAAGAGAGTATTCTTATCTTTCTACAGGATATAGGATAAACTTACATTCAGTAATGCATTGCACACACATCCACTAGATAAACAAGCCCAACTGCCTGGGAATATTTCCGAAGAATATTTTTTAAGACAGAAGTCCTCACCTTAATCTTAGGAGTATGTATGGAGTTTATTACCACGTCAAACGAAATTCCATTAATATCGTCACTATACTACCGTCGCTGATAAGGTAGATGCGCAGACATTGAAGTTTGGAGACAGTCGATGTTGTGGGCCCATTCATAGTCGATTAAAAGAGAATCAAGATGTTCAACGGAAAGGAATTTAAAAGAGGGAAATACATTTTCATTTGAAGAAATAAATGAAAGGCAAAATCGGTTGTTCTCAGATAGCTTACCGTAGCATATCCATCATCGGAGAGAGGATGAAGTGTACCTCTTCTGCACGGTGTTCATTAATTTTCGAAAGTTGCTCTCTCTCTGAGGATATGAACGTGGTGAGAAAGGCCTATGATGTGAATTTGTAGTCCCAGCATAGGTTTCTTTTTAAGGTGTCTGGGTAGCTTCAGGGCTTAGTGATCCTCGAAGGTCTGCAAATATGTCATTAACTGACTGTTATCAGTCAGTGATTAGCCAATAGTGAGCAGTTGCGTTGAAAAATTGAGCAGGAGTATTTGACCAAATTTGCCTTGCGGGGTGCAACGAACTTTCACGTGTGGCCAACTTCTTGTATAGAGGGCTACCATCCATGCCACCGTCAGATTCAAAACCGCTGAAACCATCCTGTGAGAAGAGGGTGGAAACGAATAAAGGTAGACGCACTGACACTCCTTCCTCGTTTATCCATTATCACCACTCATACAGATTTTACCGTTCATGGGAACATAATCACTAATAGAGTGAAGTGGTGACCTGCAGATAGAAGGGTTCGCCAACCATGGCGCCAATATCTGAACCTAAGCAACTCGGCGTGTTTCTCGCTTTGCAGTGTTCTGGTATCTGCACCATCTGTTCTCGTTCATTTTAACCCTCTTAGTGTCGTGGGCCGATAAATCGGCTTTTGCTGCACGGCCTAAAAGTGCCACGAGCCGATATATCGGCTCGAGGAGCTAATTAATGTTTCAGCTATTTTAGTTGTAAATACTACATTAATACTTTATGCAATGTATCAGAATACCATAAAAACAATTAATCCATTTTTTGTTAAATAAAAATAATATTACATTCATATCTAAATAGTAACTTCATATTGTTTATAATTTTCAAAAGGAGTTACAAAACTCTCATAATCATGCTGGCACTTTTCACTGGTACTACCAGATTTCAGTGGCACTAAGAGGGTTGATTCCCAAACGCATGAATAGTTGCTGAAGAAATAATTTTCGTCTCCTCATACATTAATACTTAGCATTCCACGAATTTAGGACGAAGCTTCAGAACTCATCTCTTTAAACTTGAACGGTTTGGCGACGTTCGCACGTAAAGGAACAGGTTGGTAGCCAGAAAGTAAAACACGCGAGTAGAGGGGAATAACTTATGAAGCGGCAGAACTGGAAGGAGTAGCCAGGTCTGGGTAAATCGACGAAGGCTTGGAATTAGGGTACTGGAGGTTTGTAGCCGGCTTCCGAGACGTGGTAGCCGGCAAGCGTAACCTCAGATGCACAAAATACGCACTTGTCTCAATTGACGTGAAGTCAGGCCCGGTGAAGAACCTCAAAGAGCTGTCTCAGGTGTTCGAAGTGCTCTTCGTGTGACTCAGTGGACACGATGAGGTCATCGACGTGTCCCTTGACTAAGGGGAGCCCGCCCAGGAGGTTGGTGACCCGCTATAGCGTCTGTGCCGGAAACCGAGCGGTTTGTCGACGAACTTGTAGATCCTGAAACAAGGCCTCTGTGGTTCCCATTCAATTTGAAGCCCTGTGATACGCGGCGCGCCATCATACCTCGACAAACTTTTCTAAGCTTTGAATACGCATCCTAATCCATATGAGTACAGAGGCACAATGAACAATTTCTCCGGTATTATTTCCATTCGTGATTGAAATAGATACTTCTCAGCTAACTGTAAGCTCAGATAGAGTTAATCCCATTTTTAAGATATGTAAGAGAATAGGCTACTGACTTACTGTCGAGGCAGAAATTATGTGCACTTGAGTTTGGATACAAATAACAAAATAACAAGAAAACCAATAGAAAACCTAATCGCAGGGATATTTTTCTTGTTTAATTCTGCACTTTTTGACGGTGAATTCAAATTTTTGTGGCGCATTTATGTATTTTTTTCATCGGGTTTTACGTAAAAAGTGCCGTTTTTTGAGGGTCTTGGAAGGAAGTGCCGACTTTGATGATTCGTAACCCAACAACAAAATATACAATGACATCTAAGTTTTGAGCATGTATTCCATTCATGGAACAGTTGATGTCCCAAGATCCTCTCCAGTTACGCAGAGGTCATAGGTCACGAGGTCTAGGCAAGCAATTAGGGGCAACAATGGTGACGTATATGGTTGAAAAAGTAGGGTCCCTAGATCCCTCTTCTCATCTGTTGACCTCCAACGGCTACGCGGGGGTCAAAGATCATGAGGTCTATGTGAGTGATTCGGGGCAACAAACGTGTTGTATCGTAAGTTTAAATAGATTCCAGGTTGGTGGCAATGTTCCAAGATTCCTCTTGTCACCCTATTCTCTCCAAGGGTTACGCCGGAGTCACATTCAGCAACCTCACAGGAGTTCCAATCTTATCTCTTGCCTGAGCACCCTTTTAAACCTACGATACACACACGTTTGTTGCCCCTATTTGCTTGCCTAAGCCTCGTGACCTTTGACCCTTGCGTAACCTTGGAGGTCAAAGAAGGCCGAGAGGGATGCTGGGTCATCGATTAGGGAATCTATTTAAACTTATGATACAATTCCCCTCCCTGTTTTCCTTTTATGCCTCGTGACCTTTAACCCCCGCCTAACCCTTGAAGGCCAAGAGGTGACACCCTTTTGGCCTTGACCTGAAGCCCTGAGGACCTTACCATCCACTTTGACAAGCATATAAACCTATGACACAGTCTTTGTCTATAATATGACTTTTTATTGCCCCGATTAGCTTTTATCACATTTTTTCGAAAAAGAAAGCGATTCCATCGTATAATTCGTGCCCAAAATCTCATTTTAACATTTTAGCAAAACAATTCTGACTTTCTAGTATCTCGATAATTTTTACATTTGAACTCCAGAAGGCAAAATTTGATTTTGTATTGGACGTTCATTTAGAAGTCAAAACAATCAAAGTTTACAAATGATGCTTACACTGCACAAAACATACGACCATTTTCTATCTTTGTGCCAAATATCATCAAACTGTGACTAATAAAGGTGTCTAAAATGCTTGGTCAAAAATGACACACAATCATTGGAACAGTCAATAGAGAAACATCGAGTTGACCCGTTACTTTTCTACTTCCGTACTTAAAATAGCAGCCATTCACTTAGCAAGTATTAGCCATTAGTTAGGTATTATATTTCTGATTAAACTCCTTTTCTCTTCAGTAATAAACACCATTAATTTTTAGTGAAACACTCTTCACACTAAACTGTCGTGGGTAATGGTAAGATGGCGGGATTGTGAATGATGTCGTTCGGGATGCGTTACGATGGATTCAGCCACTATATACATAATACGCTGTACTACCAATCTATGTCTATATATCTGTGTCCCGAATGAGTTGTGAAGGCGGTCTTGCTCTGCTGCCGGGATCTGGAAGGTCCCGGGCGTCTTTTGAAGGTCCACCACCGAGAAGACTGCTTTTTTGGAGAATGCCCTTAATTTTTGGCAGAGGGTAGCGATCTGGCGTGGTACAGGAGTTGAGGTGGCGGTAGTCACCTGTTGCTCTCCAGCCTCCTCCTGGCTTGGATACCATGTGGAGCGGGCTGGCCCATTGGCTTGAGGTGGGGCGGATTAACACGCGGTCGAGAAGTGCAGCAAATTCGGCTTTCGCCGATGCAAGGCGCTCGCCTGAGAGCCGTCGTGGGCGCTCGAAGACGGGTGGCCCTCGGGTTTGGATGACGTGCTCCATCTCCTTGTCCGGCAGCGTTGTCATGGCGTCCGAAGGCGTGAAGAGTCCTGGGAAGCTCTTGATGAGCTCTCGATAGTGGACCCCAAGAGGGCCCTCGGGCGTGCTAAAGGTGGGCGCAGGTCGTCGACGTCGTCGAAGACTTTCGCGGGACCGATGACTCCTGCTGCCCGTAGGCTGGTCAGGGATTCAAAGATACGCCGACCTCAAGATCAATAATGATTTTGTAGTGGGGTAGGAAGTCTTCTCCGAGGATTGCCATGCTGACGTCGGCAACGATGAATGCCCACGGGAAATTTCGATGGAGGCCCAGACTCTGGGTGAAGCACTGCTGGCCGTACGTGGTGATACTGGAACTATTGGCTACCAGGAGCACGAGGTCTGTATAGCATTCAGTCGACCGCCTTCCTGGATAGAATGGGCACCAGTGAGCCGGGAGTCTACGAGAAAACGAGTGGATGTGGTCCGGCCGTAGACGTGGAGGAGAATTTCTGCAGAGGAAACGCAAACTGCGACCGCCTTGAGTTACACCGGCCCTAATGTTTTCCCGGCGGCAAAGAGGCCTGTCCTTATCCACGGTCATGTCGACTGGCTCTCGCAGGTGTCATCGCCGTGCTTGGCGTGGTACCAGCAGTACTGCGCACGAGAGTCAGTTGTTCTTGTTTGGCTTGAAGGCTGTGCTTTGATCGGCTAGTAGTAGAGCCGCGGCCAGACAGATTTTTTCCCCGTACTTTGCACTCGGCCATCGTTCTGATTGTCGAGGCGAGCTGTGAAAGAGCGTGGCGTAGCGCAGTGATCTCCTGAGCTACGCGGTCTCATGGAAGATGGGCCGGAGAAGACTCGAACGAGGAAGCACCTGACTTTGGCCACTCCTGGAAAATCGCCATGACCAAAGGACCTCCTCGCATACCTCGTCTGTGACGGCAGGGTGTCCTAGAGGTTCGAAGCCTGAAAATATTCAGCAGGCGTCGCATGGCGGGAGGCAGCAGATCGAGCCATTTCACACGCAGGAAATAAGAATATGGAACTGACATGCTCTACAGCGAGCAAGCGCCCCTCTCCCAGGAGCTGAGATCTTTTCCGATCACAGAGCTCCAGGACTTGTCCAGCTGAAGGTCGGCGGAGTCAGTCATCCTGCTCAGAATGACTACCTTCAGCGTGTCGTATCTGGCGTTGGTGGGGGAAGTCCTAAGAATTTCTGCCACCTCAGGGATGGGAGTACGGATCAGGTGACGATACCACAAGGTGGTGGTGGTGCTGGTGACGCTTTGCACCTGGAACACCGATTCTACCTGTCCAGTTCAAATTTTGTCCACCAGAACGGTGGAAGCCGGCAGTTATTCACTGCACCGACAGCTGCAGGAGCGGGCAGGGCCCGCGGCGTCACCCCTGCGACTTCGTCAGGTCTCGACGAAAGCCGGCCCATGCACTGTTATAATCGTTTTCTCTTGTTGAGGTAATTACTTCCACTTATGTGGCATCTTATTGGTATCTGCACTACTGACACGTCGGATTACTTCGAAAATTGGACAAGTGGGCAGCTATGTTCAACCTAAATAACGATTTATCTGGTCAAAACCTGTAATCATGATCATCCATTAGCAAAGTTTTATTCGTCAAAAATATGGAAGGCCAAATATGTTTTCCGAACAAAATAATCCTAAACCTTCTAATCACGTGTTATGTTATAGTGGTCTATTCCAGTAATTAATATTTATCATGGAAATGTAGGATAAAATGTCATTTTAAAGGAGCACTGATGTTAAATCTATCGCGACAGCATAAACTGCATAAATTTGACCAGTTTTTACATCTTACTCAACCTCAGTCGTAATGCAGAGAGCATAAAATGTCATTGCTTTGTATAGGTGCGTTCTCAAACATATCTGAGCCAAACCAGGGTGTTGAGGTTTTTCAATGGGTTGTATTGTTTCATTGAATACAATAATTCGAATTACAAGACACTAGAATCAATACGCTGACATAATTTGGGCAATATTATTTCTATAAAATTTTCATTACGGGATTAATTCAAGGGACGACTTCGGGCAATTTTTCTGTATCGACGTCAAGAGGAGGATTGCTGTTATTACAGCAATTTAGTGATATTATCTGAGATTATGAATCCAATTTTTTTAATGATAACCTAGGATACGAACAATGGTAGACTGCGTACATATTTTTTGCTAGAAATGGGTTTATCAAATTTGGGTTACAATGGCTGATTAATAATTTGATTGCATTATGTATTTTCATACATATATTTTTAATGTATCACGAATATATTGACTTGGTATGATGAAAATAACAATGTTTTAGATGAAAGAAAATCTTTCATTCTGTTTGATACAAAATAACACCATGATCAGGACTTGGCACCAAACTTCTTGAATACCTGCAAAGTGATTAAAGCAGCTAAGGTACCAAAGTGTCCTGCTTCCCATTGGATTTCATAAGGCTCAATTTTTTCCTCTCAGGATTATCTAATAATGTGCATATGAACAGGTAACTCTGTTAAATTTTTCGCAGCTTGTTCTCATTCCTTGAATTTGTTGAAAGCAAGCCGTTAGTGTTTGAAGTTTTAACCTCGTGAACGGTGGCGCAGTACGCACGAATGCGGCTTCTTCGTCGCATTGTGTCCCCGGCGTTTAGTCTAACAACTTTGCTTAAAACGCCCCAAAACAGCTGTAAGTTCTTCTTTGTGGCTTAACTTCTTATGGTACCTTGCCAGAAATCAGTGGCTTCAGGGTTAGAGCCCCTGTGAAATGGAGATGATATTTCTCTGCGGCAATTCTGGTGATATCAAAAAATCTCTTTACGCATAATATTACATAAAATCTGTATTTTTATGGACTTGCTTGAGTATAGTTTAAAAAAAGGTACAATTTTTTTACTCCCGGCAATGCATTCTGTCGCAAAAATGGAAGTCAAAACAAAAAATATGCGGCTGCAAGAGTATAGTTTTAAAAAAAAGGTACAATTTTTTTACTCCCGGAAATGCATTCTGTCGCGAAAATGGAAGTCAAAACAAAAAAATATGCGGCTGCAATTGGAAAAATGCCCAAGTGAATATTCTTTACAAATATAGAATCTTAATTACTAAGTATAGGTGAGGATTTCAGGTTGACTGGATCAAATCCTACGAAGAGTTAGATTTCTAGGGAGGAGTTTTTCCGCGATAATCACGAATTACCTTGGTTTAAATAACACGACAGTCAATTTTAACATTCAAGAGACAGTACCAAGTCCGATGAAATTTTTGCACCACCGAGAGTTAGTTTACCTACGAAATCAGGAATGCATATGTTTCTAGAAAATAATACAGCACATGAGAGAGATCGATGGTATGAATCCATCAGAAGTGTATTTTCTCGGTGAATATCAGAGTAGACAGCAAAACGGAGGTATTTTGCGATATCATCAGAAATTCTCTGTCAATTCTAAGTAAAATTTGAAACTGTCGATACAGTTAGCAACTATAAACTAGTGAACGTAACATTTTCTCAGAGTATGAAAATGAGGTCAGTGCTAGAGAAATAAGCTGTGTAGAGAGGAAGATCTTAGCTATCATGCGGAAGTATTTGGGGATTTAGGCTTTGTTTTTTTGTTGAGTGAATGTTTTTTGTGTAAAGGTATAAATTCTTCGAAAATCACTCATGTTAATACTGGTGGACAATATAAATTTATCACAGGCGTGCTGAGTATAAGGGAAGATATAAAGACACTCTAATCTCTTTGTCGGCCACATGGAAGAAAATTTCCTCTTCAACTACCCCTTAAAACCTCTCTTTTGACTCCGCTGATGGATGATCTTCCTTCTCTGGCCATTCGGCACTAACTCCCTTGACACATTTATTTCTGCGCTTAATGCCTTCTCTTGCCTATCTTTCAAATCATCGGCTTCTAACTACCAGTTCACCTTCCTAGATGTCGAAATTTTGCTTGCAGACAGTAAATTCCATACCTTAGTCCACAAATAACTCACAATTATGCAGAAATACCTACAATGCAGCAGCTTCCACCCTTTACATACCAAATGCTCCCTCCCCTATTCCCTCTCTATTCGTGGCCGCCGTTACTGCAATAATCCCGAATCCGTAAATAAATTCCTCGCCAAATTCCATCGCATAACTTGAGTTTTGCTTTTGTTGCTCCCACGATTAGGTTTAAATCGCGCATTCTAGCCTAAATTGTTTAACCTAAGACAAAACAATATCCATGCCCAAGGCTGGATTAAAATCCACGACCATGGCACGGTCCTACCGTTCACAAATCAACAAATCATATTTATTTAAGTTATTTAATCAAAATAACCTCTGCTAATTCATCAGAAATCAATATTACATGCGTGAATTTCTATGGCAACAAACATAAGTAACCATAGATTTGAAATGAATAGCTCCTAATCTCATCGTCTTGAATTTATGCCCACCAGCCGCGGCAGCCAGGTCGGTAAGGCACTGCCCTGTCAACCCAAGGTGCGTGGGTTCAACCCCGCCAAGGGCATGCATGTTGTGTGGTCCTAGGATGAAGATATTAGGCATGACGGTGAAGTTAAACATTTGCTGTCCAAGCACTTAAAGCCCACTACTACTTCTTAATAAGATAATATTCAAGCGCTATAGTTGCAATGAATTGCGTAACCTAACTAATCGCAGCTGTTGCTAATTGCTAGAAATATTAATGATTTAGATCCCTTCAGAAAGTCGGCATGGTGTAGAAAAAGCACCTCCCTAACTTTTTACCTGCGCACACCACAGCTTCTGTGGTAAGGCACTAGCCTAAATTGTTTAACCTAAGACAAAACAATACCCATGCCCAAGGCTGGATGTACTCTTCAGATGAAATATCTTTCAGTGAGTCAAGGAAGACTTTTTTCTGTTACGTGAGGACGTCTTTGTAGAACTCTGCAGTCATACTTTAGAAAGAGCCATTCAAAAAACTGTATTCAAAACAGGACAGTAAAAATACTTCTTGACATTTTGTGTTGATGTGGTAAATAATTTAATACATTTTATATAGCTTTTGAGGACCTTGGGAAATATCTATATTTGTAGTTGTTTAAAGAACTTTGCTAGTTCACTTTCATCTGAATCTCGTGATTGTATCTCACCACCCTGGCGTAAAAATAATTCTTTAATGGAAAAGTATGATCCAAAACTCAGTTTATGCTTAATACTCAACCACAAAAATAATCAAGTACCATGAAAATATTTTAACCTCTAACTGGTATCCACGATAAAATTTTTCCTATCAAAGAAAATACAGAACTGAGAAAGTTTTCCTAGGAATCAATTTCAAGGAGAAAGTCTTTTACTTGCTCATAACTGTCGGCCTCTTTCTTCTTTCGCACGCCAATAGGTGAACAATACTAAATATGGACACACGCAAAAATTTCACCGTTCCTTGCACTCGAAATTTTTTGAAAGAGAAACGAAACACTTGAAGAAAAATTTTTAATTGAAAAATATAAACGCTCAACAATTTCTGGTCAGATCAGCAACTTAGATGTATCTGAAAATGAGCGCAAAATGAGGAAAAGCACAGGGTCCATTGGTTGTGTCCAGAAACATCTGCAGTATGTTTTCATGCAACATTCTCCAAGCAGATATTCCAGAAGAATATTATGTGGTAATAAAGGCATGCGTCTGAATGAGCATCACTATCACAGTGCCCGACTGTCAATAGTGGGCACTGAAAATCAATGCCTGGCAAGATAATCTGCTGAGATAAACGAAAACGAGGATAAAAGATAATCGATAAGAATAAAGATAATTCTCATTCGCACTTCTAAGGAGAAATGAAGTTCCTATGGCCCACGAGAAAATTAGGCGTGAGCGAGGGGATACGCTTGGGCTGGGAGATGTGACATCGTTAACTTTGCCACGAGTCTTGGGGTCTCCATTTCCCAGGCATCGTCTCCCCTCGAGTCTCACGGAAACTCTCTCATTAGGTTCTCACCAGTAGGTATGTAAGCAGTTGATCAACAAAACTATTATTTACCTAGCCTGGCATATATTTATATCAGTTATGTATCCTAATCAAAATTGATTATTTCTATAGACGAGATAATTATCGGGGGACGTTGGGAGACTACCACTAAGTGCAAATCAACTATAGGATTTTGTTAAGAAGGGGTTCTGAGCTCTTCACCACTACTTTTAAAAAAGGTTTTTTCGATCCCCAAACTACATTACTTTTTTGACAAATATTGCTAAACATACGTAGGTAGGAAGAATGATAGGTTGAATTATAGATATAAAAATGGGTAGGTCTGAGGAATGATCTCATGTCGTTGGCGTAAGAATTATGTATAGTATAGGTATTGCACTTACGTTATTTTCTAATGTTTTATTTTACTCCGTCATTTTTTGCGCAGGAATAAGAGATCTGATTTATTTGTAAGAAATAAAAGAAGATATATGAGCAAGGTGGAACTAATAAGTACTACAAGAAACAAGTTGGAAACTTCGAGTTTAAAAGACTTCATGCTAGTTAAAAAATGTATATCTAACGAACTAATACCAGAAAAACCGGTTTAAATCTGTCCGTATTTAATAACATCTTAGATAGCAGTGAGGTTAGTGGTGAGTTTGAAGGTGAACGATGGGCATTTTGGGAAAATATTAGTGGGAGTAAGGTAATCAGAGAGGATATGGAAAGGGTCTTTAAGGGTGCGTGAGGGACCGAATTCTAGGGAAACAAGTTTTACCATGAGAGGGGTTGTTTTCGATATTGCAAGGAGGGGTTTTAGGGGAATAGGATTTTGTTATATGATTTTGTTAAAAAGGAGTTCTGAGCTCTTCGACTGGTATAGGACTGTAGTAGGTTGAAAGGGAACCTAGTAAAGAGGGATGGCAGCCGCTGTAACGGAGCTACTGTTTTTTGGTAGAGGGTTTCATAGGGTCAGAGGTGTTGAATTAATTGAATAAAGGCAATAAAGGGAAATATCGAAATCAAAGAAAATAATATATTAGGAGATGCTGGAAATGAATGAAGCTGTCGAGAAGTGAGGAAGGAATTAGGGAATCGATTTAGTTTCATCAACTGATGAATGTTTGTATACGGTGTTAGCATATTACTACCTGACATCTTCGTTTACATTATACCCTGTAAGCCACCTCAAGGGAGTGTGTGTATCATAACCAGGCATGCATTTTAAATCAGAGGGAACTAAATTTTAAATCAGAAAGAACTAAAATGTTAGCTATAGAAGTATTAGCTATAAATGACACTGAATTGCTTGTTTACAGAAAATAATATAATAATTATTGATTAGTCAGGAATTTCCACAAATTATTCAATTATTTAACTTATATTTCCTAGAGCATGCATGAATTTACATGTTAAAATATGTACTTGTTAAAAAATCACAATAAATAGTCTAATTGCTCCATGTGTTGTCGGTATAATCTATTAATCAATGTCGTCTATATCGCGGAGCCAGAAAATGGGCTGGAGTTGAAAAGAGAAGGGTGTGCGATGGGTCTCTCTCTCTTTTTCTAGGAGTATGAGGAAATGGTTGGCAAATTAGGAAGCTTAAACTACTTAACATGGTAAAGTCTCGCGTTTGAAGATGTAAAATGTTAGTTTAGGTGAAATAATTGTGGATTAGGATGAAATGTATGGGGCCTAAATATTTCCTCTTGCTTGCATTTGTCTCATCAACGCCTTCATACCTCCCGCCTTAACATATGACGAAGTCTCAGGTGTCACTGAGAGAAAGGTCTGTACATTACCCATTTCGCAAAGAAATTAAGAGAAATTGGACATCCCATGCCGTAACCATGGCGAGTTTATCATGAAATGAGTGAAGTGTAACCAGCTTCCTTTCATTTATTTCCAAAATACTCCCGCCGTGTCGCATTATTCATCCTCTCCCCTTCTCATCTTCTACTTTTCCTGGCCTTAATTTTAACATTTCCTCCTTGGATGCACTGGAGGATGAACTTTAAACACTACGAGACAACGGGAAACGGAACCTGATGATATGAATAGTGGTTTTATAAAAACCCTATAATCTTACCTTTTTGATTTTCGATAGTCTTCACTTACATCGTTCATCACAGTCGCACTAAAGCCTCAATTAAATCTTCAGTAACTGACCGTTTTCAGTGAATGTTTGTATATAGTGTTGGCAAAAATCACAATTCCCTTTCTTTTCCGATTTATCAGCTATATGATGCAAAATATGATTCAAGCGTGATAAAATTTTTCCCAAGCGAATGTTGAGCGTCCCAGTGGGAGCACTTACCTTGTTTATTGCAAGTTATAGCGCATATGTAATACGCCCCTCTATTTATCATAAAACTTACTTCAGTACTCGATGGTTTTTATTTAACATTCCCATTACCTTTTGTAACTTTCCATCAGCTATTCAACACCGAGGTTACAAGGTTATTTTTAACAGATTTTGGAAATACTTGGAGCATGATGTCAATTACCTCCAATGAATAGTCCTCCTGAGGTGCCAGTCACCACTCATTTCCAAGAATAGCAAGTGTTTCAACGATTTATTTTACCTGACATTTTCCAGTGAAACAATTTTTTAACGATTGCAAGATATGAATTTGTCCAATGCGGTGGATAACTTCAGGGTATATTTTACTAAATAAACCCAGAAATGTTTAATCATGGTACATGTTAAAGAAAGGGACTAATATATTTGGAGTACGTGGGATAGAGATCAAAATAGGATTATTGGGTGAGTTGGGAAACATTTCAGAAGACTGCGAGAAAATGAACGGACAATAATTGGAAAACTAAAAAGAATTTATGTATTTTCTCAGCATTGGTAATCTTTAATGAATCCATGCGAGAACATTCCACTTTAACTCCTCTTTAAATATGTATATCTTCTGGTGTTCAGTATGATCATGTGTAAACAAGTAAACTTGAAATGTAATGAACAAAACACAATTTACTAAACCTTCGTAAAATATATAAAGCTTAATAAATCCGGGATTACCTAATTATTATTGAAATATATTCTTCCCTCCGAATTAATATAATTATAATTTATAACTAGCTTCATTATTCTACGGTTATTTGTGTTTATGTACAACATTTAACACCCTTTAATGTGGACATTGTTTAAATATTGCTAACACTTGCTTTGATTGGCCGGAGATAACTCTCTACGGACATGATGTAACATCTAGCGAAGTTCGTCAGGATAGCTGACTAATGATGATGAACGAAGTCCGATCTTGCCTGTCCATTTATAACCTTCGCAAGCATACTGAGATCTTGAAAAAGGAATCACTGAGTCATAATAATATTTAATTCAGCTTTAAATGCATATTAGGACTCATGAATATCCTAAGCCGATAAAAAATCGGTAATTTCTATGATTCAAAACATTATTCCCAAAAAATATTAGTGTAGCAAAAACAATGGTTCTGAAAACTGTCTAATGCTCCAACTACTTTTTATAAATTTACTTGAGCAATTCCTATGGTTTTAAGTGAACGTATAGTTGTCATTTCTGATTGATCCTCCCGGTTTTTAATAAACCATTATGGCACAATGGGGTCATATACCATATTTTTTCTTGCCGAATCTTATAGAGTTTGTAAAATAAAAGGACAAATATTTTTCCTTTTTTCGATCCACCAATTAGTTCTCGAGTTATAATCGGGGAAAAACTGATGTTTTTAACCCTTTCGGAAAAAGTGGGCGTGCATGCAACCTCTTACGTAATCCACTTCGTCCAATCACAACTGAGCCCACTGAGATACTTCGCCTTATCGTAATGGGGAACACACAGCTGACTCTGCCAAAGGAGGCGGTTGCGACAGAATCTGTGCGAGCAGACCTTCCGACACCGCCCCTCCACTCCCTGCCCTTTCCCTAAAAGCAGTCAAGGACGGGTGGTAAATTACGTCAATGTTCTCAAAGCAGCTTGTTCGGTGGGTGTCACCGTTTGCTTATTTTGATTTCTGATGTATGAGTGAATGGCTCTGGTTAAAAGAGTAATTTTTTCACTTAAATCCATTTTTCGTTTCCATCTAACGATTACGTGTACAAAATTGCGATTTTGGGTTCCGAGTAAGCATTGTGCTCCGTGACTCACTATTGCCAAATTCTATAATTTTCCTTAGGAATTAATTTAAACATACTTATTTACAAATAAATCTATTGAATTTCCGGCATGGGAGACGTATTTAAACACATGTACATCTTCTGCCAATACAAAACAGATGAAGATGGTGAGATCCATCCCCACCCACCAGAACAATATTAAGTTTGCGGTTACATTTGGCCATTCAGGGAGGTTTCAACTACTTTCATTGTATTTATTTGTATATTTGACTTTATGTTTTTTGAGAACTTAGTTTTGTTCGTAAGGATGACTCTGAGAATTTTCACTCTTATAACTACCCTTACTTCTTGTAGTTTATCTTTGGAAAATATCATGTTTTTCAATTATTCCAAAATAGATGGTAGTATACTTTATATCTCTCAAATCATCTTATTTATTGATGATTCTCAATAAATTTCTCACATTTTTACTGCTTCATTTTTATGGAAGTTATACTACGTTTCCCATGGCTCTATTACTCCAATGTAAATTCAAGTTTCATTGGGTTTCATTTAAAAATTTGATTTCAATATATTAAAAACTCCAGCTGTTCTACTGTATGTTTCTAATGGTACGATGTTAAATAGAACATGATTATGCAAAGTACAAAAATCAATTCTCAGAAGCCTTGTGCCAATACAGAGGCTAATGTAAAGAATTGCTAATGCAGGGTTTCATCAAACATAAAACATCGGGGTGAATATGCGGACACAATTGATTTCTTCTGAATTGCTCTTTTCATTCTGCTATGGGACTGGCAATTTTGTCAGATTAAGTGTCCTTGCCAGCGTATCCATGGAAAAGCAATTGAGAAGCATAAAATTTGTCCCTGTTACTGTCTCTAGGAGCATCAGAGCTGGAACCTCTGGTGGGTCCGGACTCTGAAGCCGGAGGAGAGAATATGCCAGGTGATGAGCTAAGGGGTGAGGAGAAGATACAATTGGAAGAGGCCTTGAGTAAAGAAGATAAGTTTCGTAGAAGGTGAGAATATTTAAAGAGGCTGGAGATAAATAAATGAAACTAGAGGCCGTCTATTCATATACCTAAAATAATAATGAAAGAAATCACTTTAGATGTATAAAATAACATACTATTCTATAATTAGTATTAGGATTTTAAGGATTTTAACTACTGCATAAATACAATTCATAGGTCCAAACCTTGAGGTATTCATTTATTATTCAAATTTATTCTAAAAATAGACTCGGATTGCAAAAAGATGTACATGCATCATGATTCCCAGATTTTCATTCACGTATGTAAGTTACCAGCTAATTTTCAATTACAAGTTCGGATATGTCAATTAAGAATCTCTCAAAAATAAATATGTTAGCATTACTTTCTACTTCGAACTAGATAATAAATTTGAACTTAAATTGCTTTCTACATCGAATTTGACGTCAACAGGCATCGAGGTTAGTTGAAGCTAGTAGAAGCTTTTTCTCTGGAATTTCCCAACTCTTTGTTCTTTGCCACCATTCAAATCAGAAAATCTGGTGCAGAATGCAGACCATATCATTAACTTGCATCCTATAAGATTTTTTTTCTGAAAATGTGGTAGAATTAAAAATTTTTGATCATATCAATGATAATTTATTGTTTATATTAATAATTATTATACTCATCATATTGATTACCGCAAGTGTTTTTACCCACGTTGAATTCATGATTGTAACAATAGTTTTAATTCTAGAATCATACCTCTTCCTAAATATATACGATTTTACACCATAGCTCGATGCTATTCATCATGTCCATAAATATCGCAACAATTAAGAGATTATGTCCCATATTTATTACGCTACCGAGATTACCACATTGATAAATCGGAAACTTCTATTTTATGTCAATTTTCGTTGCTGAATTCAGATAAGCGTTTAAACAGCATGTAAACATTGATAAAACTCCAGTTGAGGAGAACTTACCGAAAGCACGTTTTCTATACACAGGCTCCGAATAACGGCGGATTTTATCTCGGATTCCTTGGTGGGTGATATTGAGGCTATTAGGACCATTCTTAGAGCTTGTTCGGTATTATGACAAGAAATTATAATTAAAGGTTCCCTGAAACGTTCAGTAATTTATATCATTAGTTACTGATCCTAATATTGATTTATTTGAGCTTTGTCCTTTCTTACCTGAAATTTGTGCAGTAAAACATAAGGATTGTTGCAAATAATGTGATGCATTACTTTTCTGTTGAAGTCTTAAAATTCTTCTTCGTTCATGTTCATGTATCGTTGTCAGTCGTAAGCATCAAAAATACCACGCTTATACCATATTAGGATTAAATCTGTGGTACTATATTCACTTATTATACTTGTACATACTATAAACGATATGAAGGATTCATGCAATTAAGATTGTCCTTTGAACCTAAATGGTTTCATGTCAAGCAATCGAGGATATCGAAGTCCTGATTATCAGTTCTATTACTAAACCTATCAGGTGTTGCTTTATCAAATTATCTTTGCTGCAAATTCACTTTTATCCGTTTATTCCTTTGTTTGAATCCGCTAAACATAAAATATTCGACGCTCGCGTTAAAAATAAAGTTGTCAACATTTGGAAGAATAGTATATTCACGAATGTTACATATACAAATGCAAACTACTAATTACAAAAATAAGGAAGCATAATCTTGTCTTTTTACGGGAATTTTTCTTGGTGAATTTTGTCTTGATATCCGGAATCCAGGAAGTCTCAAGTAATGCCTTCAAATGTGATTGTAAAATCTCATGTAAATTATTTTTGAAGAAATAAGTAGATCAACTCCGAGCTAGGATATATTTTTTTACATAACAGAGACAAAGTTAAGCCCACTTAATCGTAATTTTCTGTGACGGGTTTCTACCGTGTTTCTGAAGTGTGTATGTGTGTATAAAGTTGGTTCTGAAATATTGAGAACGGCTTCGCCGGAATAGCACCAAGTACCCTCAGGCCAAACAACTTTTCTTTTCAGCGTTTGTATAGGTTCTATTCTATTGCGCCACGTATTTGTTCGTTTCTGCAACCATTTCCTACGTACATTTATGATATTTTAACCGTCTTTTCAAGAAATATTTAGGTGTTCTCATAATGTCAACTGATTCCCTAGTCAGCCAGGGGTAATGTGTATTCACTACCAGGCGCTATTCAGTACGTAAAACTGCAGCTTAGGAGATGCACGATAAAAAAGTTTGACAAATTGTTTCGCCGGAAAAACCCGACCAGCAATTATGTTCAACGTGAAAAGGGCAATTCTTTGATCAGTTTTTTGCAGTATTGTTTTTTCCAAGGGATTGAACTCCCAGATAAGCAAAGTGTAACAGAAGTGGTTTTTACGATTTGAATTTCCAAAGGAGGACGAAGGCAAAAGTAGAGAGTTTAGCTCACATTCTTTGTAATGCAAGGCCACCAATATCCGATATCACATCTTCTGAAAAATGCGCATTGTCAGGTCTACGAAATATCGAAAGTATTCTCATACTCCTGGTAGAGAAGGGAAACTTGACTGTCCTAATTAAAAACTAGATTTATATTAGACTTCAAGAGAATTATGTTTTCCGTGCTTTATAAATTGACATGCAAAATTATGAGACCCAATCCGGCAGCAGAAATGGAGAGAACCCGCAAGGATCATGACATCAATCTCGAAAGAACAACGTGGTCTATTCCCGTCTGCATCCAAGCATTCTAGATTTTATGGCCTACCAGAAGTCCAAAAGGCGAAGTACCATTTTGACCAATAGTCAGGCAAATAGACGCGTCAATGTGTCAGTTATCCAAACACCTGGCACAGTCTCTACAAACGTGTCGGGAAAGTCATCATGTGAAAAAGAAACTCCTACCATATGTTTGATATCTTGAAGAAAGTCTTCGTCTACAAGGATGGTTGGCAATGGCATTACAACACTATTTACCCACGTCTCAATCCAAGAAACGGCGGAGATAATACAGGAACTCACATCTTCCGGAATCCCTGAGCAATACCAAAGATGATAGAAACCTGTATTTCTTAGTCTAACTTCCTACATAACGGAATATTTTACGCGAAACGTGAGGGGGTGGTACTGCGCTAGCCCCTTTTTCTTCGTACCTTTACACCTTCTATTGTCCGCCGTAGATGCCTAGAATACGTATCATTTAAAATTATTCAAAGCCTCTTACAAATCTTAACATCCTTAAAGAGCTTTTCCTTATTCATTGTAACAGAAGTACCGCTGCAAAGATATAAAGATATAACCTGTTTCCCCTCCGGTCACCAACAGAGATTAGCTAACCTAAGCAACATTTCCTAAACCCTCCTCAAATCCTCTCCCACCTTCAAAGCCCCTCTCTGAAATCCGCGAGGGGTAAAACATCGTTTATGATCTTCAATGCATTTCCTGTTCTGCATTTTGTATTGGCTGTTGTACTACACCCCTCTGCATCAGAATTTATCACTACCCGTCTTCTTTAGTCTCCTCTCTCCCCGTCCCAAAGCATGCTTCTTCTCATGGTTTTCGTCTTAATATCTGACGCAAGGTGTACGTTAATTCCTCTCTTCATTTTACCAAATTAACGTCATATAAATTAGATATATTGGGCGCTTCGGCGGTTTTTCAAACATCCCGGCACAAACGTGACTCACCAACCATCACCACCCCACACCTCCTCCCTCTTCAACCCTTCCGTCTCCTGCCCTTCCTTCTTCCCAATTCATCTTCTTTCTGTCCTATTTCTGTCTGTTGAAAATGATAAAAATCATTCACTTTAAGGTCACTTAAGAACTTTTCCATTTATTCTACTATCTGCAGCATGCCTGCATGAACGGAATCCACGAATTATTATTTCCTATTGGTGTTTCCACGGGAGCAGCAACGTAGTTCATTCATTCTTAGAATGTGAGTGGCAAGTGCATTCGGAACTAGAAAAAATGGTAAGAATGGAAGAAGAACGTGAGGCAAAACGATGTAATTTTAGCATTTAAGTAATCTGACATATTTAATAACTCTATTTAAGCTACTGCTTTCACAAGAGAATGATTATGGTACTAAAATTATGGCACATGTAATCTTTGCGATTGAGGTGTTTACTGCGGAGCTTTGAAGTGACGATATTAAATAAGTTGAAATTCATAGCATCCTTGTCATTTACGATGAAGATAATTTGGTCTTCTAAATTTTTACTGGAAGCACCGGTTGCAAAGGGAAACGGATCCCTTTCCCATAGCCTTATAAATGGTCTGAAAACAGCAGCATATTACATGGTATACGATCAGGGGAGCCCACCCACCAGTTTAGAACGGTTTAGATCGGCATTCATAACCCCAATCTATTCATCTTTCACATAATATCCTTCTTAAGTTCTGCATGACTCATAGACGCCGTTCATCATCATCATCGGTCAACAATCCTAAGATTGGTTTGACGCAGTCCTCCACTCTATTCTTCTCTCGGTCTACCTCTTCATATTTACATAATTCTTCTCTTTTACACCCTTCACAACTTGTTCCATGCCTGCCTTTTCCATTCTTCTTTAGTCCATTTTCCCTCGACGATTGTCTTCATCAGGGCATCG
This sequence comes from Platycnemis pennipes, assembly GCA_933228895.1. Taxonomy (NCBI): domain Eukaryota; kingdom Metazoa; phylum Arthropoda; class Insecta; order Odonata; family Platycnemididae; genus Platycnemis; species Platycnemis pennipes. The sequence continues at coordinate 113,450,962 of OW121846.1, forward strand.
TGTCTTAAGATGTGGCCTATTAAGTTGTCCCGTCTTCTTTTTAAGGTTTTCAGTTGACATCTCTTCTCTCCCACTCTTCTTAAGACTTCTTCGTTTGCCACTCGATCGATCCATTTTATCTTCATTATTCTTCGGTGTACGCTGTTACTCTATCCAAACTACTCGTTCTTCCCTCCATTTACCGCACCTATCCAATATTCTGCCCTACATCAAGTCCTTAAAAATAACCCTCCTCTCTTTATCACCCATTCCATTCAATCACTGTCTCACCCTAGAACTTTGTCTATCAACCTCCTTTCCTCCTCTACCATCCACATCCCCTCTGCTTCATCTTCCGTCTTCCTTTCTCTCGTTTTCCATGCTTCTTCATGCTCACATCTCATAAGCTGAAAGTATATTTTCATCCCCTTTCCTTGAATTAATTTTTTCGGCGCTCGGCGCCACACGCTCCCTGTTGAAGATTAAAGTCTTTTTTCTACGTCCACCCTCGACCACCCTGTTGTTGGTTCTCTTCTATGAATGAAAGCTTATTTCGCCAACGTGATTCTCCTTTGAACTTAGCTGTTCCTACACTCGTTCACCTCCAACTTACTACCATGCGGTCAAATTTCTGCACCTGCTTTGGCTCTTTGTGTTTCTGAAAATTTCATTACTTTTATTTCCTCTCATTACTTGGCCAAAAGATGATAATTTACATTGAAAGCACTAGTAACAGAATAAATATATATGTGGAACTGCTAGCGTTTCCTTTCCTGAACGAGTTCCTGAGAAAATGAAGCCTTAAACCACATAATATACTCATTTTTTCAGTTTTATAATGGGTTATCTTCATCCCGTATCTTTTTCACTGTTTTTTACGTCACATCTGGTACTTTTGTTTAGTCTTGAATGATTAGCTAGTTAGCGCTTTATCATCCGCGGCGGCTACCGACTTTATTATATCTCCTCGTTGTTTTACTTCTAAAATAAGCCCTTTGTAGCAGAAGTCGTTCACCTTTCCACGTGAACAGCAACGTAGTTCATTCATTCTTAGAATTTGATTGGCAAGTGCATTCGGAGCAAGAAAAAATTGTAAGAATTTTTTCTTGTTCCGAATCTTGTTTGGTCTCTTCCACTATATTTCCTCCTGGTGTTCACTTTCTTCCACTTCTCCAACTTCCTTCATATATCTGTCCACCAGCTTCTGACATTCCCTTCCCTTTGCGCCAGTCACATTTCCCAAATCACACTTCTTTGTCACCTTTTCAGTCCAACCTCATTGTTCATTACTATAACGTTATGGCCTGAGTTTGCTTCTGAATCCGGAAATCTATGTGTTTATGTTCACACTACTCTTGAATCTTTGTCTGTTTTAATCAAGTTCTCTCTATGTTCCCCGAAAATTTAGTCGAGTAGCTAGGTCTGTGGTGGTTTGTGTACAGAAAAAATATCGTTATAAAAATCGGTCTTAATATATATCACTCGACTTCGTGATCTAACTTAGTATAAGGTGACGGAGGGCTGAAAATATATTTTTATCATAGTATTAAGGACTATCATTACCGTATTCAACGGAGGAGACTTTCCAAGGTCTAAGAATTATCATAGGTGAGTATTTATGCATGTTTAAAAGGCCATGGTGACTCTGGAATAGACTGTAAGTTCAAGTGAGGGAAATTCCACGTCATATATAATATCTGCGTCGTTATCAATATGGCTGTTACTGATATCCATAATTGTTGGCTTAACACTGGTTAATATAAACACGATTGTTAGGTGAAGGAATATCAGACATTGGAATACATATTTTTTCATATTTTCTTGCGACTATTACTTCTAAATACAGGAAACTTGTTGGAAAATAATTCTCACCAAGAGAATTCATTAATCAAAAACTAGTAAATTGTTTCTTAACCTCAGCAGTGTACTTAAGTTTCATCCTTAAATAAACAATCTAACTTCCTCGCAAGATTTTACCTAGGCTTCAAGCTACGTTCTTTTGTAGTACTACACCTTTCATTAGTTGGCGTGATTTCCCCGCTGCAATTCACTGTGTATTGGCTATGCTTCCTTAGGAAACGTGAGATAAGATTTATAACTATTTCATCCATAATGATTTTGTATTAACGCTAACCTTTATATTGATAGGAACAAAGTAAAAGATATTTTTTATAAAAAATACGCTAACTTGAACTACAATTAACTCTGGGAGACTTCATCTTACATGTGTAAAGGCTTCTCCTCGAGGTGAGGGTTTTAGCAATTCAGTCAAATCACCAAATCTGGAACACCCGAGAAGTCTATATGCACGACATAGGTTGGGGAAACACTTGATCATACATATATCGAATACTTAGTAAAATCAGAAAGTATTGAGGCAAAGTTATTATTATTTTCACCGAACACTAAAATTTATTATGCATGTTATTTATGCACAATTTTATCTCGCATGCTATCCCATCGTAGTGCATGAAAATATATTTTTGAAGTACCGATTATTTATGGAAAATAAGTAAAATCAATTACTAACGTGCTCACATTGTGGAAATACATTTTAATGAAAGGCATGACTTGCATTACTCTCAAATACAGGCATTATTTGATTTTAAGGACACTTGTGCACAAACATATGTGTTCATATTTTTCCTCAATCTTGGTGAAGGTATTTTTGAACAGTCTTGAGGAAAACTCTACGCTTTCTCTCGTAAAGAAACATCTTTTATTGTTTTCGTTATGTTTATGGTGTGATTTGCCTTGGACGGGGAGCCAAAGACAAAACGATCTAATCGTGTTAAGGCTAAATTCCTTTCATCCATCTAAATTTTTTACAGTGGAAGTTGGAATGAATACTTGGAATTTTGTTCATGCAAAAAATATCCATAAAAGACAATATATTCTGGTTTTCTATATTTCCAATGTACATTTACTGATGTGGTTATCCAAAACGTGGCAATTCATCATCATTCGCATAAATTGGTGGCATTTCACTCTTTAATGCATCGCCACATTTGCATCCTCCTCGCTCGGGTTGAATTTGAAAAGAAGCGAAAAGAATTTAACTCACAGTGACTCGCAATGCTTATGAAAACAGAATTACTGATAAACTTCTGCAACGGAAGTTAAATAAAAAGACTGTAATGCCTTTCATCATCCCTCTCCCCCTTTTCGTGTTAAAATGATAAGTGTACCAAAGTACCATTTTTAGGTCGTCCCATAAAATAAGTACTATGTTTTCAAAAGAAAACGTTCAACCATTAGCCAATTGTTATTAAATTCTAAATATTGTGTAAGTGAAAAAGAAAACAAAGTGGAGAGCACCTGTTAAAAGGTGACACACATGATTTTAATAGATTTCATATGGTGCAAACTTGGAAAGAAATTAGTGTAGGATTAGGTGAACAAGAAAAATCACTTTTATGCCCTTATAAAAAAATCTATGTTAGCCAACCATATAACTAACAATGACCATTCATCAGATTATAATTCCAGTATTTTACATAAAGGCGCTAAATTGGATTTTATTGAAAGTTTTTAAAATTAGGCCGTTTTGCAAAATATGCAGGAAAAATATTGCTCCCAAGGGGTTGCCGCTGATTGCGCCCTCGCCATCTCTCCGTACTCATCATGTTCCTCCCCCAATTCCCCGCCCCTTAAACCTTTTTAAAGACCTGCTCTCTTCCATTTAAGTTTGTTCCCTTCCCCCTCTCCCACCTTCTTTCGCCATTTACTCACATACCTCTATCATATATATGTTACACCAATTACTCCTCATAAAGTATCTTGAAAATGACGTTAAGGCCGGTCGAGAAACCGGTCGAGATTACCTTTAAATTAGCGTAGAAAATAAGGATAAGTTACGCTTTACTTTCCACAGAGCGGAGATACATTCCACAATTCCTTATATTTACAGCTATATCATTTATATTTACTAATAAGATATAAATATTTTCACCGAATGAGTGTTAATGGGTTAGTTAGTAGATATTTCACTAAACTTTTCAATGAATATCTTAGCAAAAACCCTGCGAATTTTTCTCATAGTCATCAGATTAGAGAGAGAGAGAGAGAGAGAGAGAGAGAGAGAGAGAGAGAGAGATAGGCTCTCAAACATACCAAAACCGACCATTAACTTTTGAGCAAAATATGTGCGCACGTACTTGTTACCATTTCCTAGAAAATGTATTAAGATAAAAAAGATGCTTGAAAAGGATAAAGTCTGTTACAAGTAACTTTTATATTATATGGTACTCCTCAAAACCAGAAAAACATTTTAACCTACCCATTCTCTGTCTGTCAGCACTGTTTAGAGTACCTTCGGAAGTAGGGCAAGGGCCTAGCCACGTTGATACACCGGTTCCGTCAGATCACCGAAGTTAAGCAACGTTGGATGGGTAGCCCCCCTCCATACCTCTACCGTGGTGCTCTTGTCCCCTGTCTTCATGTGGGTTGGCACAATGGATCTAAAGAGGTCTATGTACCAGGGGGGCTCCAGCAGGCCCCCGCCCACCCCTCCAATTTACATTTACCTTCGGAAGTCAGAACTGCATATGTTTTCGAGATGAGTGCAAGGGCATGAGTGCCCAGAGCCTCATCAACACCCCTCGCCTCCACCTTCTATCCCCTCCCCTTTCCTTCAACTTCCTCAAATGAATTAGCCTCCTCTCCTGTCTTAAAAAGTATACACGTCACGCTAATGCATTGCGATATTTGACTTCTTCCCATACTCTGAAGTTATATAAGCTTTCGATACACGGGCTATGATTTCCAAATACATATACTGGTACACATTTATGTATCGATAGCTACGCCAAAATTAGGGAAATCATTGGGAAATGAGTTAAAATCAATTTGCTATTCAATACGAGGGCAGCATTGACATGAGAAACTTAGAGAATAACAAGGCTTCTGTAGCAGACAGAATCAATGGAGGAGTCGCCAGAGCCTTGGAGACAGAGCCAAGAACATGGTATGGAATCATAAAAGACAGCCTGGGGAGTGGGAGACCACCGGTTGACACTGAGAAGCACATGGGGGTTGTTACAGCAAGTGAAAGGTAGTAGCATGATATAAGGTTGTGTTTCGCTGAACCACATATTAAGCCAAGGAATGGAAATGAAATGGATGCGCACCTGACGGAAAACCAATTTGGAAGAAAGACAAGAATGGCCACTCTCAGCCTGAAGATAATGGTCAAAAAATGTTACTTCTGAAGTAACCGCTACATTACTTGACCTGGAAATGAATAATTTGATACTCTACGGAAGCCAAGTTGCCATGCGGTGCGCAGATACACGAATGTACGCTTTGTGGAAGAAATGTACGAGCAGAAATAAACGAAACTGAAGCTGAAAATCTTTGAAAATTGGGAAAATTACAGAATTCTTTACTGCACTAAAGGTGCATAAAACGATTTTAATTCATTATGTGTTCCTAATCACGGGTTAGTGTTTATTCAAGAAAGGTAAAGGAGAAGGTTAGAGTTCTGCTGTTATTTTTCTGTCAAAGCCTCCAAACCAGTCTTTAAAAAAATCGTAAAACACTTCCCCGCCTTCTTTTTTGCGTACCAAGAAACTCCCAACTTCGCCATATCAGTATTTTTTTAACAGCTTGGTCGAAGAGATCTCCGAGCACCAGAGTTGCCCCCATGTTCGATTTTCAATTACAATAAAGCACACGGCCAAGCGTTCTTTGCCCAGATTTTCGCCTTTACACCGAACCGTCTTTAGCGTCAGAGATTTAGACGGAAGAGTATGGAAATATTTCCTCATACTCTTTCATCCATATTGCATACGTGTCCTTCTCGGTCCCTTCTATTCGCTTACGTTATCGTGTCGTCGCTGAAAGAAAACAAATGTTTAGGGCATTTTTCCACTTCTAGGTTATATGCAGAAACTTTCTATAAGCCCTTAGTAATACTAAAGATTTTCAACCGAGAGTGAATTATGTGATACGCTAATTTTTGTACTATTCAATTGTCGAAGTGCCATTCCTAAAACTGCTTCTGAGGGATAAGATGATTACCTTAGAAGATTCTGTTCTTGCTTCTGTAGCGGAGAAACCAGAAGGATATCTACTGCATTAGACACGCAGTTACTAAAAGGAACAGCATTTCTGTTGCTGTATAGGTACTATCCAGCCTCGATGCAAAACTCGAGATATTTGTTGCTACTCCCATTTTTACTCTTCACTGTTTTAATAAGTATCATCCATATCACATGACTCCTTAGGTTAGAGGAAGAAACCGATTTTCAATGGCGGTACCACTAGCTACTACTACTTTCGCTTTGATAGACAGATATAACACGGAACGACCACAGGGCACATTTGTTTTACTACAACCTCACTTGGCTCCGTGGTACTATCACTTATATTGCGACTCCGTGGTACTATCACTTATATTGCGGCTTGCTAACGTCTCTAATTCAGCCACATCCAAAACCAATTGATTTTATCTGGATGGCGTTCAATTCCTTTCATCACATAACACATTGCGCGGAACGAATTTAGCAGCGAAAGTCAGATGTAATTATTATAGGTAATTCTTTTAAGATTCATATTTATGACTGTTAATGAAATATTAAATGTGGTAACCTCGGGAAAGCATATATTTTCTACACAAGTTTTTGTGCAGTATTTGTGGGGAAATATTAAAATTTATCATTTTCATTGAATACCCCCTCATTTCATTCGCTAATATTGGTGTTTGTGAATAATATTAATTATATCCCTGAAGTTGGTGCTTATTAACTTTTTTGACAGGAAGGAGTACAAGACAGAGTATAAGAAGAAATTCCGCCCATTCTCCCAGTATGAGTATGTCGAGGGCCGCTTCCAGAAAAAGAAAGATGGCTCGGAAATTATTGGAACTAGCTGTGGTGTAATTGGATCTTCACCGGTAATAGAGGAAGTTCCTCCTTTAATACCAGCCACACTACCAAGAGAAGGGTCAATATCTTCTCAAATCCTTCCGTTACAAGATGGCGAGGGAAATTCGTGGTACCGGGAAGTGCTAGAGCTTCGGAGGAAGGCTGGGGAATATAAGGTAACTCTGCAACGCCTCGGCCTGATAGCTAGTGTACTCACTCATTTGGTCATCGGTAGCCATCTATATCTTATATGAAAATATTCTACAGTGTTTTGGGCCTCATCTATGTAAAGTATATTTTGAAATCCTAATTAACGTCTTGGGTAAGTTGTGTAGCAGAGCGTACGGAAAAAATTGACTCCACTCCCTCAAAAATTTGGAAAACATCTTCAAATGTGATGTGCAGAAAATATACTAGCTCTAATTCTATTGCATATTAGTTTATATACCTTACGGAAAGAAAAAATTTAAAATTCACAGATATTATCCACCACAATGGTGTTTGGGAAGGTGTGGTAGGTCACCAGCAGTAAAGCTGTAACAATATGCTGTTCAAAATTTATTTGTTAATTGATAATAAAGTACTTTGTGTAGTGTATTTGAAAGGTTTGTCATGCTTGCGTCGTAGAATGTACTGCGCGTGAGAAAAATGAATTCTTGTATTTCTCGGTCCGACAATTAAGTCACTTCTGGCGCTCATCCTAAGTGGTGAGGGAGTAGAGATATATATGGAGCAACAGATTCGTGTGATTTCAATTTTTCGAGTAACTTCAATCTTGCGAACAATCTTCTAGTCTCTAGGGTTTCCAAAAATAGTTCTTCCGATTGCAAAGTGACACTTTCTGTACGCTTGTGGAAATTTTTTACAGTGCGCGATGCTTTCTTTTTTGTAGTACCTACATGAGACTTTGCCAGCGAGAAATAACAAATTTTTTACACTTTCTCTTGAATATTTCCCCACAATTTGCTTGTTAAATCCTATTCCCTTCAGTGCTGTGACACATATTTTTACTGAGTATCTATTGATAGATTTTAAGTGAGAGTGATGCTCCGATACGGAACTTCACTTGGAAGAGGATGAGGAAACGAAAGGTAAACGCGTGATCTCCCTTCCCGTATGAGGTGAAATAATTAATTTGGATTATTTCCTTGAGAGAGAAATTATTAAAAATCTTCGCTTCATATAATTTTACAATTTCTAGGCGAAACGGTATTATTTGTTGCTCCAAAATTATTTTAAATATGCTATCTTTTCCCTCCTTTTCATATGGACAAGGAGGAAAGTGCCGTTATACTCTCTTCTCAGTATCTTATTTCAGGGCACGTAACATTTGGCCTCCTTATTGACACCACCTCCATTTGCTCCCTAGTCATGGGTATATTGCGGTAATTAGGAGTGGTTTATCTCCTGACTTCCATAAGTCTATCGCAGGTTTCCAACTCGGCAGTCGTAAAGGCTTTCTACCAGTGAGCCAGTGAGAGCATGTCGAGAGTTTGAGCGATGTCGATCCATTGATTCGGCCTTGAATCAAATTCCTCTTTGTGATACATCTTCGTACTTCTTGATGCATCTCCTGCGTTTCTCTGCTACTTCCCGGTCCCCAGCTGCAACCACTCGCGCTTGCCATGACCACAGCTTTCACTAAAAAAACTGCTATTTTGCTATGCCTATGTTTTCATTCTAGTACGATAAAAAATTAGTCAGCTATTTACATATGGAGGAAAATTCTCCCTCTAATTCGATGCCTTATGATGCCTTATTATTAAAGTTATGTTGCTTTTGAGCAGTAACAAACAAATGTGGATGCTTCGAGGAAAACCCACGGCCTGCATGACAGAAAATTGCACGCAGACGGTGTATGAAACAAAATCTCTAATTGTAAAAGTACCAAATATTTACGATTGGTACGACTTGTTTGTGAAAACGGGGATAGTTCTATTCAGCTTCCCTTTGATCACAATGACCAGAATTATCGGTATGAGTTGAAAACTGCAAGCTCTCCTGACAGTTTTAAGCACTTTTACCTTAATTGATCGAAATTTAAATGATACAATTGACATATTTTGCATTTATTGTTTCTAGGTAAAAGTTACAATGACGACATACTACAGCTGTTATGGGAGCTTCTTCAAGAGCGAAAGGAGCAATTAAGAAAAGTGTCTCTTAAAAAGAAAATCGGTGAACGGTTTAGCTTCTTCTTTCTCTGCGTTATCTGGTCAGGATATTGGCTCTCATTACAGCGATGTCAGATTTGCTTGGTGAGGTTCGAGAAAGTTCCACTGATTTCCCCCTACCAATCATCCCAGTTTGGCCAGCCAGGACATTCATCTTCCAACTTCGGGCTTCGTCGACATTCAAGTTTTTCCCATATTGCTAAATGTAGGAGTCAATTATTGTTTTTATGTCGCATTACATGCTAGAGATATTGTAATTATCGTTGTTTCATCATCTGCAATATTTTGGGTTGACATCCCATTCTACGAAGGACTTTTTCATTTCCCGCATTATAAAACCAAGGAATTCTTAAAAACCGTTTTCAGAGCCACAATTCAAAGACTTGGATCATATTTTAGGTAATTTCTGCCAAAGAACAACATTAGTGAATACGTATTTTCAGTGACAAGCTTAGACTCCTCCCAGTAAACAGGGCATTAATATTTACAAATGTTTCTCCGGCTCTCTTAATCCGTCGTTTGATCTCTCCGGAAGGATCCTTGTCCTCCTTTTTATTGCAGCCAGGGTAAGTCAATCTTGATACTCGGCGACTTTAACCGCGACGCTAAATCTTGATACTCGGCGACCTTAATTAACGGCCTGTGTTAGACACCCTCTTAACGAGTTCACGTATTCCCTCCTGACGTCATTAACGGTTTGTGTCGTCCGCTAATCTAATATAGTTTCCCTTGTTATCCCTAGTTATCTCTGTTATTTTTATCCCTTACCTCTTAAAGTTATTCTGAAGATTAGGTCAACAATCATAAGATTGGTTTGACGCAGCTCTCCAACTATTCTCCTATCCGCTAATCTCTTCAAATTGATATACATAATTGTTTTCAGTATACAAATTGAATAAGATTGGAGAGGAAATACGTTTAATTCTTATGCCAAATGTGCCACTCACCGATACACACCGCATGGTGGTGTCGTGAAGGTGATGCTTACCGATGGCGCCAAACACCGCGTCTTTGAAACCTACAACAACCACAACAATGTGCCCCGAAAGAGTGATGGGCGGTTACGCTGAACAAGGCTCTACCCTACCTTCCAGCACTCAATCATACTACTAAACCCTATCAAACCCTACTAATACCCCTAATATTATCTATATCACCGGTTTTACTTTTAAGTAAAAAGTTCACCCTGGAATAAATGACTTCTTTGCAAGTTCTAAAACTATATTTTACTACAATTTTACCCATGCGAAACAAAAACAACTGATTGTGTATCTTAAGTTAAAAATGTTATATATGTACCTGACCGTGGTAGGCTATATAGTAATGATATATTTGAACTTATTTTGAAGAGTCTTGTAATGCTATTTAATCCCCGTCAAATAAGAAACGAAATCTTAGTAACTTTGAGTGTACTCATTACGATATATAATTTAAGTTTTGTATTATTATACTACACGTAAGCCTTTAAATGCACAACGCATAATAGTGTTCTAGACATTTTCATGATATTTTTTACGTAACCAGTTAAAGCTACTTTGTTCTCCGAACTTTAGGCGTCGTGTTATTCCTCCCCTGCTACATACCCCTGCGGTAGTTTTCGGGCTGCCATTTCCTGGGTCACTTAGTATTTTAGGAAATAGTGAATAACACTGGACTAAATATAAAGTTTATTTACCTGGAGATGGGAAGCCACATTTTCCCCTTGGAGAACAGACCTAGACCCTTGGATGACGAGCGTAAGCGTTATATGTTTCACCCAAACTAAGCATAGGTACCCTGAAAGTAAACCCTGAAATAGAAATAAATACATAAAACCCTGAAAGCCACCTCAGGGGTGTATGGTTACGGGTGATCCATCACCAGCCATTCATTATCAATCAGAGAGAAGACTTACTTCCATGCAGGCATGCAACAAAACTCCTTTTATACACTACTTATATGAAAAAGTGAGTCATAATGCTACCAGCTCGCGGAAAATATTGAGCGTCTAGTCACGAGACATGTAAAACGGTACCTATAAATGACACTAGTATTATGGATTACGCACATAAGTGTTCAAAGTTATTAGAAGAGATCGTCATAACTCAATGATCCTTTTATTGGTTTGACGCAACTTTCAGATGGTAGTTATCTCCTATCACCTAGTCTCTCCATGTTTACACAATTTCATATCCTTTACTACTTCCTCTATATACCTCATTCGAGGCCTTCCTTTGCCATTCTTCCTGTTCACTAGTTCTTTGACAACTGTCTTCATTATGCCACTATGTGTCATAATACAGCCGATTAATTAGTCCCGGCTTCTTTTCAAAGATTTCAGAAGACTTATCTTTTCTCCCACTTTTATTACGACTTCTTCGACACTAACTCGGTCGATCCATTTGATCTTAGTCATTCTTCTGTAGTTCCACATTTCTAATGTTTCCAGCCTTCTCTGCTTCTATTATTGTCCATGATTCACTTCCATTAATAAGTGTGCCTCAGATGTATGTTCTGATAAAATGTTTCCTTAATTGCATTCTTGTGTTTTCAGCTGTAATTCGATTTATCGTTAGAATGCTCTCTCCGTCTGGGCTATTCCACTAACTGTTTCTTTCTTGCTTCGTCCATCGCTGGCTACTCGGCTTCCCAGGTGGAAATACTCTTTCTCCTTCTCAATATTTGCTTCACTAGTTTAACCGCATGTAAAACGTAACGGTATTTTCAGGTTTGGTTTTGATCTTCACCATTTTTATCTCGCTCTACAGCAGTTCACACATATTCCGGCACTCTTTCTGAACACTATGTCTATTCTAGCGTTACCAATTAAAGGTACCGTGTGTAGCTTCCAATGCAAATGTTTCCTTCTTCGCACCACTTCATTATGCTGATTTCTAATATGTCGAGGTTCATTATTTGCATTTACACTTTCAGGTTTTTCAGTTTGCTGCGGGTCCGAAGCGATCTCACGTTCCATGTTCCTACCCTAAAATGTCTATTATACTTGACTAAGTTCTCGTTCGGGTACTCCCCGATATCCGAATATCCGGATATCCGAATGGGAGACTAATTTTACTTCTGAGTATTTTACTCGAGTGGGTTCCGGCCCATCTCGATAAGGGAAAAAACGGGAGTAGCTGCGACTTCCCGGGATAATAATGTGGTGGTTTACCGTTGCCTTTCAAATTGCAGTACTGCAGCTATTAAAGCCATTGTTACCAAGCATGTAGTGAAATGTGCCTGTACCGACTACTGTATTGTATCACTCATATGAAGAAGAACTGCTGCCCTCTCCTTCAGGTGATAAGATGCTTAATTGTTGGCGGCCTCGAGTCACCAAGTCACGGCATCTTCACAGGTTTCTGTATCAATCAAAGGCATATCTTACCAGTGGGAAGTGAGTGTACCCCTCTATTACCGAGAGGCAGTATTGAAGGCTGTTGGCCAGAAGGAGCTTGATAAAATCTTCGTGAAATATGGCTGAAACGCCTGTTTGGCGTATTAATACACCGGAGTTCGACCCGGTTGTGGTGGTGGACTTTAGAGAGTTGAAACGGCCGGCACAGATGTGCCCAGTGGAGAACGTCATTTGGTAGCCTGACTTCTCGTCGATGCGCTTGGTGGTAGCCTTGAAGCTGAAGATAGCGAGATCCGGTATGCCGTGTTGAAGGCGTGACGCTAAAGGTGAAGGAGAAGGTACAGCATAACATCTTCGACGATGACGACGGGCATTGTATGCCTCTCGATTGTGGGGCTTTGGGCACTAGGCGAGAGCTGGCAAGAAGGTGTTTCTGAAGTTCATGGTGAAGCTGAAGCATGCACCGCGCTGATCGTTCTGGAGTCAAGAACGGATGGTATCGTCATGTTCGGGACTCGCAAAAAGGGATCGGCGCCGACTTTCTCAAAACTCGAGACGTAGACAAAACTGGAAAAAAATTGCGCGATGTAATTCATTGTACTGGCCTTTCTAGATGAAGCTTTATCCAATTGCTGGGGCTGTTCATACTACGTGAGGGGCTAATGATCTGTGAAGATCGTGAGGGGCTTACATTCGCGGATCCTGAGAATACGTTTGACTGAGGCGAGTAACTCCCGGCCGTACGTCTACGTCCACATAAAACCCAGCGAACCACGTGTGGCAGGGGGTGAAGATGATCAAACATGCACTACTTACGTGACACTATGCGATGCAGTGCTACTACTTCATGGACACGTGTCAGATATAAGGGTCACGTTCAATTAAGTGGTTAATAACTACATATTAATGAATTGGTTTCTGGTTAGAAATACATTTTCCTTAATATATTTATCGGTATTTCCATATCATGCATTTGTTAGTAATGCTTAAGAATGAATCATACACTAGAGACTACTCTAACAATTTTTTACCTGCCTTACACTTCTATGCTTCACATTGTGCTCTCTATGTTACGCGGTAAAAATGGCATTTTAAATCGGTACGGCAATTTATCCCTCTAATCTTGTTTACCTGATCAAACCTAGCATAAGGTCGCACGCGCTATAGAGCTGCTCGGTTGGAAACAGTCTAGGCGAGAAGAATTCTGCTAGAAAGCAGGTGACATACAGTCACTGTGCTATAGCGAAACTGGATGCATTGGTTCTAAGCGCCAAAGTGCACTGCGGTGCCGAAGGTGAGAGGAAGCGAAGGTATTGGATAGAGCTCGGCTCCTTTCGGCAAGTCGGAAGGAGCCGAGCGTCTGCGTCATTTGTCCAGGTGAGCGTCATTTTCTTGGCGCTTCAGGAGCTCGGTGAGAGGCACCTGGGGTGCGGCCGCATGAGGGCTGGAACGCGGATAGAATTTGAGTCGGAATTAATTAAGTTATTATGGAATTTTATCTTGATTGTAGGATACAATATGGTGTAAATTTGATTTAAAAGTTAAAATGGCGAGTTCCCCTCTGTTGATGGTTGGGTTCACGCAAAACATGTTGCCAAAAATATATGTACATACGTTCACGACAACCTATTTGGTAACGACGTGGTTCCCATTTTGTTGTTGTTGGCATGAACATAAATACGTATTTTTATTAAACCGAGCGATAGGAATTTGGCCATAGCCAAGTGGCATGGCTTTAAAAAATGATATATTTATGAATAGGATGAAACCTTTATTTCATCGGTCAACGAAGACATGCTGACCTCAGGAATTTCACAAGTGGCAAATAAGCATGTGTCAAATTACCAGTAAAATCCCGTCTTGCCTTGATACCGTTGGAAAGACGAGTGTGATGAGAGGTTTAGGGAACCAAGCTGAAAGAATTTTCGGAAATTACCCAATCCCTAAAAATTTGGCATCTTTTCGTCTGCTTAGAGCTTATCATAATGAGTGAAGATGGGGACCTGGCAGATTAATGCTCCTAGTGTCTACCCCAAAGCCCCCATTACTCAAATATGGAACAAAATACGGAACATCATGAATTCTCAACAACCTTTCCATTTTTATGTTCATAAACAAGGGAAGTTCATGGTTGCATCCAGATCAGTGTCCTACCTGTGAAACCGAACCGTAATTTTGGCCAAGAAACTACTGGTGGAGAGCGAAACCCCTAAACTTCTACGAGACTGGGAAACTTGCAGACCAAGACTTGCGACCTTTTCAAAATGGGAATGAACATCCACAATTGCAATCTTACCGTGAGCCTTCCCAGGGGTTTCATCCATCTACATACAAAGCTTTTATTCTCATCCTCTTGGAATGTTTGTTGATTGGTTAATGGATCACGTGACAAAGCTGTGCTAAATATGATTAGATGAAGCTTTTCACACGACTTGTTGTGACGCTATAATCATCCATATCCTAAAACCGGGCAAGGGTAAAGATTGATCCGCATAATTAATGGCAAAGTAAATTGACCAGCGGCATATCGGAACATCATGAATTCTCAACAACCTTTCCATTTTTATGTTCATAAACAAGGGAAGTTCATGGTTGCATCCAGATCAGTGTCCTACCTGTGAAACCGAACCGTAATTTCTGCCAAGAAACTACTGGTGGAGAGCGAAACCCCTAAACGTCTACGAGACTGGGAAACTTGCAGACCAAAACGCGACCTTTTCAAAATGGGAATGAACATCCCACTTTACGATCCTCACAATAATAATTTACGATTTTCTGGTCACTGAACCTAAACGCCAAGGAAAAGTGATTTTATGACTGATGGTCGTATTAAATTGACGATATCGTCGATAGATATGGCAAAAATATTGCGCTTAGCATGGACTCTTAAGGTACGCCATTTTATTGAGGGATTGAAGGGATGCTGGAAATAATGGTTAATCGTTCCCTCTTATGGTGCCTCAAGAGAAACTACCTTCTTTCCGGAATTCGGTTCTATTAAATCCTTTTGCTGAGTCAGAGTAATCCACCCTAGTTCTAGAAAAGTGTGAATTATACAAAAAACTATCAAATTCTATTGCTGAAACATACAGCTGAGTTGTGGTGTCGTGTGCGGATGTAGTTCACCTTAATTTCGGCGAAAGTGAGAGCACAAGCAAATATGTGGAGGCTATTTAAAGAACTTAATATAACTTTTCTCGTGTATTGTGTGAAAGAGACTAATTTTTGTCTCTTGCACACAATGCCTTATGCCGAGGAATATCTCCACTTTTTGCAGTCAAAGGTTATTATGGCTTTTGTGGGCATCCTCGCATAACGCAACGATACTAGGCCGATAACTGGCTGTTCAGCACACAGCATTTAGTTTAGTATTTTATTCACGAAGCATTTCTTTTCGACGAGAATACCACAGGCGTCGTTTTTCGACATTTCACATGTCTATGGAATGCTTTGGTATGGCTCCAAAAAATAGAAATATCATTTTTCACGCAACTATAGACATTCAACCAATTTTAGCTTGAAATATTTCGAATGAATCGCGTTTAGAGTGGGGGTATGAACACATTTTCTGAACGTGTACACTCAATAAAATGGCGTACCTTAAGAGTCCATGCTAAGCGCAATATTTTTGCCATATCTATCGACGATATCGTCAATTTAATACGACCATCAGTGATAAAATCACTTTTCCTTGGCGTTTGCAAGTAAAATAGGTTCAGTGACCAGAAAATCGTAAATTATTATTGTGAGGATCGTAAAGTGGGTAAAAATAATAATTTCGCTTCCTCGGAAATAAAACCATATGCATACAGTTTAACAGGTTGTGTGGTGACTTCCGCAGACCTAGGTTGTTTTTACCAGGTGTAAATCAAGTAATTAAGAGTTTGATGCTGAATGATTAAAAATACATAACTGTAAAACAGCTGTACTACCTGAGGTTCTGATTGAACATCGATTTTGGCCGTGTTTCGTGAATTGATGCGATTGAAATGTGATTATGGCTTCACAGTTATAATAGCTTCACAGAGTCTTAATTAAAGGTACTGACGTTTGTCCTTAACGTTAGTCTTAGACTAACCAGTGGTGCATTTACAACTAGCATTTACAACTGCATGTACTCAGAATCCAGCGAACTACCTCATAGTCCCCGCAGGAGTACGTTCCTATGTAACTACACGTTGAGTCTACTTTACCCAGCCACCCGTGTTTTCAAATAGTATTCTATTTACACTTTAGGTTTTATAATAGACATCCAAGAGCTGTGAGACTACTTGAAATCCGTTTTAAGGATTTTTTGACAAAATTGGATTTAATTTGACGATGGTTTTCGTAGAAAAATTCTTGACTTCTCTAACTTGGAGTTGAATTACGCCTAATTGTCAACTATACTTATGCACGTGGTATCTTCGACAGCCGTATAATACCGGCATTAATTAAAATCTTTCGCATCACGGCATTTTTCCCTCTCAGATAGCTCAAGACGAAAATTTGAAGGGATTAACTCTTTGTGTAATTTTTTTTCTCAAGTCTAGCATATGACCTAAACGTGTAAAACTTTTAAAAGATGCTTAAAGCATATTTAGCTATATTGAAACAAATTTCCATGATTCAATCTAATGCCAAGTTTTTTCATAAAACTTTGTCATTTACACCGAGAGTCGATATATCGGCACCCTTAAGTGTAACAGTTAAAGAGATTCCAGACTGGTATTCAGTCTGAGCTTTGATACTTATAGACGGTTCAAAACCGGCTTCAAGGATGCTATGCTATGCTATATGATGTAACTATGACGGCAGAACTTGCTTGAAGCTTCGTCCAATCGCTACCATGCCCACAGAAGACCTGTCTGCAATTAAAATCTCCGTAAAATAAAGTGTAACGGCCTTGATATGCACGGACTGCATCAGCGCTGTTCATGCTCTTTATGAGTATTCTCCTTTTAACCCTATCGTCCAAGATATTTAATTCTCTATTGTAGATCTGGGTGGAAAGGGTGTAAGCATATCTCATGGGATGGTGCGTTGACTTATCAAGAAATTCGAATCCTCATTGTGAAAGCAGCCCTTACCGGATGAGATATGGATCTGCAGCAGGCCCCAGCGTAAGATAGAGTGATGGAGTCAGAGTCAAAGAATTTGCCAGATGGGAAGAGTATTGGGGGGCCCAAAATGATAAAAATGTACATGATATGAAACCGGACGTGTGGTCATCCTGCATTGGGTGCAATTGGTGGGAGTAGGTGGCGACGATAAGGACTGGGCACCCGTGTACACCCACGCACTCGCTTCTTTTACAGAGGTTAATATTCATCCCCGTTGCGGTAACTGTACTCCTTCGTTAACTATCCGTCATTTAGTGATGGAGTTTGGGGGTACAGAACTACGCGTTTGCATCCAAGCATGAGGGGTGATAAGCACCACATTTTATCGTTGGATACCACTGCAGTCACTAAAGATATTGTTCCTGAAGAGAACAGACCCTGTGAAAGTCGCATAAAGCGCTACTCCATGATCAGTTGTAACAACTGTGAATTACTGAAATTAAAGTTATTCGAAGTAACCGAAGTTGTCGCGACACCCTAATGAGCGTAATTGTACCCTCTACAGGGCTAAACTTGGAAGTAATCATAGGTATCAACCAGTTGTATTGAATGTGTGAAGTTATTGTATCACTATGTATCCACGGGTAGTGCACTTTTTCGAACACATGAGGCGTAGAAAGTAAACAAATACCTTATGAGGTTAGTTGGAAACTTTTCACTCTTCAGTTGACCCTCATTCATCCAACCAAAAAATAAGCGTTCAAGTTTCTTGCCTTGGGATGGGTGGAAGGTGATAATAGGGTAGGTACTTTCCTATTTTTCGTTGTTTTCATATAACGTTCATAAGATTATTGAAGCCAATTGGTATAAAAATAATACCACTTATTTTTTTATATAAATTTAAAAGTGAAACTTATCAGGGGCGTGAAATAGGGACATAAAACTATTAAATCCAAGTCAAATCTACGCATGACGTCACCAAAACTCACTTTCTTCTCCCTGTTGCTAGGTGGTACTGCAAATGCCGTTAAGCTTCAGACGACCCGCTGCTTGAAAGCATATTAACATCTCAGAAACATTGATTCAGTTACTATAATATCATGCATTTGATTTATAATTTGTGTTCTTGTAATGAATTGAACAACAGATATTTATATATATCTGCGCATAGCACACACTTCCGCCTCGAAGAGCAGCTGGGCTTAGCGGTAGTAGGGCGGCCATCAAACGACTATTAATACCATGTTAAACGGAGGTGACTTTCCAAGCTTTGAGAATTTTCATGGACGATTATTAATGCATGTTTTCGAGACCATAGGGACTCTGAAATAAGCTGTAAAATAAAGCGTTGAAAATCCCCTATGCCTCGCAGTTTACACTGTTCTGCGTCGTCATCAATATGGCTGATACCGATATTCGTAATTCATAGCTTAGACCTGAAAAGAATAAGGATTGTTAGGTAAAGGAACATCAAATATTAGAATATATATTTTTGCATATTATCTTGCGACTTTTACGTCTAAAAGCAGGAATCTTGATGGAAAATAATTCTAGCCATGAGAATTCACTAATAAAAAACAACTGGGAGTAAAGCATTGAACACTGCAGCTTCCACTTAGATATTTATTGATTAATCAGTGTTAAATAAATGTCTATGTGGAAGCTGCAGTGTTCAATCCTTTACTCCCAGTATGATTGACTTCCACAAAGTATTGCCTGAAACTGTGTCGTATAATAAAAAGTAAGTTAAGTTTTTATTTTAAAACACTGGCGCTGTCACAATAATCCGCTTAATTTCCAGCGCTAGCGCAGTAAAAAGAGGACGTTTCAAAGAATTTAAATTCTCTACACAAGCGTGCACAACACTCAATTTCTGAGTATTATTTCAAAAATCCACTTCTGATATCTTTCAAGAAATCTGGACGTCTCATTTAGTCAAGGCAGAAAAGGAATAGACTCACTTTACCTTTTTTCGGTGAACGTTATGAAGAACTTAACGCAGAACTTTCCTTAGTTGACGTGGTAAACCAGTGATGAGGACCTGACGGCCCTGGGTTCAAATCTGGGTAAAGCCTCTTTGAACACCTTTTTACGTAATATCGGCGATGTGCCTTCATGGTTATAAAAAATACGAAGTAAATGGCGGAAAGGCATCTTTGCTAAAAGGCCAGGTAAAGAAATTTCTCCCATCCTGGATGTACGATTTGATACATTCTTCCTGTCAGTCGCTCATTCAATGAATAGCTTATCTTTGAAATAAAGTAATTGACCGTATTTATGGCGAGAATCAGTCCATTATGTGCACTAACCTGGGGATATTTTCATATATTTGTGTGGATATGGCTTGCGTTAGAGAAAAAATATTGTTGTAGAATTCAGTTTTCGGGCTCCATAAGTAACTTTCCTTTGCTTTTCATGATGCACGGTACTGACCTCCATTTAAAAACACCAAATCGCATCAAACATGTATTTACTTGTTCAGCAAGTTTTGGACGCCCTTTATTACTATTAACTGAATGAACTACAGAGAACATCTCTGTCCCGGAAAGTGAAAATCCTCCCAGAGTGGAACTTGAACCCACGACTACGAGTTTCACTGACAAGAGCTTACCCCACCGCCACCGGGGCCTGCAAATATTACCTCAGAATACATTTGCGCATTTGAGTTAAAGGGAACCAATTTCTTCGTTCTAGTGCCTCTCCATCAGTCACTTTTCCCACTCCAACTCTTTCCCTTCTTCTTTTTCGAAGGCTTTCAAGCAAAGCATGTCATTCGGCTTCATGAGGAGATAGAATTGAAGTGGGATTCCGTAGCCTGCCGCAATAGTGTTCTTCACGTGACACCATCACTTTCTAGGTGTCCCCACTGGAATGTGGCGCGTTTTCGTAGTCGCCGCAATGAGGAACAAACGCAGAAACGCTGCGAAAGGACTCCCTATCGTTCGCCTCCTTCGCTTCGACCGGCTGGGAGTCCTACCAGGGGCTATCTTTCATTGTCCCCACCATTCCGCTCTAGGGATCACGGGAATACGAAGGCCCGTTTCAGTACGACATGCTTAGTACGTGAAGATGTCATGCATGCATATACGGAAATTACAATTGCCGTATGCCTATATGTCAATAATTAATTGCTGGGAACAATAATCGTAAGAGGTATACTTTTTAACCCAAGGACAAGAAATTCCGTGAATCACAGCTGAATATTTCTATGTTGCAATCTCCTCATTAATTAGTTAAAGATTGTTTTATTTATATAAAAATTATATTCTAATTATTTTGAAATTTAGAGCCTGCACCACGAAGTGGTAGCAGCGTCTAGTGAAGGAGATAGCAGCGGGCAGCGTCTGTGAAAAATATATGGTAGTAATATAGGAATATGAGCTTTGAGAAAAAGGACGTAGATAAAGGGCGTAGAGCAGGACGAGCTGGTATCAGGAATACTGGATTGTTTTCTAGAGAAGATATTGAGAGAAATGAAGGCAGTCAAAGCGGTGGGGATTGAAAATACCCTATCGAGTTACTGAAGCACCTAGAAAGGGGTGGAATAGGGATGTAGTTTGGAATTTTTCATAGGATATATGTGGAGAGAGTTTAGCCCGTATATGTCACAAGAAATATTTATACCTATTCCAAAAAAGAGGATAAAAAGGCATGGAAATAATACTCGGCTCTAGGTTTAATCTAGTATGCGGCGAGGTAGGTAGCACTTAGCGCCCTATATTTACTGTGTATCAAAAGAGTGATAGAAAAGAGAGCAAATGATTTTCTAGGAGAATAATACTTTGTTACGTAATAGTATTCTCGGTATTATTTCGAGGGTATTTCGTAAGGGTAACATCGGGATGCATTTGCTGTGATGAAAATATTTAATGGCAAAGAACCTGGAATAAAGCCAGGTTCATAAAAAAGTTTCTACGGTATATGATCATAGTTATTTTGTTGGTCTTTTCAGTGGTTTCATTTACACCGGGAGTGCACAACCTCATCAGCCTAGAGTACCACCTTTCTCCTTCTTTAAAAGACCAATAATACGATGAAAAGCTCAGTTGTATGTAGTTGGCCAATTTTATGGCCATGTAATGTAAGTAGTAGGGTATAATAAAATGACTGTTACCTTTTTGAAGGATATAATTATGCTGCCAACATGGATGTTAATGAATGGATCTGAAAAAGTATGAGCACATATATTGTAGATGATTTTATTAAAGGTTATTTCATGATTATAACCATGAACCAACCTTTAACAAAAACTTGGGGCTTTTCTTTTGATGATCATAGCAGTCCTTGGTGTAATCCAAGAAAGAACAAGTGCGTTGAGGTTGAAAAGTTTTTGAATGTATCAATATCTTTCTATTTTCATCGTTTACAACTGAACATCTGGTTTATCGCTGGAATAAAATATAATAATCGAATACCTATACAAGAATAACTCATTATTTTAATCTCCTGTCCAAAAAAAAATTTATCAAAGAAGTATTTCCAAATCAGAAGCATGCACACCTTTATTTTAAAGCTTAGAATCGAAGCCAAGGATATTGTACCCGCAAAGCACTTTCTGACGATTCACCCCCCGCCATACAGCTTGACTTGGTTCACACCATTGCTTCCATTGTAGGTATATGTAGCTACTGATCATAGAGATGAATACCAAGCAGTATTCTTAGTGCACATACCTATTGATCCTTTCTGTACAGAAGCACGTGCGAATTTGCACATACAGTTGAGTATATTCCCTCCCTTTATATATCCGGAGGGAACGGTAATGCTATCATATGTTGCTAATTATTTTTTTTCTTTTTTGCAGCATCGGGGATGGGGCACAGAACTAGTTCCGCAGCATATTGCTCAACTGTACAACAAGCAAATGGCCTTATGGGAGCAGGTGTCTCGAAGGAGTTCTCTCTCAGCCCTATCTTTGGCTTCAACCACTCCCAGGTACTAATTGTTCAGTCCTTTATGGTTATTTATCAACTTTGGTAAAATGTCTTTTTCTGAGATGAGGCTGATAACGTTTGACAACTTTTGGCAATGATTAGGTAGCGCATTTATTTTGTACCTTACATATAAATTAAAACTAAATACCACACCTAGGTTCAGGTAACAAGAGAAGAATGATTTATTTTGTATTTAAACTGAGAAAATTGGTAGGTGATAATCAAAATGTAAATTTGGGTGTATGTATTCATTTTTTCACAAAAATTATTTAGACATTATTTACACGAGCAGCGAAATGGTCTGAATAAAAATGGAGAGTATAAAAATTTTTCGGTGTTTCACAACGCAACATGTCGTGTTCTGTGGTCAGGGAAAGAAGAGGCTATTTATTAATGAGCATTGCCACCTTGCTCTAAGAACAGATCGGTCACTATAGACATTCATCTGCATGTACGACGTACTTTCCGAACCACCTTTGAGGTTTTTTATACGATTTTACCAATATTCAACTAAAATATATATAATCCCACCGAATGAGGCAATGAAAGTTGTAAATGAGGCATAGCGCATGCATCTGGGGTGAAGTTAATGGAAAATACCGAGGAATAAAATTTTAATATTGAATTAAGCTGATGCTTAATCTCACATGAAAGGTATTGTATTTTGCTCGCAACGATGCAATATGCGTAATAGAAAGGAGATTTTATACATTGGCGAAAGCTAGGCTATCGGGAGTGGTCAAGAAAAAGCCATGAATCAAGGAAGAATTTTTGTACATGATTCAAGGAAGAAGATAGTGCTAAAATGCGAAAATTTAGGAAGGCCAATTTGGTGCAAAAGAATAAGGAACGAAATATGTCGCAATGCAAGGAAAGCTATGAAAGGGAAGGATCATAAGACCAGAATTTGACGTAGCAGTTAGGGGCTTGCAGATGAATAAGGCTTCTGTCATCGGATAGGGTCAAGATGGAAGAATGACTGGAAAATATGGATTGGGAAACCGAAATGAGAGAGCAAAAAGAATTTAGAATTCTGCACACAACCCAATTATTTGGTGCCAACACATCGCTTAAAAAACATAGCCGAAGAAGGTACATGAGGAAACTTTTAGGACACAGGAGAAGATTTCAAATAGATTACATATTAATCAAGCGGAAATTCAGCATCCCGGCAAAGGACTGCAAAAGCTACCCTGATGCAGACATGAAAAGTGGCTACAATTTTTGAAGGTGAAATTCATTTGAAATTCAAGAAAAAGAAAAATTAAGAACATATAGCAAGTTGAAAAATCGAAGGAGACTCCACATATGCTCATCTTTCAATAAGCAGTGAGAAAAAACATGGGGAAGGACCCTACTGATAAATCTCTGGGATAGAGAAAAGAAAATATTAAAATCGTACCACAGAAAGCCGCTAAAGAAGTTCTCAGTAAAAGATAAGTCGTCAATAAGAAGTAAAGGATCACAGAAGAAGTCTTATACCTAATTCAAGAAAGTGCTCGAATGTGAAAACTAAAAAAGGGCAACTTTGGTACAAATTAGTAAGTATTGAATACTTCACAAAGCTAAGAAAGCTAGACAATTGTGGATGAAGGATCAATGCAAACACGCAAAAACAATTTTGCACATGGAAAAGTATAACTAGCCTAAAGGATAGAAAGAAGCCACTGTAGGGAACGTAGCGCAAGATGCAATGCCTTAAGGGACAAGAATGGAGAACGTTTGATTGAAAATGAAGAGAAAGTGAAGAGGTGGAAGGAAAATTTAGAGCAAATATACAACGTAAGCACTCTCAGTGTGAAAACTATCGAAGGCGAAAATTAATACGAGAAGGATGGTATTGGAGACTCGATCATAAGATCAGAAATTGATGCCGCAGTAAGGGGATTGCGGATGGAATAGGCTTCTGAACTTGGCGAATTTCCTACCGAGCTAATGAAAAGTGCAGAAGAGAAGGCATTAACCCAGCTGTAACATGACCATCTACGATATGCACTTAAAAGGTGAGATACCCACGGTCTTACAAAAAATCATCATTCCTACTCCCAAAAAGAAGAGAAGTTAAGGACCATTAGCCTGACGGCACATACCTCGAAGGTATTGACAATGATTATCTACAGAAGATTAGAACGAGAAGTTTAGGACTTCCTGGATGAAGATAAATTAAGATTCAGGAAAATAAGGGTGCAAGAGAGGCAATGGGGCAGAGAAAAGGCTACTCATCGCAAAGAGAATGGAGGACAATTTGACCCCTATAGCTTCTTTTGAGTTTGGAGAAGGCATTTGACTACATGGCTTGGAATTTAATGCTTGGTATTTTGAAAGAAATTGGATTGAGACAAAATTGTTCACTGTCTCTCGTGTTTTTTGTTTTGTTTATAAAAGAAGCTTTAAAGGAAATCAAACGGAAGATTTTAGGACTAAATACCCTCGAGGTGAAATCCGCATTACTCTATTCACCGATGATATAGTGGCAATGCCGAAGACAGAAAATTTTGAAGTAGGGGTACTCTTAAAAACATATAAAGGATATTGGACAGATATCATCTGACGATTAAGAAAAGCAGAACAAATGTATTGGCATGCAGAAGGAGACAGAACCAATGTAAAACTTGGGAATCAAAAGCTAAAAGAGGTGAGCGAGTGCTGCTATGTAGGAAGCAATGAGCGAAGCTAGAAGAAAATAGCCAGTAGAGGCAGGCAGACCCTAAAAAAGAGGACATTCTACTGAATGAAAAGTCTACTTGCAGGTGGAAATAGAGGCCTGGGAGAGAGGAAAATATTAATCAGAATATGCATGAGCATCATCCGATCGTTTGAAGCATGCGTCTTTATGGCAGAGAGGAATGAAAACTAACAGCAGCAGAGAAGTCAAGGACAGAAGAATGATGAAGATCAATGGTATTGATCAAATGACTTAACGAAGAAGTCCTAAGGAGAATGGAATAAAAGATATTATCCTTCCGAAAACCTTAAAAAGAAGAAGGGACAACCTAATCGACCATATCTGGAGTCATGATGGCCTGATGAAGTCAATCGTTGAGGGACAAGAGGAAGGAAAGAATATAATATGACGGCCTCCCCTTCGAGATCTATAGAGCAAGTTGTTAAGGATGTGAAGGAGAAGAATGATATAAATATGAAGCGGTTATATGATAAAAGAATGGAGTGGAGAACTGCGTCAAACCAATCTTAGCGTTGTTGACCCATGATGATGGTCGTATAATACGGCAATCAACGGAAGATTTTTGGACTATAAATGCCACTTTAGGTCAGCCATTTGGATATGGATATTTTTATCATAAACATTTTACTCATGGAGTGATATTAAGCTTCACATTTGGGAGTCAGTGTTTCGCTGCGACAGAATGTGAATGAAAATAATTTTTTGCCAAAGAAAGTTATGCAAAAAGTTTTCTTCTGCCAAATGGTGATGACTAGTTATCTGCAGAGAAAGGACCGATTCCAAATCAGTTTTATGCTTTCTTAGAAAGAATAGAAAGATAGAAAATAAATATCAATCTTATTACTTGATTCACAAAACAACCTTTAATTTATCAGTGAATAGTAGGGATGTGCGAGTAGCACTTTTTGACCTCGAGTCGAGTATCGAGTCGAGTTGTAAAGTACTCGCGAGTATCGAGTCGAGTCGAGTCGAGTTTGTACATTATTCTACATGAGTGAAGAGACCCAGTTCTCACTTAAGTCATCGCAATTGAAGTTAGTCAGCAATCCAACTATCAAATGGCAGGTCTACCTACCTAATGCATAGTTATAAACAGTCAAATTAATACGGCACGTAGCACAGGCCAAAAGGCATAATGGAAATTTTCCGGTAGCTCTCGAAATAAGAAAATTACCTTCATTCCTAGGATTACTCAAAAATGTGTAAATTAGCTTGCAGTATGGTATTTAGATTGTACTTAGGCATAATATGAGGCCTATATGAGTTACATGCCCTATTAACTTGTAATGAAAGTAAGCCAGGAAGCAAAATATTTTTTCTTAAGGAATACATAAACCTAATTAGAAGAGCATTCCTTGTATTTCGCATTCCTATGTATTTCTTTTCAGGGCTAAACGCTTTCTCAGTGATGTCGTGTATGCCGGGGTTAGTCCAACAGTACAGTGAATTTCTTACAAAATGCCTTGTTTGTGCAGTAAATATTTGATAAGCTCGCGCCTCAAATTTATGATTGGCAGTTAATTACATAGTTAGTTTTTTAACATATACTTTTCTTCCTTTTCCAATTATTGGCACCATCTCTTCAAAATCGACGATTTCTGCCTAAACATGATAGAACTTAGAATCATAAAAATGACCTGTGCCAATCACCCCCATTTGCACGATGTATGAACACCCAATATCAGCACGGGTTATTTCCAATATCCATTAATGCAAGTTAATAATGTTTGAACAATGAATTTTCATTCATGGATGAATGTGAGCAGGTATATGAATTTTTTATAGAGTCCTGTGGATTAAAGTTTTCGATTTCTAAGGAAATATATTTTAACAAAACTTTATTATAGATAATTATCTGTAGATATTTATAATTATCTATCTTAAGATATGACTAGGAAGTTGAAATTAATGATGTGATTAATAATCCTAAATAGGAAATAAAAAATGGAATAGTAAAACTTATAAGTTTTATACGATACCTATATCATCCGTAATGCCTTTATGCCTACCATCCTATGCCTATGCCTACCATCCGTTACAAAATTTCCTTCACCCGTGGGTTTGAAGACCAATATCTCCAAGATAGCTAAAGCGATTTTAAATTAAAGTATATCAAATTAAATCTTGTTTATTTCTACGTTTACTGGCAGTATTAAAATATTTTTACAATTTTTTTTACTGAAGTACGTGTTTAAGAACGGATTTTTGGCGATTTTTTTTGGTACCGGATGGATCCATTGAATTCGGGCATCGTAAGAACAACACAGATCGAGATATCAAACTTCCTTTACACATATTGTAGCTAAGGGCTTTGTTAATAGTTAAGTATACGAAGTTTCATACTATTACGTTCATCAATATTTTTGTTATTGATGAATTTGTCAGACTGCGTTATTTTCCGTCCCGCCCGCTTTCCGTTCCGGAAATCACCGTTTGGACCTTTCTCTTGCTCTCGAGCCATTAATATGAATCCACTTATGAAATCTCAGTAGAATTCGTTGATTATTTGATATCGATATATATTTATTTTCGGGTATAAAAGCACGCTCAAATGTCCAGAGCATGCCAGAAAGAGAAAGGTAGCGCGCGCGTGGAATCTTCTGCTGCAAGCAAATCGCCTATCGCTGTGAATGAGTCATGAGGACTCGACAATAGCGGAAAAAGTATCGCCTTTAAGAATGCAAGTCAGTGTCAGTTTAAGAACTGACGGTATCTTTGGAAGCATACCGTCATTATGCCTCCTCGCGCAAAGATTTTGGAGACGGAGTTAAAGGTAATTTAAAATGCAATTTGTTTCTTTCGTCGAGAAGCCGAGAATTGTGGGGACAAAAGCTATCTCTCTTATCACTGATTTTAATTCGGTGAATACTGCAACTTATAAACTTTTATTCAAGCATAGGCAAGGATATTTTTCCTGTGCGTAGGTACTAGAGAAATTTTCTCGCGTGGTGTTTGGTGCGCGCGGTACCTACGGTAGCGTATAACTTGGCAACCTCGAACAGCTTATCTCTCCAGGCCAAAAGTCTGGTCGCGTGGAGCTCGCTTTCCAAAATAAATATATACACGTTGGAAGTATATCTAATTCTCCCAATTTGTTAAGTTATTTTACACGTGCATAGTTTTCAAACACGAAGAATACCATCAAAATGAACTAAATTTCCGACTTCCACAAGCTGAGATAGTGCATTTTTAAATATTATTCGTAACATAATTAGTAACTGAGTAAACTATTTTAAACTTTGTTTAGTCTAAGATAAATATATGTTCCATATTATGCGGAGAAAAGAGAAGTGGCTTTTCATGTGTATCCTCAAGTGGGCGTCAAACTTGCTTCCCGGAACTTGAATAATATCCGGAGTTTTTATCTGTCTCGGTCGAAAAATTAATTAATATAACCAACTAAAAATATATTTTTGACATTATTAAACGTATAAATAAACAAGAATTAGTTCGATATACTTTATTTTAAAATTGAACTACTCATTTTTGCGATATAAACCTTCAAACTCAGGGGATGGAATTTTACAACGGACATTAGGTGCCTTGAGCTCGAATATAGTCCCCCCCAGACTTTTTCCGCGAAGATTTCGGCCAAAAAGGGGCTATATTCGGAGGAATACGGTACATATGCGGTTTCATGGACCGTGTAACCACCGATTCATCCATTCGTTCACGCAAACGTACATGAATCCGTTCACGCAAACGTACATGAAACCATTCACATTCATTAAATGAACGTACGTAAATACATGTTCGTACGTGTTATCTATAGTGTAACCAGAGATTTACTCGATTTTGATGATAGCGCTTCCTGTCAGCAGATTTCTGAACCTATTGGCCTTGGCGGCTCAGTCGACAAAAACTACTCGACTCGACTCGACTTTCGTAAAAATACTCGAGTGCTCGAGTCGAGTACCAACTACTCGACTCGACTCGAATTTTCGAGTACTCGCACATCCCTAGTGAATAGACAATAATTATGATTAAAATGTATAGCTCAGTCACGGTATAGTAAAAAAGTGAGTGAAAATCTGAAAAGTTCAGTACGTTAATACTCTCTGAATGCCATAATAAACAATTTTCCTCTCATTGTTATTATTATCCATCTCTGTGCCTGTGACACGAAAACGACTTGATATACTTGATCTCGTTTATTACTGTTGGTTATTTCTATAATTTAAAAAAATATTTTAGTAGATTGTCACCATAACTGAGCGTCAACAAATCACTAGGCAAAGTAAACGGTCATGAAATTATACCAACTAGGTTATTGACACATATATGTGAGGCTCATCGAGTTCATCCGATTAATTTATGAAGATGGATAGAGAACATCCAACGTAGCAGTATGTGTAAGAATTCTGTGGTATAAGAATACTCCCAGAGTGGGGGATGTTTCCTCTAAGCTTATTATAAATGCAGGATATATACATTTCCGAGACTCTACAAAACCATTGCAACATGAACTCAACTGTAGAGATACAGGAGGAATTGTATAATAACTTTGTCATTACTTCACCCAAAAGAAGACGGTAATATGATCACTAGGATCATAAACTTGACAACGCGTGTCTGACCAAACGGCAAAATGAGACTGAAATGGCCTTTTTTAATGAACCCCAAAGCCCTCATTTTACAGCTTAGACGTCGAGACATTGAGCTCTTTCCACACATTTGCCCTTATCACCAATTAATTTGGTCCTGAAAGATCTACTTGGAGAACGGGGCCTGGGAAAGCCTATTGCTGGCCTGTCTGGACGAAATCTTGGTCAGAATGCGTCTCCCTTCTCTTGTCGTTTGGTCAGATAGAGGGAAGTTGTCCTTCGATGAATAATCTCTCGAGTGATTGGGTTTTTCATTTTTAAATTCTAATTACTTTTTTCTTTCATAGTGAATTTCGAATATAAGGAACACTGAAATAATTGTCATCACCGTCATCAGTAAACTATCCTGCGATTGGTTTCAAATAGCTCTTCACTCATATCTCATATCAGCAGATCTCTTCATATTTACGTATTTCTTCTTTTTTACATCCTTCATCACTTGTTCCATATATCTCATACGAGGCCTTACTTTGCCGTTCTTCCAGTCCACTTGTCCTTCAACGGTTGTCTTCATCAGGCCTTCACTCTCTCTCATACTTAAGACTTCGCGATAAGACTTCACTCTCTCTCTCCCACACTTCGTAGAACTTCCTCATTACTCACTTGGCCGATGCATTTGGTCTTCATCATTTTTCTGTAGCACAGCATTTCGAATGCTTCCACCCTTATCTTCTACGCTGCTATCATCGTCCAGGCCTCAATGTCATAAAGAAACTTGCTCCAGATATACGGTATGGTGGATTGTTTCCTAACTTCTACGCTTATATTTCCAGCTGTAACTAGATTCTTATTTCGGTAGATAGCTCACTTTGCCAGGGCTATTCTACTGACTATCTCCTTCTTGCTTCGTCTATTTTGGTGACTCAGCTTCCCAGGTAGCAATAACCTTTCACCTCATCAAGTTTTGTTTTCTCGATTTTCTCGATAGTAAAATCGCGATTTTGGTTCCGAGTTAACACCTCCATTTGCATAGACCTTAATTTTGAAATCAAGAAATAGAAAGAAAGCTCCAGGAATAGTTTAGCTAAGAATAAAATTTACGGAATAGCTGCTTTTAATATACGATTCTCTTATACTATGAGTTCATTTCTCCACGTATCAGGCAGCATACTTCCTCGACTCACCGAGAGGAATTTTCTACCACGAACACACACTATAAACAAGACACAACATCCACAAAACGTTGTGACTTAAGCACAAAACATAGAAATAGGAAGGTGAATAATTGGCTTTGAGGATTTATACGCAGTGCCGAATTCCTAATGTTAATTATACGTATATTTATTTTTACACAAAGTCTGTAGCTACTAACATTTGGCAATTCTATGCAACTGAAGAGTTTGGATGTTGTCTAATTTAAATATAAATTCAATACACCCAGGTTTAGAGTTGGCCTTTTCAAACCTATGGTCACAAATGTTTGTCATCGTGGAGACGACAAGACCTTGGAAGACCGATTTAGAATGAACTGACAGTGACTATTTCGATTTACGATACTTAAACTTCGATTTGCTTACTTTAGAATTGCAATGATACAGGCAGTTTTTGGTACACATATTTAAGAGAACTGGAGACAATGTGTAATCCTGCATAGAACCCCGTCCTCTTTCCCATCCTGATTCTCCATTTGCTCCCCTTACCTGGCAACACTGCTCCATGGGTTCCCAATAAGGCGTACCACCCTCTACTCTTCTCCTAGAGATCTCAGCGCGTTCCTTTACTTATCTGAACCAACTCCACTAAAGACCTTTTCATAGTATACGAAATAAGCAAAAACATCCTGATAGTACTCAATATTCCTTCCACAAACTATCTTATTAATGCTATTGTAACATGGGTGAACATTTCTAAAACAAATTGATCTTTCCCTAAGAACTATTTTGTCTTATTCTCCAGTCTCCTGTTTATAATTTTAAGAGTCTACCTTCGCCTAATCATGAATTCTGATCTAATTGCCCTGTAGCATTTGCAAATATCAGTTTTCTTCTTTTTATGCGTGAAGATGAACACGGATTTTACAAAGTTCTCCATCCAGGTTCCTACTTCATAATCGCAACAAGTCACTTACCAAAATATATGTGTACCAGTCTTCTCTATACTCTTTAACAACTTCACTGAGGTGTTATCTATCACCATATGCTGATTTGCTCACTATTATTTCAGTAATGTTTCTCAATCTCTCAATCTAATATTCCTGGTACCACACAGCGTTTTCTACATCCACCCGTCCCGTTCTATTACCTCCAATATATACTTCCTCCGTATGTTCCTTCCACCAAACCTGAAACTCTTTTGAATCTAATAACGATTTCCATGACTTATCCAGACTTACGGCTTTTCCTAACTTTTGCGTTCATTGTGCCTATTTCACACTCTCTCGGTAGCTTTTCCTTTTTATCGCAGTCCACCATGCTTCCCTATTTTTGTCTCTCTTTTAAATTTCTTATTTAATTCGTTATACTCCCTCCTACGCACCACACCATTAATGTTTTCCAACTTTCGTCTCTACTCCATTCCCTTAACCATTTTTTCGGTAATCCTCGGTTATTCGTATTATTCTTCCGCTGGGTGTTCCTATTGTTTTACCAACTTATTTCGTTTTCTGTGCTTATACGTCTCTCCAGCTTTTCCATTACACTATCTCTTTGCTTCTCCTCCCCTATATGGCTATAATCCTTGTTCTCTCTCGTTCAACACTCCTGCATTCCATTCCCTTATCCTCATTCCAATATTTAATCTTTTGAAACTTATACCGCCCTTATCTTCACTCTTAAGTTGTGATCGGTCGGCGTATTCCTCCGCACCCGGTAATATCTGTGAATTGATAACGAATTTTCTTAAGTTCTGTTCAATATTCATGCAATGTAATTGAGATCTCTCGATGCCCACTGTCATTTTCTATGGTTATCATGGTGTCTGGTGGTGGTCAAGCAAGGTGTATATTACCCATTCCTCTGTGCGCAGATTTCCACCGCCACTGTCACTCATCTTTCACCGCGTTCACTTCCTTTTCCCTGCCCATACACCTCCACCTCCTTTCTACCTTCACGAAATACAGCATTTCAAAAATCCATCACTATACTACGGAAACAGATCTGTTTTGTACACCACCGGGTAACCGTTAAGGTTTTCGCGGCTAATTTGCAATCCTCGACTTTTAGATAGATTTATCCTAAAATCACGATTCAGCCAGTCGGATGCTCTGAACTCGGGAGCAATATGAATCTTGCCCCAATTTATCAAAAAGCTTTGTGTGCTTTCAAATTTTAAAGTGCTCAAACGAAGCAGATTGATTAGGCGGGGTACATTGTCCTTTTGAGGGTCATTGTCATTTGAACGTTATTCTTTCCGGCATTCAAGTAGTAAATCATGAATGTAAGGTTCATTAGTATGTTTACTTTTTACTCGACACCTTAAATATTTTTACTATTGAGGAACTATCGGGGAATATAAATGCCTAAATAGGTCCGAATTACAGTTTTTTCGGGGCTGTACAGACGTCCATTCAAATCTTGAGGGTTGAGCACTCGTTTGTTGGCAACACTTATGTTGCCTGGATTGTAGGTATTTCGATAAGGCCACTCTTTACAAACGTATTGAGCTTTCTTGTCACGGCTGTCCCACTCATTCATGAAATAGCAGTATTTTGTCATACCATGCCGCATAACAGGTAGTAATTCTATCTCTTTCAGATATCCACACAGCTTACACTTACATTTGGAAAAATTAATGTGATTCAGTAACATACGCATTATGTCATCAGTGTCCTTCTAAACTGAACACCCGATTGGAACTAACAGATATGTGTCACAGTTGTGATATAAATTGCAATAAAATAAGAATAGTGATCAAGTAGCTCGCGTAAAAGAAAACCTAAAAACATTCTTGGAAATAGCAAACAAAAATACACCATAATCACATATATATTCCAGAGGGAAAAATCCTGCTGTGCAGTGAAATTTGTGGCAGAAAAACTAAATATGTCTAAGGTTTTTCAACTCACGGAATCCTCACCCAAAAGGAACGCTGCCCAAGTCCGTAGCTTTACTTTCTTGCCGCTTGTGACGTGTGGGCCTGCGACTGTAATGCCCGGAGAGCGAGAGTCGCTTGGGAGACACCTGCCGGCAGAGCTACGAACCTTGCATTTTTGCCCCGCACTGCCTTGTAGCACCTCTGTTGAAGAAAAATCTGATTGGAGTTATTTTTCCTCTTCGTGGAAAGGCAAAAATTGACACGCGTTAGGAAGACAGCAATCACGTGGAGATTATTTTTATCCTTGTTTGTAAATTACGTCTTTAAGGAAAAAAGTGCCTTTCATTTAGATAAAAATGGTATAAAATCTTTTACAGACCCATCTCCAAGGAGGAAAAGGAGAAAGAAAATAATAAGAAAAGCTCTCCAGTCAAGGGCACTTCATCTATGGCCTCAAATATTCAGCCAATTGGAGCTTTTGACTCTGATTCGGATAAAAAGAAGGTAAGAGCTTTCAATACCCTCGATGACCTTTTCACTGAAGTTTCGAAATGCTCCACTTGTAAGCATGGTTTACGAATCATATTAGAATGAAAATATGATAAAATATAATGGAAAAAAATGTACCCTCCAATTCAAAACTGGAAATTATGGCAACGTTCTTCATATAAATTGTCAGCCAGGCGTGGAATATCAATAATCCTAAAACTTATTGGATAGATAATCCGAGGGTACTAAAAATATTCAAAGTTTTAAATATCTCTGCTGAAGTTATACTTTTGTATTCCTCTCTATTATTTTTTAGGCAATTAGCGTCAATTCTTTTAAGTTATCAACTTTGGTTGAGCATATTATGTGTAATGCAATACTTATAAAAGAAGGGAAAACTTCCGGAGAGAGGTGTGTGTGTTGATTTAGTCAATAAATTCTCTTCTTTTGATCAAAGTGTCTAAAATACTATGCTTTTTGTGTTCGAAGATGGACAAATCAGAGGAGAAGAAAGATATCCCTCGCTCCAGGAAAGAGTATCTGATAAGGCATCATTTGGAACGCACAACTGGAGCAAGTAAGGAAATATAATCATTATTTACTTATATCTTTAGACCACGAATTTCTAACATCCATTTATTTCTCAATCCAAGAGACAAATTAACAGCATATGCAAAAGGAAAAATAGTGATTCTACGATTGGATAGGTTAAATTCCGCAGGTATTTTAGATATTATCCATGATGAAAAGTTCTTTTATGAAAGAGTTCTTACTTTTAAAAAAATCCCCAGTTGGGTAGTGCTGAATTTTTTTAAATAGACACGCATACAGTGGTGTTTCACTCTTTCTTTATTCTTGAGACTCGGTAATGAAATACGTTTTCCAGCTGAGGGTCAATAATGCATCAACCTGGTCTACTTGGCACTAAACATTGAATGTTCTACAATAAACAATACTTGTAGTGAGTACAGAGTGTCATTAGCAATGTGTTGATTTCACATAATGGCTAAGGGACTGCTTTGGAATCGTAAAAATTAGTGATTATTAAGAACTATGGATTTATTTCTAGCATGGTAGTTTTCTTCTGATAAATACCCAGTTGGAAAAATTACAATCATTTCTAAAATTTTGTCATTTTTTCTGTACTCTCACTTACAGCTTGAGTCATTCAATGAGATTTCATCTTACTCTGTACAAAACCAATTCAAATAAATAGATTTCATAATAATTATGGAAGTATAAACAGTATAATTCATTATATAATTCTTGAATTTTTGAAATAATTTATAATTTTTGCCATACAATTTGCTGGAGTACTCAAGTAACATTTGAAATTTAGATTTTGATGCAAACTTATTACCTTCATTCTCGTGAAATTCTCTCCGTGAGCCTTATGTGGGAGTTTCAGGGGATATTAAGGCGTCATTGCGAAAGAATGAAGGAACGCATCTGAAAATCTATTTCAGTTGATGGAGCACTGCTGCCTTCTCCGACACGAGAGAAACTGGAGCCCATATTACCAAGGAGGAAGGATGATGATGTAAAGAGTCCCCCTCCTCGAGCCAGCCCAAAGAGCAGCCCTAGATCTGGTGAATAGTCTGACTTCAGACCTGATTTTATTACGTGAACACACAACATTTTCACTGGCATATTTGTCGTGAATGTTGTTCTAACGGGGTTAGTGGCAAGTGGGGGATGGAAAATGTAAATCTGCCACGTTAGGTGTCCTTTCCCAACTTCACTTTCCACTTCGTGATCTGACACTTTGAAATGTAAGTTATTTTGGCTCAGCCATGTGGAGGGAATGTCTAGCAAAGTGCTGAGATATCCGCAGTTTGCTAATGCTGATACGGATGTATATATGATAGGGTTATATAATATGATTGATGGAACAAATGAAAGACTTTCGCTTCCAGAACCTTGGAATTCCGACCAAACGTTCCTCCCAAAGAACGAAACTCCAAATGGAATCCTCCGAGCGTGTCCTTCCACATCGTTCAAAACCTTTTGCAAGTATCTCGAAGGGATACAAAATCCTTTCGAACACCAGTGTCTGATCACATTTTACTCATCAGTAACCACTTAAAAAAATAAGTTATTTTATTTCAGTTGTAAGAACGCTGGGATAAACTATCGCAATCCCGAAACCTCAGAATTCGGAACCCCTAAATGTTGCTAAGGAGGGCAAGTGAATTGCGCCAATTGAGATCGCTCTAAGCGGACTTGTGGTACAGATGTCAGTGTAGCCTATTCGTTTTGAAATCATAATTTTCAATAAAATTGTAAACAAAAGAGTACTATTTGGCAGTGAAAATTTTAATCGAAAAACTTTGACTCCTAGATAGAACACGTAATGTCAGGAATGTGCATTTGTTTCCACGGGGCGAAATTCAACGCGGCAAAAAATTGTCAGTAATGTTCAATGATCAAAATAAATTAAAACAATATGCTATAAATTTGAATTCTGCCTCTCCCTACGAGGTCAATCATGCAATGACTTTGTGCCCGTTAATAGGCTATGAATGAATACCCATTTTGTAATTTTTCTGAATTGGCGTACATCCATAAAACATTATTGCTCTTAAACGCAATTTTGACCCAGGGACTTACAGTGAAACCCCTTCAGGCAAGGAAGTAATTCTTGACAGTACTTGACAATTTATTTATGCAAAACTTTTGTTGCTTTAACAAAAAATTATTTATTCAAAAGGTTTGTTGTTTGCGTCATGACTAAATGAATTATACTCAATCAAACAATGAATTGGTTTAGAAAAAACTATAGCAATGTAAATGCCTGCTAATATATTTTTCTATTCAATGACTGCGAATTTTTTCCAATAATATTACTTTTAGCAATTTGCATCTCCTACACAGTAAACGTAAAATCAGTTCGTGCCATGCTGGTCTGTTTTGATGTCGTAAGACATCAGTGTAAATGCACATCAAGAACTTTGCCTATATCAAGCAGGCTATATTGGAACGAACGAAATATTACTGGCTGGCAATCGGAAGGCAAGGAGAAGTAAAATGGATGTATTGGTTCTCCTCTCGTCAGCACGGTCGCATTCCGTTGGGCCATCTGCCGAGAGTCGTTCTCCAAAACGCCATCCGAGGATTGGGCCGCAAGGTTCGCAGTCGTCAAGCAGCCCAGCGGCTCAGGGATCAAGTGCTGCCAACAGCCATCACCACGCCCCAAGTGGACCCAAAGCTCCCTCCACGGTCATTCAAGCGGAAAGAAGACCACGTCCCAGTAAGTTTCCAGTGGCCTTATAACCCAATAACCTTCTTCAATATTGGCATATATCATTTTGTAGCTTACTATTTGTTCATTCACTCCATACAGAAGTATCAACATCAAAATATAAATCTCATGAGCATTTTCCATTTCCGAGGGCTGTGAGTAATCAGTTAAGAGCAATAGTTGGCTATTAGTATGTCCAAGATGCCTATATTTTCATTACTGCCTATATTTTCATTTAACCACCTAATTTTCCTGTGTCACCTCATATGTCTATGAGTGAAGGAAAAAATAATTATAAAATGTTGTGCATCAACGATAGTACAAAGGGAAATATAATCGTTTCATTGTTCTGCCGTGCCACGAGGATTAGTAAACCTGGTTGTTCACAGTTGTGTTTCAATGATCCAGTCGGGGTTTCTAATCGGAATGCAAACTATACTCTACTCCATTTGGGATCGCTATCCTTCTGAAAGCTAAATTTCAGGAGCTCAAAATTAACATTGCTATGATTTAAGTAAACTTGGAGGCTTGATTTGTGTTTTTTCATTTCCGTAGGGCTTCATATGATGATAATTATGAAGTTCTTCCGACTGCAGGTTTATCATCCGCAGATACTTGAAAATTACCATTAAAAATAATAATTAAAAAATATTGTTTTCAGTGAAATGTGGGTCAACCATTTATCCTGAATTGTCTACGTATCTTCTCTTTGAAGTACTGCTGAAGTGAATCTTGAAAAAAATTTAGATATTAAAACTCTATCTATAGTTAATTTCAAAACATGAAAGTAGTTTTATATTATTATTAGATTATGCAATCTTTGTCTATTCTAATTGAAAGCCTTATCAATGATTCTTTTTATAGAAGTAGAATAATTGTAGGGAAACGTGTCAATGAAGGAAATATGTTTTACGTACCCTTTCAACTATTTTAAATACAATTAGACGTAATGTTTCGAAATGATTTTATTCGCAATTTCTTAAAGTGTTCCTTTTCAGCAGGTAGAAATATTACTGGCTAGATTTTCTGTGTTTCATTGTTTTAGGAAACTGGTTTTGAAAATAAATGTTAAAAATATAAAGCTATCATTTCCGAGATGAGCACTTTTTAATCATTTAGTTCGGTTTTGTTCAACTATAGTTATTTTATTATTGTACATATTATTTTCATTATTGTTATTTCATTCATACATACATTACAATTTGTTCATTTTTTACAAGGTTATTAGGAAGGTGCTTCTAAGGGTTGGATTTTGAAGACAGTTGCAGATAAATTTACCTCTTGAAGGTGCACTTGCAAATGACGGCAGATGGCAGCCTGCAATCTAGTGGAAATCGTTGAGTTGTTGCGTTATCGGAAAAGCGTGAATCAACCATTGCACATCGATGTTTTCTTGTTCAGCTACGTAATTGGTGCGTCATGCTTGGGAATAAATCTACTTCACTTCAAACTCACATAACGAATATTCGATAATTTCGAATATTAGTAATGTGAGTATCAATTATATGAGTATCTATGTGATTATCAATGAATATCAATTTCACTGCCATCCAGGTATCGTCTACTTTTAAGTGAATTTTACCAATTAACTTGGCGTCTTTCAACCAAAGATCAATGTGGCATGATTTTGTCTGTCTGCTCACCTGAAATCTTCAACCTACTTTTAAAAAATACAACGAGTTCAGTGGAGGAAATGAAAAAGTCACCAAGTGTTTTGAGTAAATATTTTTTCCAGGTATGGATTGCAGAAGCTTTGTACCTGTTTGAGGACTGAGGTAGTGGTAGGTTGGCGTAAATGCTGGCATAATTAGTTGTGAGGTACAGAGATGATGGAATGAAAGTTGGCATTTATTGTTCAAATGATATTAATTGTGGTGAACTAACTTGAATCCATAAAATTTACAGTTTCCCTATATTTACGCCTATATGGAGCTCAATGACGTATGTACTTACAGTCACACGCAAAAGTAAATGAGCATTGCTTCGCAGTAGCGCTGATACTTTTGACCTCATCATCATAATAAAATGTCAATTTTGGTAGAACGCATGAAGATGGACGTGGCACACAAATAGGATGTAGAAGAGGGCAGCTGTGAGCAGGGGCGCGTAGACAAACCCAAGGGTTTAGATACGTCTCAGAGGGGCGTTAGAAAGACAGTGGCGTCATGGTCAGGACTATTCAATGAAGGTGAGAAAACCAGACTCTTTCAAATGAACCCACTGCCTCCCCAAATTAAAGAAGTAATACCGCTTAGACCTGTGGTCTCGAAAATCGGAGCCCCGACCCAGAAACTGGCCTGTATTCTCAACGACATTTTTATAGATCTAACTAAACTTTACCCCAGGCAAACCATTTCCAATTCCTTTCATGTAACTGAACTCCTCAGAAAAGTTACCTTTGACATATACAATCTCTTTACTTCTCTCTTCCCAGGCCAATCTAGTCATTGTGGAGGAACCACAGTCACTCATTAAAATCAGCGTAAAGCAAAACCTTTTCCTTCATAAAGGCAATTTATACCAACAGACAGAAGGGCTAGCCATGGGCTCCCCGCTCTCTCCATAACTGTCCGATATTTTCCTGGATAGCTTTGAAACCAAACCTTTTCATTCTAAACACCCCCTCACAAATAAAGTGACACATTGGTTCAGATACGTTGACGACGTCGTCTATTGTTGGGCCGGCACCGAGCGACAACTGAGTTGCTTCCTAAAATTTTTAAACAACCGATACCCACGCATCAATTTCAAAATGGAGATGGGTATTGGAGGACGATTGAACTTCCTCGACCTCAGAATCTCTATTCAGAATGGATCGCATGTTTTCGGAGTATACCGTAAACCATGCTATGATGATGCAGTGATCCCCGCGGACTCTTGCCACCTACTTCCCCATAAACTGGCAACCTTCAATTCCCTTATCCATTGACTCATAAGTCTCCCCGTATCGACCCAATAATTGAACAAAGAACTATTG
Source organism: Platycnemis pennipes (assembly GCA_933228895.1). Classification (NCBI taxonomy): domain Eukaryota; kingdom Metazoa; phylum Arthropoda; class Insecta; order Odonata; family Platycnemididae; genus Platycnemis; species Platycnemis pennipes. The sequence goes on from OW121846.1 coordinate 113,491,263, forward strand.
ATTATAAAACATTTCATTTCCATTTTACCAAATGGAGAGGCGATGGCAACCAAGCTAATCTAATCGGCAGTATGTTACGCAGAATACGCCGTAAGCTCTTGAGCTGCCAATGCCATAACCTCACATCTGGAGATGACGCAAACTCAGATACGCCGGCAACCTCTTGCACTGGGTGGTGAAGAAAATTCCAAAAGACAAATGCAGAGTTGCCCTACACAACCCTGTATCTTAAAAAGCCTCCTCTGCCATTCAATAGGTAGCATTCACCCCACCCACCAATCCGGTGTGTGTAAAATCAAGTGCAGTGACTGTGCCTAGTGCTACATTGGACAGACTGGACGGAACTTTTTGACTCATGCGAAAGTACACAGGGAGTGTTGGTAGAATGGTGACCCATCCTCCCTCATGGCCAAGCACCTGCTAGACACCGCTGCCATTTCGTCCCGGACATCCTCCACATGGAGGAGAAGAAAGGCCCCAAATTGGAAGAAATTTGAGATCCTTCAACATGAAGAGAGCAGTTTGCTGAATGAACAAATGTTCCCCGAACTACTCTTCGCCATCCCGTTTCCTATGAAGCACAACCCTACTCCACTTTACCGTCCCACCTCCCTCCCCCCTCCAGTGTCCATCCCCCACCCCCCTTTTCCCCTCCCCGCTGCTTTTTGTCCACGACTGATTCTTCGACAAGTAAACTCGCTTATCTCGCAGCTAACCTCTATATCTAGAGGTCGACCCACCATCCGCAACCCGGTGGACGCACTTGGGAGCTTAAAGCTCATCCCCAAGTTCATCACGCTGTTTCCAATCTCCTTCGTCTTATCATCTGTTTATTATAATAGTAATAATTTTATTCCTCATATAAATACATGAAGTATTAATAGCAATTTATTTAATCGAAGAATATAGGTACCCTTAGGAAACAAAGCTTCCTGCTTTGGGGTTACCGAATCTTTCACTAGTAAACATGGGTTATCACACAAACTAATATAGCATATATAGATCAAAAACACACTACGTGCCGTCTACTGAATACATAATACGGTGACATTGCTGTATTTAATATTCACATGTACATGTGCTAAGGAGTTTTTTTAGCAATATTTTTAATATTGATAAACACAATAGAAAAATTATGGAAACCTTGTTACATAGAAACTTACACAATCTTCTTAATTACGTATTCTACCTCTTTCTGTTTGAACAACCAGGCCTTAACGCTTTTACAGAATTTAGCTTCATTATTTAACAATGCGATGTTTTGAGGGAGTGTACAAAAAATGTTGGTACTTAGATACAGGTAAGAGTGGTGGAACAGTTAAAGATTTGGTTTAGGTATTACAATACCATGATTTACTCTCAGATTGTTTACTTGAGGCTTTCCCTTTTCACCGCTACGGTTGAAGAATATTCTGAACACCTTATAAACAAACAGAGTTCTGAGAGGTAGAATGTTGAACTTTTTAAATAAAGGAAAAGATTGCTCTTTACATCGTACACATGCATACATTAGTATATTTTCTATGCCAGAACAATTCTGGACATTCTGGAATTCATTTAGCATCATCATCATTGGTCAACAATACTAAGATTGGTTTGACGCAGCTTTCCACTCAATTCTTCTGTCGGCCAACCTTTTCATTGTTACGTAATTCTTCTCTTTTACATCCCTCACTACCTGTTCCATGTATCTCATACGAGGCCTGCCTTTTCCAATCTTCCCGTTCACTCATTTAGCATGCAGTCTAATATATATTAAAATAAAGGCAACATGACTGTGCAAGAAAGCAGGAATGCAATTTTAGCATTTAAATATAGTAATTTCATTTGCAATTCCAAAGTCAAATCTTTTGTGAATACAAGAGTAATGTGGAATAAAAACAGGTTTGTGAACTATTAACAGAACTCCACGGATGAGTAAAGAACAGAGTAAGTCATTTTACATTTATCAACAAACTTATAGATGTAAAACGAAATATCAGGAGAGGATGTTTAAATAGTTTCGTTCCAATTTGCAGTTGTTTCGAAACTATGATACTCATTATGTTTCAAACGGCTGAGAGGAAGGAATATGCTTCCAAGTCGCTCAAACCAGTGAAATAATTATGAAAGGCATTGGTATTTGGCTAGGGATTGATATCTTTTTAACAACCGCCTGTACACAACCAATCGCTTTACCTGATCACCTAACCATAACATCACATTAACAAAAGAATTTTGTTTCCCCTTAACCGCAGTGATAGGGTAAACTTACTCCCATGAGGGTAACAACCGCTCGTCCAAAGTCTCCAACTGAGGATATGAGACCCGTAATGAGGCTCTTAAACCCATTACTGGTATCAAACACAAGCCCACGTGTTCACCAGATTTCAATGTTATTGATAACGCTCCCCACGATTGTTTGTAAATGTTTTTGGATCCATGAGAACTGACCACATCCTCAAAGGCTATGGGATATATGGTATGTGTTATTGTTAGAGAAGGCTACTGATAAATATGGCCAATTGCACCATTTACGATAGATGGGTGATTGGCGAGGTGATGCAATTTAGGAAGAGGAGGAATGGTGGAGAGAATCCTGGAATAGCATGCTCTTAACCAAATGATGCAGGAATTCCATAATTTAGCATCCTAAGGACAGTGTACAGAACAAAGTAAATGGTGATCTTGACGACGACACAGCACTTGAATTCCAGAAGCAACCCGCATTACTGCCGGACCATGTGGGATTCAAGACCAGGGGTACCTAAAATTCAACAAGAGCATAACTTAAAACACGTTGCCCTTGGTTTGATATTCAGTTCTTCGACTACGTTATTCCTAGGCAGTAAAATAACCCTGAAAATCAACTGACTCGTCCTTAAAATTGCTCATCATCATTGGTCAACAATCCTAAGATTGGTTGACGCAGCTTTCCACTCGATTCTTCTATCGGCCAACCTTTTCGTTGTGACGTAATTCTTCTCTTTTGCATCCTTCACAACCTGTTCCATGTATCTCATACGAGGCCTGCCTTTTCCAATCTTCCCGTTCACTTTTCCCTCGACTATTGTCTTCATTAGGCCATCGTGTTTTAAGATATGGCCGATTAAGTTGTCCCTTCTTCTTTTTTTAGTTGTCAGCAGACTTCTCTTTTCTCCCACACTTCTTAAGACTTCTTCGTTTGTCACTTAATCGATCCATTTCATTCTTCTGTAGCACCACATTTCGAATGCTTCTACCCTTTTTTTCTCCGCTGCTGTCATCGTCCATGCCTCACTGCCGTAAAGAAACACGCTCCAGATATATGTTCTGATGAACTGTTTCCTTACGTCTACGCTTATATTTCCATGTAAGTACATCCTTCTTTTGATAGAATTCCCTCTTTGCCTGGGCTATTCTACTAACTTGATATTCGAAGCAAGAAAGGAAGGGAACGATCAAACGAACATTCGTTCCTTTCCTTTCTTGCTTCGTCCATCGTTGGTTACTCGGCTTCCTAGGTAACAGGACCATTTCACCTCATCAAGTTTTTGTTTTCCTAGTTTGACATTGGTTTTGGCCTATTCCTTCTTACTGCACACCGATATCTTTGTCTTCTTCTTATTCATCTTCAGTTGATATCTGGCCATTGTCCTTTCCATGACTATTATAATTTTGTTCAGATCCCTCTCTGTCTCCGCTATGAGTGCTACGTCATCAGCGAATCGCAGCATGCTTATTTTTTATCCGTGGATAGTCACTACCGAAGACCTCTCTTTGATTTCATTGATGGCTTTTAAAAATGCTGCTTCTGAAAATCAGTGCTCTTTTCTGCCTTAAAATCAGATCCAATTTTTACTGTAAACGTGAAGTTTCTCGCATAGTACGCCTCTGTTTCAATTCCTCCAATTTTGGAAAACATGTGTTCTGCTACAACGTTGCCAAGTCTGAACTCTGAATTCCGTGTCATTTTACTAAAATTCCTAGTTTTTGTCGTAGAGGATCGACCGAAAAAAAGAAAGCTTGTAATCCTGTTGCAATCACGAGCATGAAAAAATGGACACTTTTTTTTATAACGAATACAGTTTGTAAACTTTAAATTTTTTCTGCAATCGGTCAACCTCAGCAGGGTGGCCACCGCGTTGACGGTGAGGATCACGGGTCACATGCGAAAGGTTGGATTCAGCTCGCAGTCGAGGAAAGACCGTCATTATGAGGGTTTACCCTCGGTAGTCCCAGCTGGAATGCTTATACCCAAAATTAGTTCTTACGATTACATTGGTGCAAGCAAAATAATCGAATATTTGTTTGGATTTATTTTTATCTTTAATGCAAAATAAAGTATCGTGCTAGGACTCCCCGTGGAGAGTCCCGGCGTGATCAGGACGGCGTAGCCACCAAAAAGTTATTAGGCCCGGTGAAAATAATTCACAGGAATTTACACTTGAGTTTATCTAAATTGTTTCAAAAGTCATCAAGGCACTAAGGTTAGACCACAGCAGAGAAAATGTTTTCACGCTTATCATATAGCTGATTACGGGTCTGATCCATAATAGCTTATTCCAAATTATCGAGTAAGGTAACTATACAACATGCCGGAAAGTAAAGAAACATTTTCCACATTTTGAAGCAGGAATCCAATGAAAATTTTTATGGATTATTAAAATTAATAACAATTTAATGAATTTTCTTCTAAGAAAGCGATTTACGATCACGTAAATTACTCGCCTTAACTGAATACTCATCCCAATATCTAATTCAGCTTCCGTGGTCACACTAAGATTCAAGATATTTAATTCAGCACGTACACAACGACCTTCGTTCCTTACTACTCTATTCATAGCCGCTTTCCTTTATGATATAGATACATTCGATTCCTTTCAACGTCGGTACTGCGATGCATATAATGAACGCTTTTCGGACTAATGGGCACCAAAGTTAGGTCATATATATTTATTTACGTCAAATTACTAGACAGCAATAAGGAAAAAATGGACATGTGGGCGAAACTAAACGCGGCGAAAATAAACAGCTTCCTCACACGAACTTTCGAGGAGCCAAGTTGGTGCAGTGATTATAGTACCTACTTGGCTTTCATCCAGAGGTTACGGATTCGACTACCGGGTGGAAGAAAATTTTCATTTTCTGGCCCCTACATGAGTGCTTTGTGGAGAGCGTTCGAGAAGAGTACCCCATCCTGTGGATGGGACCTAAAGTCGTAGTTCTCTTGACATATTTCATTAAGGTAGGCTAATGCCGACGCCGGGTTTCTTTCCACCATTCTTCCTTACCCTTCCATTCCAATCCTTGAAATTTCCCCCCGATCTGAAGCGGGTGCAAACTTGATACCTTAGATGAGATGAGATTCACTTCCAAACATGAAGTCCCTTTGGTAGTCATGTGTAGATAGGTATGTATCAAATTAGTTTCAGTGGTAGGTAGGATTGATAACTTCTTAATCTCATTAGACATAGACTAATAACTGACAATCAGTTTCATTTACTCGCTATCAAATTATCTAGAAATTACCTTAGAAATACTATCAAATTACCTTAGAAATACTATTGGCACAAGTCTTTGGTAGCATTTCAAAACGTTTTTGGCACAATTAAATTTTTTATGACTAATAAAGGTGTTTTTTATTCATATACCTCTTTTCAAATCAATAATGATACATTTAAGTTTAATCATTCTTTCTCTGGGATTGCTCACAAGTTGTTTAGATTTTTATGGGGATTTCTCTGTTTGACCTGGGTTGTCATATTTCTTAGAGATCTCTCAGTTTGATCTGAAATGTTTAATGATTTTCTTAGGGATTTCTCACTAAGTTGGAAGGCGAACTTGTAACACAAGTTCCCCCTAGGGGAACTTCTGTTACAAGTTTCCCTTTGGGTCGGATTCAGCACAGGTTCCCCTTCAGGTCGGATTTATTTCTTATACTTTTATCATAAATTGTCTTGCACATATCCCAGGAAAGTTTTTTCAGTAGAGGAGCCACTTGGAAAGATCTAGTAAAGTTATTAAGGTGGAAGTAGATTTGAAATACCCATGGTTATTCAATGCCCAGAGGAATTTCAAAATTAAAGCTATGTTTCGCAGCAAGCAAGCTTGATTGCAATTCTAGATTTTCATGTCAAGTGGTGTGATATTGGTGTATTTGTTAGTGGCTGTTCTTGAGATGATGCCTGGGATGCTGAAACGCATATTTTATATGGTGCATCGTCAAGTGAATGTATTTACTGAAATTTGAAGCAGTATTAATATTTAAATCTACATATGTTCTTTTTCAAATCATTTCTCTAAAGTTGTGTCAATAAAAGTATGACTGTTCGTGTGTGTAGCAAGCCAGTATTAGTTGCTCATGGGCTCTCAAAATGCTTCCGTAGAAAATATGAGCAAAATTATAACATTAGGGATACTTGGAGAGCGACCATGTATCTTGCATACAACTTTCTGAGATTAAAGTCAGTTGGTGCTTGTAATGACCAAAATGTAGGACCTCTAGTTCTAAAACATCTTGAAATGCATGTTGAAGGCAAGCAAATTGGCTTTATGTGCCGCAAGTAATTTATTCAAAGGAATGGAAGCCGGAAAAGCCAATATATGAAAGAAAATCAAACTCTCAAACAACAGTATTTAGGTCTACTAGGTGCCTCTACCAAATGGACACGTTGTTGACCAAAATCCTGAAATCAGAGAGTAAGTTTCTCACATTTAATTTGCTATTTGGATTTCTCTTCCTACAAAGAAATTATCCTAAACGTATTCAATATACTACAAAACATCATTGAAATATTTTTAGCATGTTTTCTCAAACATGTCATGCTTTTTATGATGACAAATATGTCATGTTTGTTTTGCTCAAAACTTAGTTTTTGGCATGTATCCAGCAAATTTGTGGGATATGATTGATTACCTGAATATTTGTGCATGCACCAAATACGCTATAAAATTTTCAAAATATTGAAAATATTTTATGGAAATATGCTCAGTATATTTTGTACATCAAATGTGCTATTGGGGTATGTTTAATTCTTCATTGTATGTGATTTAATTGAATATTGCACTCAAATGCTACAGTAACTATCACATCATTGAATAATATGTCAAGGAAAGTTTCAGCAATTATCATCCCACACTTATTTGAGGAAAACAGGGTCATTCATCAATGTGTACATGGCAAATTTGAATTCAAAACTTGTAAAAATAGGGAAGGAAAGAAGAGCATAAATAGGTATTTATTCACCTTGGCTTCTGAATTGTTCGAGCTTATAACCTAATACCATTTCGTCATAGCTGCATACATTTTTATTCATAGTGGAGTGCCAGACCGCTTTGCATCCTAGTTGGATTTCATGCGATGCTTAGTAACATATTTGTCAGGTATTGGGTTAAAATTATCGCCTTTCAAGAAATTGGCCCAATGAGAAAAGCTGGAAAGGCATTCGCTTTATTTTAATCGTTTTTCAATAATTATTCCTTAATCCTAAGGAAAATAGTTCATTAATATTGTGCTTGATTTCCTGTGCCAAAAATATTATTGTAACAAGGAAATACTGATTTGAATACCTTCAACATAAAACCAATTCATTTGTTATCTAAAAACTCTTGTTTATTCCTGAAGTTGTGAACATGATTACATGTAGAAAGTGGTCATTTATTTTCATGCTTTACGATGTACAATCGGCTTTTAAGACATAATATAGTTATGGTAGTATAGTTTAACTTCAAGCCAATGCTACAGTGTTCGCAGGAATGGTCAATTTATTATTTATTCTACTGATTGGCTGAAACCTTTTTTATACATTTTTTGTTGAAGAGTTTATTCCTGTGGGTGTTTCTCTTTTTTACTCTTAGAATGCTTTTAAAAAGTACATGGTAGTTTCAAGTAGGTTACTTGAATATTTGAGATAGTCAGCATACCTATGTGTTAATAGTTGAAAGCTAATTTATTATAACTGCTTCTCACCTCTTCTAGCCTCTCTGACCACTCACACTTCCCATTCCCGCCCCAAAAGTAGCTCTGTTCCTTTGAGAAATGAAGAAAGCAAACCCCATCATGCTATGAAACCTAAAACTATACCTGCCAAATCTGTGAATGGAGTGCAGACTGCTAAATTGAAAGGGGACAGAAGCAAATATCAGGAGAAAAAGGATACTAGTAAGTAGTTGCCTTAGCATTAAAACTATTTCATGTAACGCTGAAATTAAACCCGAATGCCTGCAAATGAAAAAGAGAGATATAAGAATGAAGGGAAGTCATAGGAGAAATTAACACTCACTGTAAGAGTTTTCATTTTTTGCTTATTTTTCTTCTTTCTTACTTTCTTTCAAAAAATTTAGTAGTTATCCATGATTCATAAAATATTCTTGAATTTCACATTTCATTACTGGTTTTTCATTACTCCTTTTCATGCCAGGTTTATTTAGGTAACCCATATGTTAATTTAAGTGCAAATAAGATTTTTAAATATATGTGAAGCCATATTTTCAGTGTTGGACACAGTTAACTAACAGTACATGCAATAAAAATGTTGAAGTGTTAAAACTATTAAAATTTTTTTGCAGAGTAGTGGTGCTTGTGGCAACCTTTGAATTAAAAGCAACTGCCCTTCACACTGCACCTATTTGTAGACTTGTATCCCCTATTTCGCCATATATCGACAGTATTTTAACCTTTAGAATGCTACTGAATGAGAGAAAATATTCTGTTTCGCTTGTTTTCCGTAATATACATCTTAAATGATTGGACAGGTGTCACTTGGGGTGATACTTATATTTTGCTGAATATTACTCATTATTTTGATCATTTAGTCTTGGATATTGCAGACTCCCAGGAGACAAAGCCTTCAGATAAGGATGAAACTTCTGTTGGAGCGCCTCCTGATTCTGCCATGCCCATTAAGCCCCCGGATTTTGTCTCCGAGCCAAACAAGGAGCACCCGACTGCGGCAGAGCAGCTGTCTCAGATAAATGGCGATGGGTCGTGGGAAGAAGAGGTTCCCTCCAGCAACATGGATGAGCCTCTGGTGAAGTCCCCACCGGAGCCTACGAGAGTCAAGTCGCCTGAGCAGATACTGATGCGGTCTCCGGAACCGGTGAACTGGACCGTACCATTAGATACAGGGAAGACATTTACTGTGACGCAGAATGTTCTGGAAGGTGAGCTATGATTTTCTGATTTTTAAAACACCCTCTGAAATTTTTCTCGCAGAAATTTGGCATTTTTCATTATATCTACATAATGAGCATATTAAATGATTCACTGATTTCATTAACTGAAAATGCAAAGTGTGTATTGATATTTTTATTTATTAAAAATACTTCAACATTGCATAATACAAATTGCTATTGAGTCACATGAGTGGATCACGAGGATATTTGAAGGAAAACATATATGTGTGAAGAGCAATGAAAACATTAGCCATTCACCATTTTAAATGATTCAGTAACATCAGATAGTATGCATGGACACTGTAAAAGTTACGAAAAAAATATTTGATAATGTTATCATGAAAATACACTGCAGTATTCAAGCTCAAGTTCTCTGGTTGGTAAGAAAAGGACTTACTCAGGCCAGTGGGGTGTAAAACTACTACACCACGAAACAGTCCCTTTCCCATGTCATTAAAAGTTATTGGAAGACTTAGAAAAAAATTGTTTTCAAGAATAAGGTGAAAGAATTGAGATCGCTTGGTTAATAGAGGTTTGCATTTTGGCAGGGTGAAATAAATGATATTGTTTGCATACTTGTATTCATTATTTTAGACGGCATCTTGGACAAGACAAAAAATAATATTCACGAGAAATCTCTGCAAGAAATATACTCCCTAAATTCTACCCAATGATTGAAAAAACACTGTAATTTCCCATGGCATAACAAATTTGCAGCTCAGAAATCATGGTTCAGAGGTTACAAAATCATTTTAGAAGACCATCATTGAAACCTTTTGTAAACTGGAACTAGATCTCAAACACTTTTTCATGAGGACCTGAGATGCAGAAAAACCAGCGTGAAAACGCAAGGGCAACGCAAATACAACCCGAAACGCATAGATAACGTTTGGTTGCGAGACGTCGAGCTTCATAGAATATGATGGTAGATCGCATGTAATGACGGAAGATCAAAACTAAAAAGCATGTCTCGAGGAAAGGCAGCAGCTCCGTGACGGAATATTACGGCACACCCATAGCAAACGAACCGAAAGTCGGCATAACGGATAGATACGGCATACCCACCATCGGAGGAACCGTCCATGAGATACATTATACGTTAGAGCCGGATGAAGGGCCATAAGGGCCCTGCCTGGCCTGCGATCCAGTCGCATGTTTGCCGAGTCCGGAGACCCGTGAGGAGGATCCTGGAGGTTATGTCCCGCGGTTCCCAGCCGGGTGTCGGATGCCCAGTATGGACCGCAGAGCAATGGGGGCGTTTACTCGGAACCGAAATCGCAATTTTTTGCACGAAATTGTTACATTGGAACAAAAAAAGAATTTTAGTGAAAAAATTAATCTTCTAACCAGAACCATTCACTCATAAATCAAAAATTAAAATAAACAAAAGGTGACGCCCACCGAAAAACTGCGGTGATAACATTGACGTCATTTTCCTCCCGTCCTTGACTGCTTTAAGGGAAGGGAAGGGAGTGGAGGGGGATTCTCGGAAGGTCTGTTCGCACAGACCCTGTCGCAATCGCTCCCAGTGGGAGAGCCAGCTGTGTCCCCCCTTTTGCGATAAGGCGAAGTAACTTGCGAGCTCAGTTGTGATTGGACGAAGTCGATATACCTCAGAGGTTGCACCACACCCACTTCTCCGAAAGGGTTAAAAACATCAGTTTTCTGCCGCTTATAACTCGAGAAATAATTGACGGATCAAAAAACGGAAAAATACGGGTCTTTTTATTTTAGAAACTCTATCGTATTCGGCAACAAAATATATGATAAACGACCCCATTTCCGTCTTTAGTCCCGGATTCACTGAAATCGAGAAACTGCCACTCTATCCTCAACGTGGCGTACTTTTGCGGTGGAGAGTGCCAGTAGGGTGGGTGCCTGAGTAGGGTAGTCGGAGTGCCGAGGATTTTGTCGGGCCCGTGAGTTGAAGACCCAGTCGTAAACAACAACCTATTCTTAGGGTGCCACAATCCTTGGGAATCCCTGGCGGCTGCACCGGTATGCGACGCGGGGTCCCGAGTGTGCGGATCCGTGGTATATGGTGGGAAGCGTGCGGAATGAAGTATAGTTCGGCATGGAAGGCAATGCACTTTTACTGTTCGAAAGATCCTGCTGTGATACGGGCAGCAGGGAAATGGGTTTTCGCGTCAGCCACACTTTTCCATCAGATTATGAAGTTCCGAAGGGAAGCGGAACACTTCAGAAAGTGCTTCCAATCCGTATTCGTAGGGTGCTTTCCAGTGCTGTTGCAGGTGAGTTTAATCTGCTAAAATGTTCACAGATGGTAAAATTCTTAGGGTGACAGCCGTTGAAGTCCAATATAAAAGACTTTCGACAATGGAAAACTTCCGCGAGATAGTTAAACTCGATGACAATGGGATCGTTTACCATTTTTTTTATTGCCAAATCTGATAGTGTTTGTAAAATAAAAAGACCCCTATTTTTCCATTGTTTGATCCGTCAATTACTTATCGAGTTATAAGTGGCGAAAAACTGATGTTTTTAACCCTTCCGGAAAAGTGGGCGTGGTGCAACCTCTGACGTATATCGACTTCGTCCAATCACAACTGAGCCCGCCAAGCTACTTTGCCTTATCGCAATGGGGGGGACACAGCTGACTCTGCCAATAGGACTAGTTGCGAAAGCATCTGTGCGAGCAGACCTTCAGAAAACCCCCCCGCCACTCCCTTCCCTTACCCTAAAAGCAATCAAGGACAGGAGGAAGATGACGTCAATGATATCAAATCAGCTTTTTCGCTGGGTGTCCCCTTTTGCTTATTTTAATTTTTGATTTATGAATGAATGGTTGTGGTTAGAAGATTAATTTTTTCACTAAAATTCTTTCTTTGTTTTTATCTAACGATTTCGTGTATAAAATTGCGATTTCGGTTCCGAGTAAACGCCCCCGTTTCTTTTCTCATAATATATGCGTCGTAAACACAGCCACTGTAAACTCAGAATCTGGCAAAAATGTTCACAAACCTCGGGTGGTGGAGTCACTACAAGCCGATTAACCTTGACGGTAAAGACACTGTGAAGTTTCTGCTGAGGTTTTATCGGAAATTAAAAAAAAAAACACTACGCTCACTTCCATTTATTAATTGCGTCCGCACACTCATCATTCTCGTGGAATAACAGATACCATGGCATCAAATATTTAGGTGGCTCCACACGGCTCAATGGCTCCACATCCCAACCGGAGTTTCGATGTTATCATTAAAAAAATTGATATCTGTTTTCAAATTAACCCATATGCTATCCGAATAATTTTCTTTTCGAACAGACTCTGTAAAATCATTAGGAGGATGGTGAATGGTGCTAGGAGAAGCGCACACTCATAGGTAATATCTGGTGCGGTTTTCGAAGGATAGGTTCACAACCACCTTGATACAGTGCACACATTCATTTAGGAAGTTCTCCTCCATGAGCACGTCATTGCTGTCTGCTTGTACCTGGAGAAGGCTTACGACCAAGTTTGGCGGAGGAATGTTTTTAGTAAGTCTTTGTACGACTGGTGTTTCTGGGGAAAATTACATATTTTATCTACAACTTTGGGACCAACCGAGTTTTAAATGTTAAGATAAGTAGTAGTACCGTGTCAAGATTTAATGATTTTGAGAATTGGGTACCTCAAGGTTCTGCGCTAAGTATAACACTCTTCACTATCGCGATAAATTACATCGCAGTGTGAAATAGAGCGTCAGCGTTAGGATCATTGTTTGTAGACGACCATGCTATCTTTTCAGGTTACCTAAACTATTAATTGTAGTAGCACCCATCCAGCTTTGTCTTCAGAACTGAGATGAGTGGATTAGGATCAGTAGATTTCAGTTTTTTCTGGAAATACGAAATGCATTCACATGCAGCATCTTAGAGGCATGCATAGCCATTTCATTTCTCTTTGGTGGGAAATACTTGACCTACGTGGAATCAGTCACTTTCCTAGGATTAATCTATGACCATCAACTTAGCTGGCAAGAATATATACAGGTTTAATGTGAGTGATATTTTAAGATTTTAAAAACCTTAAGGGTTTTAGGTCATATGACATGGCGCTGATCGCCTACCATGCATTTATTATTCAGCTTGCTCATACTATCAAGAGGTGACTAAGAGACAGCGATGTACTCTTCAGGTCAAGGAAGTAACATGGAGTCTTTTTCCTTGGTCCACAATTGTGGCTTGTAATTGGCTAGTGATAAATCCACAGGTGAGTAGAGTTGCTTGTTAGCTTAACTAGCCATCGGCCGGAAATCGAGGGATAGGATTTGATTATCTGATCAAGATGGATTTCTTTCCAGTGGAAATACTTCTATACCTCTAAAAGTGTTACTTTCCTTATTAAGGAACTTATTTCATTGCATGCCCAAGATCGGATTCCGGATGAAAAGTAAATGGTGAATGGAAAAAGCCATGGATCTCTCCCCACCATGTCAATAACTTTGAAAATTTTAACTTACTTCGTTAACCTCCTTTTTCGGTAATGCTACTTTTTTATCCAGCCGGTTTCAAAATGAGCGTTTGAACTTTAATTCAAAATACGGAACAAAAGGTTGGATTTACGGTCACTTCTTTTGATATTATTCTTATCCTTTGCATTCCTCAACAGATGAATAGCCTTTTCACTGTAATAATAATAATAGTAAATTAGTGAAAAATTTAATTCTAATCTTTCCTAATTGTGCTTTGTGGACACGATTATGAATAAAATTTAAATTTTAAAAATTTTAATGGAGAAATTTTATTTCTCCATTTTTTTATTTTCTGCCAAGACAGAGGCTTTTGTATTCATAATATTGCATTGTAAACTGAATGCAGCACAGATTGTCGTTTGCCATCATATTTTATGAAATTGCGAAGGTAGGTACAACACGTTGAAATTATGCGCATAACCTTCGAGGAAAGAGTTTCAAGAATATGCTAAGCAAGGCACTAATTGTAAACACATGACCGCATCTTAGAGATCATCTGAGTATTCCCATGTCCTTAGCATGGTAAATAATGGATAAACTGGAAATTCATGTGTTTATAGAGTCCACAATGAAGGAAATTACTTCATTCTTACTCATTCGCATTCCCTACGGTCTCTCATATTGTTTGTGATCTACTCTCTTACAGCTCGAATAGTTGAAAATCCACCCATAACGCCAACCTTGCTACTTTGTATATGCATGAAACTCCCGGTACACTCCCGCCGACCCCTACTCACTAAGGACCCCGATTGAGAGGAGGGGAATCTCTCACTTTCGGCGTGTTGGCGAAGTCGCTCGAATTGCAGACTGGCGGATGCTGCATCGGCGCAGTGCTGCTCGATCTGCACACCTTGGACCCTTGATCCCGAGTCTTGAGGCCGTTTTACATGGTCACTGATACTGCGCAGGCTTCTGCGAGAACACTTGCGTAAGAAATATTGCGCCGTGTAAATCGACGACTTGCGAGGAGAGACAACGTCACTGCGCGAACGACTGCGAGCAAATTAGAACATGTTCTAATCTGATACATGCGGTCGCGCAAGTTTTAAATTCAATTCTCTCACTAGATGACGCAGATGTAGCGGCAACGAACTGCCAGGGGAATTCTAGCTATGAAATAGGTTGTTGACGTTTGAGTTGGGTGTTTTTGTTTTCACTCAACTCCTTAGGTAGTGAATAAAATGCAGTAATGATGAGCTTGGTGATTAATCACGTGGAAGGCTTAATTTCGTTCGTAATGGAAGAACTCGTTACCTTGGCCCACAGCCTTTCGTACGTTGTGCAAATTTTGGGCTAAGTATACGGGACTTGGGTCTCCACTATTATGTTTAACTATGGCTTAAAACATATTTAAAATGGTGGTAATTTATCGCATCGTTCACGTCCAATTAATTGCTACTTAACAGATCTTGACGTTATGCGATGTATTGACGGGATTACCGCAACTGAATGGTATATTGTCACTGGCATAATGCACCGACGATTGCAACGTGTACAGCTGTCAAGCAAGCGTCCTCGCAATTTTCTACTTCGCGGACTTTCGCAGATTACTGCTCAGGCGGAAGCAACATCAACTTTCGCTGTTTCAATGACCGTATAAAAAGGCCTTCAGTCGTAGTAGCATCTCCCCAGCCGGATTGCCGTCCCGGACTCCTCTGCGAGCGGCGGCGTAGTGTTCTCGGCTTCCGGTGCGGATTCACTTCTCCCGCCACATCTATCTCCTCGTAGAGAAGACACCTAAGCGGGGCAAGCCCTTGGGTGAAGTGTGAGTGCCCCCCGACTACTGCTGGCTATAACCGCTCTCACTTCTCGCTCCTTCGTCCATCAGTTACTTCGGGAATGCCTTTTTTCTAATCACGCTTCCCAATCACCGTATCACCGAATCACCTTGAGAGAGCCCGGGCAGTCCGTTTTAAAGGGGCACAGACTTCCCGTCAAGCCTTGGTGCACGTGGTCTGTTAGGCGAGGTCGCCAGCCTCGCCAGCTCCACCGCACGACGTAATTCTTAAACATGTGACAATCGCCTACCGTCGCAATATGCAACTTACGTCATCATCATCGTTATGATATGCCACTCTCAACATGGTTAAAAATCTCGTCCAGATATGGTTTTTGTTGGTTAATGACTTTTAGGAAGAGAAAATAATTTTAAGTATTTGTTTTAATTTCCCTCCCTTTGTATATATACAATTGTGTAAAAAGTGCTTAAAAGATAGCTGGTCCCATCGCAACAGAATACTTAGATAGCTATGTACATTACGTTTGGCTATCACAAGCATTCAACTTGTTGGTAGAATTGGCTTTTAGGTGCTTCCACTAGTGACGATCTATCGCTCCGTCTAAACTGAAATCTTAATTCTGGTGCAAGGACAACATCCGAGGAAGAATTCGAACCCACGGTCTTCAAGTTGGCAGGCCGGTGCCAACCGAAAGGTCGAGGCGGAAGGTACCCAGGCCAGCAACATTCATGGCCATGGGAATCAACGTATTACATTATGTATTATATGTAGAATCAGAGGAAATGTATGTAAGAAAGAAATCCTTCATCAGAGCAGCCATCAAGAGTTCAAGGATTTTAATCAATATTTCAAACAAACTCATTGACCATAGAATTTTAAGACTTTTCAGATATCAGCTATCTTAGCTGGTGCCAAAAATAGGTTTATCAGCCAGTCAAGCCAATTTCTTCATTTAGATA
The DNA here is from genome assembly GCA_933228895.1 of Platycnemis pennipes. Classification (NCBI taxonomy): domain Eukaryota; kingdom Metazoa; phylum Arthropoda; class Insecta; order Odonata; family Platycnemididae; genus Platycnemis; species Platycnemis pennipes. The sequence continues at coordinate 113,507,568 of OW121846.1, forward strand.
TTCCCAGTCATAATTTCACTCTAAAAACTTACTATAAGTATTGTTAATATTATCCTCTAAGTATTAGAGGAGGAAATTAGCGATTTTGAATTTAAGAAATTTCATTTTAACTTGTGAGCGTTCTTGGCATTACTGGATAATTTTCAATGGTGAATCGGCGAAATGTGTAAACTCATTTCAAGTAATCTTGATAAAAAAGGAAATAAAATGGATTGCAATTGATAACTACCGCAAATATAACCAAATATTTCTAAAGAATAGTTATATTTCATTTCATTGCTATTTATCTTTCTTAAAGTTGGCTTGTATGGATTTATGTCTATGTGTAGATTTTCATATCGCCCAAATTTGTACATATGAATACAAATATACGGTAAAAATATCTTTTGAGTGCATGGATTATTTAAGGTGTGCACATATGAGCTGTCATGAGTGATCATTTTCTTGTAGCTATGCCAAATGTGAAGCTATACAGAGGTATGAAACTGAATAATTTTGATGTATTTTTGCCTTTTATTTGGTTCGCTTTTAGTGCATTTTAGGCAGAATACCTTTTCTCTGTTTATAGTTACCATGCTGGAATATTTAATCAATAACTATCATGCTCCTTTAAAAAGTTTTTGGAAATTATTATCATATAACACTTGGATATTAGATGTGCAGAATCTTTATATTATCGGTTTTGAATACCTAAAAGGCAAATTTTATCTCTTTGTCAACGTGAGTATTTGAAAATTCGAGAAATTTGTATTTCTAAATGTCCAGCCTTCGATAAAAATTCTCCAACAGCTTGTGCTAGATCTCTAACCAGAGCTGTAGAAGGGTGGAATATTAAATAATGAATTATGCATCAGACAGCAGTTTGCTGAAGAGGTCTGTTGAGTTCTAAAAATGGATATGAATCATTTTTCCCCCTTGATGCAAGTAGTCATATCTTTTGTGGATTTCGAAGAGTTTGACAGGGTAGTATGGCTTGGGTTAGCGAAAATATTTTGGAAACTAGTGGATGGCTAAAGAAACAGGACTATCGTTGGAAACTTAATGCGTGGCTCCAAGAGCACCAATGGTGTCACGAATTGGAGATTTAGGTTGGACAATCACCGGAATGGAATCAGCATGTCCGTTAACTGCGACGTTATTCAATCTTTACGCGGCGGAATTGGTGAAAGACGCTGGTGGTGGGATGATTTGCTGGAACCATTCAGTGAGTTCATAGCATCAGTTAGATTCGCCGATGGCCAAGTGTTAATTAGAAAGTCAGCGATGGGACCTCATTAACTTTTATATTTAACAGTATTGTAAAATATGTCTTGTACTACATATTTCATTAATTCAAGAGTATACTTTACACTATAACGTACTTTATACATCTCAGGCGCCTTTCTCTGTGGGTCTTCCAATGAATTCCCTTTCACCGGTACAGTTTTCTTCTCTGAATCAGTGTCTCGATATAGGCTCAATTGTGGAAGTAGTTAGCTACTTGTTGGTTGACCGGGGGATGAGATAATTTGCATTGTTAGGTTGGTTATTGGGCAGAGGTAGTTTTACTGGGAACGGAGATGGAGTGTGTGGCATCGGCATCATGCATAGAAGTTACCTGCCATTATCGAAAGACACCAATTTTTTCATAGCTCAACGTCCAGTCCGAAAGTTGGAGTACTGCACTTGAAGTGCTCTCCACAGAACACAGTAGGGATCAAAGAACGCATTTCGGTACGAATGAAAAGTTTGGCCCACGGCCGGGACTTGGGCTTCCTAATCAGCCCACCAACACTCTTAATCGGATCCACCTTTATTTTCTCAGTTGTCATGGGATGTCTTGAAGAGAATAGATTCGGCTTTTACTGTGTTCAAACCCATGTTAGAACTTGGAAGCACAACCAATAACCGCAACCAAACCAGTAACCAGCAAAAAACAACAGCAAAAACAACCAAGAGCCAACACCTGTGCGTTGAAATCGGTCGTTTGAATAAAACAAGTGAAACATTATGTCGGTTGTGATTTCAAGTTAAATGGGATACCTTTTTTCGTCTTTTTTAAACTTTTCATTTGTAGCCAACCATTCCTCTCAAATCCCTCAGTTCAAAAGACTTCATTACTGAATATTTTTCTGCTGTTTAAGTATTTGGAGACAACGACTCTCAATGAAAATTAAAATTTTTCATGATTCTCTACATTCCATCCGTTGTGAATGATAATCATTACTCTTTTGGTGCCACTTACCCTTCAGTGCTCTGTCACTATCCTATGGTTCACTTAAATCTTCCAAAATTGAATTATTTAAACTCGGTTTTTTTGGTGTATGACAATGGTTAATCATAAAATTCCACCTAAGCCATTTTTTATGCTGTGTCAATCTTGTTCCTTAAATTGCCAGTGGTCAATAATGGTCTTGGAATTACGGAAATCACCCACTTACCTACTTGAGTTCTTGTGTAATTAACTGGATGGTAAAACTGCAAAATAATCTTTTCTACCGTAAATTTTGTTTGATAGCTTTCTCATTCTTGTCATTTTTATTTTTTCATTGTAATCTGGAAATCGCCCACTTAACTACTCGAGTTCTTATGTAATTAACTGGATGGTAAAACTGCAAAATAATCTTTTCTCCCGTAAATTTCGCCTGATAGTTTTCTCTTTCTCGTCATTTTTATTTTTTCATAGTAATCTTTAGCAGTTCATGATGACAGCGAACATTTTTATTATTTCTATTCTTATTCTTCTATAATTCTGTCTTATCACTTTTCTATCGATTTTTAATTAATCGCCGCTACCTACTTTATGTAACTGTGGGTCACTCTTTCCTTCTATTCTACCTCCTTTTTAATTGAAGGAGATGGCATCAACAGCAGAAATGTGTACCTATTTCTGTGAAAGTTAGTAAGATTGCCTTCACGTTCACAAACTCCACGATTGCTATTAATTCGTCCATTTCCGGTCTCATTGTAGTACCAAAGAGTCTACTTCTTTCTATACAATTGTTCATCAATGTATTTATACTGATATTTCCAAAGCATTGACCGTGAAGCTTATGGTAGTACAGTTTTCACAGGTACATACATTCCCTTTCATGTTTTTTTCGGGGGTAATTAAGCTCCTCTGGAAGTTCCTTCGCATTTCTCTCCGGAATATAGCAGGCAGTTTTCATAGTTTGAATTCATGAATTCATTTTCCGTTAGAACAGAAATGTCAAATGCAGAGTGATTGAAAATTTGTGTAGAATGTTAGTAAGACCTGGAATGCCATATCGAGCCGAAACCAAGGCAATTACTAGAGGGCAAGAGAAGAGGATGGAATTGAATTGAGGAGATGAAAGTGCTTAGATGAGTGTGGGGTGTGACGAGGAAAGGCAGAATAGGAAACGAGGTAACGAGGGATAAGTGCAGCCGAGATGGGACCGATGAACAAAAAGAAACTGAAACGTTGGCTGAGGTGGCCTCGGGCACGTGGTGAGAAGGGGGTAGGAGTATGTGGGATGGAGTTGGCGGTAGTAGGGGAGAGAGGGAAGAGATGGAAGAGCAAGGTGGCCAAAGGCATTGTAGATAAGATGTGGGGAAAAGAGGGAGCCCAAGACAGAGGAGGAAAATGGCTAAATAAGGAAACTCCATCCCCATTTAACATGGGATTGGTAAAGGCCATAGAAAAAAGCTTGGATGGATTAATTTTTCTAGGATTTATAATATGTTCGATGGTAACATCATCCATTATAGGAGTCTGATTCATGTCATGTTCAGGTCCCTAAGTGCATTTTGATGCCACAACCGTATTGTAACGTCTCCTTTCCGCTTTGAAGGAATTATTCCTACGAATTCCATCCTTTACATCTTTTTGTAAGTGCAATCAACATCTTGGTTGTATAGGCTTTCGGATTTATTTGTTGTGCCAGTTTAGAGATAAACTTGAAGAAATCTTGATGTGGTATGGGACCTTGTCCTACGTTCGTTGCAGTGACGCAGATCTTAAATGTCGCCTAGAGGCAACCCAAAAGTATGATTTCAATTACACGATAGCGGAATTCATAGAGCACACGGCGTTCCCGTGTTCAGTATGTTAAAGCTCTACGAACACATTCATCTCATCATTCTCCGTACCTTATTTTCCCCCTCATAATTCCCGCTGCTACACAGCTCAAAGAGTAGCAGGAGTCTCAATAATATTGAATTAGTGCACTGTACGGTCGATGGCGATAAAGCTCACTTAAATTTCACCTTTGAGCCCCCGAACTGTTGAAAAGATCTGCAAAAAAATTATGCCCAATGCCACGCAAGGCTAATTTGTGCTGAACTTTACCAAATGTTGCACTTTAACACGTGAATGGCGAGTATTGTATATTTTCTTCAGCACCTGCAACTAATTTGCTACTGTTCTCAGCCTCTATAAGTAGGCTAAAAACAGCAGTACAGTTTAGAAATGCCTTAGAGGTGAAGCATGATACACATGTCATTTTTCTCATTGCTTGACTGCAAGCATGATTATGGTATTAAGTGTGGATGACAACATTAGCGTAATGCTACATTCATTCGCTGACAGGAATGGCTATCCATTCATTAAATCAATTTTATTTAAAAATTCATTTCCATGTATGAAATACTGTCACCTTTTTTATTCTGCTTTCACTTACGCAGTAATGCTTTTGATATATAACAGAAAAGAAATGTTTTTCCTTTTTGGTGATCATCCTCCTGCTTTTATTCTTTGGAGAATAAGGTCCATTTATCAAAATAAAATCTTTCGTATCCCCTGGGAATGAATAATATGCACACGAATGTGGTTTAATACTCTTCTTTGCAGCAAACGGAATGGAACTTTAATCACATTTTTTGATCTGCATGGGCGCTGCATGAGTTTTTATGGCGAGTGAAACTGGAAGAAATTTTTTACGCAAATCCGATTTGTGCTAAGTGTGTATCGCTATCTCTTTTTGCATATCATAAACTTTTAAACTATTATTTCATTGCAAATTGTCATTGCAACAGAAACTTCACGTATTTAGATATTTAGTTCAAAATTTTTCTAAGTGTTGGAAAGTGAATGAAAATTGTTTGACGATTTCAGTTTGAAAAATGTACATAAACTTTGGTACGTATGCTATAAACATTCAAAATTATTAATCAATGACAATTGTTTGAGATCTTTTTGTCTGTAAAATAGAAGGAGATTTTAACATCTATTTCGGAACAGAAACGTTTTAGGGTTGGAGTATAGTTTTTCTTCTCTGGAATCAATTACCAACTATCAAAATCCGGTTCGCCCTGGTATTTGGAATTTTTATTCTTATTATCCTTATTTTTATTATTAATATAAGAATTTACTGTTTGGTCCATCAGTCATTAGGTACTATTAATACTGCTGATATTCATTGAATATTTTTCTTATCATATAATTCGTCATTAGCCATTATTATTTTCGCAAATCGCTATCCTCTTTGATAAAACTACCCTGCAAAACCCTGGCTCTACTTAGCGGAGTACAAAATTCATGTAGTTGTATTTGATAAAAAACCTTGGTAGGAGAAGTATATACAAACTTGTGTTCAACCCGAAGGTTGGTTTAATTTCTCATTTTTTCTTTAAAATTCTCTCTGCAGTGGCATGAAGTGAATTTTTTTGTTTTCCAGGAGAGCTTAGTCGACCCCACAGTGAAACGAAGGTGTGGACTCCTCCGGGACCACTTCCGGGTGATTTCCCAGCCAGCAAAGAGCAAGCTAGAGTAGTGCCATGTGACAGCCCTGCCCAAGTAGATGAGATGCCAGGTATCTTCGGTGTAGGATTAAAAAATGTACCCTTGGCAAGTTAAATGCCTGTTGCAGGTTTCAAAGGGCCATTTCCTCTACCCTAGTTTCATCAAAAATATTTTAAACCGCTCGCGTAATGCACAACATTGTAACTAATAGTGTATTTTTCTTTGAATAAGTGTGTCAGCTTTACATCAACTGATAAGTTTTATTTTCCTTGTTCATTAATTATTATTATAAAATGTGATGTATCTGTTCCATTGAAGAAATGTACAGCCTTTGCTTATCTGCAAGAATAAATACTGATTTCTGCTTTTTATCTCATCACTTTTCGCATTGTTCCTCCCATCAGTCGCTTTCTCCTCATTTAGAATCACCATTTAATATGCCTAGTTACGTTATTTTCTCGCTGAGCCTAGTACGGTTGTTTGTGTGGCTGCCAACGCATCCATTTTTTAATTCTCATTGTAAAAGAGATATCTATAAATTACTTTGTAGGTTTTCGTAGGGAACAAATTCATTCCAGTGAGCTTTTTGGTACTTTTTCAATGTCAAACGTTTTGCTACCCAAGCTTCTGAGGCCGTTGCAGGACGAATTACTAAGGGGAAACGAATAGCAAAATCCTGGAATCCGAAGATTTTAATGCGGAGATATTTGGATATTATTTTCTTACGTTCCACATGCCCCTCACCATGTCATTCCGTTGTCATGTATGATTTTACTCCTGTAGGCTCTTTTCTTTCTCCCTCTCCTTGACTCAGTAAAAAAAAAAATAGCCTTTTCTTGAACAGCTTCGTAAACCCTGGGTTATCTGTTTGAACTCTTCAGTGAAACAAGTGAATCAAGGAGGATTCCACTCATTCAATGCATAGCCTCAGAATATTTGTGCAGATTTAGATTAAAGTAGGGAGTTTTGCAGAGCTAAACCGTCTCCTTATATCTTCCCTGTTTTCTCTCCCTCTCCTGCACCACCAATAAGTATTGTCTGCCTTCGGTGTGCAATGTCAAATCAGAGCCACAAACATACCGAATCATGGGTTTAAAAAGGTGCCAAAGTCGATGATAAGGTCCCTAGTTCCCTTTTCTCATCTCTTGACCTGCAAGAGTTACGCGGACGTCAAAGGTCACGAGGTATAGGCAAGTAAATCAGGGCAAAAATTTGTCATATCACAGTTTTAAATGGATTTCTAAATCGATGGCGATGTCTCAAGATACCTTCCGGTTTTCCCTCGCCTCCAAGGGAAAGGGATGAGTTGACCTTTGGAATTTAGATTGGATCCTGGGGCTAAAAGGCCAAATTTATAAAATGTTGTTTACACTCAACAAAACATGTGACCTATGTAAAAATGTCATCAATGTGACACAAACTTTAGTGTCTAAAATAAGAGCTTAAAAATGACACACAATCAATGGGAGAGTCTGCACTGTATATGCGGACAGCTATGCGTTGGTGTTCCTTTTATTATTATTTGCGCTATAGTAGGGTTTCACACTTCTCCGTCTCCTCTTTTATTTATTTACTCATGTATTTTGTATTTCATCCATTTATTTTCTTCTTCATCCTGCCAATCTCATTTTGGTTCAACTCCGCTCTCATTGGAAACAGAGACTGAGTTTCGTTGATCTGGTCCGACTGTTGAATCTATTGGAAAAGGGTACAATCTACACCCGTAACCCACCCGCTCACTTTCAGCTATTCATGCTGTCCACTCGAAATTTAAGAAATGAAGCGCTTCTGTATTTTAGTTTGATATTACCAGTGGATTACAAAACAAATGTCCTCATATTCTTCTTCATTGAAGTTTTAAAAGTGCACTTTTACAGCAAATTTAATTACATTATATTAATTTGTGAGCACATTCAAAATCTAATTTTTAACATCATGTTCCAATTATCGTCATCTAAATTATCTGCAAATTAGAGCTAAAAGGTTTTATAAATGATGATTTTGGCCTTTGATCATGGCTTTGGTACAATTGAATTAATTCCTTATGATTTTTCGTAAAGCAGGGAGCCCTGCACATTGATATATTTTGTATGCACTGTTGAGGCTTGTGAGCGTCCTAAGAGTCTCATTGTGGCATATACCAAGGCAACAAGCAATGCCGTTCTCGTGATACCGGTATATAACTGGGAAATGGCACCATGAGCGTTTTTTCCGAACGCAAACATAAAGTAAAGTCATCGTCGATGTTCATTACACTGTAGTTCGTGTTAATGAGGATTCTCTATGTGCCAAGATAATTGACATAAAGGGATAAAAGACATAAACAAATTTTTATAATTGACATAGGCGTAGAGAACCCGAAAGGCCAAATATTGACACCCAAACTGATGACACCAAATCTGAACGCATGGGAGAGTGAACTACCTCATATTTTACCTGGTTGTTTCTTCATTCCGGGAAAAATCTAATATTTTTTGTTGGAGGCGTCGGACGACTGGAGGAGAATCATGGAACATCCATCTTGATGCAACGAACTGGATCCTACCTACCACCACCTAGAGACTACCAACAGCGACTAGATACCAGCCTACCATCAAGAGACATCATTCGGCTCATTTCTGTTTCCAACACTGGATGCTCTCGTCTACTTCCCTGTGAATATGTATTGTTGATGTCATCTTCTGAGACAGAATCGTCGCCGATGAAAACTCCGAGGTATCTGTTTTCATGAGCGTTCCGCTTGTAATCTAGCGGTTCGTCTCGCCGTTCTTTCCAACATCTTTCCCGCTGGCTCGTGCTTTTCTTCCGAGTGAGTTTGTCATCGGAAAGCACTGAGAATGTATGAAAGACTGCTTCTATTTTAGGAAATTCGTTATCTTTTCCGACGAAAATGTTTTTACCAAGGATGTTTTGGGGTTGCTAAAAATGCTGAGTACAACAATGTTGTTTTTAAGGTGGGCGAGAAGATGTATTGCTGCTGAGGAATTAAGATGTACTAAAGAGAGGGAATCCTTGTCCTGTTCCTCTTTAAGAAGCTGTTGGTGCCAGAATTCGATTATATACTCGACTAAAATATCGAGAGTCACTGTATTCGGGTGGTAAACATTTCACCGATGCCCATAACTCTTGAAGTCCGGAACAAGTATTTCCCATTTTATTGGGTCAAAGGCTTGGCTCTGGCCTAGAGATGGTAAAACTAAGGGTGTATGAAGTATGCCTTATTGTCGCATTAAAGGGAAGAGATATTGTCGCATATGGTCCTGCCCCACACGAAGGGTCTATACTCCTCGGATACAAATGTAACCCTGACTAGGGCTAGCCTATGAGAAAACAATAAGTGCTTTGGCAACCGTCATGTAATCTGAAATGGAGTGGGTAACTGGTCTCCAGTTTCCGATTCTCTCCTGTCTTCATATTCTGCCATTAGTGTAAATACCAATGTGTTCGTTGTCAGCAGTCGTTTTCATCTCTTGAAGCTGTCTTGCATGAAGAAATATTTGCACAGAGTCCCTTGAGTTCTATCTAAAGGCTGAATAAATTCCGAAAGTTAGCCTATTTACCCGCGGTTCTCTTCCTGAAGTCATGCTAGCTTGTGATCAACATACCTAGGCTATCGAGGAGTACCATGAAGGAATTTCCAATATATACTCCACAATATTTTGTTCTATAAGCGTGAAATATATGAAGCAATCTCAGACGTCACTTAGAGAGGCTTGCCATCACGAAGATAGAAAAAAGAGCGCTGCAATTCCACGTAAAAACGTTTATTACCCAATGTAATTTCATCTGCGGCGCATCATTATAAGGAGAACATTTTTTAAGACGGTCTCTGTGTATACTATAGTTTGGGTTAGAAGAGGTAGGAGCGAGGGAAAAGGATCATTCCTGCAAATGGCCAAGGCCATGACCTAGGAGGAAGAGTATGGCGTGCGAACGGATAGGAAACAAAACATTTTCGTTCATGAAGCCGTCTACAAAACCACAGTGATTTCGTTTCAAACATTTTACAGAGATAGAAGAAAGGGAGGAGTTTAGAAGCGCTGGGAGAATTGGACATTTTCTGTGTTGAAAATCGAAAGCAATTTTAAATCCTAAGCAAGCCCCACCTCCCCACTTACTACCCCGTGCAGTGGACCCCTCCACCCTACTCCACCTCCAGTGACCTCTTCGCTTACCCTTTCCCCCCGCTCTTTCCCTCCTCCCCCAAAATATTGTTCATATAAGGATCACAACTCGTTGGCTTTCCATTATCGTCTATTTTAATCGCTAGTGTTGCATTTGTGGGATATTATGCAAACTCAAGTATTTATGAGATTTGCTAAATTTTAATGCCACAAAATTTGGGCGCTGTGGGTTATCCTCTTCGAAGCTCACAAGTTTCACACTCAGTCTGCCATGAAAGCCGTGGAAGTTATGGGCCATGTTCATAATGTCAACTACAGTCGAGCTTTCACTGTTATGTTCTAAAATCTCTACTTCGAGTCAAATTGGTGAGCTGATTAGCCCTGAAAAGTTGGTATTACCACGCCGTATACCGATTGAAACCATATCGAGGGGAATCTGTATAACATTTGGAACTTTTATTAGAGATTTTGGGGATCGGGTTGGTGTGGTGGCTAGAGTACTGGCCTCCCATCCCGAGGGCCCGGGTTCGATTCCCGGCAGTGGCGGATTGTTCAGTGGAAAACCGGTGCCCACTTGGAATACATAGTGGAGGGTATTTCAAGTTCAGTACTCCGTCCGTCAGATGGAACGTTAAGACGTGGTCCCCTTGGCATCTTTCGTTAAGAGTAGGCTAATGCCGACGCCGGGTTTCTCTCCGACCTTCCTCCACTTCCAGAAAACTCCTACCATTATCCAATTACCCACCTATCCTAAATGGTGCAAGTGACCTCAGCTGTCGGTCGCCTCTTCAAATAATCAACCAATTAACCAATAGAGATTTTATGTCGTAAGCAGTAGAAGTGAGACTGTAGTTGAGTCGGACGCCGTCGGAGGAATGCTCCCTCCCTCGAGCAGCCGTTTCCCCTCTTGTTACCCGAAGAGCCTCACTTCCTCTTGCTCCTTACCCTAACGTCCCTCACTCACCAAGACGAGAAAACGGAAATAGAGGTATCGCAAATCAACATCGTGGAATGCCTATGGCTTGGGCACTATTATCAATGGTTATATTGCGAAGTATCTGAAAGCCGATGTTGATTTATTTTCTAGCGGGCTGGCTCCTTTGCCTAAGAATTTGTAAATACTTTTTTGACCCCAAATAACTTGTGTGCCGAACAAACGCGGTGTGGAAGCAATTTATGAAGTTAGTGCATAGTGCACGTGGGTTTGAATTCCGTAGGATCCTAGGGAATTTAGGTTAGGAGTTTGGAGAGTATTGTTAATAAACTTCTTTTGGCACCACATAGCGCATAAACCATTGGCAACGGTAGCAGAAAGAAATCAGGTTACTCTGTGTAGGCTCATTATAAACACTATAAAAAGAGTATTAATAATCCAGCATGGCTTAAGGGATTGCTAACATTTCGCTTACAACATTTTCCTGCGCATTTTTGGTTGATTTTTGTTGCCATGTCTGACTTCTCTGGCATGCTTCCAAATCATTTTTTAATTTTTATCTAGCTGCCTCTCAAGCCTGTTTTTCATTCAAAGAAGCCATTTTGCATTGTAGGTTGATGGACACCAGCGCATTTTGGGTTGATTTTTGTTACCTCGTAATAACTTCTCTGGCATGTTTCCAAAATATTTTTGAATTTTTATCTAGCTGCCACTTTAGCCTATTTTTCATTCAAAGAAGGCATTAACAAGAGATACCTTCCAAGTGACTCTGCACTTTTGGCAATTTTTATGACGTCATTACGTTCATAAGGGAAGAGATCATTTTTATTTTGTCATATTGCCATAACTGTGAAAAATGTAGAATCATAAGGTTGGCTACGCATGCTTCGAAGAGATTATCTTTTGAGGAATAGAACGAATAGTTGAAAAGTTCCTGGATGAAGAACAATTTCGATTCAATAAAAAAAGGGTACATGAGAGAGAAGAAATTTTGGTCCTTAATTTACGTATGGAGAAGAATGGAAAAGTCATTCTGTTTATGGATTTTGAGAAAGCTTTTGACAACGTTGAGTGGAATGCAATGTCAAGAGTTCCATATGGAATTGGAGTGGCATAGTCAAGAGTAATTATCCACAGGCACCCGAAAGAACTACATTTCTGATTCATAAGTCGAAACGCGTCGAATGCTCTGGTCGGTTATAATCCCACTTATGAGACTCCCATATTTTTCTGTCGAGTTAGGGAGTCTCTTTACCAGAAAAAAATTCTAAAAATTTATACCATTAATAAATCTAGCAAAAAATTGATATCGTCCCGTTAGAATCCAAAATTTGCACTGGTAAATTTTCGGTAAGTCACTCTGGGGCATTGGTGAAGATATATTCTCAAAACGTTTTTCATATTTTTACTGTCGATGCATTTACATTGATTTTAAGCGATGTATTGCAATTACACACTTCGTATAGAATAGTATAGTGGGCCACTCCTCATCATGAGACCTTTCCATAGATTGTTTTACAATGAGAAGCAAGAGAATGTATTAAAACGCACGACTGCCTTCAGGCAGTCAAGGTGAAATGTAATTTCATAGATTTTCAGCCTCGAGTGAATGACATGTCTCTCGCCTCCGTCATCATGTTTCGCGATAAACATTTGATGTAAATAGTATTGAATGAAATGTTGCGTCAATGAAAACTTTTTATGGTGTAAGATAAAGAGAAAATTTTTCTTTCTATTATCAGATGCTTTCATTTCCACAGGATGGTCATCAGTTAGTGAACCCCTTACTAGATCTGCTGCATCGAACGTAAACACAGTGAAGCGCCTTGAAGGAATGAATGAACACGAAGGTGCCGTCTCGGAGAAAGTAGAAGAGAGTCGATTTCCCGAGTCGTTGATGACCCACGATGCAGAAAATGATTTCCTTAAACCATCTCTGTCCCCGTCTGCTTCCCCTCAGGAGTTGACTTCGATTACTGATTGCGGGGATGTGGTGGTGGGCGCGATGCCCGGAAGTTTGAAGGATCCGTCGATCGTAGCAACTGCGGAGCAGCCGTCAGTGGTGGGAGTGTCGGCCACGGCGGCGGTGCCACCCTCCTCGCCCCCATTGGCCAGCCGCGAGGAGGAACACCCGCACACCACCGCCCCACCGCCGCCGCCCCACGCACACCCGCCTCTAGCCTCGCCCTCCTCTGGCCGCTCTCTAGCCTCTGACGTTCTTGAAAAGGCACGGACCAGATTTGATAAATTCTGGGGTAAGGGGAAGGATCCAGAAGGAAAGGTATAACGCGAGTTGTCGTCAAAACTCCACCGAAATAGTTCTATTCGATAATTTTACAGAGGAGGTAATACACAATTAAAACCTTTTGTATGCCAATTAGTGTCGGGTTTTTTTTGAATGTGTTCTTTCATTTCAAACAATGTTTGCATATTATATATACATATATATAGTTTGAAAGACTGAATTTCATGTTGTACTTGTAAGAATACCATTAAACTCCTGTCTTGAATGAAAATAAGTCTTTTTAATTTTTTGCGCACAAATGGAGTTTAAATGGAACCATGATTATTCAGGCAAATTCCCCAGTATAATCATTTCATTAATAACTTTGGCAAAAACTATTCCCCCGCTTAACATTGAAAAACATTTTTTGTTAACTGCCGCATTTCTTGAATTAACGCCCTAAATAAATTATGAGAATGCTTTTCACTTCCCTGTGCGCTTCTACATTCCCAAAGGCAGAGGAAACTACTGTGTACTAGCAAAATGAAAAATAAAATAAAACACGCAATTTTTATTAAAACCATCAATTTTTGAAGAGTATACTTTCTCTGTACCTGTGATTGTTACCTATTATAATTAGAGCTTAAAATCTTGTCTCTACCCTTGTTTTTTTCCATGTATAGAACCCGCTGTGCTTTAGCACTAAGGTCGTCAATGTTAATTCATTCTTGTAAGTTTTCCAAAGTTGGCAATAGCTTGGTTTTAGTGATTAAACATCAAAAGCAATTACAGAAAATCCTACGACACCACTTTGCACCGCACGACCATGTTAGTGAGGTCGGTAACGCGCCTGACAAGTGTGAAGGCCGTGGGTCGAATCCCGCCTCATGTACGAGTGCACTGTTTGTCTCACGGTTAGGCTTAAGTTGTTTGGATTAGACGATACGATGCAACCGTACCTAGTTGTTGAAGAACCCTGTAGCCTATTTGCACTTCCTATGATGACATCTGATAATGACACAAAAGCATTAAAATCGAATTAGGGCCACTTTCTTGTTGAATCGGGGTCTTTAAAAGCTATAAAAGTACATCAGAATTGCCCACATTGACTTTTTATTAAATAACCAGTATTTTCAGTAGTAGCTTATTTTATGGGAGGTGGGAGGAGTGCGACCACCATGGTCATTTACGCCGTTATAGGATGAGTTGGTAATTGGGTGTTGATATGAATTTTCCAGGGAATGGAAAAACAGTGTAGAGAAATACGGCGTCCTTATTGGTAGGCCCTAATTGCCTAACTTCCATGGATGAATGGAGTTAAGAACTTAAAATTCCCTTCTTAGAGCACTCAAAAAGGGACCAGTATTTCAATAATAATTCGGTCCCATAACCAGGATCTGGACTCTAAAAATAGGAAGCCAGTACTTGAACCACCATACCACTGGAATCTTGGTGTGTCGCCATTAAAGTACTTGTACGGCATAGTACGTGACTAGAGTGCGCATGTGCACAGGTTGTTCCAAAATGGATGGTAAGTTCTAAAAGTCGCATAAAATAATGAACTATTTGAGAAAATGGTGCTAGGCATGACGTTCATAACACTATGGATAAAAACATATCTCAATATTACAGATGTAATGATAAATCACTTGGTAGGCTCCTCTAATCGCACAATTTTTTCTCCTCACGATGGGGATCTTATCTTTCAAGGGGAATAGTGATTTTTAAGGGTGGGGGAGGCATAGAATGCATCATTGGAAAATGCCAAGAGATTTATTATTTTATCCATAGTAATATAATCATTATATTCATTAGGGAATGCGGTGAAACCTCCTTGGTTACAAGACTATGGAAATAGTTTATATGGAAAAACATTCATGGGAATTACTTTATGGATCTGAAGTTATTTCCGTGATATTACACTATTGTTATACAACCTGTAAATAAATACAAAAAATATAAATGCATGGTTCTCCAGTATCCCGTTCAGGCCACCTCCTATCCTACGATACAGAGGGAAACGTAATGGTGCGAATGAGAGATGGAGGAGGAACTCTTGATGACCTGCCTCCTGGACAGGTCAAGGAGATGCGAACGGTTTGGGAGAAAAGGGGTGAAAGGTAAATGAGGGAAAGAGAGGGTCATCCTGGAAACTTTTACTCTACTGTGTGAAACGCTTGATTCATCCAAAGAAGGGCCTACTCGTAGGCACAGGAGAGAGTGAGTGGAGAGATGCAATGGAGAGATATACACGCAATGAGGCAAATGTTGATTTTAGTCTCATTCAAAGAGAGGTTTCAGAGTCAGGAGAAGTAGACACGTAAGAAAATAGGAAAGAGGAATAGGAAGCGGAAAAACACGTATGCATGGGAGAATGGGGGTGTTTACTCGGAACCGAAATCGTAATTTTGTACACGAAATCGTTAGATGGAAACGAAAAAAGAAATTTAGTGAAAAAATTAATCTTCTTACCACAACCATTCACTCATAAATCAAAAATTAAAACAAGCAAAAGGTGACGTCCACCGAAAATACTGCTGTGATAACATTGACGTCACTTTCCTCCCGTCCTTGACTGCTCTTATGGGAAGGGGAGGGGGATTCTCGGAAGGTCTGCTCGCACAGATGCTGTCGTAACCGCTCCGATTGGCAGAGTCAGCTATGTCCCCCCCCTTTGCGATAAGGCGAAGTAGCTTCGCGGGCTCAGTTGTGATTGGACGAAGTCGTTATACGTCAGAGGTTGCACCACTACCACTTTTCCGAAAGGTTTAAAGACATTAGTTTTTCGACGCCTATAACTCGAGAAATAATTGACGGATCAAAGAACGGAAAAATACGGGTCTTTTTATTTTACAAACTCTATCATATTCGGCAATAAAAATATGGTAAACGACCCCATCCGCTGTGTTGGCCGATGGTGTCGATGGCCGAAGAAATGATTTGAGCAAGAATCCCTTCATGAGTCTGCGTTTCACTGTGCGATGGCACGTGACTGGGGGTGGTAGGACACCTTCCATAAAGCTGAGTTCAAGTTGAAAAATATTGTGACTAATAATATTGTATGGTGTGTAATGTGTTTGAAATTATTATCCTTTGTTTGCGCTGTAGTCTTGTATTGTGCGTGGGAAAAACGATTACTTGCATCTCTCGCTCTGGCAGTTGATCTCTCTTCATTTGTCGCTTCTGTCCCTCCTGCAGATTTATTGTGGGGCTAATACGATGCCTTCAGTAATAATGCTACCATCTATTTCTAAAGAAATTGGTTGTGAATTTAATGGCGACTGACCAGATAACTCTTTAAATATATTCCATTTAGCTTTAGGGTTACCGGTGACTTGTGGAAATTTTTGCAAATAATAATTGTTTGAAGCTGCTCTAAGTTCATTTCTTAATTCATTTCTACATTTCTCAATTTTTTTAGTAAAACTATCATTGGATGGATGGCGTCTATGTTTCTTCAGCAGATAATTTTTTCTTACAATATTCCTTAGCAATTCATTCGTCATCCATGGTTTTTTTTCCAGAATTATAGCCAACGAATGTTGCCTGTGATAAAGAAAGGGTCTCTAAAAGCATTTCATGCAAGATAGAAAACGCCTTAGTTGCATCACTTTCATTTAGAACAGAACTCCAATCTACTTCAGCTACTTTATTGATAAAACGAACATGATCAATTATAGTTTTACCGGGAGCAACCACTCTATGATTGCCTACCAGTTCCTTATTGCGAAGAAAGAAGTATACCATTGAGTGATCTGTTATTGCTTCATGAAGCACATCTACTTGTAGATCATACATACAGGAGTTAAATAACCTGGTAAACAAATGGTCAATGAAAGTTGCCGATTTTGAGGTTACTCTGGTTGGAACATCAACCAAGGAAGTTAATCCTAAAGAGCTCATTACATAAAAATAGTGATCTGAGTCCCTTGTGGACACCATGATATTAACATTGATATCACCAACAACAACTATATTACTTTTTAAACTAAGAATAATTGGTTCAAATTCAGATAAGAATTGTACAACTGGGTAATTTTGGTCTCTATAGATACTTATTGATTGAAATTCAATATATTCCAGTTTCAATTTCAACAATAAACAGTCTGCAGTAACAGTATTAATTAATTTAGAGTAACAGTCAATAGTATTTTTAACATAAAGAATAACACCTCTGGCTCGGCTACTGTCACAGCAGCGAGCGAAATAATTATAATCACATAATTTATAAAGACTAAGTTCATGTTCGTGTATCCATATCTCAGTAAGTACAATAACATCGGGAAAACACGGTAAGATATGTAGATACGCTACGAAAAAATCAAAGTTACATCTTAAACTGCGGATATTTTGGTGAACGATAGATATTGCATTTTTATGAAACATTTGATTATTAAGGGTAAGTGACATCTTAATTTCACAAATTACTAATATCATCAAGACAAGTCAAAATATGTACAGGCTCATTCTCAGCTTTTCTCATTAAAATTTTACCTCCGCGCATCCATAGAGACTTATGGCTGCCTTCGCCGCATTCAGGAATTTCCTCCTCCCTAAACAGGGCCTCGTTGACATAAAGGGGGGCTGGTGAAACCTCCAGATCCAGGTGCCTAGTTGAAAAGTCCCTCTTCACTCTTCTTTTTGCCAAAAACTCATACTTGACTTCCTTTCGGAGGAACTTCACGTGGATGGCACTGGACTCACCTTCAGCTTTTGGTTTGAATCTGTGGCAGCAGTCAGTATCGCCCTCGCTGACTTCAACCCCCAGTTCAGTCCCTATTTTGCTGATTATCGCCGATACGCTTTCGTTCTTTTGATGAGGATAACCGCGAATTTCTACTGAGTTGAAAGCATATGCTGCTCAAGGTCATCGGACTGCTTGGTTTACGGTGTAATTTGCTTCTTTAGAAAAAGATTTTCACTTTCCAATGACAAAATTTGGCGTAGCACCGTCAAATCGCTTACTTTGGGCCTCCAAGGTTGCGGATAGCTCGCTAATTCTATCGTACAACTTTTCGAAAGATTCTCCGAGATTAACCTCAGAGGATTTTAAATCCCCTTTTAATTCCCTAAACAAGTTAAAAATTGTATGATTCGATACAGAGCAGAACGAGCTGATACTCGACGCACTTGGAGATTCACCACTCAGGCTTGCTCTATGAGCAACTGGTTGCATCGCCAAACTTGACCACTAGCAGAAATGCCTTCTATGTCCCGTTTAGTCAGAGGGTTGTCTAAACAGTTCCCATGGAATTTTCCACGACAATATGTACACTCCAACTGCACTGAATTCCGGACTTATTTTTTTACAAATTTAGCGCGAGCTCATATTCGTAACTCACGTTCACTAATTTAGCATAACCTAGAGTTGAGGAACGGAGCGGGCGAGACGATGTCCGCACTCAACGAAGGCCTGAACAGATCTTGAGGACTGCATAGAGACCTATGCATAGCTAGATAGAGATCATTATCATCGTTTTCTTCTCAGACATTAAGTTTCAAAGAAATAGCTTGAGCACAAAAAACATGAGACCTAGCACCTTCGCTTTTTCGAATCGAGATGATTTGCTGTGAGTTACTCAGATTTACCACGGCCCACCTACCGGACACTTTTGTCGTTCTATCCCTGAATGTTTTACAGTGCGTCTACGGCAAGGAGATAAACAATTTTCATGTACCGCTATCATTGAAGATGTGAACGCAATGCTGCAATGAAGAGGCATACTCTCGTGCTATTTCCTTTCCAGGAGCATGGCTATCTTCTGAGTTTAGGAAGCGTGGAAGACATACTAGGGTGCTAGGGTAACTGATCGCTTTCCAGCAACTGCATGGAAAAATGGGGTAGGAGATTAAATTGACCTCATCCCGCTCTCAATTATCTTCTACCATACCTGCAGACAGGGCCTATATTTATACCGCACACATTGCATTTGGAAAACACTATCTATGTACGTATTTGGAGCAGTAAATCTTCATTTAACCATGAGGCGAGCCATCACAAAGGCATGTGGTAGGGAGTGGTTACGTCACCTGCTGTGAAGTTGAGTTTTAGCAGAAAAATAAACTTTGTGAATTAATGATGAAGCATCGTGTGCTATGTGTTTGAAAGAATTATATTTTGCGTATTAATTATTACTTTGTTTCCTTGGGAAAACGAATTCTCTTATTTCTCGGTCCAACACTTGATGTACCGTCAACCTTGAAGCCAGAAGAAGATTTAAATGATTCCCGTCCCAGAGGTCGGAGGATATTTTGATGAAATCACGGCTTTGTGTTGATCTTCAGATTGAATTTTGCATCTTCTAGTGTAATCGAGGAATTAAAATCAATTTATTTCGTCTTAAAAAAGTTTCGTGAGTGTTCAATCATTTCGGGGAAGTGTGAAATTTCATAATGAATAAGTAAAAACAACTATGTTTAAATCCACTGAATTTTTGATGGTACGGCTAGTTTCAAACGCTTGGCGTTCTCATCAGGTACAAAGTTCGTTTTCAGCATTATATTTTCTCAAGGAATATGGTGGGGGGGGAGGAGAGGGGAGGGGGAAGGGCGGGTGGGTATATGGAGGAGATGGGAAAAGGTTAGGCTTTACTGGTAATGTGGTATGGGGGGGAAGGGGTAGAGGGGAGGTTTGAGAAGGGTGATCCAAGGAGAGTGGTGTGATGGTGTAGGGTCGTTGGAAGGTACACAGCAGGATTTAAAAACATCTTATCCCTCAAACTAGGAAAGCGTTTGTCGTGGGTTGAGTCACATGGTATAGGTCAAAACTCACAACAGAGCTTGGAAGGCATATTGCAGGAGTTAAAAACATCTTATCCCTCAAACTAGGGAAGCGTTTGTCGTGGGTTGAGTCACGTGGTATAGGTCAAAACTCACAACAGAGCTTGGAAGGCATATTGCAGGAGTTAAAAACATCTTATCCCTCAAACTAGGGAGGCGTTTTGCCGTGGGTTACATCAATTAATATCGGTCAAAATTTACAGCGATGTTAGTAACAGGGAGGTTTCCAGTAATGGGGAGGATTTTTCAAATATAACATCATTTAAAATCTGTCCTTTGTTATGGTGTTTTCTTATTTCCAATTCTTCCAAATTGTCCATTCTGCATCCTTTTCTGGTTACGTGTAATATCTCCTGTGTGAAGTCACTCTCGTGCCCCTCCTCCAGCAGGTGTTTTGCAAAATGGGACTGGGAGTATTCCCACCCACGAAACACCTCCGATGTTATTTGGCTCTAGTATTAAATGACCTCCCTGTTTGCCCCACATATACTGCGTCAATATCTTTGCACTTTAGTTTGTAAACACGACCTTTGTCAAAGGGTTCCGTCTTGTCTTTCGTATTGTTTAGTAATGTTCTAAGGTTGTTGTGATTATAGAAAGCAATTCTGAACTGGTGTAAAAAGATTAGAGATTTGTTGAGACACAGTGCCATAGTAAGGTATTTTTAATCCTTGTCTTTGGGCTCGGCTTGGCTGTATAGTCAGCCCTGACTGTCACTTTTTCCTTAAGCATACGGTCGTTTTTCACTGTACCCATTTTTCGGTGCTAGGAATTTTATGCAATTCTACAATTCCCTGTTTAAATTGTCTTTCGAGGGGGGGATTGTTAACATTCTATTTTACATACGATGAAAAGTTGAATGTTTTGTGAAAAACGATGGTAAGATTTTAAGGGGATAAACTGGTCCGTGGAGGTATTTTTTCCGATAAATCTAAATTCTTAAGTTTGACCTTTTGACACACTGATATCTAAAAATTTGATTTTCCTTCTTTTTCATTTCACACGTGAATACTATTCTGTCTGATAATGAATTGAAGGAACTGAGAAAATGGTCTGTAGACTGCGCGTACCTGTCCATAAAGTAAAAACGTCATCCACGTCTCGGTAACAGCAATATATATATTTCTGGTCCACCAAGTTGCTGTCTAATATTTTGCTTTCGAATTTGCTCGTAAACAAGTCAGCGAAGAAGGCAGATAAGGATGACTCCATTGCTAGCCCATTTCATTGTTGAAAATAATCACCATTAGACTGAAAAAAATCTCCTCTACACATACTTTTAACAACTTGAGAAAGGCAGGTGACCGCTGACGAAGGCTGGTCCTGCACCTGATAATTTAAGTACTTTTTCAGCCACTGCTATGGCTCCTGACACTGGCATATTGGTGAAGAGGTTTGATAAATTAAATTACACTAGTATATGGTTGGGGGGAGGTGGAGTTAATTTCGACAGTCGCTCACAAAAAACTATTGAATATATCACAACGAATGTGGGTTTGAATTGCGTAACTTTCTTAAAAGCTGAATTTAAAAAGGATGACAGTTTTCTCGATGGCACTGCAGCCACCCAGGAGGGTATTATTAGGATATCAATGGTAAGTACCGCTTGAAATGCAAACGGCCTATTAATTTCGTCAAAAATTTATTAGTGGAAATATCCCCATGAGGGATATGTGCTTCAAATTCGTCGCTGAAGTTTGAAAAGTCTAGAATTTTACCAGCTCCGGTCCTCCACAACATCTTCGTTATTCTATTTTTCGTAAAATAAAAAGTATAATGCAAGTTTCAAACTTTCTCTGGTACCAGAGACCAGGTACCGTAGATTCCTCTTATCAAAGGTTCTGGATAGAAACCATTTCGTAGAAAAAGTCAGTAAAAATGGAATTTTCGTCAATTATCATCAACTTGCACAACATCCTGCATCTTAAAAATTTTAATGGAGTTCGCACCCGGACCCCATGATTTCCGGCACTCTACCATTTCAGCTACTGTGACTTCCTGCTATTTAGCATCTCTGCTATTCTGCTTCTGGAATTCTGTGGAAGATCTGTGATGTTCATTCTGCTATTGTGCATATCAGAAGGTGATTACGCTAAGGTCCATCAAAGAAGAAAGGTCCTTTCAAAAGAATTAAGGTCCTTTCAAAATGACCTGACTCTTAATTATCTCCATGTGTACATTCCCATATTATATTCTTCTTTTCCTGCACCTTGTGTTCACTTCTGTCCTAATTGTAATATACATAAGCGGCCAAATGGATCCTTATCCCTGCTGCTAGTTCGCAATCCTTGAAATCTATATTCTGTTTTGAATATGTCTTTGTAGTCCTAATAGGTCTAAAAAAAGACGTTCTTGCCTTTCCAGGGCATTCAGTATGATGTATTGCCTTCCCCAAATTATATTTTTACCACTTCTCCCTTTAAAAAACGCTTGCATACCAACACTCAAGTTTTTATCTGTCACCTCTCAATAGAACACCGTCCTCAATTTCAAAAACTGCTGCTTTGTCCCTAGTCTTTCTGTCACATGAAGTAGATATAGAATTAATTGCCGTTATCTGTCAACGTTATGCTTCGCACAAATATTTCATTAGTAGTTTTATTTTCCCTAGTTAACGTGCGGAATATTTTTTATAGTTACTTAGGGACTCTTAAGCACCCATTCTTTTTCCTAATACACGCCCATCGTCTTTTCCTTAGGGATTTAACTTTACGGTTGTAGAACTTTTTCGGTATTTACTTTGTGATTCTATTGGGATGAAAGTCCGGTCCTCAAGTATCTGCTCAAAAGCTTGCCAGATTTTTCCACAGACTGAACACTACTTACCATGTAGAGTACCTATCCCTTTCAAAATGACCTGACTGTTGATTATTTCCATGTGTATATTCCCATATTATCTTGTTCTTTTCCTGCCCCTTGTGTTCACTTCTGTCCTAATTTTAATATGCGTAAGCGGCCAAATGGATCCTTATCCCTGGAAATAACTCCATCTTTCACTTCTTTGATGATTTTATTAAGAAAAAATATAAAAAAATAGTTCGAAAAACAGTCCAAACCTTTCATAATTCACCCATCCCTTTCATCCTGCGTCTAGATTTAATCACAACCAACTGTTTTAATTCAAACTCGATTGATGTACGACACTCCAATTTGCTCGAGAAACAGAAGAATTGCATTTATATCCACGTTAATTGGTCCTTTTCTAAATCTGAAAATGCAACTAAAGTTTGTTTATATTCTATATATTTATTCTATTCTATATAAAATTACAATCACAATTAATATTTGTCTCTCGTCAAGCGCAATTAAATCGTAAGAACACAGCATTATTTTTTGTTATCCTTTAGTTTATGCTTCCTTGTGCGCTTAGAGTGTAAAAGAGTGTTGCATAGATACTCTGGTGCTAGATTTGCTCTAGGGCAGTGCTCTAAGTGGGCGCTACCGGCCCCTGGGACCCTATGCCCGAAATGGGGTCGTTTACCATATTTTTTTTATTGCCGAATCTGATAGAGTTTGTAAAATAAAAGGACCCGTATTTTTCCGTTTTCTGATCCGACAATTATTTCCCGAGTTATAAGCGGCGAAAAACCGATGTTTTTAACCCTTTCGGAAAAGTGGGTGTGGTGCAACCTCTGACGTATATCGACTTCGTCCAATCACAACTGAGCCCGCGAAGCTACTTCGCCTTATCGCAAAGGGGGGGACACAGCTGGCTCTCCCAATGGGAGCGATTTCGACAGCATCTTTGCGAGCAGACCTTCCGAGAATTCCCCTCCTCTTCCTTCCCCCTCCCCTGAAAGCAGTCAAGGACAAGAGGAAAATGACGTCAATGTTATCACAGCAGCTCTTTAGGTGGGCGTCACCTTTTTCTTATTTTGATTTTTGATTTATTAGTGAATGGTTGTTGTTAGAAGATTAATTTTTTCACTAAAATTCTTTTTTCGTTTCCATCTAACAATTTCGTGCAAAAAATTGCGATTTCGGTTCCGAGTGAACGCCCCCATTCTGTTCGTATAGGGAAAAGAAAGTTCGAACGAGTCACGTGGTACAAACTCGTGTGGCCGGGGAAGTCTGTATTCTCCAAGCGTGGTGCAGGTCAATTCGCACGGTCCTTGATCTCAAAGGCCCGGGACCGGACGAGTTTGTACACGAACGGAGGAGAGCACGAACCTACTATAAAAAAATCAATATAAATTGTTCTACTATCGGCGCAGAAATTATGTAGACTCGAGTATGAATACGAATAACACTTTAACAGCTAGGCCTACAGAAAAACTATCTTAACGTAATTTTCCTTCTTTCATTCTGTGTTATTGAATGGTAAACTTAAATTTTTAGAACGCATTTTCATATTTTTTGCAACGGTTGTAACGTAAAAAGTGCTGATTTTTGACGGTGTTCGAGCAAAATGCAGACTATGATGACTCGTAAACGAATAACAAGGCGTTCAATTGCAAACTAAGTTTAACAAATGTTAGATATACATGTTTTTCATGAAAGCTATGAGTTTCCAGTTTATATCTAATAGAAAAAACAGTTATCAATTTTATAAAAAGTAAGTATTTCAAAACTGGGGTGTAGAATTTTGTTCTTGGTAGTGCTATGCTTTTCATGCCCTGAACGTACCTAATATTTAATTGTCCAATATTTCAACACATGCATTTAATTCATATCGATTGGTATTTATATTGGTGAAAGCGAGCTCATTTGGCAAGCTACTGGCTTGGTAAATCTACTTCTACTATGATATTTGCAGAGGAATCACCACACACATCATATACCAGAAATAAGGTAAGAAAACCAGGTATTGAGGTAAGAAAAATCAAAACCATATAAAATCGAAGCAATAATTGGTAGCAAAAAAGCTGATACAACACATTCATAAAACAGGAATAAATGCTCTCAAATATTGTAGTAGTAGTAGCAACTATTTGAGAAAGCAACCGACAACGAAGACCATCTGCACCATTGACGACCCTGACGAAGCAGCCGCACAAGATACCTCATTGTAATTCCGTTATGAGTAAGTTGTAAATGTGTTGTAACAGACTTCCAACAGGCCCTAAACGTGAACACAACGCACTATCTATGTACATTATTTTCAGCGCAGTTGCACCGCATTCACAACGTGACAAAGCGCGCTGTAAGCATCTTGTGAGAACATCATTGCAACGGGCTTTCGTCCACTCTCAACGACGCTGTTACAACGCGAAGCCAACGCGGTTATTCGCGTTGTAGGTCTGTGGAGAAAACGTCTTTGCAACGTACGTTCTCGCGCAGCCCGCTATGGATTCGTAACTTGGGAAAGCTTGTTGTAAAGTTTGTTCTCATCTACTGCCACCTTGTTGAAAAAATTCTTATTTTTCTCTCCTGGAGTTGAAATAACATCAGTTCATATATTCATAACGGTCATGCTAAAATTTATCCACAAAATGGTAATTTGGGAAATGATGTAAGAGTACAAAATACCCCAGTGGTCATCTTTTAGTAAATGATCACAATCGAATGAATGCCAGCCATCAGCTGTATATAAATATGTATAAATATATAAATAAATATACATATATATATATATTTATTTATTTAGTTATATACATGTATATATATGGTCTCCTGAAAGCGTCACTCAGTTGAAGGGAAATAGGTCGTATGAAATAGGTGAATTCTAGGATAGGAATGCAGTTTAGGCAGTTGTTTCTGAATGAACGAGAAAAATTACTACTGCAATTACATATAATGTACTTATCTTACGTAAACAAAAACTCGGTAATCTCTGTTTACAATATATTTTTTCAATTTCGGTCCTAGATGCACTAAAACAAGGTATTCTAGAAAGTTTTGTATTCACCATTCGATTGGCTACGTATATACGGTCCCAAGTGCATACGTGCTCACAGCGGGCATACACGATGATGGCACCGCGGCTATAATGCCCTTACAACGTGATTCTTTCGGTACATACAACTCGATGACAACACGGTTACAACTTGATCCCTCCCAGGTACAAAACGGATTCACAACGGGAAAACAACGCATCTGCAACGCGATTCAGAACTGACTCTGCCCTAATTTAGAAGATTAAAACGTGCTATTCGAGGCAACAGAAACATACTTCCAACGAGTTAACAACGCAGTATAGCGCGTGAAGAACGACGTACTTGAAACGAACTTCCTTCGTCAGGGGATAGGTGATTATTTGAGGAGAATAAGGATTTTTCAGGGAGTGGAGGAAGAGCCGAGGAAACCCAACGTTGGCATTTGCTTGCTCCTAACGAAAGACCTTCCCATCCAGTGGACGGACCACTGAACTCGAAATACTCTCCACAGAGCACTCAATTCAGACCAGTGAAAAATCTGCCACTGTCTGGACTCGAACCCGATCTCTTAGAACAATTCTACCAACCAAATCCCCTTATCATTTAGCAGTACCATGAGCAGCCAATCTGTAGGCAAATAAAGATCTATGTGACCGAAAAATATCACAGATTTGTCTTTGCTCCATCCTGCACGTCACTTTGTGACAAAAGTATTATATGCTATTCCGGGTTGACTGAGAAGTTGGCCATATTTGACCTGACTGAATTTCTGGCCGGCTCAATCTATCCAATATCCATCTTATACTCTCTTTCCTTAAATTTCTGGCAAGGAGTGATTGAGCGGCGGATTATGATGAATGATGATCTCATCCATACGCGGCCTACCGAATGAGATGCAATTTATGAATAAAAAATATTATTGTAAACACAATACGAAATAAATAAAGACGATTCAGCCAGAGGGATGTGATCTCTATCAGTTAGTCTTAGGGGTAAACCCCTAATAATTGTAGGCTGTGTATTAAAGGAGTGACAAATGAACTGCATTAAGAAGAAATATATACAAAATCCAGGAAATTCTGCTGAATTAATTAACATTTCCCGATTATCCGAAATAAAGACACAGCTGAAGGATTTCAAGCTTTCTCGGAGAATGTGCTGACAAAGTATTCTTGGGCTTGGCAATGAGTCAGTAAAACGGCTGTGAAAAAAATGCCCAGATACATACATTCAAGTTATCGCTGGTATGTACAGAACAAAAATCTTGTAACGTTTTATAATGCGCTTGCGTTATAGCGTGACGAGAACGCGTGTTAGATTAAATTTCTCAATTTTCAAGCTGTATAAGGCATTTCCCTTCCTCATGGACTACCGCTTGTCGATGTTGGATTGGGACTTGCGTGCTCCCGTGATCCCTAGATCTGCACTGGCGGGAGCAACTAACATTGCTCCTGGTAGGGTCACCCATGCTAGATAGGTCAAAGATAGGAGCCTGACGAAAGTTAGTCCACGTACAGTACACGCAGCGGCTGTTCCTCAGTGAGGCGGCTGTGAGAAGGCGTCTGAACCCAGTGGAGTGGCCTATCAAGTGATGGTGTCACGATAAAAACACCATTGAGGCAGGCAACGGAAAACCACCTGAATTAAACTTTCTCAAGAACATAATGGACTTGAGCAATAAAGAATTGAATCCTGGCACCTACGGGGCGTGGGTCCAAATGAGTGGGGTGGGTGTCGTGTCTGGCAGCAGGGTTAAGTAAGGACTCTGCGGTCGACATCTCACGAAATCCTTGCACGAAATGAAAGACAGCAGTAACGGCAGCAGCAGCAGCGGCAAAAAAGAAACCTGAGAAGAGAGCAACAATGCCAAGGATTGGGACATAGAACGTTAGGAAAATGTTAAGGGCAGGAAAACTAGAAAACTGTAAGCGTGAAATGGAGAGGGGAAAATGGATTTGTAGAGATTAAGTTGAGTAAGATGGAGGAACCAGGAAATAAGTATTGAATATGGAACAGGTAAGCGATTAATATTGGTTATGGAAATCAAAGCGATGCTGATGAATGTAGTCATAGTAAAAGTTTACATGCCGACAGGGGGGCGAAGGGGAAGAGGAAGTGGACGAAGTACAAGACAAGTTGGAAGAATCAATCGGGAAAGTTAAGGGCAGGGAAAACCAAATTGTTATGGGAGACTGGAAGGTTGCCGTAGGGAAGGGAGGGGCGGAAGAGAAGTAGGACAGTATTTGATGGGTGTAAGAAAGGACCACAGTGAGAAAGCAGTGGAGTTCTGTAGGAATAATTTAGTGATTACAGACACGTGGTTTAAACACCACCCAAGGCGTAGATATACATGGAAAATGCCGGGGGATACTGGAAGTTACCAATTAAATTTCATCAAATTAGGCAAAGATTCAGGAACAGCGTGAAGAATTCGCATAGTTTCCCAGGAGCAGATGCAGACTCCGACCATAAATTGGTGATGATGAAATTTGAGATGGGTTTAAAAGGTTGAAAATAGGAAGAAAATAAAGAAGTGGGGCATAGAAGCACTGATTGGAACGAAGAGGAGTGAATATCAGGAGATTGTGGGTACATGAGGGAAGAGGAACGATAGATGAAGGGTGAGAAATGGTAAAGAGGGGCATAAAAGAAGTAGCTGAGAAAAAAAATTGGGAACAGTAGACGCTAAGAGGATCAAGAAACCATGGGTAACGGCAGGTATGATAGAGAGGATCGAGCAAGGAAGGAAATGGAAAAATGTAAACAGAGCTAGGCAAAATGCGTTATAAGGAGATAAACGACATACTTAGGAGAGAAACAAAGAGAGCAAGAAAAAACAGATGGAGTCGAAGGGAGAGAAGATGGAGAGGCTCCAGAGAGAAGGAGAAATCGGCAGTTTGTACTCAAAGGTTAGAATATACGACACAGTCTCAGGCAAAACTTTGTGGAAGTTATTCATAGTAGGAGAAAAGGTTAGAATGTTGTCGGGAACAAAAAATACAAAACGGTCCATGCATCAAAGCAGAAGGGGAAACTTAGCAATGGAATCAGAGGAGATTCAGCGTCGGTGGAGGGAATATGTTGAGGAACTCTACGATAGCGAAAGTAGGCCTAAAATCTTGGACATAGAAGAGAAAAAGGAGGTAGATCAGGATGACGTGGGCCCAGCAATACCTGATAGTGAGATAGAGAAGGAATTGCGACAAATGAAGGCGGGTAAATTGTTGGGGGTAGATAACAACCCAGTTAAACTTCTGAAGAACCTAGGAAGAGGGGAAAGGGAGAGATTTTTTAACTTCTTCGTTTATACAAAGATGGAGCATGACCGGAGGATTTTGTAAAAACCGTAAAACCGTGCTGATACCTCTAACAAAAAGTGAGGGTAACGAAATAATGTGAAGAATATAGAACGATAACTTTGATTTCTCATACGGCAAATGTCTTAGAATCATCAGCAGAATAATGGAAAAGAGAACAAAGGAATTTCTAGGCCAGCATCAGTTTGAATTTCGGAAAGGGAGGGCCACTCGGGATGCGATTGCGGTGATGAGAATAATAGTGGAAAGGAATCAAGAATATAATAAGGATGTATTCGCCTGCTTTTTAGATTTCGAAAAGGTATTCGACAGAGTGAGGTTGGACAAGTTAATGGAAATATTGCGGAAGATAGGAGTAGACTGGAGAGACAGGCGACTGATGCGGAATTTATTCATGGCACAGAAGGTGCAGGTGAGAGTAGTCGATGAGGAATCGTATTGGGCCACAATAGGAAAAGGAGCGGTAATTTTTAACACATACTCGGAGGAAATGGCGAGAGAGGCTTGGGATGAGCTTGGATCTGAAGTAAAGGTCGGGGGGAATGGGGGGGAATTGATAAAATCGGTGAGGTTCGCGAATGAACAAGCGCTAGTCAACCAGTCTGCCCGTGGCTTGAATAAAATTCTGGATACGTTGCAGGGACAGTGCGAATGAAAAGTAATGAAGATAAACCAAAGTAATGCGATTTCCAAGGACAAAAAGGCTATTTTAACTTTAAAAGTAGGAGGTCAGAAGCTAGAGCATGTGAAGCAATTTAGCTATCTAGGTAGTGAGTTGGAGGAAAGAGGGTATAGCAGTATTAAAGTGAGAAGGAGAATTGCATTGGCAAAAGCTTTTACTCGTAGGCGTGAGCTAATGACAGGGGCGTTAAGTAGGGAAGCAAATGGAGCATTGCACTATATGGAGCGGAAACGTGGGATTAGCGAAAAGAAGATGAAAATAGACTTGGGACTTTTGAGATGTGGGTGTGGAGAAGGATGGAGAAAGTAAAGTTTGTCGAAAGGGCGACAAACGATGAAGTGCCTGAATTGGTAGGAGAGGACAGAAATATTATAGATAAAATTAGGAGAAGGCAAAAGGTGTGGATGGAAGAGGTAATGAAAGGGGATGGTGGTTTTAAAGATGTGATTGAGGGAAAAATGTTTGGTAAGCGGGGAAGAGGGAGGAGAAGAACGGGTAGCTTGGATAGAATGATGGGAGGCAGGAGGTAGGATGGGCTGAAGAGGGACATCATGTGAAATTTAGGGGGTGGGAAGAATTAGATGTCCTACCTTCAAACGACAGTAAATTGTTCTGTACCTCGTAAGTTGGCAAATAAAACTAACGAACTATCTACATGGGATTGCCACATGAATTTATTGAGTAACAAGCAGGAGATAGAAAAAGGGAGTCAGAAATGCACTTTGCCTTTCTCAGGCACAATCAAATAAATTTAATATCGTGCCTCAAAAATAGGGCTCTACTAAAACAGAATCGATCCATAATGCTAATAGATTTCATCTATGCTCTATCTCACTCAGAGATTCAACTCGAAGGTTGGTTTTGATAGGTGAGAGTCAATGACGTGTGAAATTCACACATTCAGGGTAGGGGGTTAGTTCCTTTCACTGGGCCACCTGCAATTTCCTACGAAGTTCTGATACCGATTCGAAAATCGAATCGCGAGGATTTTAGATGGGGGTGTCTAGAATTGTCCTTAATGCTGCAGGGTAGAAATACTTCAGTTTGCAGTAGCAAAGGACTCCACGAACATTGATAGTTTTCATAGACTGTGGCGTATAGTCTACGAAAATTGATTAATAAATATTCACTATAGCTGAAGGGCTTGAAAAACGGAAAAATACGGGTCTTTTTATTTTACAAACTCTATCAGATTAGGCAATAAAAAAACATGTTAAACGACGTCAATGTTCAATTTTTAACGTAAAGAGATCCTTCTTAAGTGGCACAAGGCGCGATAAGCTGCAGATGATAGATGAATGGATACGTGAACGCTTCATCGAATCCAGGAAGAGGAATTAATCAGTGACGACCAGGACCTTGCAGGAGTGGGCCTTATCTGCGGCGGTTTTGCATGTATCGCCAGATTTTCAATTCTCGGCATGTGCAGTCTGGGTCAAATCCTTTAAAAATAGTTTCCGATAGTGCAGCTTAAAAGTATGAAGTATGTCTTCTCAAGCGAGCAGGCTTTATTGGAAGACATAATAACAATAGACGTTTATTGTCGAAGGCCAACTGGCCTTTAAGACATTCCTTGATAATACAATCGTTACTATTCAGGTTACATTGATTAGAGAATTACAATCAAATTACATATTAGATGTGCAAGAAAAGTAGAATAAATGCAAGGGACAAGGAAGATCCCAGAGAGTATATATGGCCTATCAAGTATCCGAACAAGGAAAACATATGAAAGAGTTGAACATAAATGATTCATACAAAAGATGAGTGCAACATAGCTAAGTATAACAATATTCATGAGTAAATATCTTGCGGCAAAACTTCTGTATAATGTAAATATATAGTTGCTGAACACAATGACATA
The DNA here is from genome assembly GCA_933228895.1 of Platycnemis pennipes. Classification (NCBI taxonomy): domain Eukaryota; kingdom Metazoa; phylum Arthropoda; class Insecta; order Odonata; family Platycnemididae; genus Platycnemis; species Platycnemis pennipes. The sequence continues at coordinate 113,538,992 of OW121846.1, forward strand.
CATACATGAATGATGTTGATATGAATAATAAGTTGTCGATAAATGGCTTTGCAATTCAATGACATAAATCAGCAGAAGATACCACTTCAGAACAGAAAACCAACGTAATATTTTGAGTGTTTAGAACAAAATTTATTCTATATTATGCTGGTAGTCCTCCAAATAGTTATTCTCCGTAACATAAGAACGTATTAATCAAATAAAATAATTTTCTTTTAAAAATTTTGATGGATTTACATGCCTTTATTTCATCTGGCAGTGAGTTCCAACTGCGAGATATCGATGCAATATGCGATTTGTAGTACGTCTCTGTCCGACGGTGTGGGATGAGTAAGTCATGAGGAAGGGGTCTTGTAATGCGCTTTTGTATGTTTCTTTAAAAAAACAAATTTATTGAAAATATAAGGAAGTAATAAATAATACCAGTTTTTAAAATTTTATAAGCCGTCATTAAGGAAAAGTAAAGCCGTCTTTGGCGTGCTTTTAGTCATTTTAGCTCCGCATAAGCATTGATTACACGATCCCATCATTTTAGATCAAATATAAATCTTACGGAAGCATTCATTGCTACATGGAGTTTTTGGTTTGCTTATAGTGCTGTGGTCCGGCATATGATTTTAATTATTGATTTTAATGTGGCAAGTTAAACGAGGTCCCTGTTTTCGCCAGGCTAGAGCGAAACGAACCGAGTCCCTAAACTCTGAACTTATGGGTGCCGCTGGAACTTAAACGAGGTCACGGTTTTCGCCAGGCTAGTGTGAAACAAACCGAGTCCTTGAACTTGAGTGGCACGGCTGTTGTCTGATTGATTTTAATATGGCAATTTAAACGAGGTCCCTGTTTTCACCAGGCCAGAGGGAAACAAACCAAGTCCCTGATCTTGTTCATATGGGTGCCGTAGCGTTAAACAAGGTCACGGTTTTCGCCAAGCTAGAGGGAAACAAAGAGAGTCCCTGTTTTCGCCAGGCTAGAGCGGAACAAACAGTCCTTGAACTTGAGTGGTCACATGACTCACGACTGGTTTTTGTTTCCAGGTTCGAGGAATCAAACTTCGAAATTGTTGGTTTTATGTTTGGACGAGAGGTTCAAGTTTGACTTATGCTGCGGATACTTTCCACTGGCGCCTGCCAAAGGAAGAGTTGTCGTGATCTACATTTCACGACTCTGTTGTCACAGTACTCAGTTTAAGTGATTTTGAATGAAAAGACTCATGCTGTGAACCTATTTACAGAACTTGACTAAAGCTTCCCCTGCGCCACACCAAGGGTCGTCCCGTTGACGAGTCGAGTGTCAGTATGGCCGTGTTAGGTTGGAATCCCCTTCGCCTTCGAATTCGGGGTCAAATGGTGGCCAAAATAACTTGGCCTGTCGTCGCTGACCAAGAGTGGTCCCTTAGACGAGGTAACGTCGAAGGAGAATATGACCTCAGCACTGCTGTATATAAGCAATGTCGCTACAACCCGCGTTAACCAGTGTAGAGCTGACAACGTGTGGGCAAGCGCCTTCGCGAGAATACCTCAATAAACCTCTCCAGTTTAAAAGTTGAATGGAACATCGACCTTTATTTCTAGCATATTAGGAGGCGGCTGACAGGCGGATTCTCCGTGAGTCGCTGCCTCCTAGCTTCCGGTTCTCCCTCGACCTTGACCGAGTTTACCCGATATTCCTTATCAGCTGCTCGCGGTCTCGTACTCTGCTGTATGTCTGGAGGAGTAGAATGTACAGCCGTTGGCGTGCCTTGTTGATAAGGTTGATCGTAAAATCCCAAAAAAACAATTAACCGTTCAACTGTTAATTGTTCAATGGACTTCAATATGTTTTGAACATGTGCGGGTAATTGCCTGATTGAGGAATAGAGGATTATCCCTCACTCATCGTAGGGGAACGCAAACTCGCCTGCGCTAACTTTTCAGTCGCAAAATGCTTCATTGTATTCGACTTACTCCTCGCATATCTTCCCCATAATACTTGCCTGCGGAAGCTATATTGGGTGTCTGTGTCCAAATAATTTGCCAAAAATCTTCCTTCTTTCTCCAAATATTAGCAAAACTATTTCTTGGAAGGCCAGAGTATCCACCAAAAGACTTGCAACAACCAAAGCAGTAATGCCTTATAGGGATCACTTGATCTCGTTCCGCATTGAACACGCATATTAAGATGGGTGAAGACGAATAGCCTATCACCGTCACCGTAAATGCAGAGGGTCTACAATTACTTGGCTTTCTTTATCGCCTCTTGAGCTATTTTGTAGCCCAATTTATTGCACGCGCTGTCGGCAGGTACGTAGCATCTCAACGGGCTTATTGAGTTTACAGTAATACCAGCATTCATCAATCCTCGTATTGGCTTGTCGCAGCTCTCCACTGAGTTCTTCTATCGGTTAATCTCTTCATATTTACGTATTTCTTCTCTTTCAAATCCTTCATCACTTGCTCCGTTTATCCCATACGGCCTTTGCCGTTCTTTCCGTCTACTTGTCCTACAACGATTGTCGTCATTAGGGTATCATGTCTCATGTTGTGGCCAATTAAGTTGTCCCGTCTTCTTCTTAGGGTATTCAGAAGACTTCTCTTTCATCCTACTCTTCTAAGGACTTCCTATTTACTTACTTGGTCGATCAATTTAATCTCCATCATTCTTCTGTAGCACCAGATTGAATGCTTCCACCATCTTCTTTTCCGCTTCCGTCATTGTTCATGCCTCACTGCCATAAAGAAAAACGCTCCAGATGTACGTTATGATGAATTGTTTCCTTACTACTACGCTTTTATTTCCAGCTGAAAGTAGATTTCTCTTTTAAGAGAATGTCATCTTTGCCTGGGCTATTCTGCTGCCTATTTCTTTTTTGCTTCGTCCATCGTTGGTTACTCGATTTCAAAAGTAACAACTCTTTTACCTCCTCAAACTTCTTTTCCTAGTGTAACGTCGGTTTTAGCCTCATATCTCTTGCTGTGCACCAATATCTTAGTCTTCTCATTAATCTTCAAATGATATCTGGCCATTGTCCTTTCCATGGTTGTCAGCAATTTATTCAGATCCCTCTCTGTCTCTGTTTTGAGTGCTATGTCATCGGCGAATCGCAACATGCTAATTTTTTCTCCGTGGATATTCACTCCAGAAGACTTCTCTTTGATTTCATTGATGCCTCTCTCAATGTTAACATTAAATATTACAGGAGACAGTGCACAGCCTTGTCTAACTCCTTTCCTTATTATTGCTTCTTCATAGCTGGGTACAGATTTAATCACAGCTACTTGGTTTTTATACAAACCGTGTTTAATTCTTCGATCATTGTAGGACACTCCAAATACCAAGAATTGAATTCCAACCCACGTTGTCAAAAGCGTCATCTAAATCCACAAATGCTATCAACGCCGATTTTCTCTTCTCCATTCCCTTCTCTATGAGCATCCAATGGGCCAATATTGCTTCTCATGCACCGTTACATTTCCTGAATCCAAATTGATCTCCATCCAGGAACTCCTCAGATTTTGGTTATAATCTTCTGTAGAGGATCCTTGTCGATACCTTAGATCCATGTGATTCATGTCGTTAGGTTTATAGAGTAGTCCTAAAATTTTCGCATTTCTCGGCTCTATTCTTTTTGGGATTAGGAATGATAATGTTTTTGTCGAAGTCCCTGGGTGTTTCTCCTGTTGAGTACATGCCGTAGATGGTATTGTAAAGGTGAGTTAATGTCTTCTCTCCTCCATTTATTATTAGTTCTGCGGGAATATAATCAATTCCAGAGGACTTATTTATCCGAAGGTCGCTTACTGCTGCGTCGAATCCCGATCTTAATATTGATGCTCCCATATCATCCTTTTCGAATCCGCTTTTCTCTTCGATCATTTTCGATCTGAGATTGTTTCCGTTGTATAACTCTTCCAGACATTCTTTCCATCTATTCACTTTTTCTTCATTTTCAATCAAAAGTTCTCCATTATTGTCCGTTATGGCATTGCATCTTGCTCTCCGTTTCTTGGAGTAGTTTCTCACTATCCTATAGGCAGCTTCCACCTCTTCAAGTGCAAGGTTGTTTTGTACATCTTCGCATAGATTCTTCATCCATATTTCTCTAGCTTTCCTGGCTTGGCTACTTATTTATTTCCTTTTTCTTATGTATCAAAGCTGCTCTTCTTCAGTTTTCGCATTCTTGTCCTTTCTTCTTTCTTCGATCAGGTCTAAGACTTCTTCTGTGATTCATTCTTGGCTACTTTTCTTCTTCCAAGAGCTTCCTTTGCCGGTTCCTGTAGTCCGCATTCAATATTTTTCTAACGATCTGCCACTATTTCTCAGTCTGGTTCTCTCCTCACGTTGGTTCTCACTGATTTTGAAATGCCAGCAGTTGTTGAGCCTCCTTTAGTTTTTCTACTTGACACATGTTCTTCACTGTTGTCATCGATTTCTTGAAATTCAGATTACATTTCATCGCCACTATGCTTTGGTCACTGTCGATTCTCTGCTTCACTAAAATGTAGTCGATTTGTAATTTTCTTCTGTCTCCTGGAATTTTCCACGTGTATCTTCTTCGGTTGTGATTTTTAAACAATGTGTTGGCAAACACTAACACGTGCTGTGTACAGAACTCCAGTAGTCTTTCTCCTCTTTTATTTCGGTACCCAATCCATATTTTCTAGTTATCATTCCGTCTTGACCTTCGCCGACGACCGCGTTTCAATATCCAAAAGAAATTAGGTTTGCTTCTCCTCTTAAATGTTTTATAACTTTCGTGATGACTTCGTTGACGTCTTCCACTTCTTCTTCTTCGTAGTCCGTCGTAGGCATGTAAACCTGCACCACTACTGTATCTACGGTTTGGTCTCGATCATTCATCATTATTATCCTTTCATTGTACTGAAGGAAGCTCTTCACACGCATTCCGGTGCTCTTTCTGAGTATTATACACGTGACTGTTATAAATACATTTTTCCCATGGAGTAGTTGCATTGAAGCCCTTACTGAAAACACTTAGCATCGAAGCCCTTACTGAAAACAATTGGCATGGAAGCCCTTACTGAAAACACTTGGCATGGAAGTGGCGCATATTTAGTGATTTTCATTCCCTACATCTATATCTACGTAATAACCTGCAAACCTCCACAAAGGCAGGGGATGAATGCACACCCTGCGTTCACCTTTGACATTCCTACCACACACATTTGCCCTGACTCTCAGGATGTTATGTAGTTGTTATCTACTGAAATGCTTGAAATTAATGAAATTACGACGGTATGAAAGAGGAGTTAAGTGAATCATTTATTGCATTTAGTGACAAAACAAAGAATTAGATACAGAGGATTCGTGGAGAGCACTTCTTGAGGTCACCGGTAAAGAAGTTAAGGAATACATACCATGTAAATTGATAAGTATACAGAGCCAAGGTGGCATAGCACGGAGATAAGGAAATCATTAAAGCAACAAAGGGTGTACCACGCTAGGGTAAAGAATGCAGGACAGGGCCCATCGGTAGTGGAAAGAAATGAATTGGTTCAAAACTATAAAAAAACGAGAGAATTTTCTAAGGAAAGCATGACGGCAAGCGTCATCGCATTTCAAGAGCAAAATATTAGGAGAATATTTAGATAGCAATCGTAAAGCGTTTTGATCATATGTGAGAGAGCTTCAGGGAAATAGGCCCTCAGTATACACACTTAAAAGCGATAAAGGAATTAGGGTCACCAGCAGTTTAGAAAAAGCAATGCTTTAAACACCTTCCAAATCGTATTCAACTCATCCTCACACAACACACTCGAACCACCACCGAACACATTCAGTGAACATATGTCCGAAATAAAAATTTCATAGTGGAATTTTTAGTGGAAGCGGTATTTTTAGTAGACTAGAGCACCAGTTCAAGAGCACAGTAGAAACAGATCACCGGGTCCCGATCAAATTTCTTCCAGAGTAAATAAAACATCAGTTTCTGAAATAGCCCCGAATCTAGAAATAATATTCAATAAAACACTAAAGAATCACAGAGTCTCCAAGGATTGGAAAGTAGCAAACATAACACTCATTTTTTAAAGTGGTGATAGGGATGAATCTTGTAACTACATACCCATTTCACTCACATCAATCTCTCGTAAGGTATTTAAGCACATAGCAGACAGTTCGATCATGGAGCATTTGAATGGTCAAGGAATACTGAAACAGCCAACATGAGTTTCGGAAAGGTAAACCTTGCAAGAGACAATTAGCTTTATTCTTAAACGATGTTTAAGCCTGCGGCAAAAACAGAAGTGGAGTTGATGCCATATTCTTAGATTCTAAAAAGGCATTCGTTAAAGTTCCCCATACCAAATTAATACTGATTTCAAGAGTTTTGGTATGAATAAAGACGTTTATATGTTGGATAAAAGAATTCTTAAGTGGACAAGAGCAGACGCTGTGGTGGAGGAGTGTGCATTGTTTTTGGGAAGAAGAAAGACAGTAGGGAAGTCTGTCTGCGATCACCGTCTCCCCTTACACATCTACCACCCGCTGTCTCCTACCGGCTCTTCGACGCCTCAATCCCATTCCTAAAGATGCTGAGATACTTCTATGTCTTCTTGCGGATGAAAATCGCGAACAGTAATATTATATTATGGATTATCATCTCCGTTTAGATACAATTTCGCAATCAAACATTCCAGAGCGTATTGTTTCTTTGAAGCTAACGAATATACCTTTCGTTCTATGAATTTCTCGTGCACCTCAAAGCGTGTGGTATTTATGAAATCCATAACGACTCTTAATACAGAGTATTTAGGGATGAAACAAGAACGATAAACCAAGTATAAGGAAATTCTATGCCAATGAATTTTAGGCTAAAAGTAGAAATAAGAAAGAGTGATGAATTAAAATTGGAAGTGGAATGTGAATAAACTTATCTCTTCATTCTAGCGCATCTCGATAGACGTCTGGCAGATGAGGCGTTTCTTTCCTCTGGGAAAGAGAATATGCTTTTCTCTTTTCGTAGCACAACTCAGAACATACGCTGCTACACAAGGCACTGAGCAAAAATTAGTTCTGGAGAGCTTTCAAAGTGCCAATGATAAAAGAGTTTGTGGGGTCGTGCCCGTTTTCCTCGTTCCGTAGTATTCTAAGAAATCTTAATGCTCACAGAAAGAGTCCTGTCCTGTGGCCTACGAGAAAATCGTCCCATCCTCATCGAATAGCACGTTTCTGGGTCTTTTTGGCTTAAGGGCAAAAATGTAACCGGAAGCTGCCCTTTTCAGCCGAAATGTCTCTGGAGCGGGGAAAACAAGGGTATCTGGGAACATTTATTGCTCTGTGGAAGGGATTGTCCTATTTCCAGAAACAAGAGATGTACAGGCTGGTCCGAACGTAATAGAAACATTAAAGTATTGGAATACAAAACAACAGTTATTTCCTGAGGAAACATTTGTAACCTTTAATTTGGGTTATAGTTCGTAACAAGGTACAAATAAGTATATGTTAGTACGTAGATCGAGCCGAATTAGAACTGGACCTCAATTACTATGGATTCAGAGGAGAATATCCAAACCGCGATGAAAGAATGATTTAGCGCATAAAAGTGCAAATTATGTATGAAGATGCAAAATCCATAACGCCCCGTGAGAATAGCTATCGAAAAAACCCTTGGGTTACTGCGCCGCCGCCACGGGTCGGCGATGCGGAGCGTTACACCGCTGAACTTAAAACCGTCTGGAGGTCAGCTAGATAAGTATATACAAGATTATTTATCTTCTTTGCATTCAATACACTTTCCTGTCCAATTCTGCGTAAAAATATCAGAAAAGCAATGAGGTGTTGAAAACCGCAATGAGGCATTTACTAAAAAAATCACAAAACAATAGATAAACTCATAAACATTTTTGATGGTTAACCAAAACTTAGTCGGAACAAAATTACCAGGGTCTAATTCTAAAAGGTATCATTATTTTTTGAAACATTTGGTGAATAACACCAATGTATTTAGCCATCTTCCATCAAGGTGAATTTCCCCAAAAATTGAGAGATTCAACGTGGCAGGCGTTTAACCCTTGATTCACTCAACTTTTACACGTTTTACACATTACCATGTACAATAGAGAGGCCAATTTAGTACCCTAATTTGTAGGCCATATCCTCTACAGTATGAAAACACCATTTACAGATTACTTCTAAAAAGTCGAAAATTTGACTTTTGGCAATTTTTTTCCATTTTTTTACCTCTGTACACTATCTGTTTGTGAAGTACCTTTTTGGGCAAAGCATAGAATCCTTCAATCGGTTACTATATATTCCCGTAAGGATAATTGAAAATCTAGCACACAGGTCCAAAAGTGAAAACGTTGTAATTATTGTTGTACATGTGATACTGGAGATCTTACAGTTGTTTCCAAATGATATTCAATATCCTTAGACAAGCTTCAAACCAACGCCATTAATCATTTCATGATTATATTACTCGAATCTATGTGTTAACAACCAAGGCCAGGTTGTTCCGAAGAACCACGTAATGCTAATGATTTCATCATAATCATCATCGGTCAACAGTCCTTGGATTGGTTTGATGCAGCCCTCCCCTCGATTCTTCTATCGGCCAACCTCTTCATATTGACGTAGCTCCTCTCTTTTACATCTTTCATAACTTGCTTCATATACCTCATAAGAGGCCTACCGTTTCCATTCTTCCCGTTCACTTTTCCCTCGACGATTGTCTTCATCAGACCAACGTGTCTTTAGATGTGGCCTATTAAGTTGTCCCGTCTTCTTTTTAAGATTTTCAGTAGACATCTCTTCTTTTCCACTCTTCTTAAGACTTCTTCGTTTGTCACTCAATTGATCCATTTAATCTTCATCATTCTTCGGTAGCACCACGTTTAAAATGCTTCCAGCCTGGTCTTCTCTGCGGCTGTTATTGTCCATGCTTCGCTTCCATGAAGTAGAATGCTCCAGATGTATGTTCTAATGGAATGTTTCCTCGCTTCCACGCTTGTATTTGCAGTTTTAAGCAGAATCTTCTTCTGGTTAAATGCCCTTTTCGCTTGTGCAATTCTACTGGCAATTTATCTTTTACTTGTCCTTCGTTGGTTACTCGGCTTCCCAGGTAACAGAACTCTTCCACGTCCTCGATTTTTATTTTCCTAGTTTAACATTGGTCCTGGTTTCCTTTCTCCTACTGCATACTTTTTAGTGCATAGTTTTCTTTTTATTGATCTTCAAATGATATGTGGTCATTTTTCTTTCCATATTTCCTAGTGTTTTCTTTAAATCTCCTTCTGTTTCTGCCGTGACTGCTATGTCATCGGCGAATCGTAACATGCTGATTTTCTTCCCGTGGATATTCACTCCCGGAGACCTTTCTTTAACTTCTTGGATGACTTTCTCGATGTAGACATTGCCTGATACGGGAGACAGTGCACAGCCTTGCCTCACTCCTTTCTTTATGCTTGCTTCTGTACTGCTGGGTCTTTATTTGATTATGGCCACCTGGTTTTTATACTAGCTGTGGATAACTCTTCGGTCATTGTATGATACTCCGATTTCTTTCAGAATTTTTAGCATCATGTTCCAATCCATGCAGGCAAATGCCGTCTCCAAATCCTCAAATGCAACAAACTTCGGTAGATTCTTCTCTATTCTCTTCTCTATAAGTAGCCTGAGGGCCAAAATCGATTCTCTTTTGCCCTTGTTTCTCCTGAACCCGAATTGGTCCTCATCCAGGAACTCCTTAGCTTTTCGCTCTATTCTTCGAAAGATGATTCTCGTCAATATCTTTGAGGCATGTGTCGTCAGGCTATTAGTCCTAAATTTTCATATTTCTCCACTCTCTTCTTTTGGGCAATAGGAATGATGATGTTCTTCTCAAAGTCCGTGGGTACCTCTCCTGTTGAGTACATATCGCATATGGTTTTGTATAGCTGAGTAGATGTCTTCTCTCCGGAATTTTTAATTAGTTCGGCAGGAATATAATCTATTCCTGAAACATTATTTATCCTCAGATCCCTTACAGCTGCGACAAATTCTGATCTTTAGATTGGGTCTCCCAAATCCTTATTATTGACTTCATTTTCCTATTCGATTACTTCCGCTCTAAGATAGCTGCAATTGTACAACTCTTCCAAGTATTCTTTCCATCTCTTCACTTTATCCTCGTGTTCAATTAAGAGTTCTCCATTCTTGTCCCTGATGCTGTTACATCTTGCAGCCCGTTCCTTGAAGTGATTTCTCACCATCCTGTGGGCAACTTTCACATTTCCTTTTGCGAGGTTGCTTTGCACATCTTTGCATAGATCCATCATCCACATTTCCCTTGCTTTAGGACTTATATATTTTTGATCCCAACATTTTTAATACAAATAATCTCGAATGGGGGCGTTTACTCGGAACCGAAATCGCAATTTTGTACACGAAATCGTTAGATGGAAACGAAAAACGAATATTAGTGAAAAAATTAATCTTCTAACCACAACCATTCACTCATAAATCAAATATGAAAATAAGCAAAAGGTGACGCCCACCTAAAATGCCACTGTGATAACATTGACGTCATTTTCTTCCCGTCCTTGGCTGCTTTCAGGGGAGAGGAAGGGAGTGGAGGGGGATTCTCGGAAGGTCTGCTCGCACAGATGCTGTCGCAGTCGTTCCGATTGGTCGAGTCATCTGTTTCCCCCCATTGCAATAAGGCAAAGTAGCTTCGCGGGCTCAGTTGTGATTGGACGAAGTCGATATACGTCAGAGGTTGCACCACACCCACTTTTCCGAAAGGGTTAAAAACATCAGTTTTTCGCCGCTTATAACTCGGGAAATAATTGTCGGATCAGAAAACGGAAAAATACGGGTCCTTTTATTTTACAAACTCTATCAGATTCGGCAATAAAAAAAATATGGTAAACGACCCCATTATAACGTATGAAGGATCAATTATGGCAAATGTGTTTTGTAAAATAAATTTGAGCAACACCCACTCGGTCGGAATATCGTGAATGAAGCGGAAGCTGACGTCTTTAGGCTATTTCACTCGATCGCCATCACAGAGCAATGTCACCGCCATGATTTTGGCACCATTCAAAAGTAGCATCTTTCGACGCCAATTGCAAAGAAACTAAACGCCGGAGAGTAGTGGGACCAAGTACCTTTCGTTTAACTTTTCAAGCTTATTATTAAAAATTAGCAGACTTTCCCGTTGCATCCATCCTCTCGATTGATGGCAGAAAATACAATTTTGATGTTATCTATGCTCAATATATTAAACGAATTCATATTAATGGGGTCGTTTACCATATTTTTTTTATTGCCGAATCTGATAGAGTTTGTAAAATAAAAGGACCCGTATTTTTCCGTTTTCTGATCCGACAATTATTTCCCGAGTTATAAGCGGCGAAAAACTGATGTTTTTAACCCTTTCGGAAAAGTGGGTGTGGTGCAACCTCTGACGTATATCTACTTCGTCCAATCACAACTGAGCCCGCGAAGCTACTTCGCCTTATCGCAAAGGGGGGGACACAGCTGACTCGGCCAATGGGAGCGATTTCGACAGCATCTTTGCGAGCAGACCTTCCGAGAACCCCCCTCCACTCCCTTCCCCCTCCACTGAAAGCAGTCAAGGACGGGAGGAAAATGACGTCAATGATATCACAGCAGCATTTTCGGTGGGCGTCACCTTTTGCTTATTTTAATTTTTGATTTATGAGTGAATGGTTGTGGTTAGAAGATTAATTTTTTCACTAAAATTCGTTTTTCGTTTCCATCTAACGATTTCGTGTACAAAATTGCGATTTCGGTTCCGAGTAAACGCCCCCATTGTGCATAATAAAAAGTTATGAACTACGAAACAGGGCAATATGATGTGTATCATCAAATTACATGTATCAAATGACCATATGGTGACATTCAAACTTATACAGTTATAACAGCTGATTAGCAGGTCGGGCTGCTTAGAGGGTATTTCTTATGGGAAATGTATCATATATGAGTATACTTTTGAAGGTGCTGTCCTTCAAGGCACAAGAGATCCCTTTCGAAATCCATTCTTCCCATCCTGTCCGTCTCGGTATTTAAACCATTTGTCACATACTATCAAGAAAAAATAAACGCACTCTAGCACACTTATCTCAATCAGTTAATAGGCATTGGTGCAGTATATTTAAAAATTATTTCCCATTCAGCATTTAATTACTAATATTTCAATCGGGTATTTCTTTAAATACGATTAATTTAACTCCTAGGAGAACTAAACTTTGCACAATGATGGGTCTTCATGTACTTATTATTTGAAACTTTTTCTGAACTATCAAAATTGATATAAAAGACCAATAACAATACGAAATTGAGGTCATCAACACCGCGGAAACTCACGACTGAAAAACACAAACAACTACCCGAATTCTGTCGTCTGCTAGCACTTTTGCCTTACGATATTCAGCTGTTTCAGATTTGCCAGTCGCAAACGGTATTTTGTGTACTAAATTTTATATAGTTTATATCAAGTATATAGTCTTTATTGAGGTTTTAAAAAATGTTGATAGTTTATATCAAGTATATAGTCTTTATTGAGGTTTCAAAAATTTTGGAGGCATAAATTACTAATTTTTGCCCGAGTGATACAGATTTTATTACATGTTTTTCTCATTACTTCCTCCTATTGGCCGCTTTGGAATCTGACCTACTACTTTTCTCATACTATCATGAGATAATGCCGGTGCGCTGTAATGCGCCCGTTGCGCCGTATGAGGCGTAATATAGCGCGGAGGTTATTACAATATCGGCAAAGGCGTTTTTCCGGAGAGAAATAGCTACGGCGTAATATAGTATAATATCAGTGTAGCAGAAATATGGTTCTCAGCCAATAAATTATTGTTAAACAAGGATAAAACACAATGTTGTATTTAATATGATTCTAGATACCTGATAGCAGACCTGGCACGAACGGTAGGTGATGTGACCTGGGAGTATGGCGGTGGCCTCTGTTGTTATATGCTGTAATATGTATGTCTGAACCGGTTAATAAAACTGATAAAACAATATAGGACTAACAATATCTTATGCGTAAATTATCAAATTCAGCTGTGGATCAAACTGTACAGTTGTTGGGTATTGCTATTGACCCGTATTTGAAATGGGATGAACATATTGTTGCTGTGTGTAATAAATTATCAAGGGCATTGTATTTACTAAGAAAACTAAAAACGCAGATACCACATTATAGAAATTTCTACGTAATGCTTACTATGATTTTTCCATTCCATATAGGAATCCATATAAAATATATATACATATTTTAAATGGATTGAGACTATAGGGCAATGCAAAGGACGTCAAATATGTGTTTTTACTACAAAAGAAAGCTATTCGTTTACTACACAATGTGGCATATAATGAACACTCTCGACCCCTATTTGCCAGAAGTGAGATTGACTGTATACTCTCAATACATATATGTACATTTGATTGATATGAAAGATAATCTTGACAATCTATTAAGTAGGACTATTGTCCATAATTATAACACTAGAATCAATGGTAAACTAGAAACTGAATTTTGTAGACTGTCTAAAACCCAGAAGCCACATAGATATATGGGCATTAAACTCTTTAACAAATTGCCTGTTACAGAAAGAACAATGGGTGATACATTTTTTAAATATAAACTGTACAAGTGGCTATTGTCTACGCCATTTTAATCACCGCAAGAATACTTTGAATATGATCTTAGTGACCAAGTTTTCAGTTAAAAAATATGAGTAGCAATTGATATCTATACAATATCCATAGAGTGTTACCAATATTCAAAAAGCATTACATCTAAGGGTAATATTGTGTAGATATTGTTTGGATGTTGATGTACTACTGCTTTTTTGATAACCTATTAAATCTAAAAGTAATATTGGGTGGATATTGTATGGATGTTAATGTATTTTGGATATTGAAAGTTTATTTTGGTTAACAGGATGCAAATATACTATTATTGCGCCTGTGATGCTGTACTTAATGTTTCTAGTATAATACTTTACGATGATGGTGAGATACATTTTTAAGCTTGATAAAATATTGTTCGTGCTCGTGTATGCCCCAAGCATAAACTAATATACAAGGGATATGTCATGGAAGCATATATTTTGATGGATGGCAAAGACAAGTAGGTATACCTACTTGTCTTTGCTATAGACTATAGTGAGCATGTCGTGCAGGGATTGCGTACGTCAAGTTCTGGACCATAAAAATAAGATGTATTATGGGCATCTACTTTATCCATTTGTTTACATTGAATTACTGCTCGGTGTTGACATCTCTCTATTTTCAGGCACATTATATCATTAATGTATCATTTGGGATGTTTTCAAGGATTCGGATTATAAATAAAAAATACAATGAACGTGAAAATCTTTTGTCTGTAGCGGCATAACCTTATGGTGCAGTGATGAGTTTTGATACGATTTCCAAGACCTTCCTTTTGGGAAAATATATATTGGACTATCGAGAAGAAGGTGCATTAAAAAGACCCCTGATTACCGAATATACCGAGGAACCTGAAAATTCAACCTATTGCGCAGCAAGCAAGTGCGATCGTGATCCTAGATTCTAATGTTGTGTGGTGTAATATTGGTGTATTTGGCAAATTAGCTGATCTCGACGCAGACGCGGTATGTTGAAACGTGCACCTTATGTGTTACATCCTGAAGGTAATGCAAAGAAATAAATATTATCGTCTACAACTATTTTGGTTTAATAAATTGTTTTTATGTGCACAATTAGCCATTCACACATCCATCGTTCACGCTGACCTTCGAAAATTGAAATTGACCGGTGAAAATTACTGTTTGCAATTAATAAAAGTTAGGACATCTAATCTTGAAAAGTAAGCAGCGATAGGTTCAGTGGGTTCAGTCCTTTAATCATAATTGAAAATTGCTTAGCGAACTTTTTCAAACATGGCATATTGCTTGATATGGAAAAGATTTTTCGTGGCATATGTGCACCACATTTCCCTCGAACCCTGATTACTGATATGTGCAAGTATTAAATTTCCTAGCAGTTTTTCAATCAATAAAAATGCTTTACCGAATAATATTGAGCCCATATGTCAATTACATCAATAGTACTACTGGCGGCGCTTTGTTTTGACCTAGTTTCTGCACAATTAAGATACAATTAAGTTTAATTTAGCTTCCAGAATTGGTAAAATAAATATAGACAGAGTGAACGCTCAAAAATGCACAGGTATGATGATATAGACAAAGTTTCATTTCGCTTGCACTTCTTTCTTCACCTATATTATCCTGTTTCGGGTAATTAAAAAATACTTGTTGGGAGGCATTTTCGTTGGTGTCATTATATTTTGGCACAAGAAAACATTTAAAACAACGCTTTGGCATATTAAAAAAATGTGTTCATGATAGACATTAATGATAGACATTTCAATAGTGATCTCCTAAACGCTTCAAACTTTGCATAGAAATATACGCACCGCGACCGATGTTGCGGGACCTGACGTCATTCAAGATGGCAGCGATGCGAATTACGTTTTTGCGAGGGACCAGCTCGTGGCGATTCAAATGCTTATATTTTAAAAATAAAATACTTTCTGTCAAAACTGCTTTCACAGCAAGTAATTTTTTTGTTTAAACTCTTCGAAAATGTCTTTATTGGAATATGTGTCCAGAGACCTATTGGTATAAATTGGTAATAATTCTGTTACTCTTGTTTCTCACGCATGAATAATTTTTAATGCTCTTTTCAAAGTTGCATCGCGATCTCTTGCCTGAGGAAGTGCCTTCAGGGCAAGCACCTGAGACTCAACTACGGCATGCTTCAACACCACAGGAATTGAAACGGTATGCACAATATACATCAGTGGTTACCTACCAATGCAGTAATAACGAGGGCATTGGAAGATAATGTCACCACAACATGACCATTTTTGCACATACTTTTTACACACCCTGCCACAATGAAGTGTCGTGGCACCAGCCATGAAAAATTGGAAATGACGTTTGTGAAGAGGAAGAGGAGGAATTGATTTCTCTCATACGTTATTTCAGCAGGATATCTAAATCTGAGTCACTGCTGGTTGCCCTGCCAGTGTAGTGTATTTTTTTAAACTTTATCTTCAAATTTGTTATTTTTTGTGGTGTTATAATCGATAATATCTGCTTATGTATCCTAACCCAATTTTTAGGTTTTGAAGCTATTGTTTAGTTAGATTTACATCAGGGTGGCAAATTATCCTTAACATATGTTAAGGATAATTTGATATCATTGTGTACTCCCTCGTAATATTATACGACTATGTCAACAAGTAACTGCCAACTGCAGTTTGATTTGTTTTTATAAATGACATGACAATCTGCAGTAAAGTTTGTTTTAGTATTTGAAGGAAGATGCCATTTTGAATTAAGCCGTTTGGTTTATGGAATTCACAGAGGGTCATGGGGTCAGTTACCTTGCCACATTTTTTCATATGCATGATAAAATGAATTTCAGAGTACCAGCAACAGCCTGATACTTTTTGTTTAACGTGAATTGTTTGTGGATAGATGTTACCAGGTTTTAATATTGCTTAGTTCAGAATTTGCTACTGATTCTACTTCTGCCATTGACATGAAATGATGAATTTCAAAGCACCAGAAAAATTGAATTCCTTGATGCTTTTTGATTAACGCGAAGTGTTTGTGGTTGTCATGTTAAGGTTTTGAAATGTCTTGGTTCACAATATGCTATTTTGTGTATTTTTCTATTCTCACATTCGCTATTTTTCAACAAATAATTAACTTTATGTTATTTACTTACCATGCACGTTTCTCCCGAATGTGTATTTATGTATAAAAAAAGCGAATATGCAAGGGTAGGTGTGCAGGGAACCGGGGCGCGTAGAATTCATGGTTTCAAATGGCCGCCCTGTGCTCTCGCCCAATGAGAGCCGGCTATGCTTGGCCAATGAGACGTTCTCACACGTTTTGGGGGCGAGGACGAAGGGACCGATTTTTAACGTGGAGTGTTGCGTCCCTGGAGCAGACCTTCCGAGAATCCTCCTCCACTCCCTTCCCTTCTCCTGAAAGCAGTCAAGGGCGGGAGGAAAATGACGTCAATGATATCAAAGTAGCTTTTTCGGTGGGCGTCACCTTTTGCTTATTTTAATTGTTGATTTATGAGTGAATGGTTGTGGTTAGAAGATTAATTTTTTCATTAAAATTCTTTTTTCGCTTCCATCTAA
The DNA here is from genome assembly GCA_933228895.1 of Platycnemis pennipes. Lineage (NCBI taxonomy): Eukaryota > Metazoa > Arthropoda > Insecta > Odonata > Platycnemididae > Platycnemis > Platycnemis pennipes. Next base: position 113,556,156 of record OW121846.1, read on the forward strand.
CGATATCGTTTACAAAATTACGATTTCGGTTCCGAGTAAACGCCCCCATTATAATATGCAGTAAATTGTGATTATAATCGTGGTCCTTCGGCAAAAAATTTTTAGCACAGGATGATTAATTTGTGGGCAAAATCAACTTGATCCACCCCTAGTGAAAATGAAGTGTGCAATAAAGCGTGAAAAATCTGCAGGAAATGTGAAAGACTGTGACAAAAATGGGAACACCTTAAGTGTGTATAAAGTGTGGAAGAGTGTGACATAAAGGTGAGAGAAGTGTGCCAAAAGTGGGAATCGGAAAAAAATGTCAGAGAAGCCTGCAGAAAGTGTACCAAAAGTGGGATTTGGCAATAAATGTAATAGGAGTGTGCAAAAAGTGTGCGTACGCTTTATTTTCCTCAGGGATGAGAGGATTCTGTAATTGCGAGTTATAAACCGTATGGTTGTTGTCTATGTAGACCGTCCATGATTCACGATCCAGCTGAGATCTCACTTCCTGTACAACTACCTTTATGCATTTTTATCTCCTTGACCACACCAAATTTAATTCCTAATTCCCCTGTCTCCGCATGGTCACAGATGTTACCGCGTTTTCCCAAACAAAACAGGCATAAGGGGATCGTACCCATCGTTTAAATATGTTTCATCTTTAACCATGGTCCATATTTAAAGATATAGAGTATCTCAAGTAGACGGGACCACCTACTCGCCGTGTTGAACGCTCTCATATGTTTTTATTAACTACAGCAAACAACAATGGTATTCGAAAGGGGCGCGAGTGCAGTCGAAAAAGACGTAGCGCGCGCAGCGCGCTTCCTCGTGACGATCTGCGACGAAATGTGTGATGCTTACGACATCTGGCGTTGGTAAAACGTATTCTACGTTCAAATCGCTCGAATACACACCTCTTCCCCACTTCATCATAGGCGTACGGGGTTAGGCTTCTTACATGTACCAGTCGCCATATTGAAACTTGCGAATATCGAGGCGAGATAAGTGCTAAGCACATTAGTCAATGTTATGGGTGTATTATCATCATGACGGTGGATTTCAGCGATTACTTTTGGGTAAGAGCGTTGCACATGATACCTATGCTTTATTTTTCCGCCTCCTAGTCAGTGCACGGCTGATAATCTTTGGTGTGTTAATTAAGACCATCTCCGGTATAAACCTCCAATTTCCACCGATATCACTTTTTTCCGTCAGTGAGAATGTTTCTATCCGAATGTGTCTGTTAAGTGAAACTGCCCATTAACATGTAGTTTTAATGTCAGTTAGAAGGGATGTAATTTCTTGAGGTGCCTTTTTTGTTTGTTTATTGATGTTTTACAGGTGATACAGTTCTCTGCGTTACTGAGTACAATGATGGTATTGTCTAAATCTGGCTTGATATGTGATCCAAATGTCATGTGCTATGCGTTCAATTCAATTTCCTTTTCAGGGTGACAAGAATAATGGATTTGATATTCTTTACCATAACATGAAGTATGGGCTGGTTGCCAGTAAGGAACTGGCAGAATTCTTTCGGGAAAGGTACGGCTCTTCATTGTTTTATGAGTGCTGAGTGTTCCATTCATGCGTTTAGGCTCTTGTAGCCATCGACACAGCAAAGATTTAATTTATGATTACCCTTTAGTCATTGCTTATGTGCTTATCATTTCTCTGTGGACTTCATTAAGAAATTTGCACACTTTAGAGGAATGTAATGCCTTTGCTTAATCATGGGGAGGAACTTTGTCGTTTCGGTGTTTATGGGATTGACGTGTTGTTTTTATTCGGTAATTCATCACCTTCAAGCAGTGACGTCTTAGTATTCGAGGTTTAAGAAATTGATGTGGAAGTATGCTTTAAACTTGGCAGCATAGCATTTGCTGGAGGCAAGTTGTTTCATTGTGAGCAATTTCATCTATTGACTTGGACAGTATTTGGGTATTTCATTTACTTGAAAGCCGGTCACATGATGTTACCGATGAAGGAGTTCGTGAGCAAATCCATAGCAGATAATGGCTAGTGTTGATCCATTATTGAGTTAGGAGTTCTGTGTGAGAGTTCTATTTGGCTGTTGCTGAATGGTGTATTGATTATTTTGGAACGATTTTGATCGTACATGACATTGTTATAAAATATTTTGATCATCTTATATTTTTAAGTAATTTCTGTTTTGTCACTGGTTTTGAGATTTGAAATGAGAATTACCCAAACTTTTCGAATTATTTGAACGTTGTGAATGGTAATGTCATTGGTTAAGACCGGATTTGTTTTTGCGAGCTGTGGCAGGAAGTGCCATCAGCAATGGGAACATTCTTTTTAACAACGGATAAATTGAAAAGAATCACTCAGTGTCATTCATGTTGAAGGCTGATGATCGAATTATTTTGTGGTGAATTCATGTCTCTAGGAATTTTCATTTTCAATCACTAACAGACTAACATGTATAATGTCGGCTGTACTGTAGAGGAATATAAAAGCTTAGGTTGCCACATATCACATAATGTAAACTAAATGCCTGCATTATATCACTCATTATCAATCACTACCAATCACTACACTATGTTATATTTCTTTGACCTACAGTTAGAGAATGCCTTGTAATCTCATGTTGACAGTTTCTAGATGTTTAGAAGATATTTGAATGTCCATTATTCTTATATCCATGAAACATTCTCTAGGATATATTCTAGATATTACGCGATATCCGCTTTATTTTTAGGAAAATATTACAAAAAGTAAAACCGGTACATTCAAAGTAACGCTTTAATATGTCACATTTGTATTAACAGAGATCCTTGTACATTTCTTGTTTGTATTTCTCAGCCAAATTTTTATGACTGCTTTAATGTCTCTTGTCAATAGCTTCTGGGTTGCTCACCATAGCAAAATTAATTAAAAATTAAGAATCACACTTAAACCAAATTATGGTAATAGTGGTGGTAATGTAAGCGGTTTAAACAGCTTTCACTCATAAGTAAGGATTTATATTATGTATGCTGCATATATTGAAGCTTTTTGACTAAGACCAAAATCAGTTTACAGTCACACATTACAGTAAAGCCTCTTTATATCGAAATGGAAGAGACCAATTTGGTCATTTTGATAAATAGAGGTTCATTATAAAGAGGTTCAGCAAAATGAACACCTATATTCTGCCTTATGGAACGTTTTGGCAATGATATGTGCTGCTGTCTCTTTATTTACCATATTTAAACATTTAAATAAATGCAGTTATAATTTTACATAGTTTTAATGTTTATAATGATAAAAACAAGCTTAAACAAACTTACTTAAGCACTCTTCACCGAAAAAATTTTAAAATCTGTTTCTTTCATTTTTTTCATATTCTTTTTAAATGATATTTTCTACCGTATGGAATGATAATAGATTCTCACTGTTGCAGTCTTCCATACAAAAAAACCACACCTAAAGCATCCTGCACCTCTTTTTTGATTGTCACTGACATTCACTCCTCACCATCGCCCACTTCATCCATATTTAGTTATATTGGTATTCCTCTCCAACTTCTTCCTCCGCTTCTCCCACCGTCATCCCCTCAATTTGGCGTGCATGTGAGAATGGCGTTGTCAACATTTGTTAAGTCATTATTTATTTCATGCCTCACTGTTGGCTCATCCTCATACATAATGTCTTCCTTGCTACTGTCCTAAATAAATCTAGCCTTCTTAAAACAGTTCCCAATGACATGCAAAAATAAGTGCATCTAATACAGCCTGTGCATGGTGTGCATTATATTCCACAAACAGTTCTTATATCATTTTTCTTATTAACTGTTCGCTACATACACACCACCCAGTAATTTCTCTTCACAATGGGAATATTCCTTGATCAAGGGGTTGCAATTTACTGGTGGTATTTGGAGAAAAATATTTTGATGCATCATAACACAATCCCCTCAATTTTATGCCTTGTACACTGGTCGCAATTTCTCAGAGCCATCAAAATTGACAGAAAATCACTGTGAATTTTTCTTTGCTTTTTTCCCCTCCATGGCATGATTGGCTTCTAAATGGCAAGAGTTCTGTCAGGAAGCACTTTAGAAAAAATTCCTGCCTTGTCAGAATTAAAAATGTCTCGTGGTTTATGCTCCACTAAAATCATCTGCAAAGTTTTTTCTTCACTCTTCTACCACTGTATCACTTACAGTATCTTCATCCACACTCATCTTCGATGTTATGAGATTACATTACACTTTAAACTTTTGTTGCCATCCATTTGATTCTTGACAATTTTCAATTCCTGTATTTACTGCTACTTCTCTCGCCTTTGCTGTAGAAAAGATCCAGGTATGGGAATATATCTGTTTCTACCTTTCATCAACCAATCAAATATGTGCTCATCTAACTGTTCACTTTTCACTGCCCACGACTTTTTAATTAATAACCCTCAATGTGATGCTTCTTCAGTTTTTGAACATTATTTAAAAATGGATATCAGGATGGATGGTGGTATTCTAAATGCCTAACCAATGTCTGTTTTTTGCTTCCCCTCATCAATGGCTTGGAAAATTGCTCATTTATTTTCAGTTGTTTCCAGCTGCCTCGTGTACCTAAAATTTACGATGTAATTTACGTTCATGTGCATTGTTACTGGCAAATATTTATAAATTGATAGAAAATTATCAAATTAAAAATAGGTAAGCACATTCATAATACGTGCGTATAAGACCATCAAATAAATACCTAAATGGTAATTTCAACACAGAAATGAGGTGTATTTCACTGACCAATGTCTTCAACTACAAAAATATGACTCGAATAACAAATAATGAAGCATATGGGGGGATGGCAATAATTGTTTAAGAGAGGTGGAGTTAAAATTCGCGGCGAACATACTCCGAAAAAATAGATGACTGCCACGAGGCACAAGTATGGATAAATGCAATGTAACTTTTTAAGGGTACGGTCGCAACAATATCAACATTTCATGGAGAACTGACAATAAAATGAAGTCAGGAAGGCTAAATACCCTTAAAAATCATTTGAACCCTAAAATAAAACAAATCTTTGGAATCAGGTATAATAGCCATGTCAGATGGTGATCTTGCACGTGGGTATGAAGGAGTTTATCTGAGAGGTTTACATCGGTTTGCAAGTTCTATTTGGACAAAAGGTTGGTTTTACTATCATTTTCACTAACATAATAACTGAGTATGCTGAATATTTTACTCTTTGGAGGTAGTTGGCTTGTCATGGGGGTTTATCCTCAGTACAAGATGCGGAGGTTTTTTGAAAATATAGAGATACGATAGGAAGAGGTTTCTCCATATAATTCCATACAAATTTTGCAGGACCTCGAAGTCATTACGAAAAACAGAGGTTTACAATATGAAAAGGTTCACTAGGTAGAGGTTTTGCTGTATTAGGTCTAATTACACGATACATTAATTTCATGTATGAATTCATATTGGTTTTCTTGTTCAGATTTTTGTACATTCACATGCTCAACGCCCATGAATGAGTGGTTGCTCGATGAAAAATTTCATGGACAACTTTTCATGAATTTTCCTGGAACTTATTATGGGATATCTTTTGTGTTTCCTATACTAAGTACAACATTTAATGGTTTAATTAGTCATTGATTCTAGAAAGCTGGCAATATTCACACTTTAGGGACATTTGTGGTAGGTATTGGAAATGATCTATTCAGTTATTAGTAGACTAGTGGGATCTGTTGCTATATGAAACTTGCCTAATAATATTGATTTTGAGCACTACTTTCCTTGGCAATCTCTATTTGTTTGACCTATTCACCTCCAACACTACGACTACCAAATGAAGTAAGAACTTGTGGCTATTCCTTGTGTTGAACAGATGACCTATCACTGTTAATTTAAAGCAGCCTGTCCACTTGCCCCCTCTTCTACACCTTTGATCATCATCATCGGTCAACCATCCTAGGATTGGTTTGGTGCAGCCCTCCACTCAATTCTTCTATCCGCCAACCTCTTCATATTAACATAAGTTTTCTCCTTTACATCCTTCACAACTTGTTCCATATATCTCATACGAGGCCTGCCTTTTCCATTCTTCCCATTCACTTTTCCCTCAATGATTGTCTTCATCAGACCATTATGTCTTAAGTTATGGCTGATTAAGTTGTCCTGTGTTCTTTTTACAGTTGTCCGCGGACTTCTCTTTTCTCCCACTCTTTGTAGGACTTACTCAGTCGATCCAGTTAACCTCAGCATCATTCTTCCTTACCTCTGCATTTCAAATGCTTCCACCCTTTTGCTTTCCACTGCTGTTATCGTTGTGGGGTATGGTGGTTGAAAATGGAAAAGTGGGATCCAAAGATGGCGAGTAGGTTAAAAACATTGTGTGTGTAGTTCAAGAGGTGAAAATGGGAGAGTTAGGTTCAGCAAAGGTGAGAGGTCAGTACATATACATTATGTGGGGTTGTCAGGAATTATATTAGTATTGTTTAAAATTCTACCCACTATTTTAAGTGAAAATAAATTTTCAAAGCCAAGTAAGCTAGATGAATGTGTCAAACTTAAAATTTCAAATTGTAAACATGGCACCAAGATTAAGTCATTTAAGCAAGTATGGAATGTTTATGGTATGCTTATGTCTATTAGTACACTTTTTATGGAGTGCAATCATGGTTCACTGCATGCTACTTCTGACATTAGGTTATAAAAGGCTGACAACAGTACGTTAAACCCTTACATAGCGCGGTTTTACAAGAGGTGATTTCATTAAGACGCAGTCATAGTAATATACTTGATTTTACCTGACGCAATCATTATGATGCAGTAAGATGCAGTTTCTGATGCCTTGTTTGCAGCAAACCTAGGAATCACGCTCCATTACTGTTCTCTACATTTTTTCAAGGATTAGGATAATGTTCGAAGTAGTGCGTGTCGAATCAAACCACATTGGGAGTAAAGAACGTCATAATTCATGACATTCACTGCACACTCATCATACTATTCATTCGTTTACGACAAATGTAACTTTTTCAGTCGGACTAATGTCCAACATATGTACGTTTTTGGTTGCTGCCACTATTTCAGTCGGGAAACTGTTTCAAATAATTGTTGCGAACAACAGATTAGTTTACTGATATTGTCACCACCAGGAAATGATGCCACCACATTGGTCCTTGTGACAACCTTCTAGAGCATCAGTGACTACTGTGGAGGATTGACATATGTCCGAACAGACATTAATAGTGCAGTTTACACTAATAGTGCAGTTTACACTAATATATTAATACTAATCCTTTTAAATTAATGATATGTAGTGCATGTTTGGTGAGAATTCACCCCATGCCACATACCTTTATGATGGCTTGTAGGGTATGTAGCTGAATGCTGGGCCGGAAAATTGAAATTTTAGGCAAACTGAAATCAGACCAAAAAGCTCGCCCCCTAGGAGAGAACATGATGTAAAGGAGTCAACGTATGTACGAGAAAAATGAAGAAAAAATAAGAGCAGGAATTTCTGGTGGCTGGAAGTTTAAAAAGATTTCCATAATAAATGTAAATATTAAAGGAAAGGTAATGCAATTTTCCACAAGTAAACAATTTTTATTCCGACTAGTTTCGGTGTACTACACCATTTTCAAATGAAGCTTTCTTTTACAAACAAGTGTATATATGAGCAGAGGGAGGGAGGAGTGGGGGGGGGGGGAGGGAAAGGGAGTGAAACGGAACAGGGTACAAGGAGTGATCTGGTTGGCGCGTGGGTGAGAGGGGCAGGTCAGTTTATTCAAATTTGTAAAACCCGGTGTCGGTTGGTGACGATGGGGGAAGATGGGAGAGGGAACAGAAGGAGAAAAACGCCTTGGGTCGCCGTTGTCGTCTTAGGATCCCTCGTTGATTTAATGGCTCTTGCGGCAGGGTTCGGCAATTGGAGACCAGTGGGTGATGTCCCGTGGTGTTGCTTTTCGGCGATGCTTGAGGAGTCCTCCGGAGGTTGGGGGGGGGGGGGGGGGGGCGGAGAGGGACCGCAGGGTAGGGGATGTCCAGAACATCGGCTCGGAGTGGTGGAGGAAGTAGTGTGGTGTTACCAAAGGGAGGGGGAAAGGTGGATGGCTAGGGGGTAGTAGGGGTGGCAGTGGACTAACGAAGTGCTATGGACAGTAACGGGGAATGGGATGGAAAGGTGTTATCATTTAAAATTGGGACATTTTTAAAGATTTTTAAAGATTCATAAATGTAAAGTTTTTTAGGGGGGAAAAATATTTGTCACTGTTGATTAAAGATTAAAGTAGTGTCGTTGAGTTCAGCTGTAATACATGTTAAGGCAGTGGTTTTGCACAACACCTTATCAATTTTACATTGTTCCCAAGATCTGGGGATCGGGTTGGTGTGGTGGCTAGATTATTGGCCTCCAATCCCGAGGCCTGGGTTCGATTCCCGGCAGTGGTGGATTTTTCAGTTGAAAACCAGTCCCCACTTGAGTGCCTAGTGGAGGGCATTTCAGGTTCAGTACTCCGTTCGTCGGATGGGACGTTAAGCCGTGGTCCCCTTGGTGCCTTTCGTTAAGAGTAGGCTAATGCCGACGCCAGGTTTCTCTCCACCCTTCCTCCGTTCCCTGAAAACTCCTACCATTACCCAATTACCCATGTATCCTGAATGGCGCAAATTACCTCAGCTGTCGGTTGCCTCCCCTGAATAACCAACCAACCCAAGGTCTTAAAGAGGACAGCTTGAATTTCACAATCCTACAAACACTTGACAACACCCCTGACATCCAGTTACTCAGCAAAGTACTGCCTAAAACATCGAGTGTTGTTTCTTCCTCCAAGTATGACAACCACTGGATTAAGGAGTTATGAAAACTTTAAAATCCCACTACATTAGATTCACTGTCAGGAGACGACTGCAGGTATTTGACATTGAACCATTAGTTTGATCAGAAATTTCTGGCCTTCAATCAAAATCATGGATGCAATAAACATAATATTGAATTCATGGAATGAAATGAAGGAGTCTACATTGAATGCTTGCAGGAAAAGCCTTTTTCCAGAAGTGTTGAATATTTTCCTCAAGTTTTCTTCATTCAAAGAGGAAATCAGCAAAATCGTAGACCTGCAAAAACTATTATGGGACAAGAATTTAATGGCGAGCAGGAGAAAGAACTGGAATAATTATTAGGACCATATCACCTTGAGGTGACAGGATCTGCAGCTATTTCGTTCAGACAACTGCTTTGAATAATTGGAACTGGAATTGATTATGGCCAACAGAAATATAGAGGAGTCATATTTGGGATTGACGTTAAAAATAATTAATTGTTAAAAATGTAGTTGACTATTTAACTTAACTGTTAATTTTTAGAAACTTTAACTTTTAATTGTTAACATTATACATTAACTGATACAAAACTAACTTAAGTTAATTTTTTTCATTAATTTTTGGTGAATGTCGGCCTGTTTATGGGCAATGTGGTAGTGTATGTGTGTTTGTCCAGTCTAGTTTTTTGCTTGTAAGACTATTTTTGTTTTTAACCTTCAGATCCAACATAGAAGAAAACCACCATAAACTCCTCAGTAAGTTAGCCAAGCAAGCTGGCAGCAGTTGTGGCCAGGGGACATTTGCTCCGGTGTGGCAAGTTCTTAAAAATTCATCTGAAAAATTATCTAATCTGCACCTGCAGATGATGCAAAGAGTGCAAGACTTGGTAAAAGATGTTACAAAATACGCGGAAGAGCTCCACAAGAAGCATAAATTGGTATTTTCAATTTAGTTAATTTTAGTAAACTATAAATTTCTGTTTGAGTATTTAAGATATTTAAAAATTCACTATTGCATTGGCAGGTCAAAGAAGAAGAATCAGGGACTCTAGAAACTGTTCAAGCTATTCAATCAGTAACATTGACCCTGCATAAGGCAAAAGATTCTTATGTTCAGAAAGGTATTGAATATGAAAAACTAAAGAAGGAGAATGCATCATCACGAGAGCTTGAAAAGGCTGAAGCTAAGTTGAAAAAAGCTCAGGAAGATTACAAAAATTTAGTTGAAAAATATGGCTGCATTAAAGAAGATTTTGAAAGGAAAATGTCAATTGCCTGCAAAGTAAGTTCGCATTGTAAATTTTCAATGGCAGATGAAAGCTTATGTGAGATAACTATTCTTTCTTACTTTTAGCATTTCCAAGATGTGGAGGAAGCTCACATCAGACAGATGAAAGATTTTTTAAGCACATATGCAGAGGTACTTCAAAATAATCATGAACTAATAGGACAGGTAAGCCTTCCAGCTTAGTTACATGAGGATTTTGCTTTCTTTTAAAATGCAGTATTGACATGTCAATTTCATTCCAGGTCCATGTAGAATTAAAACAACAGTGTGTTGAAATGACTGTTGACAAACTTCTGGAACAATTTGTTTTGCATAAGTACACAGGACTAGAGAAACCAGGTATGTGCAAGTCCTGCTTGGCATTTCAAAAAAGTTTTTCCCAAACTGAACTTCAGAATTTGGGGGGGGGGGGGTCTATATTCGAAGGAATACGGTAATACTATTGGTATTGCTGCTGGTATTGAGGTATCGGTTAGGTATCGGAAAATGTAGTATCGGTCCAAGTCTAATATTAAACATAATCAATAGTGAGCTCTTACAAGGGGAGTGTCCGAGTTCCGGGTCAGGGATTTTGACGAAATTTGCTAGGTAGGTAGTCCTTGATTAGTTATTTACGAATCACCCCCCATATAGGGTTATATATCCAGAAACTTCGTCAAAAAACGAGTTTGAAATATTGTGTTGCCAATATAAAGCTAATAATTGGCCACGTTTGATCAGTACAGTTTGGGTTAGGGGTAAAGTACTCGCTTCACATTGTCGGCGTCCCTGGTTCGTGACTCTCCGTCACCAGTTTTTTTTCATCGCAGTTTCGTTGTACGACTGTCCCTGTTTTTACGTATTTTTAATCTGTTTATCCGGGATGCATTTTAACTATTTTACGTACTAATTACGTAATTTTAGCAAATTTCGTAATTAGAACGTAAAATAGTTAATTACGTTATTTACCTTAATAATGTAATTAGTACGTGGCGGAAATACGTCCGCACGCACTGTCGTTTTTTGATTACGAAATTAACGCAAGAGCATGAAGTGTGATCGTGATTTTTAATTTCCGTTTCTTTGGCCACGCAGTCCCATAAGTATCTACCGAAATGTTCGGGTAATCGGGCGAAATGTTCGGGTGGGAGAGGGTTTCGAACCAGGGACGTTGCTCGGAAACTGATAAAATACCAGCGGTAACAAATAATTTTAAAGAATTAATGTATTACACATTTTCAGGAGCATGATAGAATCACCCGAACATTACGGTAGATACTTATAATGATAATTATATGATTGCAGAGCTTAAGTTCTTTTTTCTCTTGCGATTAGTTTTCCAAAAAAGCACAGCGCTGGAAAATCACGGCACCAGGCAAATTATAACAAATGTTGTACGTGCGTCGGGACTGCGTGGCCAAAGATACGGAAATTAAAAATCACGATCACACTCCATGCTCTTCCGTTAATTTCGTAATCGAAAAACGACAGGGCGTGCGGACGTATTTCCGCCACGTACTAATTACATTATTAAGGTAAATAACGTAATTAACTATTTTACATTCTAATTACGAAATTTGCTAAAATTACGTAATTAGAACATAAAATAGTTAAAATGCATCCCGGATAAACAGATTAAAAATACGTAAAAACAGGGACAGTCGTACAACGAAACTGCGATGAAAAAAAACTGGTGACGGAGAGTCACGAACCAGGGACGCCGACAATGTGAAGCGAGTACTTTACCCCTAACCCAAACTGTACTGATCAAACGTGGCCAATTATTAGCTTTATATTGGCAACACAATATTTCAAACTCGTTTTTTGACGAAGTTTCTGGATATATAACCCTATATGGGGGGTGATTCGTAAATAACTAATCAAGGACTACCTACCTAGCAAATTTCGTCAAAATCCCTGACCCGGAACTCGGACACTCCCCTTGTTAGACACAAAATTGCTTTACTGTGGAGTTCATAGAATGTTTAAAATTTCTGGAAACTTAAGATAATACTTATGGCTACCCTTGTTTAATATCATTACCATTAATATTTAGAACTATTGCAGTTATTCATAGCGGTTTTGGTCTAGTTTTACTCTTTTGTAGAAATTGGTGTACTACTAAATCAATGGCCTGTGGACTAATGCTATAATTTATTCAGTTTCCTTAGAGGGAATAATGGTGATGTGATTCGATTTTCAAAGAGCTCCCCATACTGTGTCACTCAAAAAATTGGCTTCAACATAGGTGTTCCTTTAGACTGTATCACATAATTCACGAATGAATGAACTATTATGAATGGTGTGTGATGAAACACCTTGGGGCCATCATAGACTTGATCTTTTGCCATCTTTATCTTAAGCAAATCATCCAAGTTACAAGGAATCAGCAGCTATTGAAAATAACTTGTTCGGTACTCTTCATGTGTACAGGAAACAGTTGCCACATGGATGTGGAACTCGTTCATGATTACATTGCTTAAATGACACTGTGATTTGCACAGAAATACCCTTAATTACATGACTAGGTGAAACACGGAAGGTGGCTGACAATTTTTTCGCTCCATAAAAGGATAGGGAAAGGTTAAGGGAGGGAGAGTTCTGAGAAGGTACCCTCCTTTATATTCTTCATGCCCTTCTCTTTGTCCAAGTTTCATTATTAACGTACAGCAACGGCAGATCACACTTAACCCATTGGCTTGGTATTTTTTAATACTTTTTTGCCTCTTATTTCAATATTTTTTATGGAAATCATATTTTGTAATTATTTTTAATCGATTAAAAAACATTTACAGCTCTTATCATGGATTTTTTTGCATTAAGAGAATATTAATTATTCATGAATGGCACTAAATGTGAAAAATCTGTGAATGATAAAAAGAAAAAAAGAAAAAAATTGAGGGACCTGGCGATTTGCCGGCTCTTTAACGGAACACCAAGTTCTGCCAACCGGCGTATCGCCGTCTCTTTTAGCCAATGGGTTTTCATGTGTTACGAATATTGTGGTGGCCTTGAGATGTTACTGGCTTTTAGGGTATGATTTTCTGGTAGGATATGCCAGTATTTTATCAGTACTATCCTTTTTGTTTAGAAGTAAGTTGAATATGCCTATCACTGAATGTGTATTAATCATTTTCAGGGGTAATTGAATTTGAGGAGATCAATGTATCAGGATGGACACCAAGTAGCCACCAGACTTTAGAATCTTCTGAGAAGACAACTAATGGTGATAAGCCTTCCAAAAAAGAAGGTAATATAGAGCCTGGTCATCAAAAACCAAGCAAACCATCCCGCCGCACTCTGTCCCTCCTGAACCTCTTCATGTCCAACTCCCAGGGTATGTTCTCCTTTTTTGTACTCCTGTATTTCTTTCATGGCCCAAAAAATTGGATTCCTACAGTCCTGTGATGTCTTTATCCTGCTAGAAGTCTATTAAGATCTTTTTATGTGGCCATTCATCGCAAGAAGACGTGAGGTACAATTGTTTTATATTGCATGATGTGTTATATTGTGGTCAGTGTTGCCAGGTAATCGAAGCATTACCCCATATGCTGAGCTTTCAGTTTGTATGTTAAACGTATGCATTCAAAATCAGAAAGTTCTGAGCTGGGATATTTGTCTGTTGAAATTTATTTTATTACTTAAATGCCTGTAACATGGGATGCTTAATGTTGGTCTGTGTCTTTTCTCTTATTGCTTGCAAACATTTTATCTCTGATGCTTGTTATTGTATTTTGTAAAATTTTGTGGAGTGCATCTGTATTTTACCATGAAGCAAGGTCCTCTTCCACCACATATAAGTAGGCAATGCGAATAGTTTTTTCCCATGGTGTGCTTGTTCACCAACCTCTGAAGTTGAAGTATAGATACTGGGTCATTTCTGCTAAGCACTGGTGACATAAGAAAAATAACTGACTCTCTACCGAATGTGCTGGAATCTATTCCCTTTGAGTAGAGTACAAGGTTAGCTCCACCCTCTTTTTATGCAAAAAATGACTGTTATTGATCTCTGTGATTTTTTTTCAAATCAGAAACCCTAATTTGAATATTTTGGTAAATTACCTTCCAATTTTAATGAATGAATGAATAGTCCTCCAATTTATGATTTAAATGGACTTTGTGGGATAACACATTTGCAGTAATGTCCAAAATGGCCTTTGTTCACCAGTATTATTTTATGTATTCTTAAAAAAACTGAATCCCTCTTATGTATCCACTTGCTTCCAGACATGCCCATTTACTGGTGAGAAGACTGGTTTGAATGGCTTGTTAAAGCAGTAATGGAGAACCATTATGTATTTTTGAAATGTTTTTTTTTGCTGTTTGTTGAACTTGTTATTGAGCTTATTTGTTGTTTATGGTGTTTGCAGAAATAGTTGTTAACTCTTTGAAATGATCCTTGCATGTTATTCAAAAACTAAAGAAAGGTGTAAGTTTTTTATGACAAAGCAATTAGCTGGAGATACCTTTTTGTGTGATCGTTTACTGTTGAAGGTTGATACAGAAACAGTTCTTGATGTATTGCAAATGTTTGGATTACATGAAGTCTCCATAATAAAAAGCTATAACCGTGAAGGCTGTGCATAGATGTCACGCAAATGAAAATGAATGCTAACAAAGAAATATCTTTAAGTGACTGCATTTGTGTGCAACTCTTTAAGTTCTGTGAGTGCAGTTAAATGAAAAGCTCTAGGATTGTTAGATGCAGTATTCAAGTGGAAGAATAAAAGACAATGTGGGGATTACATGTCATTTTAAGTGAGATATTTTTACATGAAGTTTATGGAGAATCAAGTGTATTGACCAAGAAATATTACTTTTGGTAAATACCCCTGAGCACTCCAAGAGGATAGTGTGTTATTTAGTGTGCTGTTTTCAAGTTTGTCATGTTCACATTAAACATTGAAGTGGATGATGTAAGCCTATCTTGTGAGGAGTTTACTTTATGCAGTCTGTCATGATTGAGCATATACTAGATTGAGATTGAGATCAGATTGAGGACGAGACCAGGATGGATTTTTTCCCCCGGGCAGTCAGCCATTCAAAGGAAAAATATTGACTAATAAGCATCTTGGCAAATTGTCTCATATAGGAAAGAATACTTAAAGTTTGTTCTTGGAGCAAATTTTCATACTTTTCCCGGAGAGAGTCATACTTGCTTTGAATGGTTTCCCCTGTAGTTATCTGGAAAGTAGTCAAAGTAATAAAAAGAAAGGTTTCACATGAAATTATAGAGACTCTACGGATACTTACTAGTTGTACATTATTTTCTGGATCCACATCCATCGAAACTTAGCCTCCGATTAACTATTTTGCTATTTCTATACTATATTGCTCGGATCACTATTTTTTTTTGCTCTTTCCGCATGTGGACGGAGCACTCTGAGATTTTGGGCTGACACTGTGGCAGGGCAATAAATATTTCATCGAAATACTCAATGTTTCAGTGTGCATTTCTTTCTGGAAAAGCTTGTTTCCACCTTTAAATTTATTTTGGAATTGCCTTCATTTGAATGAACTGAGCAAATACAGCATTATTAAATTCCAACCATCTTTTCTGTTACACGCTTCCATCCAAATTTGGCTCAACCGCGATTCAGATGGGAAGCTGAAGTAGGAGGGAAGTAGCTGCTCCCACCCAGACCTTTGGTTTTATATAAACTATTGGAGCAAACTGCTTCACCAAATCTGTTTTCAGGCATTGCTTGTGGTAAAGACCACCTACTCACTTTCAAATAAAGTGGAGGACAAACTCTTTTTGTTAAATTCAAAGGCACATGAAGCATGGTCACACTACTAAACTACTGGGGCACTGTTACCTGCTATGGCACAGTGTGTTTTGGGAATTCATTGACATCAAGTGACTGATCAACCATTAACCTTCTCCATATCAAACTTGGTTCTGATGGGAGCCTGGGCAGGAAGCATAAATTCTGTGCACTTGAGCAATTGTTGTTTCAAACTTTTCATTAAAATTTGTCCAAGATGGGACTCTTTACCAGAATTATTGTTGACAGAAATTTGTTTTATAATCTGAAGAACTTGTTTACGACAAAAATTGGATAGTGGGATGTTTATGAGACAATTTACCATAGAATGGTAAAATGCATGGTAGTGGGAATAAGGATAGCATGAATCTTTGGAGATTAGTTCTTCTTTTAGGGATGCTTGCTATGGATCATGAACTGGTGCCTATCATTCTTGCTTGAAATTATCTAATCTATTAGCTATTAAATTTTCAAGTCTGTTGAATTTTTAAATGAATTTTACCATCATCATCAGTCAAAAATCCTTGTATTGCTTTGGCACAGCCCTCCACTTGATTATGTCACCCAACCTTTTCATGTTCGCGTAATTCTTTTCCTTCATATCCTTTACAACTTGTTCCATTGACGTGCGACCTGCCTTTTCCAATCTTCCTATTTACTTGTCCCTCAATGATCATCTTCATCAGGCCATCATGTCTCCAGGCAGTTTAAGTCTTCCTGTCTTTCTCTTAAGGTTGTAATTAAACATGGGACGAATAGATTTCTCAAAATATAAAATTAAAATATTAATCACAACTCGGATATCGTGCGTTTCAAATTTTTAATACGTAGGAATGAAGGATGAAATTGAAACACTGCAATTTCCACACACACTTTTATTCTCCACGACCATGGTTTTGTTGCAAAGCAACATCATCAGGTGAAATATCAAGTACAGAGATCAGTATATATAGGTTGTATGGAAGGAGGGAGGGGGAGAAGGGGGAAGGGGAGGTCGGTGTGCAAGGGTTAGGGAGGATGAGTCAGGAGAGTGGGGAGGGTGGTGCTATGGCGAGTTGTGCCTGGTGGAGGGTTCACCGTGGGTGGGTAATGAGAGGGCTTGGGCATTGAAGGAAAGTGGAGGAGGGGGGAGCGGGAGGGATACAAATGTTCATTGACCAAGTTATGGTCGTTGGAATTTGCGTGGCTGATAATCTCCAACTCTTCTAATCTGTCCAACCTTGGGCCTTTCTTCTCTTCCAGAGAAGAAAGGCCCAAGTCCAGTTTGACATACTTACTAATATTCCAGGTATTCGAGTATTTTTGGGTAGTATTCTTACATCTCTATAAAATATATGTTTAACTGCGTTGCAGTTGGTTTCTTCTTTTGGAAGATATAGCTTCTAAAACTTCTGAATCTTTGCATATCCTCAACATCATCTTAATGGAAAATGGCAAAAATAGGTCATAGTGATATCAAAGTAGAAGCATGAGTTTTAGGTAACTCTTACTAAAATTTAAAAAGCTATTTGGAAAAGTACAATTAGGAAGAAGAGGCATGACCTCTTATAAATTAATGGTGAATTAATAGCAGAGTGAAAGCGAAGCTCATGATTGGCAACTGTTGATGACGTTTATGAAGTTTGTTTGATAAATCTTGACTGGCGGCGATTAGTTTTGTTGTGTTATTTATGGTGAGAAGACAACAGTTTTTCTAGAAATCCAATGTTAAAACTATTGTTTTTCTACTATAAATTATGTTGCGAAACTCATTAACAGGCTCTCCTCCATCCTCTTGCATACATCCTGTAATGAATGATGTCAGGCCTAAAGCGTTTATTTAGTTTGGAGGTTTGATTGGTGTACTCCTCAGATGCTATTGGTTCAAGCCCTTGTGTTAGGCAACATGATGGTAGGTGCATTGACATTCGATGACAAGTTAGGAAATCATTGTTAATCATAGTATTATTTGAAAGCATTGCATTAATTATGTAAATTTAAGCTTCCAAAGAATGGCTATTACAAAGTAAGTGGGGGGACTTTGCTTACATGAAATTTGTGACTTTCTGCCTGTTGTCAACAATTACTGTTTTGGACATCTATTTTTTACTAACCGTACTTGTGATGTTATCTTAAAAGAAGGCTTTCATTTTTAGAATCTTTTTATTCACATGCTCATATTCATATAGTGGGGGTAACCAAGAAAATTTTTGATAGTCATTGTAATTAACTGGGAATAGAAAGCATGCAAATCACATAATTGAATGGTGGGTGTAGTCTTAAAGGTGAACAAGTTGTCCTGTCTTCAACTAAAAAATCTGGTTTTTCATTTTGAATTTGACTGCTCTATTAGGCTATTTGTATGCTGTCCTTCTTCTGAAAAACTACATTGTTTATGCTGATAAAAAGTGAATTGACATGGCATGACTCAGCAATGAGGCATATTCTCAATGAAAACATGAACTTTGTAGTTTATTTGTAATTTCAAAGAAACTACAAAGGAAGCAAATGGAAATATGATTATAACTGTGTTTTATGAGATTTGGTGATGTGAGTTGTGGTGAAATAATATTAATTATTTTATCACCATAATGAACTATCTGAATAATGAACTGAAAGCTCACATCTTGGAATTTTCTAAATTTATTTGACAATGAGCTTAGCTTTTGGAATGTACTTAATAAAATGTGAAATCATGGCAATTATTGACTTAAAGTATTGGACATAAAAACTAAGCCAGATTACACATTACATTTATACCCTCATCATTGTCATGCTCTTGGAACTGTCTTGTAGAGTTTAACTCTCATTATTTTGTTTCCTAATTACAGAGTTATTGTCTGTCATTTAAATGTGTGTATCTTCCTAAATCATGGGTCGTAAAACTTAATTTTCTGTAGCTTTTATTGAAAGAGCAGAATATGCTCTGATTTAGTATTGTTACTTTTGTATCAAATGATTCTTGAATAATGATGACACATCATGTAAAGCAAGCGTATCTTATGTCTTTTTGTTGATTAAAATTTCATTTTTGGCTGCGATTTTCCATAGTACATCTGTAGGCAGTGTTGGGTTCAGACAAATTGTTGCCCTTGGTGAAAATTAAAGTCCCCTGATCAGTTGCATTAATTTACAACTCTCTCACTTTTTCTCTTCCATTAAAAAGATTTATAGTGGAGTAGCTAAAGTATATATGTACATTTAAACTGCAGATAATCAGTATTAAATGGTAGGCTGTTTGCATGTTTTGTTGTCAGGAAATAATAAGAGACTCTAGTTAGTAAATGTCTTCTTATTAGGATGCAATGATTCTAATTTTTAAATTTAGTTTGTGGAAATATTTAATTAAAATGTAGGGTAGTACATGTGGCCAGTTTAATGCAACTAATATTTGAGCAATATATTTTGGTAGATGAAACTCATCATTATAGTTTTTCAATCGTAAGATTTTTTTACATCTTTTTCAAAAAATTTGATTTATGTCCCTAGCAAGTGTTTATGAAAGAAAGTTACATTTTGGACATGGCCAAAAATGATGTAATTTTACTGTAGACAGTTCCTTTTTATCAATATACAGTAAAACCTGTCTTAAACGGCAACCGTGTGCCCAAAAGAAAAGTGGCCACTGAGGGAGGTGGCTGCTGATTGGCCCTTTCCAATCTAATAGTATGCAACCCGCATATCCCCTACTCCTTATTTACAGTAAAACCCCTTATTTACACTTTTCTAGGGACTGCTGGAAAAAAGTATAACTTGCTGGAAAATTCAAACAGCAGGAAAATGACAATTTTCAGTTTTACATGCATACTTTAACAATATAGAGTAAATATATAAATAAGAAACACTGATAAACTGAATGAGAATAATAGTATCAATTATTTCTTAAAGTATAGAACTGTCCTGATTTAGTTTTGTACGACATATTGCTACCAATGTTTCAGCCATCCCAACTAACCATTGGACGTTGTCAAGTCCATGATACCCAAAATTATACATTGTGCAATGCCTTTTCTCTTATTACGAAGCCAATCACGGTGATATTTGATGATCTAAACCTTATATGTAAACCACTTTTAAAGATGGTATTCCTTCATACCGTCAATTTTTGACATTTCCTTTCTTTCGACAGATGTCTGCACTAGCTACCATGTTTCTCAATCACATTGAGATTTTTCATAGTTGTATCCATTGTAGAGACCAGTAATCTTGGATGTTACGCTATATCAGTGCCAGTTGCATCATGAGAATCCACATTTTTATTTACGCCTAAATTGAAAATATTGTAGTTGCTGTGACGGCTTCCACGGTGATTAGAAGATGACTCGAGGGTTTCCGGATTTTACCTGCATTGGTTCATCCTACTGGACAACAGTTTTGCTGGCGTCTTCAGGTCTGAAATACAGGAAATTTGATGCAGGAAATTTGAATGTATGCGACATTCTTCGGACCTGACGCAGATGAGGCCTTCGGACCTGATGAACCAATGCAGAAAAAACCCGAAAACCCTCGTCTCATCTGAAAATATTGTAATTCACATCCATTTCCAGTAAAATAAAATTTACGTTCCGAAGTAATTAACGAAAACAAAAGCAACGCATGAGAATATTTAGGTACCTCACTGGTCGGCCAGTACAAGCAGTTATCCAATTCAAGGAATTCTGAACAAAATAATTTTATTTATTCAATGCGGTTTTCACGCAAAAAAACAAGTTTCAATAATTTTTATTTGCAGTAAACTGTAGTAAAACTGTTGAATCTGACGAATCGTCCCCTGTTATCATCCACCAATTCAGTTAATGTATTTTTATCATTTCATAATGTCTGGGTTAAAATTCATTTTCATTTTTCACAATATGAACTTCAGTGCAGTTTAACTACCGCAGGTGTTTCTAAATTATAAATTGCATCCTGTACGTATTAATTTTATACTACAAATCTTTTCCCGGCAAAAGGATGGAAAGTGTAAACATTTTATCTTTCCATCAGTAGTGGCTCTGTGTACTGCTCTATCACGTGTTTTTGAAGTGTATATGCATGAAACAAGATAAAGAAGTGTTTTATATAGACCTTTATGTAAGGCTAAATATCAAAGATTTGAACTGGTCCACAATGAAAAGTATGCAGTGTTTTATCTGATGAGTGGTCATTTCTGTCATGCGGTCATTATGATTCGACTTTGCCATGATTGTCGTCCCGGTTGCATAACTTGCTGAACTCAATGTCCCTTGACAAAGTTATGGCAACTTACTACTTATGCTGTAAGTCATCCCAGTGAAAGAAAAAAAAATTGCTCTGTAGCAGTATGATCAACTTGCTTATGTGGCTTTGTAATGCCTCGAGAGATATTATTTCTTCAATTATGCCACGATTGTCTTCCCGATTGCATAACTCTTGGACCAGATGTTGATATCGCATTGGAGAAGAAATTTAATTATTTATTTATGAAGCTCATGACTTTCATCATAGGCAGATGGATTATTACAGATACTCGATAGTTCATTTTTCTCTAAATTTGATTTAAAATTAGTTTTTCTTCATTGAATTTTTATTGTAATGCACTCTGGCATCTTGGTGGTCAAAGTGGTGTTATCTCTGAATCATACAGTTGTGAAATATAGGATAGTGGTGTTTGATCATTTAGTTATAAAGGAAAAAAGTAGGGTTTAAGCAGGGATTCGAAGATTCGGTCGAGTCTTATCGATATCGATATGAGATTGGTCAAGTCCTATCGATATCGAGATGCGATCGAATCCAAAGGTTGGATCAATCAATGGATTAAAGATGTGAGTACCAGTCATGCGGATTCTATGTACCAGTGGCAGAGAACTAAAGTAAGTCCTCGACTTAGGCGGATCCGAGTTACATGGATCTGGAGTTATGAGGGTGTTCAGTTATGCTGGTGACATGCTTGCGTTTCTCCGTGTTTCTGTTGTCGCAACAGATTGAACCATGACGACCCGAAACTCATTGCCTAGCGTGCAAGATTTCATGCCGAACTATGGGTGTTCGGAATGCCAACTCTAGTTCAAGACATTGCATAATTCGATATTTTATCATCGCGATGGTGAAAAAGTCTGATGTGATCAGGCATCAATGTCTTTTTGCGGCGTAGTTGGGAACTTCCCGCATAAGTCGATGCGTAGTTAATTATCTACTCTATAGATAATGCCCGTTGTCCATTACAGCAAAAATAAAGAAGTTTTGGGTAATAATACTTATTTTAGATTTAAATATCTGGTGAAAGAAAGATTGGATTTGTGTTACTCTTAGCTTTGTGGTATTATGTTAACTTAACGGCCTCTCAAAAGATGGCATTTTCTGCAATCGTTGCTGATTGCCACCATGAAAACAGCACCTCTAATAGTCCAAAAATGGATAGGTAAGTTGTGGTGTTTCGACTTACGTGGATGTACTTCTTTTTTTACTGTAATGAACAACAGGTGTCATCTATGGAGCAGGTAATGAAGTAAGCATCGACTTACGCAGGAAGATCAAACTATGCCTAAAAAAGACATTGATGCCTGGTCACATCAGACTTTTTCACCATCACGACGATCAAATATCACCTATCAAACCATGTAATATCTTAAACTAGAGTTGGCATTCCGAACACCCGTAGTTTAGCATCAACTCTTGCATGCTTGGCAATGCATCGTGGGTCATCACGCGGTTGAATCTGACATGGCAGGCAACAGAAACGTGGAGAAACGCAAGCATGTCACCGGCCTAACTGAACATTCAAGTAACTCTAGATCTGGCGTAAGTCGAGGACTTATTGTAATTGCTCATTTTTAGCATTTAAATCGTAAATACCATGATAGGAAATGTTTACGCAGCATATTGTAAGCTAAAAATTCTTGTCGATGTATGAATTCTTTGAAATTCCTCCATTTGAAAATTCTAGCAAAAAAGTTCCTCAGCATTCTTCCAGCAACAGTATTTTCAGAAAGAGCCTTTAGTACTGCTGGAAATTTGGTTGATAAAAAAAGAAATTGATTAGATCTGGACAGAGTGAAAATGCTGCATTTTCTAAACATAAGCTTGTAATCTGTTTTCATTGAATTTTCAGTTTTATTTAAGAAAAATTAAACTTTGATTTTCTTTTGAAATTACCCATTCTTTATATTTGCCCTCGAACATGTCCTTAATTTCAGTGAGTGGGGACCATATGACCATTATTCATGTATTATTTTCTTTGAGAAATAAAATTCAGCTTTTATTGGATTTTATTAGAGAATTTACGAGAAAGGAAGCACAATTTAACAATTTACAGATAAAAGGAAGACTTTAATAAAATTGAGGAGGATTAGGATTTGGGATTAGGATTCGACATTTGGATTCGATAAAAAAACAGGATTCGGGATTCGGAATCGATCAAATTTTGGATTCTCCCCATCACTAGAAAAAAGGCAATTAGGTATATTATCACACTCATGTAATTAATGCTCACTGATGTGGTAAGGTATCTCTTATATCGTGGCTTCTGTTTTGTAGTCGTACAGAATATCTGTAATATTCTTCGATTCAGTGAAAACTGTATTGCATGCCTTCCAGTCTGCTTCTAAGATCCTGACCTGCTGGTGGCCACTGGAATGTCTGCAAAACTAATGTCACTGAAATGGAAGAAAACCCATAAGACCTCTTAACTCCCCAGAAGCCTTCCCTACCATCAGTTATTTTTATCTTTGTTTCAATCAAGGAAAGATTCATTTAAGGAATTGCTGGTGTTAAGAAATATTGTACTATTTTCATCTAACTGGAGCCAATTCAGCTGGCCACCTCTGTACTTGTTGAGTATAATTTTGTTCTATCTTCAAATGTATTTGCTCCACATAGATTTCAGTGACTTGCTATATAGGTACCACTATCTCTTGTTATGAGATGTTATGAAAAGTAGCTTGCCCAACACTGCTTGCAGGTGTCATATTTTTCAGTAAAGTATGTAAGCCTAGCTTTCTATTAAATGTTGTCTTTCATATGTTTTCTATGTTACTTTATAGTAGTAATAATTGTTTATATCCCTTTGATCAACCCTTCTAGGAAGTTTAAATTGCATTGCATAATATTGACTCTGGCCTGAGTTAGTTAAACAGCTCCATAGTGAATAGTGATAAGTAATTTTCTCTGGTTTCCTGATTGGTTTTATTGTATTGAAAATTTTTCAAGTCTTTGCCATGAGTTCATCATTTTTAATTCAACAATCACCATGTTGATTGATTGTATTAAAAATAATACCATCAATTTAACTAACTGGAAATGAATCTCTAGAAACTGTTTAACTGTGAAGAAATCTGTGGAAAATTGCGAATCATTATACACTTGAAATTTCTTATATGTAAGGAAAGCTGGTCTAACTCATGGATATCCGTATGCTATTTTTAAATTTCCTTTGCATTGTTAATGCTAATTGCCTTAACATGGAATGCCTCTTTATCTTTGTACTGTTACCTGAAATAGTGTTTTTGACATTTTTTGTTGGCAAAATTTTCAACTGGTAGTAATTTTAAGTGCATGGTTGGAAGCTGTTATCATTGTTTTCCCATATGATGTAGTATTGAGTTGGTACAAAGCTGCCACCATGTTCTTTGTCTCTATTTTGGTGTGTGGATGTGAGGACACGTGGGCATGTGGACGTGCGTGTATGTGATTGCAGGCGTCAAAGAGAGCAGGGAGGAGGTTGGGGGTCCCCTGCCTACCTCGGCCCCGAGCAGCCCAACAGCCAATGAGGCTCGGCCCAATGCACCCACGACCATCTCAATGGAACGGAGCCCATTGAGAGGATCCAAATGTAATCCCTTTCAATTTTAATGAGTTAACTACTTAAATATTTTGTATTCTTGCTAGAATAGCATAAGCATTATTCATTCGTGTAAAATGTTGATTATTTTAAAGCCATAGGTTCACAGAGTATAATGTATTTTTACATTAATAGAATGTATGTTTATGCAAGTGCTTTAAGGTGCATATAATATTTTGGGGACGTTTATGGTTGGTACCTGTATGCTATAATGGCTAGTTGTTTAGTTACTTTTTGGTTGGGTATCGTGTATTGGAATGCATGATCTAAAAAGTGACTTTGGCATTTCACTGAGATTGGTATTTTCTTTTGTCAAAACATTGTTATGAAAATTCACTATGACTGGAAAAAAAGGCTGTGACTTTCTAAAGGGTGTGGCATTAGTAATTGATGAAAGAGTTTTTGAGAATATTGAGATCATGATGTGAAAAAAGTTCTCTTTTTCTTGTGAGGAGCCTGCAAGACAAGACCTGTTAATGACCAGCATTTGATGCAAACATATGCTACTTCTTATTCATATATTATGGATGAAATAGGTCTCTTCAACCAATTAACCCCGAAGGGAATTGTTGGCTACCGTTAGAACCTGTGATGTCTATGCAATGGCATTGCAAATGGTACTCACCCTCGGTTGATTGACCTTGACTGGCACTGTAGCCAACCTTTGAGGTGGTGTGGTGTTGCCACTGCTTATGCAGCATTATTTACTTGTTGAGGATAATTTTGAACTGCACAATGCTGCTGAGAAAGGTATCAAAAAGCATTGCACAGATGCGAATTAGGTTTCACTTGGTGAATTGGCATTGATTATGCTTTCATATAGGGCCTCCCTCCTGCTCATGGTGAAGCTGGAGATTATGTTAAACCTGTTGACTGAATATTTGCTGCAATATGATGCAATGTGCTCAAAAAAACTGCTGGGAGAAACTGGCCAGTGATTAATGAAGTTAATTCAATGATGTAATTAGGCTCTTCTAACTTTGTTATTAGTGAGCTTGACTGTATTAACTTTTTGGGCAATGATATGTATGAAAGTTTAGTCTTTTACTGCCAACCATTATATCACATGGTATGTAACAAATAGTTGCTTTTTTGTTTTTCGATGAAAATGTATATTTTCAGTTAAAATGTGCGTAAAACAATTCCTTGATTCTCAAATTCTAATGAGGTTTTATACAAATTTTTGACTAAAAATGGCTGTATATTGCTGTCTGGCATGTATTACACATCTAAGCCTTTTTGTTGTAGTTGCAGTGGTCAATGACACACTTAACTTTGCCTTTGTTCAGAATGATGGTATGAACTGCCAACGTGGTGAGTTTCCATTTTCAAAGCATTCAATCACTTTCAGCTTCTGTTCCAGGTTGCTTCCTATTTGATCCTTTTTTCAGCCACGGTTCACTTCACTTTTAAAACTTCTGGCTCTATATTCTAAAAGGTGATAATTCTACAGTAAAGGCTTTCAATGAATAGTAAAAAATAGCTAGAGCAAAAGCTAGCAATGATGTCATGTTAAGTGTGAGCAACTCCGTAGACACTTGTGGCTAGTTTACCTATCATAGAAATGGGGCCTGACATTCCAAAAGTTCCAATTTGAATTTCTTAAGAGTTGTGCATCATATCTTCTGCCATAATGACTTCTAGCCCCAGTTTCACAATCTTATTGATAACACTGTCCTTCTGTTGTGTTTGTTTTATTCATTAGCTAAATAAAATCTGGTTTCAGATTTAATTAATTAATTTATTTATTTATTGAGTTTAACATTCACCCAGCATATACATAAGTATAGGGTGAACAATCAAAAGATATAAATACAAATATAAAGAGTAATCTGGTCGCAGTCACAAAAATAATAACAAACAAATAATAATAACTGAAAATGCCAAATAAACAGGTCACAGCCAAAAAATAAAAATAACTTAACTTCCTTAGTCACTCCACAAACCAATTTTTTACATCTTTGAAAAAGTTGTCTTTCCTGACATATAGGTCTAATTCATTACAATACTTGTTATAAGTAGCACATATCCTTTGTATTGGTGAATTTGCACCATAATTAGAGACATTTTTCCCAGCCATAAAGTTGACTCTCAAAGTGAACTGAACTTGGAGTAACAGAATCGGGAGAAAAACAAAAAAGCAACGGAAAGTGCGTGAACCATGGTAAAATCCTCTAGCCCACATGTGGCCATGCCTGGAATGTTGAAAATGTACACTTGACCCATTGGACGGAAAATGCAGCAGAAAATATTATTTCATTGAAATGCAAATAACAGATGCCATGAGCACAAGCTTGTTCGCACACAATGTGAAGTATTTGGCTGAGATTGCATTGCTTCTGGCCCATGTATTTATTCAGAGTCGAGCAGTGGAGAGGAATGATTTGATGGAGGGGAAGGAGTTCATTGGAGGACCATTGAGAGGGTGGGCGAGAAGGGGGCACAGTACAAGTATTCCTAAACTTCAGGTGACTTTGCGGTTACTTGTTTGTTTTAAAATTTCCAGCTGCTCTAAGGAATCAAGCTCACTTCTTTTGTTTGACAAATATAAACAATGGAGTCATTGCTGTGGCCAAATTTTAACAGGTGCATTGCAAAATTACTCTTCTGATCATGGTTATTTTTAAAGGCTTTATACTATTCTTTAGTTTTAGTGTCTAAATTTAGTGCTGTTTGCCCCACATACCTGCCTGCACATTCGCAGTACTACGAAACAAAATGCTACTCCACTTCTTGCTGTCAACTGTGTCCTTAGTATTGAACAAATAATGCTTTTTAATTTAAATGGGACATGAAGGAAACGTGGAATTCTTCTTTTGGGAATCTTTTTGCTATTTCTTTGGTGATGTGACCTTGGTATCTTAACAAGCACCATTATTTCTTTGTTTCATATGTATATTTTCCTGAATACATTGGGTTGAGGGCCAATTTTTTAATTTTTCTCTTTTAAAAACTGTGGATAGCCATTTGTGTGAGGTATCAGTTTAACCATTCTTACTGAGTTGAAATCTTCTCTTGACTGGGAAAATTAGCAGCTTATGAATAAGGGAATGGAAAGCAGTGATCTGAAGGGGTATCTTGAATCCATAGGAATGACTTGGTGAATGCTGGTTTTTGGTACATGGAAAAAGGTGTCAATCATTTTGAATGGAAGGTGACAAGTGAAGATAATTTAATGAACAATTCAAATCTTTCTCACATGACAGTAGATTCCTTTTATTAGAATCGATTCAGCATAATCAAAACCTGCTGAATTTGTCTAAGAGCCAATCTGTGTCGTCCAATGCTACTAGGATATCATTTATATATCCTAGTAGCCAGTGCACAGTTTAGTTAAGGAGATTACCAGTTTTAAATAGGTTGTGCACTAAATGGTCTTTCCAGCCTTATGTTGATGCACTCACTTCCTTGGGTAATTAAAATAATTGACATTTTAGAGTTATTTTTATTTTGTATTATTTTCATGCTCTTCATCATCAGTGAACTTCTGTCTTGTGTGTGTTTAGTTCATAATTTTATGACTTCAGTAAATATATGGTATTTCAGGATATTAATTGACAATGTTAAGGGCTTATGTTGATGTTGTCATTGGAATTGAAGGATTAAGGTATTTTATTCAGTTCAGATGGATGCTACTGTATAATCGCTTATTTAATTAAATCTTTAGTGTGATTTCTTGTCTTTTCTTATGTCACGGTAGTTTGTTTGTAAACTGGTAGAATGTACTGCATGAATGAATGCTCCATTTCTGTGACCCACATTTTCCTTGGAACCGCCTTACATATTCCACCTCAATAACCTGATCAGCTCCTGTTGTGTTGGCGGGATGATTTGTCATTTCCTTAAGATAGAATTTGTACCCTCTGGTGATATTTTTGTAAGCTCTGTTACTAATATACATTTACTTCTCATTAATGAACCCAAATGAATAAATCTATCATGGTATTCCCCGTTTTTTGTGTCATGAGGTTTTGTGCCACTTTTACTAGTGCACTTTCTTTTCTAAGGTGCTCAATGTGGTTAAGTATCCATCCATCATTAAAAGTGTATATTCAGGGTATATAGAGTTTTAAGTGTTTCACTCGAATGCCTTTTTGCAGTGCAGACAGTTCTTCATTTTGATGAATTTGCTCTTTGAAGGCATATTTTCTTCCAAGATTTAATTTATTCAAGGCAACTAAATTAAATTAAAAACTTCATATTCCACACATTAATAGTAAAAAATGACAGGTTTCATCCACAAGAGGACATCATCAGGGTTATAGCTCATGGAGATCAAAATTTGTGAATTAACTAGGAGAAGATAAGTAAGTATTTGCGTATCTCCTGTCTTCTCTCAGGCGTTTCTCAAATTTTGATTCCAATGTGTTGCATATTTGTGTGCTCTTTCTTGAAAGTTGGGAAATTGTAACTCATGCCAAAGATGGTAGAATTAATCTTCAGGATGACAATGTACCCATCCACAGGTTGCCCCTCTGTAATGCATTTGTCCCTACTTCCAAAATCACTTTTCAGACTAAAAATGATCATTGAAACTGCACATGCTATTGCGAGACGCAAGAAAAATCTCGCCTATTAAAGTGATGACTTGAGAGGAGAAATTGCGCAAATGCGTGAATGTTTGTATCCAAAATAGAGCAAGTTCTCATTTGGTACTTGGATGTGCACAATTTTAATCTACATCTACACAATACGCTGCAAGGTGTGTGGCAGGGGGTGAATTCACACCAAACAGGCATTACATATCATGCATAAAAAGGATTAGTAATTATATTCATTCATGTTTTCCCCTACTAGATGGTGGGGAGGTATTGGAAATGAACAGCCTCTAGGGTGAAATTGACTGTTGATAACTGAGAGGGGTGATTCATGCCTGCACTTTAATCTTTTGGTTATGCATGAAGTGCAATGATCATTAGCTAGGCAAGATGAAAATAAAAAGAAATACTTGGTATATTCCACACTATTTTATTTACCGGCCGCGGTTTCGACGTCAGAGCGTCATAATCATAGTAACCGAAGTCAAGTAAAAAAATAGCGTGGAATATACCAAGTATTTCTTTTTATTCTCATCATGAATAAATTCCACGAAGTTGCACCTGAAGGCATCTCTTCAATTAGCTAGGCAATATTAATCATGTGGAAGTTTTGATGTCCTCACAAGGGAGAGGTCCCTCTCTCATTAACTTGGCCCACTGCCTTGCAGTTGCAGTGCAAGATGTGAGCTAATTTAATAGGACTAGAGGTCCGACTGATTTATTCATAAACTTATTTTATAGAAGTGATAATAAGCAGTGATTCATTCTCATGTATTTAATTGCTACTTGATTGACCTGAACTGTATACAATAAATAGACGATATTATCACTAAATGATGGTATATTGCCACTGAAACATTCCACTCATAATTGTATGCTGGAAAGCCTTTTAATTCTTAAATCACTCAAGATATTCTTGAGTGATTCAAGTAATCATTCTTGAAATTCACTGTCATGGAATTTTACGAATGGTTGCTTAAACTGATGCTGCATCAACTTGCATAATTTCAATGACCGTGTAAAATGGCCTTTCCACTTAGTTAACCTAAAATCTATCACCCCACCTATGATTTTGGTGATTTTTTATATATCTCGAAGGACCTTCAGAGGGATAAGACCTCACCACAGTGGAAGATTTTTTCCTTCGATAATGATGTGTAAGTAAGCAGGTGGGATTATTAAATATGGATATGGTATGCCATTAAGTCTATTTCTTTTATTAGCATAAATAGTGTACCGCAAAAAGAAAAGGTGATGATTAGAAATTTTTTATGGTCATTGAAATGAGGGGGTGAACATTTGCAAAACTGAAGATGTAACTCATCATTTTTTAAATTAATGAATTTTTGTTGTTGGAAAATATGTTCATTCATGATATTCATTTCAGGGTTTTTGAGAAGTAGGCGGGAGAAAAGGAAAGAGAAGAAGGCCAAGAAGAAAAAGGACCCTGATAATACAAGTAACAAGGAAGAAAAATCTGACCTGTACGTATCTCTCTTCCTTCTCTGTTAAACTTTTTAGTGTTGTGCATGTTTGTAATGTTATGATGCACATTCAATCGCATTGGGCAGTGGGATTTAGTATCTTTTTTAATCCTTTGGGCACATAATAATAGATAACCAGGCACGAAACAGATTAAAAACAAACATTTTCCACAAGGCTGAAATTTTGTATTCATTTTCAAAATGTTGGTTGTGATCCAATTGTAATATTTAAAAACTGAATGAATTCCATATCGCAACTGTATTTTACTTACATCGTGGTCCTTGTTGTCATCTACTGTCACCTTCAAAATAGTGGGTCATAACCATGGACTATTTAAATTAAGACATTTTTTGCGATGATTTAGACAGGAAAATTTAAAAATTGGATCCTTAAAATTATGAAGATTCATTACATCACCAGGCATATAGACATAAAAGACATGTTAATCAATTTATAGATATTTTAAGTGGGCCTTTTGCTTTCAAAGCAGTTAAAAATTTCACTCAGACCCTATTTATAAGATTGGTTTTTCCTATGTGCATTAAAAATTGAAACATATTGTGTAATTATCTTCCATTAGTTTTTATTTCCCTAAAAAAGGGCCGTAACATACATGTATGCCATCTGTTACTGCCAATGAATGACCATGTATGCAATCCACCATATGGATTCACGTTGGCACACTGGATTGTCAGACATTTAGGCCAGAATGACCTACTTTGCATTGATTTTCCCTGAGCTTCAGGAGTTGGTTGATTGCTATTAAATGGCATCAAAGATATTTGTGCTTCATTCTTCAGTAGCCACATTAATAATAGTAGTGAGTAAGTAACTTCAGGTGTCGCTCACAGCAAAACAAGAACTTGGTTATGTTCATCTTGCCTGAAAACTTTGTAAAGTGAAGTCAGTGTTAATTCATAAGTGAAGATACTCAGTGCCCTAGCTCTGGGTCAAAGGGAACTGGTAGACCAGGGTCACCGAGGTAGGAACTTTACCGGGGATGTATTAGAAACTGTGATTTCCATTTTTTTGAGAAAATTGGATTAAAACTGTATGCCATTTTTCTTTAATTCAAGTTGGCTGACATCTGTCAGGTAATGGGTGGAACTATTTACTCTAGGACTAAATGAAATTGCCTTAGTTACGGGGAAAATACATAGCGTTGTGGGTGTTGAGTATGGGTGAAAAAGGTAATTGTGGAACAAATGGAAAACTTATGGATTCCCAGCAGTCAAAAGGTGGTGGAGAAAAGGGAGCAGGGGCATGTGATGAGTGGGGAAGGCTGATGGGTGGTTGGGAAGGGGGTTTGGGGAAAGGTCATTGCAATATTATGTTCCCAAGAGAGAGGGCAGTGGTGCAAGGTGCTTGACTGAGCCATCCAGACCTTGGGACGAGAAACAGAAATGAGGGTGCAGAGAGTGGGGAGTGTAGGTGCGGCTGCAGGCAGATGGATGCCAGGACAGAAACCCACGTTACAAAATACCACCCAGGGCATGATTCCGTAGAAATAATGAATGTGGCACATGCCCTGGTGTAAAGAGAGGGATTGACCATTCAAGGAAAGGTTGGGAAAGGTTCAAATCTTCGGATCCGTTGAGTTTCACCTCGAATCCAAATCCTTAAAAACCGGAGTAACTTACATCCTCAGGAGACGAAAATCATTGCGTTCTTTTAAATTCAACTTTCTCACCACCACCCATGATCAAAAATCGGAAGCATGGATACAAGAGCCATGTTTGCCCAGTGGAACTCAGTAGCATGAAAGAGTACTGTGTGTCATGCAGGCTGAAAGTAGATTGGAGATCAATCATCCACAGGAGCATAAAGGAATCCAGTGTTGCAGAACATGCATCCAGTCCAGGTGGAGTGCTTAACACATTCAACCCGGATAATTTCTAGTGTGCAATCATGAAAAACGGAAAGGTTTTTCTGCCACATTAATTTGGCTAGTCACTTAAATGAAATTTAAAATTAGTTAAAACTTTTTTTGAATAACAAAACTCGATTATTTATTAAAGACGTGAGTTCGAGTCCTCGAGAGAGGTCTTTATAGAGATCTTCAGTGAGGTCATCAGAGAGGTGACTAACAGACGCGAATGCGCGTCCTTCGGTATCTTGGCAAAGCACCTCGGACGCGCATTCGCGTCCGTCGGGTTGAACATGTTAATATTTTACTGGGGAAGGCACGAGTAATAGCGAAACTACCTTGCCACTACCCAAGATTGATAGGGGAGTTGGTGGAAATAGAGAAACGTCCATGGAACTCCAACTGTGTCGGTTGCATTAAACTCATCTCTGCATAAAATATGTAGATTCTTTCGTCCACCACCTGGGGGAATGTCCTCCAAAACACCATTATTTCTTTTTAATTTACTTGTTGCATGTTTGTACTTCAACAGGCAAAGTATAAGTTAGCACAATAACATTTATTATATTAATTGAAATTCTAGTGTTGGAGGCATTTTAATTTCAAGCTATTCGAATATTCAAGTTATAATTAATATTCACGTCCGAGGAATGTGCTATTCTTCTCATTTATTGAATTATGATCACTCATCTGTTGGTGTAATGCATAGAAGCATCTTGAAATATATCTCTTATTTCCATCTATATGTTGTCAAGATGGAGGCATTGTAATTGTCTTTTAATTTAAGTTTGCAATGTATTATGTCTTCCAGGGACGAGAAGGAAGATGGAAGCCGAAAATCAGAAACTCCAACTCCTGAAGTTGATGAAGAAGGTTATTGTATACGTCCTAAGCCTGAAATGTGGGAAAACGATAAGGGCAGTTTTTATTCTAGTTCAGATACAGACTCGGGTGAGATTTGGATATTTTCAAACTTTAAGTCAATTACAACTTTAGATCAATGAAATATGTGTTCATCACTGTAAAAATGTGAAACTAATATCAGAAACACATCTTCCAGAAGATGAACGAGAAAGGAAGATACATGTAGAAATCAAACCCTTGAGTAATGGATCTGCCCCAATGAGTGCTAGTGTTGATGAGCTCCGAGCTACGGTGGAAAATTTATCCCTATCTCCAGGTGGCCTTATATCGGTAAGTTAAAATATACACCCAGCTTTGTTCATTTTTTTTATTTTTCTTGTTTAGGTGGGAAAATTGAACTCCATTTCACTGTAGAATACTGTATTCGTGTGAGTTGAAGATGTCCCTGAATCTAAGACAACACCTAATTTTGGAGTACTTTTGTAAATGTAATGGCCAACTTTAGCATTAGTATCATTGTAACATTTTTCACACCTGTCAATATTTTTTTCTCCATATCTCTTGAACAGAATTACCTCCGTACTAAGTTGGAAACCTTTTTAAATACAATCGTTCAGGTTAAAAAAACGTTCAGTGTAAGATAACAAAAACCTAAACTAAATCTTTATTGTAATTACCATAAATATGTAATTACAGTAAAACCCCTTATTTATACTTTCCTCGGGACTGCTAGAAAAAGTGTAAATTGTGGGAAAATGCAAGCAGTGGGAAAAGTAGAATATTCACTTCAAAATGCATTATATTTACACAATATAGAGCACAGATTAAAATAAGGAGCACTGATACACTGATTTAGAGTAATATTATTAATTATTTCTTAAAGCATATAGCTGTTCTGATTTATTTTTGTATGATATTTGCCACACACCTTGGTGGCTTGCAGGGTATTATGTAGATGAAGATAATATATTCCTACCAATTTTTAAACTACCCAACCAATGATTGGACATTGTAGATTATTCCCAAACTTTAGACATTGGGCAATGTTTTTCCTTTTATGACAAAGCTATTTACGGTGATATTTGATGATCTAGAACTTAAAATCACTTTTGAAGTTGGTATTCCTTCATGTCAAGATTTTTTGACATTTTCTTATTTTCGACAAATGTCTTCACTAGCATCTTTCTGAATCACATCCTGATTTTTAATAATTGTATTCATTTTGAGAGACCAGTAATCATATTTGGCCACACCAGTGCAAATTGCATCATGAGAATCCACTTGATCCATAATTTTTTATTTACGCCTGAATTGAAAATATTCTAGTGGCTGCGAATGCTTCTGTGATGATTGCAGTGATCAGAAATGACTCGAGGCTTTCTGGTTTTTTTCTGCATTTATTCATCCTGATGGTTCACAGTTTCGCCAGCATTTCAGATGGGTCTGAAGTTCCAGTCTGAAGGTCCAAAGTACAAGAAATACATAGGATTAAGATGTAGGATGTTTGATGGGATGCTATCTTCGGACTGAAGATTACATCTGGAATACTGGCATAAGGATGAACCAATGCAGGAGAAACCTAAACAGGGTTCATACCGGTCAGGAAAGTCATGGAAATATCAGGGAAATCAAAATCGGGACTTGAAATCATGGAAATGTCAGGGAAATTAGATTCTGGTCAGGGAAAATCTCCAGAGGTGCAGCAAAAAGATGAAAATCATGGTTGAATGCACAGAGTGTTGCTGCGCTCAAGGGATGAGGTGCATATTTTTTAGCCGTTATGGCTGTGCGGCGCAGGGTAGCGTGGACTTAGCGGCTCCCTCGGGATCTAGCTGCTTGGTCTGCTCGTCTGTTGTTTTGTTTTTGAATTTTGACGTGAATTGTGTTATTCTCCTGGAATAAAACTTTATTTCACAATATACCTTGCTGCATTTTCTCATAAAATCCCTATACACGATTGCTTTGCCGTTGATATTAAGTCTGGGAAATTTCAAAAATTGGGACTGGAAATCAGGGAAATTGAAAATGAAAGTTGGTACGAACCCTGCCAAAAACCCTTGAGTCATCTGAAAATTTTCTAATTCACTTCAATTTCCCATTTCTAAGAAGGATAAAATTTATGTTCTGGAGTAGTTGAAGATAACATAGACAACACATAAGAATATGAGCTACCTCGCTGGTCAGCAAACGCAAGAAGTTACCCAACTTAACACATTTATCAACAAAATACTGTTATTTTCCTGTGATAAAACAAGTTTCAATAAGTTTTGTTTTGTAAAATTGATGGTTTCTGGCGTCACTTTATGGAATTTACTTGTATTCATTATGAATGACAAAATAAACTTTGTATTTCCACATTTATTTATCTCGCACTACTATTACCATGGTTTCGACGGTTAACACACTCAATGCTGGCCTATTTCATGAAAACTTATTCATGTGCGAAAGTTTTTTTTTTATTTGATATGAATAAATACATTATTATAAATGCTTTAAACATAAAATTTTTGCAATATAATAATAATTTTTTACTTAGCAACGAACATAACGGACCCCATGCCTTGACGTCAAGGCATCCGCCTCCCAAGGCGAGGCATGCCTTGAATTCAAGGCATCCGCGTTGAGTGTGTTAACGTCATCATAACATCCTGATGATGACGTTAATCATCAAAACCATGGTCGTAGTAGTGTGAGATAAAGAAATGTGGAATTACAAAGTTTATTTTGTTTTGTAGTAAACTGTCATAGTAAATCGAAATGATCTCAGTTGTCGGCCAACAGTTCACTTCTTGTATTTTTAACAAATGAGCTTAAAATTAGCTACTAATTTTCTGGTAAATTGGAATTTCTCAATCCAAATTTATTTGCATATCATAAAAACATTTATGTTGGGGCACAAATTTCTATAAATGAATTCTGTTATCTTTGATGAAGGAAACTACTCGATTGGCACAAATGCTTTTCTTATCCAAGAAAATATTTCACTTGGTTATTAATTTCTAGGATATTAAAACAAGAGCATTCTAAGACTGTGGCGCAGGCCTTTGTATCTATTCACTGCAGTTAAATTATAGATTTTAGGTACTGTGAAATAAATTCAGTGGCAGATATTTATTAGAAGTGTAGGTCACCAGTAATCTTCTAATTACACCTTCTCTTACTTTCAGGGAAGAAGAGGGTCAAATTCTGAGACAGATCATCATATGAAAAGATCTCAGTCAGTTTCACAACAACTTGGTGGGTAAGTGCCATTGGAGCATTCATATAACAGCATCTGATAAAATTTTGGTTACTCTGATGAAGTATTTTTTTACATTCTCAGTCTCCAATTTCTTTTATATTGAGGAACTTCATGTATGTAATAAGATCCTGTACCTACACGTGTTTCATCATGATGGGGCATATCTTGCACCACTGGATTATGCATCAACCAAACAAGTGGTGGGGAGACCGATTGTGTGCTCTTCCCATTCCTTGCAAAAAGTGCCAATGTACTCCTGTAGTGTCACAATTAGTTGCCAGTAGTTCACTGATTGTTGGCAGATGGCTCTCCAATGCAGATTACTTCAGAGTCCTCTGGATTGCCAATAATAAACTATATAGTTGAGTCGTCGCATACACTTCCACAATGGGAATTGCGATGGCGGCCATCTGTACTCTCACATCCCTATACAATCTTACGGGGAAAGTTGGCGTAACCCTCATTTTTTCGAGAATATCTGATTCATGATGCTTAACGGGCAAAAATAAGATGAAGTTTATAGTTGAGAGCAGTTTAGATCAAGAAGGAACTTTGCATCATCAATATAAAAGATTATGAAAAATTACGAAAATCACAATTTTTTAATGCGCATAAATTAAGTCACGATGGAAATAAAGGGACGCATCCTGACTGTAAATGTTACAAATTTTAATTTTGGTGGAATTAAGTTAAGGGAAATAATTGATGCTAGTGTACGAAGGAAACCTATAGCATTTCAGAAAATTGTGTAGCAGCTGAAAGAACCGCGTTTAAGATATTGTGCGTACCGTAACCATTGAAATACCTATGAAACTATTGGGGTTATCGTATTAACTCGAATACCGATTGGTGCAATTAATATTTACAAATTTGCTATGTTCTCCTCACCCTTTAGAAGCATAAAAATTATGATTGAATAAAAACAGTGAATGACTTTGTTCCTAACAATTAATGCATTAAATCCTTTCTGGAGCAGTCTCCAATTAATTAGATAGTATCTGCACTAAGGTAATTTCGCTAGCTTTGGAATAGAAAGAAATAAAATGAGGAAAAAAATTTTGAAATTCATTCGTGATCATTTAATGCACATAGAAACTCACATAGAATTCTGTCCAGAGTAATTTCACAAATCCATTAGCTATCACTAATTATGCATTAATTTCAAAGGCATTATTTTCCAAAATATTTGGTACAGCATCCTTGGTGGTGAATATTCAGGAAAATTAATTTTCCAGACCTGCAAAAATCAGGAAAAATAGAAAGATTAAATCAAAATAAATTGTGAGTCCATTAATTGAGAATCAAGAAAATAAGAAAAGCAAGGGATTTCACCAGCTTCAATTATGCCAAATGGAAACTGATTACTATAAACTGACATGTTAACAGGATTAGAAAACACATTAAATTGCATACATAAATGTAAAAAAAATTTATCAAAATTAATTAGAAAAATACCAGCCGAAAATGGAACAACCAGGAAAGAAAAGAAAATAACATTTGAAATAAATATCTAACTTAAAAAAATGTGCACGAGAAAGTACAGCATGAATGTATGCTCAACAGACCAACAAAACAGTGCCCCAAAACATAAAAAATTAAAAAACATTAGAAATCAGGAAGAAGCTGTCCATAAATGTGTTCCGCATATAAGTGCTGCTGTATCTGCAATCATTTCTTCCCAGCTAGTCATGATAACTACACCATTGATAACGAGATAAAAAATCCAATTTTTATAAAAAAGAGCCTATTAATTTTCAAGTCCATTGAAATAATAGGTTTATCACAGCCATATGAATTGGTATGTAAAAACTTGGCCTGCGTATGCATGGAATATAAACTACATGATCAAACATTACCTGATAAGACGATTTTCTGAGTATGTTTAAACATTAACATTGCATTTATCACAGTTAATAAATGTTAAATACAACTCGCAGCATAAAGAGATATCAAACACTGCACTGGAAACTTGGAGAGTGGTTTCCCGAGGTACTCGTACTGAACAAAAAATTTTGCTCATTTCACACCCTAAATTCATCGCATTGTCTAAATATGCTCTACTTTACTTTACAAAATTAAGGAACAATACAGTAGAAGGATAAATAGAACAAAAACTTACCTCACAAAGAACGGAGTAAGGCGTTGGTTGCCACTTGTCCCTTCGGCACATTTGAAGCCATTTGATCTTCTCTCAGGGTTTCTCAGGAAACGAAAAAGACGATGTCTTGTCCTTGAGCTATTCACACAATTTGGAGCACAACAGCCACCCATTTCGCCAATTATTTTAATGAATAAGCACAAAAACCTGCTTCGGCTCAGACTTCCATCCACCTTACAACAAGTAATGCCAATACTCAAAATGGTGGAATGTGATGACTCGACTATATAGTTTATTATTGTCAATCTAGAGGACTCTGTATTACTTATGATGCTGAACCTTTATTGAGTCCTAAATTTACCACTGGTGTTGATCTGTTTGTATTTTCATATGTGATACATTACATTTTTCCTAATCTACTGCAAAATCAACAAGAACATCTCTGCGGTTTCAGCTTAGTCGTAGGAAATTGGTTGGCAAGGTTAAACCTTGTCGATCAGTGTTTGAACCTATCTTATTTCTTCACCTTTAGGAAGGTGAAGAAATGAATTTGGATGAGATAGACAAAATCATCCTCTTGCTCTGTAGTGGCACCCTCATTTATGTCAATCTTCTGTATATCCTCAATAATAATAATTTTTTCCATATGTCCTTACAGAACTGCCTGGGTGTCAAATGCATTCATTCAAAGAATTTGCATCGCTTGCATATTCAATCCCCAAGGATGTAAAAGTTGAGTAGGCAAGATAATAAATTGATAACATGAAAGTTCAGTTCATGTTAAACTATGAGTCCAAAATTTTAAACAGTCCTCAAATTCAATTATTGCTTCCTCTCATTATTGTATACTCTCAGTAGAATATACAATGCAAACATGAAATGGTTCATCTTTTAAAAATAAAACAAGGCTCAAAAACTGATAATTTGAGAAATTCAACTGTTTGAAATTTAACTTTGAGGAATAAAGAGTTACTATGCTTTCGACGTTGGTTTTATTTGCTACAACCTGGGTTTCGTGCATAGCTAGAGATCTTCAGGTGAAGATTTTGCAATGTGATGAAGTCAAAAATGTGAAGACACCTTTAGATGTGAAGACTTGACAAAATCGGATTTTAGCAAGTAAATCTGATGTGGAAAACAAAGGTAATCTCTTCATTCCTGATAATGTGAATCCAGTCTGTTCTGTGCTCCTTCTGTCATATTCACTCCAGCTGGCAGCAATGAGAATTTCTCGGTGGCAGGTGGGT
The DNA here is from genome assembly GCA_933228895.1 of Platycnemis pennipes. Lineage (NCBI taxonomy): Eukaryota > Metazoa > Arthropoda > Insecta > Odonata > Platycnemididae > Platycnemis > Platycnemis pennipes. Next base: position 113,596,061 of record OW121846.1, read on the forward strand.
AGAGTGGTCGTTCAGAGGTCACTTACTGATACCATGATCTGGCTTCCCCCATTCTTACGACGGAGGTTTCTTTACTCAGTCCTAGTGGGCCTCTTCCCATAGACAATACCTCATGGTGATATTTCCAGGTACTTTTCTCCAGTGCATTAACTAATGACGTGACATTTTCCATTTCCATCTTAATATTTTACCTACAGGAAGCCAAGTAGTGATCTGCTGGGGTTGAACCTGTTCCAGAGCCCAACTATTTCAAGTGCCTCCACTCCAACTGGCATGCATCCATATGCACCACTGCAAAGCCCGCCTGTCATTCAGAGTCCAACTCAGGTGCCTCTTGGGAGCCCTGCTCAGCCGCCAGACTCAGCTTCCTTACCTACTTCATACTCACGCTATGCCGGCAAGTTTTGTTTTTGCATCAACCTCATTGGATGTTAATTTTCAATATTGAGTGTGAAATGCACCAATGTCATTAATAAATGTACACTGGAGGGGTGGGCAGGGGCTTCTGGGGCTCTCTCGGCACTTTGACCCCTGTGGACCCATTGTGCCTACCGACATTTTACCGATCCGTCACTTTCAGGTAGAGGTATGGATGAGGGTCTGTCCATTATCACTGGTATACTTTAACTCAAGTAAAATAATGAGAGATGTGTAGGATGGGCTTGGTGCAGGATTTAAAGGTAGTAGTAGAGTTGAGAGAGACAGCAATGTTTTCTGATAATCTAAGGCTAGTCAGCCTAGGGATGACAAAAATTACGAGGTGCATTCCATAAGTTGTGTGAAATACAGAGAACGAATATAAGCCATGATGAAACAGAAGGAATGAGAGTGAAAAAATGTAGGTTAAATTGAAAGTAGGTGGTCACAAACAGGCCCATGTGGAGGAAGGAATTGGTCTACATTCTTTTACACTTTTCTCCATCATTTCATGTGGTTTTTCAATGGTGTTTTACTTGTATATGGTAAATTCAAATGCTTTGCTCGGGAATCACGTGAACAAGCATGTGCATGCTTACACATTCATGTATGTGAAGCTACATGCGAGTCCACTCTTTGAAAATTTTTCATTTTTTCTTCTATCAACAAGAGTTTACTTCTCCTTTGCCTGCCATAGTTAAGTTTGTTTTACCATGATCACAATTCTGGTATCTTTCAAAATGTACTGCTTCACGCACACAACATTTACCATGATAATTGAACTACCATTTTATTTCTCTGCATACTTCCTTTCATATGTTATTTGTTCCCATGCAAAGAAAAATAAGTTGGGTAAACAGGCAAACATAGCTATTGCAGAACAATTTTCAATGCAAAAATGACCTAATTTTCCCCGTTTCATGACTTGTAATGCTCACGTATTTTCTACGTGTTTCTCACGCTATTCTACACTCAAAGAAAAGGTGGGGTAAGGACAGAACACAACAAATGACATACTTTGTGATGCACAACCTGGAAAAGAAAAAAAAACCAAAGTACGTTAGGGGGCTATTATGAACTGAGGGGTGGTCTTGTACTGCCTGGTGTGTCCAGTGTGGTTATAAACTCAGTGGTTGGGGTTCTGTCACCAGGGAAGAGTGATTTCAGGACCTCTGTGTGATTGAATGCAGCAGATGTTGCTTAGATATGAAAAATAGTATACAGTGGACTCTTGTTAGCACATTGTTGTAGTGACCCGACGGCCTGAAGGTCATAATGAGGAAAACATGCTAAACAGGTTAGGACTTCCGGGGTAATTTGAAGATGTATGTGTTGGGTTGCATAACTTTCAGGGGAACAATATGCTGGTCGTTCATTTTAGTTCATTCTGTAGATAGCTGGTGTTCATGTATTGTAACAAAGTTTCATTTACACTTATTAGACTTCCCAACAAAATACATATGATACCTTACCTTCATGTAAACTCAATAATTAATTATGATGGTAATGACCTAACAGCACATTTTGTATACACAGTCCATGCAAAAAGACTCAAGTTAAATCCTTTTTATCTCAAAAATGGGAGAAACAACATTCATACAGAGTGTATCGGCATGTAGATAATTTAGTCTTACTTTTAATGCTGGTAATGGACTCTTTTTAATAATTATGTTTTTGCAGCGAGAATGAAAAATAGTGCAATTTTTTAAAGGCACAGAGGGTAGTGTCACTTTGGCAGTAGTCATAGGTGTATGAAACACAGAAATCAAAGGGAATTTTGTTTGAATATTAGTTGTACTTTTGTCACCATGTCCTTTTTAAGTTTCTAGTGATTTACTTTCTTCGTTTACGTTTTTCTAAATTGAAGGACTGCAAAATTAATATTCCACGGAGAAAGATGACGCCTCGGTAGCTTAACTGGTTAAAGCACCTGGCCGAAAATCAGGGGATCCGGGTTCGAATCCTGGTCAAGGCAAATGATTTTTTCTCTGTGGAATTTCTGCTATATTTAAGTTATTCTATTCAATGTACAGAGCCAGGTTTTCTCCTAAGTATGCAACATTGGAGGCATGGACAAAAACCTTCGTATTCATTTTAAAATTTCTAATGCATCATAACACATGACCATGCCACAATACATTATTTGATTTTATATATTTTAATATGAGTTTGGGGCGAAGGCGGAAATGCCAAACAAGTTAAGCACTGAGTAGAAGGGACTTGAGTTTAGGACTGACAGTAGAACTTTAATTTTTGCCACTATTTCAACACTCACCAAATGTGAAATTTCGTCTACTTTTCGAAGAAGGTTACACTTTTCAAATAATATTTTTCTTTTCCCCACAGGCTTTCCCATGGCTGATTCTAAGCACTTGTCTCACTTTTAATATCATGAAGGAATGGTGCACGCTTAGTTTTGATGTGTGGTTGACACATGTTAAATAAATGAACATTGAGATAAAATGTGTGGCTTGTGGGTGCCCTTTTAATTATTCATTAAAATTTTTCAACCATACTATATCTATTTTAATATTTTTGTTAGCGTTAACAATGTTTTTAATGCAAGATTTAAACCTTTTGCAAGATATTCATTCTCAAATCAACCTATATGGTGATTATTTTCCTGGGACAAATTTGGTTTAGTCCTCCTCTGAACGTGCTAAAGAGGTAACGAATCTGATGCACGATGCACAGTACCATATCTGATGCACGACTGCCATTCATGTGAGTGGTCCGAGTCCTATGCCTCCACCCTAAGCTACAGCTAGCTTAACTCTCTAGTGCCACAGAATTTTGGTGAATTTGAGAGTTTTGTGTTTCCTTGTGAAAAAGAGAAACAATAGCATGAATTTGAGAGTATTGTGATTCCTTGTGAAAAATATAAACAGTATGAAGTTACTTGTTAGATATGAATGTAATATTTTTTTATTGAACTAAAAATGGATTAATTGTTGTTTATGGTATTCTGATACATTGCGTAAAGGATAAATGTAATTATTACAACAAAATTAGTGTAAACATTAATTTGCTCCTTGAGCCGATATATCAGCTCGTGGGACTTTTCGCCCGTGGAGCAAAAGCCGATGTACCGGTGCGTGGCACTAAGAGGGTTTCGCATATGTCTCCTTTGTGAGGGCGATTTCGAGGTTGCTTCTTGGGAGTTCTGAGGTCCCTAACCCTTAGTGCTTACTCGGCCTGCTCTCAAAGTAAACAAGTCAAGGTTGCAGACCAGCCCAATTCCCAAACACATGATGCCGCAGATGCTATAGCATGTGTGGCATCATGTGTTTAAGCGTGGCAGCGTGTATGTCACCATAAGTTAACTTATGGCAAAATGTCTAATATGGTTTGCTTCCTATTTCATGCAGCTTGGAACGATTTGAGACGAGACAAAGATTTTGCTGGGATGGAGCAGGGCAAAAATTTTGGGATGGAAAGAAATGTTGGGACGAGATGAAATTTTCAGCAGTAAATAATTCAGGATATAACTGGACGAATATCTTGAAATTCAGAAATTGTGCCGGACGGGAGAAAATAAAATTTAATGGGATAAAATATGTTGTGAACGAGGGAAAATAAAAATTTCGGGAGAAAGAAACATTTTATGAGAAAAAAACAGAACCAAGTCCTTAAAAATTTTGGCATCTATGCTGAAAAAAAGAGAAAAACCCATTGGGCCAGTGGAAGACAAACAGTGGAAACCTCTGAAGTACAAATGAATTTATCACTCGGTTTTTACAGTCGTGCATGAAAAAAGCTGACATTTCATTTTATCTTAAATAATTCAAGAGTTCAAATATGATGCATTTAAAGACCGCAAACTGGCTGCGGAAACTTAAGCGGCGTCACCCGCTGAAAATTGCACTGTAGCAAGGAGTTCCACAGAGAAAAAATCATTCGCCTGGACCAGGACTCGAACCTGGACCCCCTGATTTCCGGCCAGGTACTCTACCAAGGGGTCCGGGTTCGAGTCCCGGTCAAGGCGAATGATTTTTTCTATGTGGAACTTCTTGCTACAGTGCAATTTTCAGCGGGTGACGCCCCTAAAGTTTCCACGGCTAGTTCGCGGTCTTTGAATTCGTTTAAGTAAGCACCTTAGTTGAAGAAATACCTTCAGGCGTAACTTTGTGGAATTGAATCATCATGAAAAAGTAAAAATGACCTTGTATATTCCACACTTTTATTAACAATACCAACCGCAGTTTCGACGGCTATAGCGTCATTGTCAAGGCAACATATAGTGTACAACAAGTGCCGAAGGCATGATTTTTTCTCTGTGGAACTTCTTGCTACATTCATGATGCATATTTTAAATCTAAAAGTAATTCTTGACTAAAGGAATTTTTTTTACTTTTTGTAAACTTAAACAGGGTTGGCTGCTCTCTGCGAGAGTGAACAGAAGCGGGAAGGGAGGTTAGGAAAGGGAGAGTAGGGGAGGGAGTGGGGGGACTCATCGACGGACTGATAGATGGATAATCTGATGGTCAGTTACTTGAACGTCAGATCATTGGCGCTTTACTGTAAGTTATACCATCTTCTGCAATGGTGTGTCACTGTTTTCATTTATTGTTTACCCACAAATTATGCACTGTATAGCCGTGAATGGAAAGAATGAAATTTGGGCTGGAAAACTCCGAAATGCCTAAAAATAGGATTGGTTTTGGGCATTTGAATTCATTAAAAATATCAGGTCCCTAATCATGGATTAGTAATGAGCAATTGCTGAGCCAATGATATTTAATGGTAATATATGATGGTAAAATGTTATGTTTTCCAGACATTGGACTGAATCAGTAGATCCCTGCAGCTTTGGTAGGCTCTACTGATAAATGAGAAAAGAGGATATCATACCAATGGCTAACAACTTTGTCTGTCGTTTTGTGTGCAACAGTTTGGGAGTCACAGGGCTTATGATTACTTCATGTACCATCGTTAGAGAATGTGGTTTTTGTTAATGAAAATGTTTGCCCAAACCATAACCGAGACTGGTGACCCCTCATGCTTGTCAAATTACGCAACATTTCACCTTTATGCTAATCAAATTGGAAGGCATTGATATTTATGTTGTACTGACTGCACTTTACTGTTCATCTGTTGAATTATTATTATTATTATGTGATTGAAGTCGAGCATCACTGAGTGAAGTTTGTGTTTGGCACAGCTTAAGGTGGTCCAGTTGTTATTCTTATTGTCAAAATGGGCATTTCTGACACGTATATGTATGTGAAGTAAGTAATGTGTTCCCATAATGTTTTCAGATTTAGGTGACGTGTTTTCAGAGGCCGGAGATATCCAGCCAGCCCTGCCCCCCAAGCATTCTCGTCAAATAACCTCATCTACTTCAAGTTCCATAGCTGTTCCAAGGCCACCTTCACGTCGTGGAGAGGTCCGTAGATGCATGATTTACATTTTCAAGCATCTCCATAGCATTTTGAATTGTAACTTATCTTTTCCCAATGAGTGTGGATTTAGATTGTATCTAAATCCTCTAATTCCGCTGGTTTATGGAACACTAAAATGGAAAGTTTTAATCCACATAAATTTTTTGTTGCACACAAGTTTTGTGTTCCACCTTGCTTGTACCCCACCCTAGGGTAATATATCCCATTGGATTTCAGTCAGTGATTCCACATGTGAGTAAAGTTATATTGTACAGGTTTTTTTGGAATTATGACAGCCATCGACGGTATGGTTTTGATGAAAAAATGAAAGTAAATTATTTGAACTCTGCTCACAGTGTCCCTAATGTTTGATGTCAATATATTGTTTGGAGAATGTGTTTTATGTTTAACCTTGAACGTGCTTTATTTCAGTGTCATTGGTATATACACCCAAGTGAGGTGAGAAAGATGGGAAGGGGAAGAGGATTAGAGGGGGAGGGGTAGGTTGGGGGTAGGCTTGGCGTTGTTTTGGGTGAAACCAAAAGGTGGGTGGGGGATGTTGTTAATGGGGTCGTAGGGAAGGCTCACTGTTAGGGGTCAGAAATCCTTATCCCTCAAGGAATGGGAGGCCTCTGGCAGTTGAGAGTGATTCGCAAACATTGTCATTCACTATGAGTCCTCTTTTTGCATGTCCCCTTATCTCCACCTCGTCCATCTTGCACCCCTTTTCGTTCAGGTGCAAAATCACTTACATAACCCTCCTCAAGTAGAAGTCTTGCAAAGTTGTACTGGGACTAATTCCCTTGCTGGAAACTTCTCCTGCGCTCCTCTGCTCTGGTAAGAAAGGACCTTCCTGTTTGTCCTACATAGACTACTTCACAATCCTCGCACTTTAATTTATACACTCCACTTCTATCCAACAGGTCTCTCCTGTCTTGAGTTTTCTTCAAGAATGACCTTAAACCATTGTTATTGTAATAGGCCACCCTGAATTGGTCTTTCTGGAAGAGCTTTCTAAATTTTTGTGAGATCACTCCATAGTACGGTAGTTTACACCATCGAATATACCTATCTTTCAGTTCTGTTTGATTGCACAGTGTATATTTTGCCTTGAGTGACATTTTCTTTTTCAACATCCTGTCAATTAGCTTTTCATTGTAAGTAGGGATGGGTCGGTTCCACTTTTTTTCGGTTCCGGTTCCGGTTCTTAATTTACCACTTACTTTGCATTGCTCAATGGTAAGATAAGGTAATCAATAATCATTTACAGAGACTGAATTAGAATAATTCGCGACTTTGAAGCATCTAAGTACACTATTTCACCAGGTTTTAATGTGAAGCCTCCACTTTCGGAGTGTGAGTAGGTTTCAAACTGGTTTTCGCGCCAATTATTTCGGTACCGATTATTTTTGGCCTCGGTTCCGGTTCCGGTTCTAAGCTCAAGAACCGGTGGAAACGAGAACCGAAGAACCGAACCAACTCATCCCTAATTGTAAGCATTATGTAAGGCAATTAATTTAATGTTTCATAACTCGTGTTCGAAGTTTGAACTCGAGAGGGGGATATTTAGCAGCCTCTTCAACATGATATCAAATTGGATAGTTTTTGTGAGATGTGGCGGCGTGACTTGTGGGGGATGATCTGGGTCTGTGGTGGTATCTTTTTGAAAAATTGAGAATTTGAATCCCAGCACTGCCTTTGATACTGTTTCAAGAATCCAAAGAAGTTGAGTGATATCCCCCACAAGTCTTTTATCTGTTGTTTTTTTTATAGGACTTAGTGAAGGCAAGCATTATCACATGAAATTGACAATTGTAAGGGAGAATATAGGTAAGGAGGGAAGCACCTACCATGCTCTTCTGTGCATTCTTTTTTGCTAATTGTGTAAATTCTCTTACAGGGCCCTTCTCTCAGGGGAAGAATGAGCCCAGCTCCAATATCAAGAGCTGACAGTGTTGGAAGTCTTGAGTTTCGAACGTCAGGAGTTCCTGTGGGCTCATCTCGTGGTCCCTCACCTCTTACCATTGGCATGGCAGATACCATTCCATTAGCTGTTGCTTTTCATGAGATTGTTCACTCTTATTTTAAAGGGACTGATGAGTCAAAGTAAGTTACGGGATAACCATCTCCTTACTGCATGAAACACCCAATGTCAAAAAAGATTCGATTGTTAACCTTAACTTGTAGTTGATGACTTAAGACTGTGGACATCAACATTCTTTTCTTAGCTGCCATTGTTTTTCAATGTATGTTCAAGATATCCCTGCAGTGAACCCTACTCTCCTGATACAACTCTTAATGCCTCATTAAATGTATTCCAGTAGTGGTGTATGTTTAAATGTACCATTTACAACAGTGAAAAAAGTTAATTGATGTTTTCCCATGATTTACAACATTTTTATTGTGTCCCATCCAATTTCCGACGTATGTAGAATCCTGTATTTACACCATGACTTTTCCGTTTTCATGCTGTTTGCGTTAGATGTGGGTAAGAATGCAATAGAGTAAAAAAAAATCCCCATCTATGATACATATTACCTTACATACCAGTCTATATAAAACACTTCTTTACCTTGTTTCATGCATATGCACTTCAAAAACACGTGAGAGAGCAGTAATGTGCTCTGTTATATGGAAGATTTTGGACTTAGTGGCGTAGCGTACATAGTACCACTAGTGATGGAAAAATGAAATATTTACACTTGCCATCCTTTTGCCAGGATAAGATTCCTACTATGAAATGAATGCGTATAGGATGCAATTTATAATTCAGGGACGCCTGAGGGAGCATGTAATCGGTACCAAAGTTCACATTGTGAAGAGTGAAAATGGATTTTTATCCAGACATTATGAAATGTTAAAAATACATTAACTGAACTGATGGACGATAACAGGGGATCATTCGTCATACCATCGAAAGGTACTACAGGGTACTGCAAAACAAAACTTATTGAAATATGTTTTATCGTGTGAAAATCACATTGAATAAATAAAATTAATTGGTTGAGAAATTTTTACGTTGGATAACTGCTTGTGCTGGCCGACCAGCGAGGTAGCTCATTATTCTCATGTATTGTTTATGCTATCCATAATGACTCGGGAACGTAAATTTTCTTTTACTTGGAAATGGGAAATTGATGCTCATTACAATATTTTCAGATGACTCAAGGGTTTTTGGGTTTCTTCCGGCTCAGTTCATCCCTCTGGACGACCGTTTCATCAGCATTCCAGACGATTGGTAGAAATATATCGTACCAAAATAAATCAGGACTGTATACTTTAAGAAATAATTAACAATGTTGCTCTAATTCAGTTTATCAGTGTTTCTAATTTATATATATACACTCTATATTGTTAAAGTATGGATGTGAAACTGAAAATTGTCCTTTTTCCGGTATTTGCAATTTCCTGCAATTTACACTTTTTTCTAGCGGTCCCTAGAAAAGTGTAAATAAGTGGTTTTCGTGTATTTATTTTCTACATGATACCTTGAAAATAAATTACTGTTCATACATTTCAACTTGAACTCTGGACCTTGAGCTTCTTCTTTTTCACTGCCAATTTTAACACAAAGGATAGCTCTTCTTAGTGGTTGAAGAAAATCATACAGTGATTTGTTTATCACTTTTTTTGATGAATAATCAATTATCATAATGGGCATTGGCTTTATAAAAGCTCCTTCTGCCTAATAAGTGCTATACTGCAATATCAAATGAGAGCTACCTTTTATAGACCCTCCTGAAAATTGCATTTGGGATCAGGTATCTTGGATCACAGTGCCGGACGTATAATTTGCAGTGGTTTCCTTTTCACATTTGAGATAGACTTAGGATCTGTCTTTATGGACAATTTCGCTTCTTTGAAACCCAGTTCCACCTTCCACCATTAGAATCGGGAGTCAAAAGTGGCCTTAAAAAATTCATTTCGAAAGTCAAAGGTCCAATGTGTGATTCCTGGTCCAGCAAATCTTTTCCTTATGGCAATGTTGTACGTTGATAAGTGGCAAAGGAGTGTAGTAGTCATCCATAAAAATAGACCCTTACCAGTTGAACACCACTATTAAATAACATGCTGGGAGTGGATGTTTTATGGAAATAAGGCTGAATGATCCCCTGTTGTTCCCCTGATCCCATCTCTCATGCTGTGATAGTCATTATCAGGTTATGTGAGAAGAACGTCCAGTGAAAAATTTTCCTTTCTTGTTGTTCTGTGTCTAGTTTATGGATGATCAATTTTCTCATAAATCCCTTTTAGTCTTTGCATTTCTTTTGTCATGTAAATGTTGATGGAACGGCCAAGAATACTGAGATGTGTAGTTCTATGGCCATCCAGGTTTATTAGCAAAAGAAATATTAATTCAAAAGTACTGTATAGGTTAAAATTTAGAACTGATCCTCCTGTAAAGATTTTAGGTCAGTGTTTCCTTTTGGCCTCCAGATTCATACCTGGCTTGGCACTTAAATATCTAATGATGTTACCCTCTCAGAATATACTCTGGTGTTGTAGTACCAAGTGCAGTAATATTAAAATTTCTCTTTTGAATTTCAGGTGCCAAGTGAAGTTATCGGGGGATATGATGCTGTCATTCCCAGCTGGCATTGTAACTGTTCTTGCCAACAATCCAAATCCTGCCCATCTCTACTTTAGGGTTAGAAATACAAGTAGACTGGAAAATGTACTTCCTAATAAACAACTAGTCACCTTGTATGTCGCTTATTTCATTTTTTAAATATTTTTTCTCAGCAAGGAATAAAAAAATTCACTTTGGCCTTGTCCTTATTTCAGAGACAATTTGCAGTCAACTCCAGATTCTATGGTTTTTGAATTTAACATGAATTCCTTGACCTCATTGCTACGGAGGCAGTCTGAGCAAAATCCATCTGCGTCTTACTTTAATGTTGACATTTTAAAGTATCAGGTAAGAATCTTTTATGTTTACTATTTAAACTATTGCTTGTGTGTGTGATGAAAATTTTAAGTACTTTGTAAAGGCTTCTGTAGTGAAATGCTGGATTTGAATTCCTCCCCAGTGTCTCCTTGCTGGAGATAAACTGGAAGAAATTCAAATGCAGGCTTTTAACCACAGTAGAAGATCAATAATTCAAAATATCCAGGACCGGATGCTGTTAAATATTTATTGTACGCAACAGTACAAGTGCAACACAACACACATTCATCTTTGACGGTGAACACATTTCAACTAAGTCTTATTGTCACTGCACAGATTTGTTACCTGCACCACCCTTTATGTAGTCGCAAGCCTAAATGTAGGTGGCGGCACAGAGCAACATAAAATATAAATGTACTTATTTTCAACAGATAATTTCCGGAATTATGATATTTCCGGTGTTTAGATCACTTTTCTTTGAGTGTGCAGTATGGCTGAAAAGGCTGTATTAATTCATCTAGTAAGATGCTATTATTAGTGGTGTGGTGAGTTAAGTGAATAACAAACATTTCTATATAATTTATTTAACATAAAAAAATTTCCATAATAATTTACGACTCATGCAGGGTGTCTGTAAACCTGGAAAAACTGGAATACTCGGGGAATTTTGGTCTTCTGGAAAAGTCAGGGAATTTGGCGAGTGTTCTGGAAAAATCTGTTTTTGTTGCAAATTTGGAGATTACGTTTTCCTTCCCATTATTTAAACTGCGTAATGCGTAGAGTTAAGTTGTTGCAGTCCCTACAGTGATGGTGGCAGAAGGCAAGGCGTTCACTGAAGAAATGTGATGGCTTCGTGGCTTCATCGTGACGTCATCGTGGCATTTGCTTTCATAATGTTTTTTTCACTATATGGATTATTTTACTGCGTTATTTTTCAAAATTTCTTTTTTCTAAACTCTAAACAAGTTTTTTTAATGTTTTCTTCATCTCTACACCATATTTTTCTATGTTTTAAACTAGATTGAGCGACCTGAGACAAACGTAAGGCCAGCAACTTGTTGGCCTTTACCTAATGTCTTTATCTGCTCCTTTCTTTTCTTGGCAACTTGTGGGCCATATTTCGCTCTACAGTTATCAGCTCCTGGAATGTCTCCTGCTCTTGCAGTTATTCAGAAATTTTCAACACTTAGTATGCAATATGCAATGCCTCTCAATGAAATGGGGGTGCTGGAGGATATTCCTCAGAAAATTCCTGCCCAGACTTGTCTTTTGTAGATACCTCCCCGCCATGACGGCGACTCTGCGGCTTATTCAAAATGACAATCCCATCTTGCCTGACTTAATTTTTAAAAAATTTCTTCTGGACAAATAATGCACCACATCGTACAGAAATATTTTACCTCCCCGCCATGCCAGCAACTCTCCAGTCGCCGACCCTCCACCACGGGTGCCAAATCAGTTCGCTGCGGTGTGAATGCCATCGAGCTAGAGTCATATCGTAAAGTCGGCAACATATACTGAACATTTGTCAGTGAATTCGATAGTTTATCCTTAAATAACTCATTTTATCTACCCGATGAATAATTACGACCCATCAGTCGAAGCTTAGGTGGAGCGCTCTTTGAATTAAATTATTACGTCCAATTGACAACTTTATTTGTGTCTTCGTCCTACTGCTATGACATTTAAGATACTCTTGTCTAGCATATTTATTGGTCACATTAATGCTTTGTGCAGACTTACTGAAATCATCTTTCATACGCGCAAATGCTAGATTGGCAACTTTTCTGAAGAATCTTTCGGAATAAATACTACGCAAGTATTTCGGCAGCTCAACGATGATGATGCCACCCCACCACCATAAATGCGATCTTGGGAGACACGCAGTTATCTTGGTCATGTGCATAATCAGACACGATAGTGGCGTGGTCAGGTAAAAAATAATTATCTATTTATTTATTTCTCACCATGAGTTTGCAAACATTTTTTCACCAAATGGGATGACAACTTTTCACTATGCATCTTTACATACATATGAAAATGAAACTTAAATAATTCCTGTTTTTTTACAAAATGTTATACAATGTTGATATCAGACGATACGAATATGATACGATGTGGTTTAAAAAATGTGAAATTTCACAATAACAGCCAAATACTCTTCAATTTCGTTAATAGAAAGGTATTCGCAAACTTTTGGTGAATTTTTCTAACGTTAAAATGGCAATTTTTAACTTATTATGGCTTTAAACATCAAAATAACTTTTATGGTCTTAAAAAAAATTCGTGAAAAAACCCATTCGCGAAATTTCAGGGTTCCTACTTATGGCAAATAGCAGTATCTCAAGATGCTACACACAGCATCACAATGACTCAACCAACTATTCCCGATTTCTGGAGTTAATAATTACTGCCCCATGAGCAATATTTAGCTAACAATGCATATGTTTAGGACTGGAGAGCACCCTGGAAAACGAAATAATTCCCCTGGAAAACTTAGGGAATTTCTAAATGGCTTTGCAGTGGACACCCTACTGATGAATTATCAAGAAAATGGGAGACTAGATTATGCTACCTGAAAATGGAAAAAAGGCACTTCATAATGTAAACTAGTAAGAACATGCCCATTTAACAAACTTTTTAAATCTAAAATTCATTCTAATCTGCTTGTCATTTTGGGCTAAGGGTTTAAGAACTGCATTGTCATCTGATTTTACTGTGTAATCTTCATACTTCCACCACAGACTGTGTTGTGACAGCAAGCTGGAGGTGCACTCTCAACATTCATTTCTTTCTTGGATTTTGCAAATACAGTAGAACCTCGTTTTTACGAACCTCTAATTTACGAAATGACACCAATTTACGAACCATTCCGCCGGTCCCGATCTTCGTATATAGGAAAACCATATAAAATGACCTCTATTTTACGAAACCTCGATTTTATTGATTTACGAAGTGAGAGGCCGGTCCCTAGGAGTGATTGACCTCTGTTTTACGAAGTTTTTGAAATGATTTTGTAGCATTGAACTCAGCACAACGGAATAACGGTCGCTGTATACCGCGACAGCAGCAGCTGAAGCCAGACAGGTCATGTTGAGAGGGCCCTCGGTCCAAGTATTTCATACTGGAAAATGTGGAAAAATCGATTCAGCACAGTGCTTTTTGAAGTGCTTAATCTGTAGCAAAAATCCCAGAGATTGATCATCCAAATCGCAATTCAATCCTGATTATATGATCCAAGGAAAAAATGTCCAAAGATGCATGGCACGACGCCTAATTCTCGAAAACAATGCCCCAGTTCATGAAATAATCGGATTAGTGCTTGGTAATTTCTATTCCTTTTCTATCATTTTGTGTATTTTGAATACCTAACTCGTCGTCACAAAGGTTCCATATTTTCTCCGGAATTATTTAAAATTAGCTTTAAGGTAGCCGCCGCAACCCCAATTCCGAACTTACTTCAGGCTTTCACTTGAAAATAGCATTCCCGTAGGAAGTTCTTTGCTGCAGCTGTCGTGGAGCTTAGTTTCATTGAAAAATACTAATTTTGCAATAATAAATTACATATATTCAAATATTGATGGAATTTGATTATTTAATTTTTCATTTGAAGTGTTTTACGACGTTAGGTAAGAATTTGCATTCGCGTCTTTGAGATCGCGGTCGCTTTCAATAGCCGCGAGCAAATAGTTCTCGTAAATCACCGCTAGGTGTCAGCACTGTAGAAAGCATCAAAAAAAGAGGGAATTTCAAATTTACTCAAGTCAAGTTCTAAAATTGACTTAAATCAGCTGCGAAATATTATTAAATGTGTTTCAAACGATACGCTTTCTTCAAAAATGGCATTTTCTCGTCTTTTCGCGGAAATATACTGGGTCAGTTGGAACTTTGTTTTGAAATTTCCTAGTTAAAATGTATCCCTGGCTTTCCCATGTTAAAATGGCTTCTTTAAGCACAAATCGACTAGCACTAAATATACCCCTTTAGTTAATTAATGCATAACTGCATATGCTTAAAATACTCTGCGGGATGAGTTAATTCTCTTATTCCCCTTATTTTGAGATCTACCAACTGAACAGCTACAAGAACTTAATTCAGTTGCAGCAGCTGAGTTCATACCATCATAAATTTATAGAAAAATATACACCTGTTTTCTTTTAAATTCATTTATGTTTCTTTCTTTTTTACTAAAGTGAGTCCCATAGCCTTAGGAATAACGCCTATGCTATACAGCGAATCAATACAATTGAGGTGTAATTTTTAAATCCTTTCAATTTCTTGCAAATACACTGCACACGGAGAATTTCACGTAATATCTGTTATTTTTTCCCAGAATGAGCAGATGACTATTATTTATTATAGTAATTAGTTTGATTTCAACCCTATCATAACTATTTGACAAGTTAAGTGCAGCATAGTGTTTAATTTCATTGAAAGTATACTCGCATTCTTGTCACCAGAGTTTTAGTAGACGTACATTTGTCGCAGATCAAGCCTCTAATGTGCATGATGTGCCTCCATGTACATTGCTCCATGCTGTGCAAGGTGTTGCCAGAGCATGGGAGTGTCACCGCAAAAACTATTTCCTACTGTTGGAGATCAGCTGGTTTTGGTGACACATCATTTCCGGAGACAAAGGAGTTAGTGGAAGATAACCTCCAATTTACAAACCCTCTGATTTACAAAGCTCAAATTTTTGGGTCCCTTCAACTTCGTAAAATAGAGGTTCTACTGTAAGTCAGTTCTTATGTGTGTGCATTATCTGTTTTTGGAAGTTAGCAATCCCATTTTCTTCTTAGAAATTACTAACAATGGCAGCTGTTGATAATTATGTAGTGATTGTGAATGTTATCTATTCACACCTGAATTGATGCTAAGCTGCTCATGAAAAAAGTTTTCTTTCGTCATGATGATGCTACCAGAAATGGGAATACCTTCACTTTGGCACTTGTACACAACCTTGTCCAGCTCATCGTTGCTATGACCGCATAAATTTCTCCTTTTAGAAATTCCAGCCATCAAATTGGATTCCTCAATAAACTGCAGAATTTCCTCTCAATCCCTTCATGTCCTGGTCAACTGTCCTGCAACATACTCTGCGCACAGTCTCGAAACACGCCACAACCTAATTATCCCAGCAACTACACTTTTTGCTGAAGAGAATGAGTTTTCACTTTCTCTTCAAGCCAACTACTGCTTCCAATATTGAATGAATAGCATAAAAATCAGACTATAATGCTAAAGTTTCCATTGCTCAACTAAACTTCATGCTCAATGCTATCATAAAGTAACAAGCAGTCAGTCCCTCGACACTGAAATATGCTGAGATCAACAGAGGTATCAGATTCTTAGTCTAGTGCCACTGTTGCCTAGCGTAACCCCTGAATCCTGTACGTACAATGAGCAATTTTTGATCAGTGTGCTATGCACACAGTGTGAACCTCTCTATCCCTCACAGGGTGGTGTGGGATGGACAGGTGGTGGTGTAGAACAACAATGTTGATGATGGCATTGAATCATTACCAGCAAATGTATACACACATGAGAAATAAGATACTTTTCTTTGAATGGAAAGTGTGATTTCATAGGCATGTATCTGTTAGGTTGATACAAAGTGAAACAGTGCTTTAAGGTAGCTTTTTAATGGCTAAATAACCATTATTGCAGCAGTGTGATGTAAAAATGAAGTTTACACAATTCTGTGCAACCTTCCTTTGCTTAGATACTTCTGTTGTTTAGATTTTGAGATTATTGATCTTCTACTGTGTTGTGAGTATTCACTGAGCTAATTGAGCTATTACTCTTCTAGCTAATGTAGCATGTACGAAATATAAGTAGCTAGGGCATGTAAGCATGCATCACTTTTTTTAAAAATCCTATCTTTCGCAAACCACCTCCTTATCAGAGCAATAACAACTGCCAACTTCAAAGGAACTAAGTACCTCAGACACAACCTTGCAGACCTTTTCCTTATTCGTGACTCCAGCCAAGGGAGACGCCAACTACCGGCTGAAAACGTAACCAGCGAGATGGTGAAGGGCTATATATTGCCATAGTAAATGATATCGCAAGCAGAGTCCATTCGAGGAAATGCAGTCCATTGTAGTGAAAATAACAGATTGTTCA
Organism: Platycnemis pennipes; assembly: GCA_933228895.1. NCBI lineage: Eukaryota > Metazoa > Arthropoda > Insecta > Odonata > Platycnemididae > Platycnemis > Platycnemis pennipes. The sequence continues at coordinate 113,612,873 of OW121846.1, forward strand.
TTTCTTAACATTTGTATCTAAAATGTAAAATATGTCTCCCATGGTGTAAACTTGAATCCTTCATCATGAATATGAATCTTAAAGCCGACGGTCAATGTGTTGTTTTGGTTCAATTCGTACCCTCGGCGAGGCCATGCATGCCGAGAATTTGGAAAAGAAAGAGGCTGTAAGAATAAGCGTCAAATAATGACATGTGGTGATGAAACACTACAATTATTGGAGGAACATGCAAACAGCTTCGTCTTCGCCTTAAAATTTCTAATGCGAATCAATTAATGTCACAACAATCAACCTTGCCAAAATATTTTATTTGATTCTTGTACTTTTTGAAAATGAGTCAGGGCCAAAGGCTGCTGAGCAATGTAAGCACTGAATAGAAAGAATTTGAGTTTAGTATTGATGAGAGAACTTGTAGGTATTTCAGCTCATCGTATATGATTTTCATCTACCCTTCAGAGAAGGTTGAGTTATACAATTGACATTTTTGTTTCCACCACAGTCTTTTCCATGGCTAATTCATTTCTTAACATTTGTATCTAAAATGTAAAATATGTCTTGTCTCACTTTTAATGTCAGGAAGTATTAATGCTCACATAGTTTTGGTATCTGGGTGACGCTTGTAAAACAAACAAACATAGCTATAAAATGCTTGGCTTGTGGGTACCCCTCGACTTCTTTGAAAAAAATTTGATTCCATTATATGCCTATTTAAATATTTTTGTAAGCAATAGCGATCTTTTTCAATGTGAAAATTAAACTTCTTGAGAGATATCCATTTTCAAATTTACCTATAGGGTAGTTCTTTTCCTGGCACAAATTTGGTTTGGTCTTCCTCCAAACATGAATACCAGACAATTGATAAAAACTTTCGCGGTCCATATCTAAGTGATATGGTTTATTTGGGTTGCTCCACCTTGTCGTAGTTGTCCATCTACATATTTCCTCCACTGCTGGAGGCCTCTTCTGGGTAGAATGTTCATTCTACCCTGAAGAGGCCTCTTAAGGCCGAAATAAACAGGGTGGCGATTGTCAGGGAAAACCGGGAAAACCTGGAATTGCCACGGAATTTTGAAAATGTGGAAAAGTCAGGGAATTCTCGTAACAGTCAGGGAGAAACTGGGATAGGAAATTTTTGTTATTTTTCTACCATTACGTTTACCAGGCAGTCTTTCCCGCCGTTTATTTCACCGAGAAATTTCACCAACTAAAACTAATGTCCGCCGCCAAAGTGCATAGAATAAGCCCCATCAAATCGTTGAACAGTCAGTTGTGAATCTTAGTTATTTAGTTTTGAATCAGTCGTACAATGTATCCCTTTTGTATATCCTTAATGCGATTTTTGCCTAGTAGTGTTAAAATTCATGATCACCATGTATTCCGCTCATCACAAGGAATCCGAGGCTATATCGTTCGGAAGATTTTACCTCGTGCTTTTTATGAACTTCCGAGACTCAGGTCGAGAGGTTGGAACACTATCTCGTTGTAAATGCGTGTTTGCAGTTCTAATAATGCGAGACGATGATTCTTAAAACGGTAATACAAGTACGATCACACGTGTAAATAAAATCTTACGTAAGATCATCTTCGATTTCCATACCCCCTTCGCGAGACCATAAGAAGAGTCCTCCTCCCCTCCCCACCTTTCTCGCTCGACGTAATTATTGAATGGCTCCTTTAGCTCCCTCTCGAAACAATTTAGTCAGGTCACAAACCACCTCAAATATGATATTCCTAAAAATGATACTGCCATTGCTTATTGCCTCTTGTTTTCGCTTGCAGTGGCGCGATTACATTTTTTGTTTATACAAATATTTTTACATTTGTAGTTCCCTCTTACAATCAAGGGGTTATGACCACGTTAATCAAAATGTTATTCGCTTATAAAGGTCTCTCGTGCCATCCGATTTTGTTCCAGTCCAACAACTTGGCTTTGGTTTGTATTTTTCACGCAGCTTAGTGATACCTGTGCCGGAGTCCGCCGGTAAATTGGCCATTAACTTTACTTCGATGCAGTTCCAGTAATATTCAACTTCCCAGAACTACCACGACACGCCACCTCTTCCTTGAAAATTAGACACTGTCAATTTGTAATTTTACCGAAGGAAACATACACGGCCACGGAAATACGAAACACGGATACGCGACCGCGAAAAATGTATTAAGTGTGTACAATTTGTGTGAGTGCTTCACTTGTGAAAGTTTAATATATTTTTTCATTCTCATAGCTTTTAATGTATTGATTTCAGCTTAACATTTGCTGAGTTTTGACGAAAATTTAATTCAGCAGAAATTAAATATTCCGATAGTAGGAGACCTTTTGGTGATTGGTCAGGGAAATTGGTAAAGCCATTGTGTAAAAGTCAGGGAATTTGAAAGTTGGTTATCAGTAGCCACCCTGATAAACCACATGTCTTATAAACAGAAATTATTTTAAAACCAAAATTATTTACATGCACTGTGACTTGGGCCTGAGGAAATGAAAGTGCAAACAAGGAAAACATGTTATCAAGGAACGTCCTAACAGAGTCCACTGTATTTTGATTAATGGTGGAGGGAACTAATAATAAGTTAAATAATATAATAAGATGATGGAATAGTACTCTATTGCTATGAGACTCTCAGTAATGTGTATGAGTGCCTGCAAATTATTGGTGCACTAGGGATTGTTACCATCTGTGAAGTAGTGAACATACAAATTCGAATCCATATCTATTACTTGAATTTAAAAAATGCATTTAATACACCCTCATTATAAAGTCTGTTTAATTCAAATGATGGGAGATAAATGTAAAGTGGCAGCCATGGTGGCAACTACAGCTATAATACTTAAATACCACCAAAGAACTTTAAGTGCAAACTAGGAGATGGAATTGATGGAGAAGAGATGTAGAAATCTACACAAACTAGGTGGAAAATAAACTGAAGGGATAATAATGCTATAAATTTCAAGATGATGTGAATATCAGCTGAAATGAATGGAGAAGTTGAAGCGAGAAGGAAGTGAAAAGATGAGATCAATGGTGTTTACCCCTTGATTGATCACCTCTTGTATGATCTCCACATATTTTTCATGATCTCTGTTTATCAATGAATGTTATCATTTCGTACCAGCCATTGATGATGCTGGCTCATTATACCAGTGCCTGCATCATCAACGGCCAGACACATGAAGTACCATTAACTATTGTGCCTTGTAAAACATAATGCGCCCCCACTAGTCTTTCTTTTCTCCTCCTGCACCCACCTTACCTCAACCCTTCTTAGCCTATCATTTCTCCATTCACTCTACGCTGGTCGAAGACCCATCAACGCAGGGAAATCCCTGTACCCAACCTAACACCGCTCCTTCCCCCTCTTTCCCTTCTCATCCCACTCCCAAAACACCCCTCTCCCTTCCAACAGATAGATGTTCTTACTGTCGTGCTCAACTTGTTATATAAAGAAGATCTATGCATGATCAGTCACCTGAAGATGTAACTACATTATGAAACCCTGGTCGTGCCTATTTAAATATGAAGTGAACCAAACAAAGTTTCATTCTTTTATTTTCCATTCAGTTTTGGGAATATAAGAGGATAATTCCTTAAGTATCTTCCAAAATATGTTAGGAAAAAGAAATTATTTGCAACGGGCTGTGTTAGGGCTGGCTGCTGGATGGAAACAGTGTGACCGCTGGCTGTTGAAGGAGGTGGCCTCTGAAAAGAGGGGAAATTTATATTGGTTACATGAGGAATATATTCGGTTCCAGGAAAAAGTGGTTGCTTAGGCAGGTTTCAGTGTAATAAAAGAAGGATAGTAAGTAGCATTGGAAATGTGATTCAAAAACTTAAGGGACTGACAAAGTAATAAGAAAAATTCATGAACCTGTTTGACTATGCAGCAACCACATGCTGTTTAGAAATGGCACCAAAGTCAATGAGGGATATGTCAACTTCTTTGTTTCCATTTCTGGATGCTAAGAAGTGGCCAAGCAAGTTGATTCACCCGAGTATACACTTAAATGAAAACAGTTCGCATGAAAAGTCTACGAGCAAAGTCACTTTACTTCATCTCTTGACTTGTGCATGAAAAAGAGCTGTAACTCATTAAAATTGTGATTATTTGGTTTATTCATTTGCATAATTAAATCCTCTTCACTAGCATAAGGTATGCTGTGTATTTACCTAACATATCCTGCTGGTTTTTTGTGCATATTTTTGTTGAATTATAACATCTTCTAGTTTCATATTAGGCTATGCATTTTTAAAATTTTCCTAGTTTGTGTTTTTATGTATCTCCCTTCAAGAGCATTGATTTGGTCCATAATGAGCTAAGTGTCAATGCAACATGTGTTGCTTGTTTTTGCCAAACATTCAAATTCTGCACAAACTGCATCCATATTAAGTAACATGCTTTGAGATTGATTGCTGTGGTTTATATTGTCTTAGAGATGACTATGAGCAGATAGTATATTTGTATTTATTTTTCATTTGCTTCAGGTGAGGCCAAGACCAGGTGCTGCTTCATGTCCATTTCAGTTGGTGGCCTACTGGAAGTGTGAAACAAAACATACGGATTTGAAAGTGGATTACAAGTACAACAGCCATGCCATGGCCTCACCCTCCCCTCTACTTAACTTGACTGTTGCAGTCCCTGTGGATGGTGGAGTGAAAAGCATGCAATCAAAGCCTGTGGGGCAGTGGTGTGTTATGATTTTTCTCTTTTGTCTCCTGTATTTTGAGCTGAGGATTCCATTGCTAGTGTAGTGTTCAGCATGGGGGGTAGTAACTTTGCTGTGGTAGCATTTTGGACTTCTGTGCTCTGAATTGCTTGCTGAACTTGCATGCTAAATGCTACTTGAACTACATTATTGGCTTTGAAAGAAAAGGATTTTCACTCTGATTTATTTCCTGTAACTTATTTTTATCAATACTTGGCTGTGAACAGGAAATGTGGAGACTGTTTAGGAAAGGTTTGAGTCAAACATTAGCTCTAGGTGTGTTGATGGTGAGTGATGTTGAAAGTAGTTCTGCCATGTCTCTTCATAAATACCCTCTTCATTATGATAGAAGATCTGTTTGGAAACTCTTCAAAAATATTAGTGTGCATGACACCAATCACATCCCTCTTACCACTCATACCAACAGTGTTAGACAATGAATACATGGGATCATTACTTATCAGTATTAATCTGTTGTACAGGTGTTGTCATGAAGTTATTATTAATCTTGTCAAATTTTTGTTACATGCAGTATTGCACATGTGCTTCAATGGCATTCAGAGGCATTGATTATGTTTGGCTTTGGTTTAGAAATGAGAATAGGTACTTTGTAAAAGATAGAAAAAGCCTGAGGAGGAATATATTGATTAATATAGCAAAAAGAAATTTCAGAACAAATGAAAAATGAAATTTAATGACATAGCTCCTTATTTATCCATGTATTTATCTAGTATGTGTTGTGTAGGGTGTGGCTGTAATTAAATTCGTATTGAAATCAGTATACAGCAGAAGCCTGTTATGGTAAGTATGGCATATAGCGAGAATCTCACAATAATGAGTGATTGGCAGTGTATCATCTAAAGGCCCATGGTTAAGATGTAAAAGTAAATGGATATAGCGAGGCCAAGAAGATCCTGCCTCGGTGTACACTCTGTATTGCGAGCGATATTTCTTGAGGGAGATGTACTGCAAAGTACAAATTAATGCATGATATTTATCTGTGGCAGCATTATTAGTCTACTACAGCTTAGAATACAAGATTAGTGCCATCTCTACATTATTTAAAGTCCAATCAAGTCCATGCACTGACAATTTATGGCCCACCCAGGTGTGCCCTTCATTGCTCGCACTTTCAGTTGTATTTTGTTAAGCCAAGTTCACATAGGAGCGGATTGGGTGGAAGAGGGACAAGAGGAAAAGCCTCTAGACTATCACACAACAGGGGAGAGCGGTGGTGAGGGTAAGGGGCATAGTTCAGCCCGCCTGTCTTCAGTATTTCACAGGAGTTACCTCCATTCGCTCTAGATCCTCCAGATGGCAGCAGTAGTACTACACACTATGTCCGACACACACACGCTACCGATAAAGACATGTGCTGGCGTAAATAAATACTCTCTGCAACTAATTTTCGAGAGGCAACTGAATGTGAATTTTAGGAATGCTAGGAATAATTATGCAAGAAATATTTTCGACAGCCGAAAAATGCATATTTTGGCGAATCATTGCAACAACTTTCCTAACCAATGGACTTACTGGTTAACACTGGAAGACTATAGAAAAGCATAAATTATTATTTTGGAAGATATAATTTGCAAAATCATCTATAAATATGCAGTTGTGCACGAAAATGGCTCTTCTACCTGTTTCTAATAGCATGGTAACGAAAGAGAAACGGAAAGTAATAACAACTGTGGGATTGAGAGGCTTAATCCATAACCTTTGGATATAACAAGCACTTGCTATAGCGAGTGATTTTCCAGCCATTGTGAGCATTATACCGAGCTTCCATTGTATTATTGAAGATCACAGACATAAGGTAGAGGAAAAGTGACTTCACATTTGAGTCACTTCTTGCCAACATGCTCGACATGTGAAAACATCAATCGAAAAGAATCATTTGTGCATTCAAATAATTTTTGCTAGTGTATTTTGCCTGCATGAGAAAGCTTGAATCTGATTTTATTGTGTCCAACTCCATTTGGTCACCAAACTTCCTTGTTGCATTGTTGATGCCTGTTGGTGCTGACTGGAGCCAGTAAGCATAAATGTGTTCGCAAAGTGCTCATTTCAGCAACTTTTGCAGCGTGGATAACAAGCTCAGGAAAGAATGAATCTAATGAAGGCTGCATCTTCTGGGTTTCACCACATAGTCATTTAGATGACCACAGTTTTGGCTGCATTCCAGCTGGAGACACCTGTTGGAATGCAGCTGAAACTGTGGTCATCTCTACAATTGTGCCATAAACCTGGAAGACGTAGCCTTCTACCAACAGCCAGGATGTCTACCAACCTTGAAAACTGGGAAAGAGGTGGGAATTTAATTTGGGCATTGAAAATAAGGATTTAGATGGTAATTTTGTGCACCAACCTTGAATTTTAAAAACTTTGATGAAATCATCATTCCAGCATGGAGTAAGTTTTGATAATTGATTGGCATCTTTTAATTTGAAAATTTGGCTTTAATTATTTGTATACCAACTCATAGTATAGAAATAGTTGCATAATTCATGAACACTAAATAGAAATTTGCTGTGTTAACTTTAGAAATGTACCTAATGATGTACCTGATGGCATAGTGAATGTTCTTGATTCACTTAAAGTCGTTGTAGAGGAAGATTTTCTTTGCTTTCAGTGACTTGATTGCTATGTGTATGCAAAATGGAAAATTAGGTATTTGAAAGTAAATTTTCCCTTTTTCATTGCTTGACAGAAAACATTTTTCATTAAATTTTCATTTCTCATGTTGGCTATGCAACCATTATCAATAAGAAAATAGGGTTACTTTTTATGAAGGTTAATTTATTGTGGAGACGCAGAGAAAAAGCCTGTCTTGAGAAATGAAAAATTGTAGTACCAGATTGCAGACTGCTGATCGGATATTTTGTGACATCTTCCTATAAAATTTCTGGATTATTCCCTGGTTTGTTATGTTTTATTTGAAATTCCGTATCTTAATTTTGTGAATCCCCAATATCGTAGATGTTTTCTTGAAGATGCATTTTTGAATTTTGTCCTCAACAATAGCATATGAACACTTCTATTGTTAAATTTAATCTTGATTTTTGTTGGATTTCGCTGTTTGTTGTATGCTATTGATAGTTAATATGTACTCTGTGAAAATGACTATCACTATGCTACATATTTGTTACTACACAAGTTGAAGATTCGAACCTTGAAAATTAGTTAATGAGCCTTGAAAAGATCTTTTGTTTTCAACTTTGGTAGACACACTGGAGGTATTCATGTTGAGGACATATAGAGGTGATCCACCAAGAGAGGATGATTTGTGCAATGGGTGTGGGGAAAGGCATGGGACCTGTCGCTCTTTGGTAGGGACTACAAAAGGCATATGGGTCATGTTGATTTGGGGGCAGAATGGGTACAAGTTACGAGATAACTCGCCACAGCTGGAAGTGGGCAAAATAGCTATTTGGCCATCTTATGAAAGCCACAGTTATCAACAGCTGCATCCCCCTTAGCTCCTTAGCTAGGAAAATGACTCGCTGGCAATTTTGGCCAACCTTGGTCTTATCAAGGCTGGGCCATCAGCACTTCCCACCCACCCACCCCTCTCAAAGGGGAAGGCGGAGAAGCGTGAGTGGGTCGAAGCTAAGGTGCTTGGATGCAAAACTTAATAAACTCTGGCTGGTCAAGAGGAATCAGTGAAGATGCAGTGTTTGCTCCGAGAAGGGGAAATTCACTCCACTGTGACAGCATGCACAATGTGCAATGTGGGTCTCTGTGCATATAATTGTTTTGAGGATTACCTCTCAAAGCTGTGAGTAGTGTAAATAATATTACAGTGAGAAATGGTGTCATTTATGTTGGTATTTATTACAAATTTAAATAAAAATGGATTATGAAGCAAATTATTTCTGTTCTTTATCCCAAAGCAATTACGAATTCAAATCTGAACTACAGTGGTCTCTTGTAAGGACATTCTTTGAAAACATGTGTTCCTTGTTTGCACATTCATTTCCTCAGCCCTGAGTCACAGTGCATGTAAATAATTCTGGTTATCTCATTTTAACGAACACAAAAACAAATTTATCCCAGGAAAAGAACTACCTTATAGGTTAATTTGACACTGGATACCTCTCAAGAGGTTTTATCAATTAGTAGTATTGTGGTAGTATAGTTATTATAAATTGTATACATTCCTGCTTGTATTTCATCAATATCCCCTTTCGTTTGTGCATTTTGTATTGTCCTCATGACCTCCAAAGTGATGTTACCCTCTGTGACTCAAAAAAAAAATTTTAACTTGTGCTGCAAAAATGCCTCAAAAGTATTAATTTAAAAATCTGAAACCTGTATTGAACCGAGGTCAAAATTATCTCTATACTAATATGCTCTCTATTAGTATTGCTTCTTCCATTTTTGGGATGTAAAGCCTCAAACTTGACTCTGTATGCTTTTTGTGCTGACTCTATAAGCAAAACGTTGTCTGGCTATTATTGTGGTAGTTAATTATTGAATTCGTCAATATTAGGCTTCATATGTATTTTTTGGGGGGCATAATAAGTGTAAATGAAACTTACAGTAAACACCAGCTATCTACAGAAGGAACTAAAACAAGCATCCAGCATATTGTTCCCCCGTAGGTCGTGCAACTCACAAATATTACTTCACCTTGTCCGGAAAGGCCTAACAACTGTTTAGCATGTTTTCCTCATTATTACGTTCAGGATGTTGGGTCCCTACATAAACTCACTGACAAGAGTATATAATTCATTGTAGAGAGACAAAAATAAGCTAACCATGCATGTTTTAGTTCGAAAAATTTATTTCAACGTGAAGAAGTTGAGTATGCGTGCATCAATAGTGCCTCTTAAATAAAAAAGAAATTTGTTTTAAGAAGGAAACAGAATGTCATATTGAAGTGAAAATATGTGGGTTTCATCCTGAGTAAAGCAAACAGATTTTAGGTTGATAAAAATAATCAATTCACATTAATGGGCGTATTATTTTATGGCAATAGTTGATAAGTTCATGACAAATACCATTGGGGATAATTTATGAAAATAGCATTCTAGAAAAATACTTGTAACAAGGTACTTAGGGTGTAAATAAGAGAGTTTAGCCAGAGTCTGTCAGCATAGGTAACTTGTGTGATGCCAAATCAAGAAATTGTGGCTTGGGGTATTAGTGGAAGTACTCAATAGTTTCTCATGTCACATGCATTAAAGCATAATGTGTGCATGGATTACTCATTTACAGTTTAGACTCAGACAAAAAAATATTGATTATTAATCATGTGATTTTACAGAATGGACAGCAAATTAAGCACAAAAATGATGAACTGTAATTTAACATTTTATCAGTATCTATGTGAAAATTAATTTTTTTATTTCTATGTCTAAAATTACATTAAAAATTACAGGCATGAGTGATATTTTGCTTTCAACTTTGTTATCAATGCAGACATCTAGGTTGCATTTCTATTATTTGACTGCTATTTTTTCCATTTAACATTTCAGGGTTGCTGAAACTCATCGGGCAATTTGGAAATTTACAGAGCTTTCTCAACACAGTGAAAATTTGGGTGTTGGCTCTCTAAGAGCCAGGTTTGAGGTTGCAAATGGACCAAGCTCTCAGGGAACTATAGCAACTCAATTCAATTGTGAAGGCACTACCTTGTCTGGAGCTGAGTTTGAATTGGTTGGGCAAGGTTATAGGCTTTCCTTAGTTAAACGGAGATTTGTTTCTGGTGAGTAGCAGTAGATCTTTCCTCTGTGTCATTGTGAAATTACCTTGATGTATCAAATTTATAGTTGCAACAATATTAATTGATCCTTCCAAGTTTATACATATTTCACTTCAATGAGTCCTCTTATGATAATTCTGTTTTTTTAACAACTGTTAAGTACACAGTATCAGTATTAGCAGGTGTTGCTAAAACTCCCATTCTGGTTCCATTTTCCTAACTTCATGTTAGGGTAGCAGTTGCTACGACCCCTAGCAACAGGTAAATAACAAAATTGTATTCCCATTTAATGTAGTATAAGCTAACTCATTGCTGTGGCCAATCTGCATATCTTTGACATTAAGGTAACTACAGTGCTAATTACAACATTAATTAGATGGGACAATATGTCAAACATGATTTTGAAGCCCCAAAAACCAACACTAATATGGTGAGAGTAGTTCCGAGTTGTTAAATAATTATTTGAAATTTTCACCAACAATTTCTTTATCAACTGCATAAATTGAAAATCATGTAGTTGATACAATTTGTTATTATTTTGATGGGATAGTGTCACCCACGTTTGGCCATTTGTGAATGCATGATTCTAGATTAAGTTTTAAGTTTTTTTTGGTTTCATTGTTTGATCTCCTGGATGTTATATAGCCCACAATTTCTGTAAGAGATTTAACAGCCATGTTTTTCCAGTATTTACAATTCCATTTGGCTTAGTGTGAAATGCAATAGAAACTCGAAATTACATTGTCAACAGGACAGGAAAAAAAGTCGTTATATCAAATATGGTATGAACAAGTATTCTTCATCAGCATCGAGATGATGGTTTCCTGAAATATATGCAATCTTGCAATGTCCCTGCATGATTTACGGAGTTATAATTCATGAATGTATCTTTAAATGTGTATTCAAGCCAACAGGGTTCATAAAGTTATACATAACTAACTTGTTCCTTTTTTGCAATGAGTCACAGATTAGGCAATCCAGTGTCTTACTAAAATTTTTGTGCACTTTGGGCTAGGCCTATGAAGCTCCATTGGTGCATTTTTCTATTTTAATTTAATCTCTACTGAAAAACTTGTAATGTAAGCTTGAGCAATGTATTTATATTTTTAAGCTGGAATTGATGCATGCATATGCAATGGAAGTGTGAGATTTGCGCATTCATTGAAACTAGATGCTGCTCCGGATGGAAAATTTAGAGGAATAAATTTCCGCTAGAAGAAAATCTTACGCTCCTCATCAGGCATAATACACTAGACCTAAATTAAACTAAAGCAGTGAAATGATTCTCCCATGGATGCTATGTCAATCACTTGTTTTGTACAAATAATGATATGCCCGTTATTCTCCCCTGGATTCAGCTCATCTTAGGGTGGTTATTTCCAAGATGAAGGCTCTAAAATAAGAGCTTAAAAAGGAGTTCAGCTTAATGTTTATCTCCTTTCAAAATTAGATTGTGCAAGTCACACAATTCAACGGTGAAGGCATGATAATTTCCTTTACACTTCTTCAGCTACTAATGATGGTAACATTATAAATCAATAATTTGTTTTTCACTATGCTCTGCAAAATCATCAGTTGTGACTCTATTGAAATAAGGTCGCCTGCTCCTCATCCACTAAATTTCAGGCATCATTTAAAGTTTTGATATTCTATAAATCGTGGAATATATTTGTGTATCATTCTTCCTCTGCATCCCATCTAGCTAGGAGATTTTTGTCTGAGCATTGAAGCTCCAATTTCAGCCACGCATAAAGACTGAATCGGATGTATTACCCTTCGTTACCATATTACCCATCACTGAGGGGATTACTCCATTCACCCTCACAAAAATAGCTACAAGACCCATGGTCTGGAGTGTCTTATGTCACTTGGGAGGTTGATCCAGCTAGAATTCAAGGCCAAGGGATGTGCGCAGAAAATAAACATTGAAAGAATCATATCCTTATGCAGCGTAGTCACATCTTATCTTCCTCCTGCCCTACCTCAACAAACTACGTCTGCGGAGAGGGATGACAAGACACTGGAGAGTGGGATCTTTTATCATAAATGAAGATATGCTCGCAAAGCAATATTTGAGCGTATCAGACCCCTTGCGAAGGGGGCACTTCAAGGGGCCTAAAGGTGGGGATGTGAGGCCTGCAGAGCCAGTGGGGGACACTGCACCTGTTGAGCGAATGGGAGGAGGGGGGTCACGAAGGGGCCTTATCCTGGTTGGGTACCAACTAACTCCCACCCCTGATGTCCTCCGATAACTCAAGGGAGAAATGAAAATGCCTCCTAATGGACTAGGATTCTGATGAGGCATTCTGCTCCCTTTCCGACTGCGTGAATTTAGGTTTCTCATAGGATGGTACTACTTATCATCTAGTCTTATGTATGTCTTTAACAAGGATAAGGCTACTAAACCCTTATCAGATTCTTTATCTCTCAGCAGGAATGCAGCTGAAAAGCTATCTTTTAGGATATTTTTCAATCACTGGATTGGAGCAAAAGGCGAGAAAGGCACACTATCACAAAATAAATATATATGGGTCATTCCACCTCAATTCAACAAATGTTTGACCCTTAGGGTCTCAGATTTTGATAAAAATTGGTGTATGGGAACAAAATCAACTCAAACTGAATATCCTCACACAGTTTCGTGAAAAAAAATTTTTTGAGCGAATTATGCGTTTTAATTTTTTCGCGTGTTTGCAAAAATCCGAGCCTTTGTTGCCAACAATCATATTATCACTTATATCTCCGCTTGTAATTGTCATACAGCAATGATTAATAGCTCTTTTTAAAGCTAAATCTTTATTGAATGCAAATATATCAAGAAAAAATTATTTTCTTCTAAACCCTATTGTTGTTAATTACTAATGTTCAAAAAATTGTTAATAAACTTTTCTCAAATACTCCATCTCAGAATCGGCCAAAACTTTTTTTCCGTAATCTAAACATACCCAGCTAACTATTCCAAAAATAAAATTTAGTGGCAATTCATAAATGCGTTTTTTATAAATATTTAAACATTTACAATCTTCTCTCGCGCGGCCCGTCGGCACCCCCCCTTGGAATACATGCAGCGGACACGCGATGCAAGCCTAAAAATTTCCTAATTGCTCAAGGTCGTGGCTATATGAGATAAAAATATATTATAAACTATAAATGTTAACAACGATTGTTATTTGTTCTTTCACTTCTCGAGCTAAATACTGAGTTGATCCAAATTTCTCTTGAATTTTTGCCACACTCCAGCTTTTAGGCAGTGTAGACAGGACTAAAATTTTTTCACCGTAGGAATTAGCTTCAGCAAATTTTTCCTTGAGTTGACTTAGCATTTCACACCCTACTAACCATTACGGACCGAAGGAAGTTTTTGCTTTTCCCCATACATTCCCAATTGCTCTTCGATAAACAGAAGTAATTTTATGAATTTTTCTTTAGAGTTTTTTCTACTTCTCAATTTTTTTCTATTTGCTGGTGATGTACCGATTTCGGATAAACTCGAGTAGATTTTTTCTAGTACAGATTGACGAGGTGAATAAGGTGCACCATCTCCTCTCCTTGTGAGTCACTGTCATTACTGGAGTTGTTTGTAGGTAGGGATAATGAGCCTCCACAAATTGCAAACCAGAAGGCCCCAGTTGTGACAGTACTGCTTCTGCAGCCACAAGCTGCTCAGGAACGTCTTCTTGATGACTGATGGGAGACCTTGGTGTGTCACCTTTCGCGACTCCCTTATTCAGAAGTTCTCTGCACTGACGACACATTTTTCTGCCCTCGACCAAAGACATTGCTCTGGTGCTGAAAATTTTCGATTTGTAATATTTGGCAGTAATTGTATATAAATTAGCACTACAGATAATGCAATGCAGTTTCAGTCAATTACAACACTGTTTTTGACGCTTTGAATAGAAAGCAATAAACGGTTTTTCATTGTTAACGCACACGGTTTCCACTTTGGCACCACTTCTATCCTCGATGAGCTGCAGATCTCTTTGATATATTTAAAGACACTGTCTCGCGAACACTTTTCTCCTCTCACTGCGCCGATGGAGCAAATTTTGACACAATTTTGACAATTAGTTTAAAAAAATATTTACGAGAAAAAAGAGAAGGCAGACAGCTTTTGAATAAGGAGATGCACACGCGGTGTCGGACCAAAAAAAACTGAGACTTCTTCGGTGAATAAACGCGGCTGTCAACAAAAACATGTCCAGCTAGATGGTCTTCCTTCAAGCTTTAAGGCACATACCGCAATGGGAGGAATTGGCTACCAACGGTGTCATAAAAATAGGGTTCTGAAAGGAAGTGGAAAGGTTTTTACCCTCTTCCCCTAATCCGTAGGTGCCATTAAATATTTCTTTTTAGAGAGAGCTACGTTTACGGAAAAAGTCTCAATGCACGAAAAGCCACTGCTGCAGGCTCTCGACTCGAATTGAAAATGAAATGTTTTTGCATGGATAAAAAATATTTTAACACTAAAATTGGAGTTTGCAGTAAATTTGTCAATAGAGATAAAAATAGTGAGATAGCAAAAACGAAGAAATGTTTCTGCTAGAACAAATGACGCAAAAATTCCATTATTTTAATTTATTTTCATTTCATTTCATCAATGAATTATATTTGAAGATTCTTAAAAAGTTTCTTCATATTAATTGTCACAGATTTTTAGCTCAAATAAAAGTTAATCTGCCTCGAAACTTAAGTGGGGCTCAATGGAAAATTTCTCTGCAAACATCCATTCAACATAACAAATAACAATTGTTGTTAACATTTATAGTTTATAATATATTTTTATCTCATATAGCCACGACCTTGAGCAATTAGGAAATTTTTAGGCTTGCATCGCGTGTCCGCTGCATGTATTCCAAGGGGGGAGCCGATGGGCCGCGTGAGAGAAGATTGTAAATGTTTAAATATTTATAAAAAAACGCATTTAAGAATTGCCACTAAATTTTATTTTTGGAATAGTTAGCTGGGTATGTTTAAATTACGGAAAAAAGTTTTGGCCGATTCTGAGATGGAGTATTTGAGAAAGGTTTACTAAAAATTTTTTGAACATTAGTAATTAACAACAATAGGGTTTAGAAGAAAATAATTTTTTCTTGATATATTTGCATTCAATAAAGATTTAGCTTTAAAAAGAGCTATTAATCATTGTTGTATGACAATTACAAGTGACGATATAAGTGATAATATGATTTAAGGCTCGGATTTTTGCTAAAAATGCGAAAAAATTAAAACATGCATAATTCGCTCAAAAAATTTGTTTTTCAGGAAACTGTGTGAGGGTATTCAGTTTGAGTTGATTTTGTTCCCATACACCAATTTTTATCAAAATCTGAGACCCTAAGGGACAAACGTTTGTTGAATTGAGGTGGAATGACCCATATGTGAGAATGTAAGTTTTTTACAATTGATTATGCATCTGTCCAGAACAAAACATCATTTAGAATGAATGTGCAACAAACTAAGTATGCACTAAGCGAACTCGTATTTTCTCTGATTTCCATGGCTGTTTGCGACGGAAGAAGGGAAGGGCAATACTTGCGAAGAGGATATCCTTCCTCTATGACCACATTGAAATACTCAGGACGGTAAATGAAATCTGATTGAAAAAGGATCTGATGCTTTCCTGGCATATGCTGGTAGTGAAGGCTGCTCGGGTGCTCCACCGAGTAATCTCCTCCTTGGCTGCCGACGTTTCGGGGTACGAGTCGTACTCCATCATCAGGGCTGAATGTCGTGATTCGGAAAGTGGCCGCCTTATGTAGTGGTGTCGGGGTCTCAAGTTCCCTCTGATTGGTCCTTGGTTTTAGCCAATCGGATGCTTCGTAGGATAGGTCGCCAGGTGTTGCTAAGGGAGTAGCCGCCGTCTCTATTGATGCTATTCTCCGCAAGCCGGATCTCTATGGCCTCCTTCGTAATCCTTTCCCAGTATTTCTTTTCTCGAGAGACAATCTTCACCTCGTCCCAATGGATAGCATGGTTTTTGTTGATGCTATGTTCGGCCACCGCAGATTTTTCAGGTTGACATAGCCTGAAATGCCTTTTATGCTCTTTGATTCTCGTGGCAATTGTCCTACCAGTTTCCCCCAAGTAAATATCTCCGTATTCACAGGGAATCTGGTATATACCGTGAGTCACGAGGCCACAGGGATCCTTCGCTCTAACTAATTGGTCCCTTAGCTTGGTGCATGGCCGGAAGAAGGATTCGATTCCATGTCTCTTCAAAATTCTGGATATTTTGCCGGAAACTGTAGACACGTATGGTATTCCGGCCCTTGCCACCGGGTCCTGGCGTTCTTTATCCTCCTGGGCGCCTTCTCGAACGCTGAAGGCCCTTTTAAGGGCCCAAGATATCTCCTCCTTGTTGTAGCCATTCCGGCGGAAGGTTTTTTTGAGATGATTAATCTCCTGCGCTCGGCTCTCCGAGTCTGGTATGGCCCTCGCTCGGTGGAATAGCGTGGACAAAACCGATCTTCTTTGGGAGGGAGGATGATGATTGCGTCCATTCAGGTAAAGGTCGGTGTGCGTCGGTTTTCGGTAGACGCTGTGTCCAAGTCTACCGTCTTTCTGGCGGTGGATCAGGATGTCGAGGAAAGGTATCCGGTTGTTTTTCTCTATCTCCATGGTGAAGAGAATATTGGGGTGCTGGCTGTTCATATGGTCCAGGAAATGCTTTAGTTCGTCCGCTCCATGTGGCCAAATGATGAAGGTATCGTCCACATAGCGGAAAAAACACTTCGGTCCAAGTGGAGCCGAAGAAAGTGCTTTTTCCTCAAAGTATTCCATGTAGAAGTTCGCGATCACCGGAGACAGCGGAGATCCCATGGCGACTCCATCTCGTCGCTCAAAAAACTGACCGTCGCAGTTAAAGTAGGTGGATGTCAAAACGTGGTGAAATAGATTCACCACGGCAGCCATGGAGGAGATTACCCGGTGGAGCACCCGAGCACCCTTCACTACCTGAAATCTGATTCTTTGAATGATAACTATTGTCAGCAGGAATAATTAGGCTGTGGAGTTAGGTTTGGTAATCAGTCTGTAATGTGTATGGAGAAAAAAGCTTTCTTGTGTGATATCCATGACCATATTTACTGCTCGAATGCCAAAGCATCTCCTCCGATGCCTGTCAAAACATTTTTGGGAGCACACGTGCAGTAAATGATTTCTGTATCTAATATACCCCTAATGGATTTATGTTTTTTGAAGGTTTTTTTACGTTTTTTTGACTCGTTGGTAACACTGGACTTGTGGCAACAAAGCCAAATGCATTTTTAGTCATATTGGTGCCATATTTTACGTACTGCTTAGCTTATGATTATAGTCATCCTTAGTATTTTAGCATTGAAAAGACTAAGTATTGTCGTCTAAGAAATTCACATTTCACGCATAATGTGTGTGCCAATGATGGTAGATTAGCACCCTTACTTGGGCAAGGAGTGTCTGAAAAATGTTGCTATGATATATCATTATTCATAAAAACGAGTAAATTTTTCACGCTAGGACCACGACCCAATGTTTGTAATTTCAAAACTTCTTTATTTAATGATTTCGAGGACTTTAACATGCATTTAGTTACCCTTTTGGTTGAGACAGAAGATTTTGCTTCGTAAAATCACAAAATCGTAATTTCAAGGATCGTAATTTTGAGTTTCTACTGTATTACTGTCAAATTAACTGAATATGAGATTGCTAGTAAGGTGATCTGAGGTATGTGCACAGCCCAAAATACAAATTCCATGCCATAAGAGGGAATGGGCACCCCGTTAGTGCTGATGATGAGTGTTTATCTGCCTTATCCTATTCCTATTGGGGAATTGGTAGAATCATTACCCTAGAGAAATAAGCTAATTTTTCCTTTTATTATGGTCATCAGCTTGAATTGCTTTTAAGTGTTTTTTTTTAAATTTTAATGATAGAATTTGATGCCATCTATAACTTTTATTATGTCTTTAACTCCTTGTTTTCAATATGCATTGTTATATTCTATTTGAACCTTATTTTAGGAAAATATATCTGTGATGGAGACCCAGACCCAAAATACAGGTATGCTGCTCCACCAGCGGTCTCAGACTGTTAACGTAGGCATTGGGTTTGTGTAGCTGAAGGAAATTTGAGATGTGTGTATGTCTCTTTGGAGGGACTCAAATGAGACACTTCCAATGACTCCGTGGTGATGTCTGGACTACGGAATGAACGAGCTTTGTAGAGTGACTGGCTTGTGACAGGGATAGGATTTGGTGCTCTGGAAGTGCCCTTGCTTTTTGTCAATAGTGTATTTATTATTTTTATAGGTAAAATGCAAGGATTTCTGATGAGTAATTACATTTTATAAACAATTAAATGTTTTTATCTGTTCGTCATGAATAGCTACTCATCAGTGTCAATCATGACCTGTTTTTGTCTAATTTTATTTTATCTAAGGATTTTTAATGGCAGTTATTCTTGGCTACATATCCTAATAAGAAATTATTGAAACAGATATTTGTACCTTATCAGCAAGTCATGAATTTTCCACTTTTGTAATATATTTAATTCTGTTATTGGCCTTATATTATTGTAAATGTCTTTGGCCATTGTCAAACTATAGTATTTTGTTGATAACATGTATTACTAATTTATTTTCACACATCATTACATATGTAAATTGTTAACTGTTTAAAAAATGTATTTGCATTCCTGGTAGCTCAGGCTAAATATTTTTGTAATAGTTTACATATGTTTCAAAATATCTATACATTCGAATAATGGCAATTTTCCAAATATTATTTTATTATTGCTTGCCATCCCTTTGTTGAAAATTGGCAGTAATTTAGTTATTAAACTCATATAATGATTGAATTTTATAATTGTATATTAATAGCATCTTATAAAATTATTGTTACAACTGTATATAATTGCATGCTAAGCTTTTTTCCAGATATGGTAGATATTGTCTTTATGAATCTGAAAATGAAAATTCTGCACTTTATTGGTGCATAAATTGCATTTGTGTAACAATTACAAATCAGCTGACTTATTGATGGTTTCAAGTGATTATTGCAAGGACACCCCTTTGCCTGCATTGAATGAAATTCATTGAATTAAGTTCTGTTTGATCTTTTAAAGCAGCTGCTAGTTTTCTTGGTTTTTTGTTGTTGATCATAATTTTGTTCGCATACTGTATACCTGCAGGTAGATACACGTGCATACAGACACATGTATGGATGATCTCTTATTTGGAATTCAAAACAAAAGTGTGAATAACTAAGTGTTATTTTACAAACATTTTTGTGAACCTTATTTTTCATGTCATGTGGTCACAATAACGGCTACTTAGCCATTAAAAAAAGATGCCTTAGGTCTGTTTGGCTGTTTATGTCAACCCTGTGGGTTGCCAGTCGATGATATCATGCTTATCATCTAAGAAGAGTATCTTAATTAATAGTCTCCCTCTTTTTACCTGATCTTAGTATTTGTAACAAAGGATGCTAGAATAGTTTTCTACTGAATACTTCAGGCTGTGCGTATGTCCATCATTCATGCACATCTATTAATATAGTTGAAGTCCTATGTAAATTCCTTATGTATGAGGCATTTTTACAAAAGTATGGACCAAATTGTCATTAAGTCGGAACTAGTGAAGTCAAAGATAAACTGATTGAATACATTAGTACAATTTTACTTCATTTTTATTCTAAGTCTCATATGTGTAAAAGTTGTTTTAGAATCTGGCACCAGGCATTTTATCATGCCTTAAGATTGAAATTATAAGGCCTCGGACATGAACCAGGTATCTACTGAGAAAGGGAAGTTGGAGCTCGATTGGAATTTCTGTCGGAGGCATATTTTAGAAATGTTGTGTGAAAGTGAAAAATTCTCAAAGAATAAAATAAATATTTTGTTCCGGGTTCATTTCATGGTACACTCCATTTCATGTAGTTGGGTGGATGTTGATGAATGTTAGTGTGCCAAATGTTCTGTCCTTCATGTTAGCCTGAAGAAGTATTCTAAAATTACCATTGTTAGACCATGTGCTGTTATAACTTCGGTAAGAAAATTTTGGCAATAATTTTAATGTTTTTAAAATCCCTAAGAAATCTATGGTTCATGTCCAGGCTAAGTTGAAATACATTTTCCTCAAATCTGGCTGCCTCCTATGGTCCCAATATTTTTTGAATGAGAAAATATAAGGGATAAAAAAAGGCATCCTTTATATATCATCTCAATATTACCATCGCAATACTTTTGTGTGCTCACTAAGTATTATTTGTATCTTTATTGTTATTTGAACAAAGATTTAATTTATAATGTATCTTTCTCCCAATGTAATGGAGGACTGGATCCCATTTATGTCGACAGTGCATCGTAACTGGTGGCCCGACCCCCTGAAGCTTTATGTATGTGGGCAGATGATGTGCGGACAGCCCCTTGTACAAAAATCCATGTGCAATTGAAGCTGCCTATAAATGGTACTTCTACTGCCGTACCGCCACAACTTATTATTCAAATGTGTGCATTCGATGCTTCGTTAAAGATTCAGACTTCTAGGAAATAAAGTATGGTATAACCTGGAATATTTTCAATTATCACCTCACCATTGAATAGTACAAGCAACCATGAGGCCGAAGTGCCTTTCCAGAAAGCTCACCCATATCATCCATTCTTTTGGTCACAAGGTGAACTGAATTGGAGAAACTTGAAGGATTGCTATATCAACCAATACTTACAAAAATCTTCGACTTGCACTTTGCCAGCCATCTGAACGTTTCTTCAATGTAACTATTCTCCCACCGTTGTAACATAACCCCTTTTTCACATTCATCCCCCTATGAGAGGGAAAAGCTCTGGAGGCTGTTTAACATGATCATTGAAATTGTGTTGGCTGGTTCAAGAAAAATTGCATAGTGTTGGGCTTGTGAGGAAATTAACGCAACTGTGTGAACGCTTGTGTCCCTAATGAAACCTGTTCTCATGACAGATAGGGTTTATTTTTCTTTGCACATAAAGCATTATATTGGTGCGTCAAGGGGGCTGTACACATGGCTTTAGAAGGCCATTGTGGAGGCTTATACTGTTGTCAATAGTGACTTAATTGATGTAGCTGAAATAGGAAGTTTGTATCTTCATAGAAAAAGCATTTCTTTTTGACTTTATTGCATATTTAAGGTATTTTAGTACACAAACTTTTAAGGGCTGTTATTTCCCTAATACCTCTCTTTATGCCTCTGTAAGAGTTGCCGTGAAAACAGCTTTAGCATGTTCTCTGAATTCATCTGAAAGATTTTCCACACACAGCAAGTAAGATTGCAGCAGCGTTGCATTAAGTCTTAACCATCTTAGTGCGGTGGGCCAATATATTGGCTTTTGCATCGGGTGAAAAGTGCGGTGGGCCAGTATATCAGCCCAATATCAATATATTGTTCAAATTTATGGCAATAACATTTATTTTTCAGTCACTTTTAAAAAATGTTGCCATTATTAGTTCAACTTAAGTAATGTAAAAAATAGCCTCATTTGGATATTTATAACAATAGCTTCATAATGTTTTTTTCCTTATGTGCTACACTTAATTAAATTAACCTCTGCATTTGTCACTAGTACCCTAGAAGAAAGGTTAACACTAAGAGGTTTAAAGAACCTTAACTATGTTGCCAAGGCTGCTACAATGATGTGGCAGCATTGAAAGCAAGGAGTGTAGAGAACTGCATTATTGGATTAAAAGAATAAGGTTTCAATGGCGATGTTACTTAAGGCTATGGCAATGCTGTTTCTGCAACCTTTCTTTTGTGCATCTTAGCACCTGTATCATTACTGTGCACAGTCAAGCCCACTTATATCAAAACCCGTTTCAGCGCAGTTCCTGTTATAACCTATTATCCGTAAAAAATGGTCATTTTATCATGTTATAAATCCCACTATTAACAAACTTTTATTAATCGGTGGTCCGTTTTTTTGGGCAATTGGTAACCCATTTCTTTCCGTACTGCCCCCCAGTTGTTTTTAACATATTTTGAGTATCGTCTGCAAGCTAAACTCAAACGAAGGCGTACATCTGATAATTTTCGACCATAAATACGCCCGCCCACCCCTTACTCTGGCTCCAATGAACGCACACCACGAAAGCCGTCGACGCTCCGTGATTACGGTCGAGTCAGGGTGGTCCGATGACAGGTATAAGGGTTGAGTGAGAGGTCGGGGTCAAGGTTGCTAGGTTGGAAAGAACAACTCCTATGGCTAGAGATTGACACAAATGTCTTGCGAAGAAAGAAGACGGATGAGAAGGGTATTTCTGGTGATTATAGCCATATGACAACGTTCTAATACGAGGCGAGGGTGTTGGGGACAGCGATTGGCTGCGAAACGTGCTGGCGTCAGGGTTTTCCACCCTCTTGACTTTCTGTTTTGCACTGCCATCGGACAACTTTCTGCCTTGAGCTCTTCCTGTGGCGCTGCCTTCAGTCTTTGGTCGCCAGCCGTCGCGTTAAGCAATACTGCGTAAGCTCGTGCCTGAACTTTCATCCGTTTCCCCTCGCCCTTAGTTGATGACTCAGTGACCTTGATGGCTCGGTAGTCGATCCTTCGCTGATACGACTTTGCCGCTGAATACGCCGTCTAATTTGCTCGTCCGAGGTAATTTCATTGGGTTGACAGATTGAAGTTGGAGACGTATGCAGCCATCAGACGCGATCACGCGGAAAATAAAAACAAAATTAATATTTTCGGGTATGTTTCCAGTAATATAATAAGATTTATTTTCCATATCGCCATAATTTTCGCCGTAGATCGTTAAATTTACCGGCCTGCTCTCAGCCCATTTCCCTTAAGACTTTGCTACGATGATAAACTGCTGCATCATCATCCATCCCTGCTGGAAGTCCCTTATCAGTTACGACCGCGAAAAAAAGTCATATGTCGCTCATTGCTTTCCCACACCCTAACTTCGGAGTTGGCCTCCAATAGAGGGGCTTGGGAGAGGGTAGAGAAGGGTAGGGGTCGAGCATCACGTCAAGGTCGGCGACGAACCCAAAATCCCTTAGCGCCACTGTCGTCCAACCAGAGCCTGGGAGAAGGAAGAGAGGGGAAGGCATCATTTATGGGGCGAATTGGCCGAACAAAAAGCTAGAAACGGAGCAGCCGAGATGCGAATGCACTCGAGAGATGTTTGATTGGGGGTAAACAGCTGCTGGCACGCAGCGCACCATAAACTTAAGCAAATATTCAAAATAGCTTGGCAAGACTTCAAAGTAACTTAAGCTCAAGAAACCGATACCTAAATCACAATGGCTTTTAAATAGGCACTAAGTAACCATCGAAGTGCGCTGCCCCGGTGAATCGTTTCGAAATCAACGATACATTACGGCGTCACGGGACCTAATTCGACTTCGAGTGACATATTAAGCGTATTTTGAATTATCCGCAGCATTACAGCAGTGACCTCTTAAATAGGACTCGGCAAAACTGGCCCACATTTTACGAAGCTCGGTTATTACGAAGCAAATATTCGGCCCCCTCAACTTCGTTACAAACGGGCTCGACTGTATTAGAAAGTCTTGAGATTATGCAGCGTTGCAAAAAGAGCTGCAAATAAGAAAATCATCAGCCATGACCCGAACAACAATGGGGTCGTTTACCATATTTTTTTATTGCCGAATATTATAGAGTTTGTAAAATAAAAATACCAGTATTTTTCCGTTTTTTGATCCGTCAATTATTTCTCGAGTTATAAGCGGCGAAAAACTGATGTTTTTAACCCTTTCGGAAAAGTGAGTGTGGTGCAACCTCTGACGTTTATCGACTTCGTCCAAGCTCAACTGAGCCCGCGAAGCTACTTCGTCTTATCGCAAAGGGGGGGACACAGCTGGCTGGCAGAGCAGTCAAGGACGGGAGGAAAATGACATGTATGTTATCACAGCAGCTTTTTCGGTGCGCGTCACCTTTTGCTTATTTACATTTTTTATTTATGAGTGAATGGTTGTGGTTAGAAGGTTAATTTTTTCACTAAATTTTTTTTTTCGTTTCTATCTAACAATTTCGTGCACAAAATTGCGATTTCGGTACCGAGTAAACGCCCCCATTCACTTCATCAACAGCAGGTAGGAGAGCAAGTCAAGCGGCTTTCTTGTACACTATAGTTTTACACTACATTATTTAAACTTTTCTATGGACCGCTAGAAAAAAGTTTAAATTGGGAAAAGGAGATTTTTTCAGTTTTACATGCATACTTACTCAGTATAGCATACTGATAAGAAACACTGACTGACTGCGGAAGCCTTCGTAGTGATTAGAAGATGACTCGAGGGTTTCCGGTTTTTTCCGTGTCGTTTCATCCTGCTGGACAACAGTTTCGCTGGCCTCTTTCAGGTCCGAAGTAAAGGAAATTTTACATTGGAAGAATATATGGTGTGAAGATATACTTTTTATCATTTACTTAACTTTTGTCATTTACCATATCATTACTTATTACCTTTTAATAAATCATTGTGTGGTAATTTGGGCTGAAAGTATCCTATAACGCATATAACATCAAGTTTGGAATTTGAAGGCATTTCGCCGATATGATACATATTTGCGGGTGTCTTGTGTCGCCTTTCTTCATTCTTTATGTACTTTAATGCAAACCTATTTTTCAGCCTTTTTAGCTTTTCGTCCATAGGGAGCAAAAGTTCCAAAAATCCCCAAGTTACCCAATCATCATCATCGGCCAATCTCTTCATATTGACGTAACTCCTCTCCTTTAAATCCTTCAAAACTTGCTCCATATATCTCATACAAGGCATGGCTTTTCCATTCTTCCTCTTTACTTTTCCTTCAAAGATTGTCTTCATCAGGCCATCGTGTCTTAAGATATGGCCCATTAAGTTTTCTCGTCTTTTTTCAGGGTTTTCAGTAGATATCTCTTTTCTCCCTCTCTTCGATCTTAAGGTTTCTTCGTTTGTCACTCGGACTCGCTCGGTAACTTTACCAGTAACGTCTTCCCGATTCTCTTCCTTCCCTCTTGATCACAAATGAAAAGCATCTACATAGTAGCTCTCACTTAATGCAAATTGACATCGTTGCTAGTCTTGCTTTCCCGCTTGCTTGATTCTTGATGCCCCGAGTGCTTGATTTCTTGCGTCGAATGGCTCTTCTACACAATGATCGCCTTCTGAAGGTAGTGTGAGAGACTGTAAAAGTGAAGTTAACTATGGGTGAAAAAAATATCAAGGCGGTGAGTGATATTGAGTTATGAAGATCATGACAAAATAATTAACCTGGAACAAAAGCTAAAAGAGATCGAATGCTTTGAAAATGGAGAGCGTCAAAGTGATATTGCGAGTAAATTTATACTCACCACACCACAGTTGGTACCATCATTTTGAACAGAGGCAAAGTTAAAGTATGGTTCTTCTTCCATGGTTAAAACGTCTGTGACACCAGCCACGGTGACATGAGCGAAATGGCTACACGTTAATGACACAGCTAACGCTCAGCTACATTTTCAATATCCCCTCTTTTGAACTTAATTACATGAAAATGTGAGTAATATTTACTTTTTTAATACAAGTTGCATTTCGTACGTACGATACACACTTAGCGTCTAAATAAGAGCACCCTTATAATGTGTACCAACGTAAATCCTATCTGTGGTCATGTCTAGAGGAATTAATGTATTTTAGTTTATTTTTTTCGAAATATTTTAGTGGTCTTTGCCCTTAATAACTAATGTTGAGAACGAATTCCATTTGTGCGACTTCCAATTTGTTGTAACCAACGAGTGTAGGGAACTGAAAGTGTAGTTCTCTACTCTCCTTGGTTGTAACAAACCGCGAGTAGTCCTCGAGTAAATAGTTCCACCCTTTAGTCGCTAGATGTCAGCCTACCCGAACGAAAAAATGAGAACTCCCCTCCGGGAGGGAATTTTAAAGGAAAGGAGTGCAAGGAAAGTTTAATTGAGAGAAAACTACTTTAAGAAGGTGTATAGTATCCTTAAATCAATATCCAATTTAAATTATTATAACTACTAGTATTTTCGAAGCTTGTAATTGAACTTTATACAATGAACTATACATATTTTACCAACCATATCAATGTTGTTGGGAACGCATCCTTATCTTACCACTGTTAAAATTGTCTCGATTTACGCAAATTCAGTTAGCACAAATACCACCAAGAACGCATTCCTTGCGGTTACCTGTATGTCAGGAAATACTAGGATTAATTTTTTCTTCATAAGGGGCTGGCTAGCTACCGTGTTTGTGAAAACTGCATAAAAAGTCCATTTCCTTGGATATACATGTGCGCTGGCAAAAAAAAAGTTTGCTCACTCTCACAAAATGCCTAAGCCATCGACAATGAAAAGTAAAAAAAATATCAATCTGGCAACACCGAAGTTGTCCCTCGTTTTTGACGCCTTGTTTGAGCGTAACTTGCATTGGCGAACATATATTAAAAACTTAGGCAGATCAGTGCCGTCTTATGGTCACCATTTTACTCCTCATTAATATGCTCAACTAATATCAGTTTTTGAAAAATGACATATGCTCGGGATAAGAAAATAATGCTCCTCTTCAGCTCCATAAAGTGCATGTAATTTTCAACTGCGATTTATGGACAAAGTAGTACTGGATTGGGGTTTCTGTTGACAAATATATATATAGCATAATTTTTATTACAGCTAACCAAAAGATGGAAAAACCATTTTCTTTTACGATTAACCCTCATTAAATTGGGGTGTCGATGTTACAACAAAGCCTAAATCACGTGTAGAAAGTTGCGAATTCACGTGTGACCCGAAAAAGATTTGATCTTTGAGAATGAAAGGGATGGAGAGATGGTTTAGCAGACTGAAGAGAGTAATGAGTTCGATGGAGACGAGTATGTCCCCTCCCATTCTTCTCCACGGCGCAGAAGAAAATGAAAGTTAACTCCTGGTGGTCTCGAAAGAAAGCACTGCTACGGTTAGAATTAATTCAGCACAACTTCCTATTATCACCAACAGGATACAGCTTCATCGCTACGTGAGGCAGATCATGGAACCCGATGCTTACATGGGCGGAGAAGTATAAAGATTTACGTGCTTACTATTGCTTTGCTCACTTTGCACGTATTACATTTTTTTCAATTTTTTATTTTTCAATGCCTTTTAAGACAGAATCTAGTTTAACGGAATCTTTGTATCATTTTCTGTAATTTCTTAATTCGATCCTAAGAAAACTAAGACGCAGTCCCAACAGATGACGAATATGTTCTGGTGACACAGCAAATACCGCAGCTTTTATTAAAAACTTTTGCGAGGAGCATTAGGTATTCAATTTAACTTTCGAGAATATTTGATTCTGACAACGCGGGACGAAGTAGTGGAAACCGGGATTGACCCATCAAATCCGTGTGAATTTGCTATAAAGTATAAAAACCAAAGTGCTACTTTCCTTTTGTCCTAAAATTGCTGTTATTACTTTGACCTCCGTCGCTTTCAAACTAAGCACGAAGTATGTATCCTTTATTAAATAAACTTAATTTAATGTTAACGCTATAAGCTCTAACCACAGCGATTCTCCTTACCAAATGAACTAACATTAGTGTTCCCAACTATCCCGAATCCTATCATCTACGCAATACCCTGCAAGCCAACGCGAGGGTGTGTAGCAGGGGGAATCCTCTGTCCCTTGTTTCCTTTCCCATTAATCTAATGGCTGGTGAGCTAACACACCTTGCCACACGCCCCTGCGGCGGCTCGCAGGGTATTGTGTAAAAGTAGAAGAAGAAGTTTCGCAGTGAGAAGGGATCCTCGTCCGGGCGGTTCTCTCTTAGCTGTTAGCCAGAGATTGTGACGTCATGAAATGACGTCACAATCTCTGGCTATTGTGAAAATTCGTAATTTAAACGCTAATTACTTAGCCTATAGGCCACGTGGGGTCGTAAAATTGCATAATTTATTTTTTCTCTGGAAACTATTAATGTAGTAAGTATGAATCAAATCTGTTGTTAACACCTTGTGAATGTTTATCGTCAGAGCGGAAGCCGTGGCTTCCGTTAACTTCCGCTAACTTATAAATCTGCCCAGTTTAGTAAACGAAAGCGAGCTAATGAAACACATTAGCCTTCGGATTTGGAAGTCCAAAGACCTCCTAGTCTAAAGTATTGAGAAAATAATTGCCACACACTATTTAAGATCATCTTTAGCATTCGAGTGCATTTGCGAGACCATGCTGCAACTCTTTTAACCATTTTAGTTTCATTTCTCTCTACTGGAACTGGAGTTTTCGTGATTCTCGTCCTGAACTAATGAGAATGCGACATTTTGTACTCATTGCCCAAAAAAGTAAGAACTCTCTCGCTCAGAGACAAATACAAATATCTAATGGATAGAACAAGAAAAATGGATAGGTAACGCATAACAGGACGAACACAAATCAGGTGGTGAAGATGGAGTCAAGTCAGATCACACCAGAAAATAGTTTGACGCAGCCGGGAATTGAAATACAGACCTCCGAATTTCAGGTTCTAGATACTCTTCTCTATCCTGTATCAACACAGTTCCTTCCCAGAAAAAAAAAATCAGTTTACCCTCTGGTGCGCATTTTCCATCCAAGGTCGCGGTTACCTTCGGATAGCACGCTGAAGAGAAATTTACTTCATTTTTTTATTGAAAATCTTTTACGGCAGAGTTTCTCACTTCCAGTTTCATCATCATCATTGGTCAACAATCCTAGGATTGGTTTGACACAGCTTTCCACTCGATTCTTCTATCGGCCAACCTTTTCATTGTGACGTAATTCTTCTCTTTTACATTCTTCACAACCTGTTCCATGTATCTCATACGAGGCCTGCCTTTTCCAATCTTCCCGTTCACTTTTCCCTCGACGATAGTCTTCTTCAGGCCATCGTGTCTCAAGATATGGCCGATTAAGTTTTCCCTTCTTCTTTTTAGAGTTGTCAGCAGACTTCTCTTTTCTCCTACTCGTCTTAGCACTTCCTCGTTACTTACTCGGTCGATCCATTCTTCTGTAGCACCACATTTCAAATGCTTCTACCCTTTTCTTCTCCGCTGCTGTCAACGTCCATGATTCACTGCATTAAAGAAAAATGCTCCAGATGTATGTTCTGATGGACTGTTTCCTTACTTCTATGCTTGTATTTCCTGCTGTAAGTAGATACTTCTTTTGAAAGAATGCCCTCTTAGCCTGGGCTATTCTACTTACTATTTCTTTCTTGCTTCATCCATCGTTGGTTACTCGGCTTCCTAGGTAACAGAACTCTTTAACCTCTTCAAGTTTTTGTTTTCCTATTCCACTTCCAGTTTAACACGCAGAAAAACGTACAGTTCCTGATTAAACCCACAAGTAAATGGAATTTGAGGACACCTTGAATGACATGCAAGAATTCAAAGAAGATAGCTTGTGGTGATGTGAAGTGGTGGAGCACTTACTTTCTGTCAATTTTTATAAAACCAGGCTTAAACTTTGCAGTAAAACTCAGTCAAGTGTTTACTTCAATACACGAGATTAGGCGAATGTGTAATGATGAAAAATCTGGAAATCTAGCAAATATTCCCCATATTACGGCCGGCTTGCGATAACGGACTCACCTGAATATAGAGCCAGTAGGAGATAGGATTTCTATGATTGATGGAAAAATGCCGCGGTTCGTGTCTCCGTGTGCCTATTTGTCGTTTATGGTGCACAGTGCACAAAATGTATGATGGCATGAAAAATTAACTGGGAAAGATTCGACTCCTGGATTAGAAATCACGTATTGATTGTTGTAATCATTTAGCGTGCATTAATTTTTAAAAAAATCACTCCGCTAATAACGTATACATACTTAAGGAAGTTAATAGGCATGCACAGCAATGAAAACCACCAAAAACGATAACAGCTTCAAGAGAAGAGACTAGTACGAGACTTGAACGTGCGCAGCGAAAATCGGCAAGATTTGTAAAGGGACGGGACGAGAACTATATTAGCGCAACCAGTCAATTAAATGAACTAAAATGGGAATCTATGTCAAATCGTAAATTCCAAGATAATATTTTCACTAATGACGTTAAAAATATTTTGCGAACTCCAACTTGCTATGGTAGACTGGGCCATAATAAAAAAATAGAGAAATTGATTGCCAAACTGACAGATTCAAAATGTCCTTCTTTCCTAGTATAGTTAGGTTTATGAATAACTGTAAATATACGCAACGACAAAAATACGAATGTATCATTGGATGGCGATTAAGTTAAACCAACTAACAGTATGTTTTGCATGCTTCCTTGTCTATTTGTTATATTTTTTAAATGTTAGGTTTAGACTAGAATATAATTAGGTACAAATCCTTTTTTATGCATGATATGTAATGCGTTTGGTGTGAATTCACCCCCTGCCATGCACTTTTATGGTAGCTTGCCGGGTATTTTGTCGATGTAGATGTAGCAAGTGCCATGCGCCCCTGCCTGTATGGTCATATTCGAAGAGTATGAGTTCCCTTCTGGGGAGAAGTAAAGAGAAACACATTTGGAAGAGCTTAATATTCTCTAAAGAACTTCCTGGGGATCGGGTTGGTGTGGTGGCTAGAGTACTGGCCTCCAATCCTGAGGGCCCGGGTTCGATTCCCGGCAGTGGCGGATTTTTCAGTGGAAAACCGGTCCCCACTTGAGTGTTTCGGTCCCACTCGGACATTTCAAGTTCAGTACTCCGTCCGTCGGATAGGACGTTAAGCCGTGGTTTCCTTGGCGCCTTCCGTTAACTAATGCCGACTCCGGATTTCTCTCCACCCTTCCTCTGTTCCCTGAAAACTCCTACCATTACCCAATTACCCGCCTATCCTAAAATGGCGCAAATGATGTCAGCTGTCGGTCGACTCCCCTAAATAACCATCTAAGGAACTTCATTTGGAAGGAAGGCATTCCCCCATTCCATCTAAGAACGGCATTACAGTTACAGGGCAGTGCTGGGACAGACTCAGGCTTTTGTAATTGGACAGCGCCGAAAGCGCATCGTTGCATCCGTGCTGCTCACCCCAACCGGAATTACACAGTGGTAGCTTGAGTAAATTACTGTTGTTTGCGTTGGCTGTTGTGTGTGTAATGTTTATGAGAAACGGAAACTTAAAATTATTAACATATTTATAACTCCTGCTACAAACATTAATTGCAGGAGCGCTAAATCTAGGTTAAAGCAAAACTAAAATTATTTACAAAAGATTACTTCCTCTCTTTTTTTCTACATCTTTTTTGAGGAAGTGGTGGGCCTCTTTTATGGATTTTATTATTTTTATATTTTTTCTGGTTTTAATCCATATATTTATTATTATTATTTTTTGCTTTTTTTGTTGCTTAAGAAACGCCTGCTTCGGTGTTTCTGGCCATCTTTTCGAATATTTCATTACAATAATAGAATAATACAGTATTTTAATAAAAATTGACTTAGAAAACAAGGAAAGCCTCGAGCCTTTTGAAGTAGTCCTGTAACACCAATACGTGCTTTCGCCCTTGCTGGCCGTGGTAGGATGGTATGTCGAGGATATCAAAGAGGCATAAGTCTTCTCCCTTCAATGAGTGAGGTTATTCAAAGTGGCTGTAGTTTTTTTCCCTTGGGACTAAGTCCCAAATGTGTTCAAGAAGTGTATTCCTAGTGGATCCCAGTCGATGTTTAAAATTTTGACGAAGTTTGGTAATAAAGTCATTGAGGGAAAAGTTTGTGGGCATGTCGAACCTCCGTAATGGGCACTAATCTTGACAGTCGTAAAAGACTGCGAATGGATTTGTTTTGAAAAGTCTCCATTTGTCTGCGAATGGATATATTTTTCGCAAAGATCTCGAACCCGTACGTTAAAACCGGACGTATGGCTGACGAGCGAATTCTCGCCTGATGAGAAAGCGGGGATCCTTCTTGACAGAGCTTCTGC
This sequence comes from Platycnemis pennipes, assembly GCA_933228895.1. Taxonomy (NCBI): domain Eukaryota; kingdom Metazoa; phylum Arthropoda; class Insecta; order Odonata; family Platycnemididae; genus Platycnemis; species Platycnemis pennipes. The sequence goes on from OW121846.1 coordinate 113,645,131, forward strand.
ACTGCTTTTCCTGCTCCTAATGCCTTGAGTTTACAATATTTGAGATGCTACCGGTAGGTTAGTTGGCTGTCCAATATTAGGCCGAGAAATTGGTGGGAATTAGCCCTTGGTATTTTTTGTTTATATAGTATCGGTATAATGTGTGGGGCGTGTTTGCGTTTCTTGCCATAGTTGACATGTGTAATTTTTGTGGGGTTAATATTAATCCTCCAAGTTTGTGTCCATTTGTGTAATAGTGTCAAGTGTTTGTTTACTTTGTTTATGTTCGAGTATCCGGTGAAAGATGTGGCTGAGAGCGCGGTATCATCAGCATACATGCAAAATGTTTGTGTTTTGTGTTGTTGGGAGATCGTTTACGTATATGTTGAATAATATCGGACTGACTAGAGAGCCCTGTGGAACCCCAGACTCAGCCGGGCGGAGCGAAGAGAGGGACTTCCCTTCCGCTACGCAAAAGGTTCTGTCCCTCAGGTAACTCCTAATGAGACAGATGACGGCGACCGGAAAATTGTATCTGCCAAGTTTGAATAGGAGACCCTGGTGCCAAACTCGATCAAACGCCAGCGCGACGTCTAAGTATATCATGTCTGTGACTTTTTTCCTGTTGAAACCGTGAGAAATGGTTTCAACAAGGCGTATTATTTGATGTAAAGCTGAAGTGTTTCGCCGAAACCCAAGCTGTTCGGGTTTAAGGATGTTGTTGGAATATGCATGGGTTTCTAGGGATTTGAGAATAATTCGTTCGAAAATTTTGGATAGGCTCGAAAGAAGGGATATAGGACGGCAATTGTCAGGAATTGTGGAATCTTTTCCTGGCTCGGGAATGAGGCATATTTTGGCGGTTTTCCAGGAAGAAGGATAATGGGAAATACGGAAAGAATGGTTAATTATATCAGAAAGAAGGGATAGGAATTTTGGACAGACTCAGATTCTCGACGACACTTTATACTCTTTCGATCATGGTGAATTTAAATCACGCGCTGCAAAACACTTTTCTTGCCTTTTGGTATCTTAAGGAATGGTGCCTGACCCGTAGAAGAGCTGTCTCTAAAATACGCGATGCATTGCCAAACCATTTAAATGGAATATTCTTGAAATATTCTTAAAACACACTCATAGTGAACAGGTCAGTTACTTCGTCAGCAGTAATGGTTTACGCTTTAGCTCTCTCTATCCCATAATCCTCCGGTTTCTCTATATTACGTGGCCTCGTGACGTTTTACCGGTCCATCGACTCAACGAGAAGAGTGTAATCGGAATAATCATGGGCTGAGGAAGTTTTGGAATGAACTTGGCCCTTCGTTCATAGACTCGCTGCATTTAATGCACGTCGCGGCGTGGATCCATCCAGGTGAGGTAAGCGGCCTTCGGAACATTTGGGCGGCGGGAAAACAAGCAGCGGACCACAAAAGCAAGTCGGGGCCGGAGAGGTACCTGCACGGCGGCGTGGATTAGTCGAGGGCTTAATGGAGAGGCGAGGAGTTCATGAAATGCCTTTGCGTCCGTTGGCAGGCAGCGGAGGGCAGGTCTGCGAGTCAAGTAGTGACGAGGAGGCACAATGGGGCGAGGAGATGCGGGCCCGCGAGAAGAAAGGCCCCCCTCGCCGTCTTCCTCGGGTAACTCGAGACTGGCTGGGCCCCGCCTTGTTCGTCCGCGCTCAATGCGAGCGTGGGACCAAGGAAAGGCTCCGCCAACTATTGTGCACCGGGACGGCCCGATTGTGCCGCCGCCACTCCAGACTCATCCTCTGACTCCTTCCGCTCCTCACCGCCCTTCGCCTTCCGAAATCGGATCCATATGGTCGCTGCCGAGGAGTTTTTCGTCTCACCGTCAATGGGTGGGAAATTTTCTCCCGAGAGGGGGATGGTATTGCGAGGGGTGATGGGGGTGGCCAGCCTACGTCCGCCTTAGACGACAACTGGGGCCAGCACCACCGAGTGTAGTGGACGCACCTGTATGCCTTCCATCTTAGCGCACAGGGGAGCGAGCAGATCAAGTCCAACGACTGCGCTGAGAACGAGAAACTACTTGGACCCATGCATCCAGCGCATTCAATACATTTCTTCCTTAGTTCTTGAGCAAGGAGCTAAGCAAGCTGGACTTTACTTCGATTGCTACAGCAATAGACATGCTTTAACACTAGTTTAATGCTATTTGTTTTCACTCCACTTTCGACGGAGGTGTCAGAGAGCGAGGAATATGAATAGCAGGAATGGGAGAGACAGGAATGGGAATGACAGGAATGGGAAAGACAGGAATGGAGAAGGCAAGGGTGGGAGCGCGGATGGCGATCGACGAAGACGAAACCTCGCTCCAGTCCAGGCCGAAACTACTCCCATTACATCGCATACCACACCTACTATTGCATCGCATATCACTCATTCTACTACCATTACATTACTTATTCCCCTATGTTATGAAATTAGTGTTAGTATTCTTACCACTAAAGACTATAAAAGATAATTTGATTGCGAATTGTATGACGTAAGGAAGTGATCTCCGTTTAAAATAAAAACTCAATGATCGAGCATTGGAATGAGATAATTTTTTGATACCATTACCCAGTCTCAGTATGGTCGTTATTTCTAAAAATCAATTTAGTTCTTCTTATTGCAGAACATGAAAATCATCATGATGAAGTTAAGTATCTATTTCTTTTATTATTTCTGAAGATTTCAATTAAATGGAATGCCACCGTACGAAATTTTGTATGTGAAATGTCATTGTATTAACTTTTATATACTAGTTTACATAGAATTTAAATTATCATACAAATCTAGAATTTTGAAGGAGATGGGCAAATCTTTAAGATTTTCCACAGATTGAATGATTTTGGAATTCCGTCTTCTTAATTTGCTTCGTTCTTTCAATTACGTTTTGGTCCAGAAGTTAATGTAAAGAAATTGAAAATTAAGGATAAAAAAGTATACTCCCACATGAAAAAATAAACAAATACATTTTTAGTCTGCAACTTTCTTTTTTCAATGTACAGGCGTATGGGTTCACTTTTCTGGCCACACATGAATGAAAACATGATGCATTTGATTCGTAATTAGCTTTCGATCAATTTTTGAAGACCATTCATGAAAAAAATACTTTTGCATATTAACACTGTATTTGAATCAGTTTATTTTCAATCAATTTTTTAAGACATGAAAATAATTCTTTTACGTATTGTTGTATTTCTCAACTCGGGGCTGACCTGAACGCCACCGAGCGCGTCCACCTACGGTCTACGGATTATTGGCCAACCACTGCAGGTTAACTGCGTAATAAGCAAGTCTAGGATAAGCAGTCATTTGAGCAGTAAGAGCGGAGGTTTTTGGGCGTGAGCCAATAAAATATTCTGCAAAGAAAATATTAACGCACCTGCACAAGACAATCTGTGGTATTTTAAGCGCTAGGGATGACTTTGATAGCAACACTATTTTCGCGACACCCGAAAAGAGGAGAGCAGAAAATACAAACTTAGCTATAAGCCTGAAGACTTAAACTAGACTACAAAAGAAAATGAAGAATAATCTTCGATTTCTGTATTGTCTTGATGAAAACTTTATAGTCTCTAGAGTACGTTCTTGAAGTCGTTTGACTTAAAAGTAAGCATCAGTAAGTAAAAGTAAGTAAAGTTAAGCATTTTTCGTAATTAATTAATTTAGTGAACAATTTCAACGGCGCGAAAACACGATGGCAAGTATCGCATGCCGGTCAATGATGCCGTAGACACGAACATTTTCCTCTCACAGCCAGTAGGTGATCCTTCGAACACCACGAAGCCAGGCCAGTGATTATATTGCAATTTATTGCATCAGTATATCGGACTTGGAAAAATTTAATCAACTATTGTTTGCACATCGACTCACCAAGGCTAATATTTTGATGCCAGCGCCGCACATCCAGCAAGCGATGGCAAATAATTAATAGAACAAAAGTATTGAATTATTTGCGATACCTCAATTTTTGCAAAAGCGCATTCTATACCTAATACTTTGTGCCATGGTATTTCAATGTGAAAATGACCTTCCAAACCCGGATGCAAACAATTGACAAGCAAGTAGTTGGAGATGGCAGTGAAAGCAATGAGTTAGCCGTTGGTTATTGATTTCATTATAAACAAAGTTTTCGGTTACTTATCGAGTAGGATTCCTCCTCTCGTTAGGATTCATGATACATTGCAAGAAACATTTTGCTGGAGCAAGAGGCGCAGCGGAAAAGCCAAATTTGGTTATTACTCTTATTGTTTGACTTTCATTGGGATTCAAGGAGGAAAGTTTCTGTTGAAAAACCCTTGGAATACGAAACATCTAACCTATCAAACAAGGATCGTAATGCAACGAAGTGAGTACTAATATTTCTTTCCACTTCTCTTCACTCTATAACGAATGACGAATTAATAATTCCTTGAATGGGCTTGGTTTTGTCTCCGGACTGAGTCAGCGATGGGAGTTGTATAATACTCCGGCAGGGAAATATTCAAATAGGAACATTCGATAGTCGAGTGAATAAAATGTCGAAAATATTAATTTTGGCACACTGCAGTTGTATTTACAGTATTAATGTCATATTTTTTTAAATATAGCACAAGAACAGTGGACAGGGAATATATTCGTGATGACTAAGAATTGCATCACTGATAACACTGAAATGTTAATTAATGGTCAAATTTATCATTCTCACCTTCATGAGGAATCGTTGGAAGAATATAATGAAGGTTATTTCTTTCATAATAATTCTGGTCTACGTTTTAGCATTGTCTCTATGGCTTGATTGTCAGTGAAGAATCAGTATAAAAGGATTAGTCATGTACTTAAAGTAGTCGAGCAATATCTTTGACCTCTCTTTTCGCTATTTTCGTTTAATTTATTACGAAAACCTGAAATCTCATAGAATTTTGCGGAAAAATATTCTCGGTGCTTAAATTTGTGTTTCTGTGTTAGACAACACCTGCCTTCCTCAATCTCTCATTTGTGCCAACCAAGTTGCTGAGCGTGGGTGCATAGCATGTTCACGTTCAAATAGGAACATCGGATAGTCGAGTGAATAAAATGTCGAAAATATTAATTTTGACTCACTGCAGTTGTATTTACTGTATTAATGTCATATTTTTTTAATATAGCACAAGAACAGTGGACAGGGAATATATTCGTGATGACTGAGAATTTCATCACTGATAACACTGAAATGTTAATTAATGGTCAAGTTTATCAAGTTATGATAAATCATAATCATAAAAAGAATAATAAAAAGAAATAATCATGATTTAAGTTATGATTCTTTTTTTTTCGACGAAAGATTAGTCTTCGGTACCCATTAAAATAGCAGTGATAAATCCATACATCTGCGACTTGTTGCTGCCTGAAAAACGAAAATATTGTTTATCATATCGTATCGTTTCACCTCATGGAACATATTCCTCACTATTAATGAAGGAATTATAGTAAGCGATGTTCTGAACAATACCAGTAAATATTTTCAGGCAGGACCTTGTAATATCCACTAAATAAAAGAATCCCAAAAAACTTGCTAATATATGGCCAATATTGATAGAATTCATTGATTGTTATTTAGCAAAAGATATTGATTTTTGTCCAGCAAAAACGAGAAGAAAAGTCAGCAATATCAAATTGGTTTTTATCTAGTAAAAGACATTGATTTTTTTGCAAAAAAGAGAAGAAAAGTCAGCAATATCAGGAGGAAGTTGGAACAATACCGTATTCTCAAAGTTCATCAGCACTTGTCTCATTCAAATACTCATTTGCTTCTTCTATCCTCAGCGATTTCTCAAAACACATTTTTTGAAGATAAGACCATACAATTCAATTAGAATTGTAAAAAATATGAAAAATTGACAAAACGTTACAAAATTTTGTTGCGAAAAAATTATCTCCAAATTGTAATCCTTAATTCATAGGCTCACCAGCATTTCTTTAACAGACAAAGAATTAAAATATAACTCGACACGATAAAGCAAATTGCAAAAGCAAGCAGATACAAAGATGACATGGTTGACAAAATTCTTAAATTAAAAAATGAATGCGTGCAATTTTAGATATTAATAGTTTTTTAAACTTGACACCCCAGAAAAGAGAACTTAGGAAAAACTATTTTTCATTGACAAAACATAGAGTGGCTAGGTTTTTAACCAACGACGGATATAAGACAACATTTTCGCGCCAACGACACTCCACTAATTAATTGTGAATGATAAGAACAAACTTGATCAGGTGAAGCAAATTGGTGAATATGAAGTGGCATGCGACACCTGTGGGACGGTTTACATCGGCCATCGGTTTCACCGACCGGATCGCCGATTATAGATGGTGCTGGACCAATGGCAATTCCTGATAATCACTCGTAGGACCAAGGCCTCCCACGCCTCCGACTTTAAAAACAACATTTTACACTTAGAAGAAAAAGGACTCCAGCTGGATGCCTTTGAGCAGTCATTATCAGTATTTCAATATTAGGAATGGTTTACTACACCCCTCCAGTCTGACCCCTACAGTGTTAATTCCGCCACCCCTGATAGGTTTTCTCTATCACGTCCTTCTTTATTTGCTCTATATTTTATTTATCCCTTGGTCTTCCTCACGCTGCTTTCCCTTCATTTTTTCATTCTATAATATTTCTAACTAATCCATCTGGTTCTTCTTTGCCGTAAGATTCTTCATATTTCCATTTTTTCTTCTGTTCTTCTGCACACCTCTTCGTTCATCTCTTTATCTGCCGATTTGATCTTCAGCATTCTCCTCCAGCACCATGTTTCGAAGCCTTCAATTGTTCGCTGGTGTAGGTACTTTTCTGATGTTTTTACTTCTCTGATTGAGTGTCACGCCGCATACGAATGCTTTGATGAAGTGCTTGCTTGCTTGCATCCGTAGGTTATTTGAGCACAGTATTTGTCTTTTCTTTATGAACGGCTCCTTAGTTTGTGCTTCGCCTGTCGTCTGTCCGTCATCTTCCATCCCAAGATATAGTGCCGCGAAGGTAGGTGAGGTTCTCCACTAGTTCTAATACACTCCTCGAACTTGCGATATCTTCCCTCATTCTCTCTTCCGCACACTGGCATTAGGATTTGTATTTTCGTTTTCTTCTTATTGATGCTCATGGAGCATAGGGAAATAATAAAACATAAAAAGAGGAAGGACATTTATTTACATGACAGCATCTTTTAGCGGAATTAACCGCTTTTTAAGTGCAAGCCCAAATTCTTTCTACTTTCTAGCTTCAAGATTAATTTATGATGAGGAATGGAATCGATTGTTTTTATTTAACAATATTGCAAGAATTAATTCATTAATTTTAAGAATATTACATTAACCTCAGCAGTATTTTCGCCGCAGTCATCAACTGGTACTTAACCCTAAGGGCCGCATGTAGCTCGGAAGCCGCCTTCTGCTGATCACTGCCCCACAATTTTATAGACTTTCGCTCTTCATTTGATAGTGAGTATCTTTGAGTATTCTCCTCTTATAAAACTTTATTTGACGGCAAGTCACATTGATGGTCCAGAACAACAATTGAGGACACTAGTTGCCCTACTCTCACAGGTTTAAAATGGAATTTGAGTTTGTTTCGATCTGCCAACCTCTTTAATAGGGTCACCATTCCAATTTGCGGGGAACATATTTCCATTTAGAGTTATCTAATGTTCTAATTTTTAAATTCGCCTTTAGAACTTTCTTCAGTCCCAAATTCGTAGCGTAAATCTGTAGTAATTATGTTGTTAATGCCATTATATCACTATATATATATCAACGAGTTAGCTGGATGTTCAATTACTGCGTGGACATAACATTGTTGAGATAATTTTTACTTTTCAAAGCAGTGTGAAAATTCGTTTGATCCGCCACATCTTTAAATTTTGGAAGAACAACATATTTCGACTTAGATCATCATTCACATACTTTAAACTCGTCCTTAAAACTTTCTTCGTCCTTGATTTTCGAGCGACATCGTTTAATTTTTCTATTGTAAATGCCGTTAAACCACTTTGTATAGTGACGAATTAATTCGACCCTCAATTACTACTATCATGTGCGCTTTTTGCCTTTCTTTCTTCAACTTTTAAAAGCAATATGAGAATGCTTTCGATCCGCCATTTTTTATGATCTGCTTCCCGGGATTTTGAGCAACCAACCCTACTCTGAAGGAAAACATTATTTCGGTGCAGGACATGAATTCCATCGAGCGTCCTTCAGCATTTCTAGACCAGGGTAATCTTCGTCTAAGCTGTCTTCTTCGCCCAAATGAGTTGGCTCTTTATTGCTACCATACTCATTTACACATTCTTTTCAAGCATTGTTACCATTCTTGCACAAGCATTATGAATCCACATAAATGTCACATTATTCCACAAAGCTACGTCTGAGTCCATCAATATTATCATGAACCTATCTTTATTGCAGCTGGATTGCATTTTCACCTTGAAATACGGTCCATTCATTTTTTCTCTTCCATCCTCTCTCAATATACCTGAGAGTACACAAAGAGACCAACTTGAGTTAACCAATATTTTACCATCTCCACTTTTCTTTCCCTCTATGTGTTTTTCTCTAAATTTCATTTTTTACTTTCCTAAACTCTCCTCAGTCTGAATCCACATTTATATTTTCTCCCGTTCTTTACTCTATTTCTAACACTTTTTCTTTCGTGTATACATTTTCGTTTTATGCTTTTGATGTCCACCGTTTCCATTGGTTTCACTGCTGCTCTCCTTATCCCCGTTTTGAATTTTCCTCATACTTCCTAAACCCTTTATCATTCCTTATTCGACGCATTAGGAAGAGGTATGTTCTGATCCTGAGTGGACCTATTCGCACTTGACCTTTGAAAGTAGTTGCCGTCTGTTCATTTATGAGTTTCCCTCCACTTCCTCTCCCTTGCGCCTATCAGTCAACATGTATACCTGAACGATGGTAGTTTCATCGGCACCGCATTTACTTCAATTACCAACTGTCTATTGCTTACTTGCTCTGCATTTTCCATCCTCCTTTCTAATGTGGCACTGAAGACCTCGTCCCCTCGCTGATTTCCTCTCCCTCCATTGCAATCGCTCGGTTATTATTGATCCACTATGCTCCATTATCCCCCTGTCACTCAAAGTATTTAGAGTTCCACTCTCCATTCATCTACATCTACATCTATACGATACCCTGCAAGCCACCGCGAGGGTGTGTGGCAGGGGGTGAAGATCACCAGGCATGCACTACTAACATGCAAACTAGCTACTATATTGTCTCATGCAACTTGATTGTTAGTGTCTACAGTATTTAAGGGGTAAGACATGCATCATGCACTACAGAATACTCTAAAATATTTCCCCTATCTATCCCTTTCCTATGCTGCCTATTCTGTTCTCTTATAGTACGGGGGAAAAATGCCATTTTGAATCTATCTGTACGACAATCTATCTCTCTAATCTTATTTATCTGGTCGAATCTAGCATAATACGCTGGTGTTTTTAATATGTGCCTAACATCATCAGTAAAGCTATCCGATTGAAATTTCTCTAATAGATTCAATCTGAACTTTAACCTACGCTCTGATAATGATTCCCACCCTAATTCTTGTATTAATTCTGATACACTACTCAACCTATCGTAACACCTTTTGACGAACCTAGCTGCTCTACGCTGCACACTGTCTAGTTCTCTCATCAAACCTAATTCATTAGGATCCCATACACTAGCTACATACTCAAGGTGGGGCTTAACTAGCGAAAAGTAGCATCGCTCTTTTGTCTTCTCATCACATTTCCCAAGTAATCTTTTTATAAATCCTAGTTTTCTCTTCGCTCGGCCGCATATTTCCCGGATTTCCCGGCCGCATTCCCCTATTTTTAAGCTTTCTTGCTCTTTGCATCTGTTTAATATTCCAGGTTCCAATAGTGATCTGTTCTGTTCGCTTCTAAGTTCCCGTATTCGATGATCTTGTCATTTCCCGCCTCCGAGCGCAGGGGCTCTCGGGACGACAACGTGGGCCGGCGGAGGCCGCGCCTTCCTCCGCTCCACTCATCTCTCTTTTCATCCATCTTGGTATCCATCGGAAAATTCAATCGCGAACACATCCCGCTACCTGCAATTATCATGTATTCATCGTGACACCGTGGATTATATTCTGAATCTGGGATGACTATTTCAAGATTATGATTATTTCAAGATTATGATTCAAGATCATGATTATTTCAAGATTATGATTCAAGATCATGATTATTTCAAGATGGCGTTATTCAACTGCACATTATAGCCCAAAAAGCTAGTCTGTATCGAGGTGGGCATTAAATTTTCCAGTTTTCCGTCACCGTAATTAATTCCTTCTGGAAGGAGAAGTTTTGAAGTACAGTGTGCAAAATTCCACGCCACGACGGAGGACAGGTGAGTTTAATGTGTCAATGTACATATATAATTTATTTCCCTGCGTGGAAAATTCGCGTATTCACCCAGCTGAATGCATCTTTAACGCAAACATGGTAAACTTAAGCAGCGCTTCTTACATTTATATACATAGAATATTCAAACTCTTGTCGTAAAAATTCTTCTAAAAATGTACCTGTACATTTTATTAAAACTTTTAGTTATAAATAGGAAATTCTATTATGTTCGGATATTTTTGGCTCGGTAACCGAGTCATGATCACTTCTGATCACCATTCGGCAAGGACCCTTCCCCCAGCGCTCAACATACCTCCCCCTAGCATAACGCACCAACCCTTAAGAGGCCACTTTCACAACCACCGTTTTAAATAAAACAATTTTTCAAAGTTATTTGACGACGTATAATCAAAAAGTGTTTTATTATTTAGTACGTTGATTTCTTACGCCACCGTTTACGATCATCGTAAACTTACCTCGAATTTTTTTCGATTGTGATGGCCACGATTAAGCAGGCATATTTGAGAAATTTGAGTGAACATTTCCATTTCGTACATTTAACCAAAACTTGTTGATATCTCAAGAATCAACCGACAAGAGACCTCTGGATCCCTTCCAACATCGTAAATCATGTTTATGTTGTTTCCAATTCCTTACTCACGCTCACATTAATGTTCCTAAAACCGTTTTACTTTCGATTTTCATACGCTAAGCGGTTTGTGTTTGTCATCACCGGTTGGTTGATGCTACTGAGCTACTGAGAGATGGTTGCTTCAGTTTTCTTTGGTTAAGGGCGTAACCGACTGAGTTTGCTTAGCGTAGCCCAACTCATTATGTCACTTGCTCGTGAATGGCACCGTTTCCTTGTCATTAAAATCTCTCTTTTTCCTCGTTCTCATCGCATAAAAATCTCGACTTTAATTCCACTTGTTGAAATCTCCAGTATCTCACGTTTCGCCTTTTAGCTGTTTCCATTGTTCGCGGTCGCTTGTGGACACACATCCGCCCCGAACATTTCCAAAGCCCTGCGTGACCCGACACACAGCCTTGCAGACGAGAGCACCTGCCTCCATTCCCCCTCCCCTACCTTCTCCTCCCCTCCCCTGCCCCCTCCTCCCTCCCGCCCTGGCGAATATTTGAATGGCCCCTCCGACGAGGGGCTCAAGAAAGCACTCCATTGCGAGGCCAAGGGCAGCACCGCCGGTTTGTACGTTAAGGCCGTTTTACACGGTGAATGATCTTGTGAATGATTGTTCGAATTATCGTGCGCACGATGTTCATGTAAAACGGATAATCCTTTGCATGAAATGTCATGCGATTAAAATTAGAACGTTATATATTTGATCGCATAATTCCGTGAATGATCGCATCATGCGAGCCCGTGGCGTAAGTCTTTGTTTTTGAGGGAGGAAAAGAAGGTTTAAGTGAAACAAATGAAGGATCGCCGGTTTGTACGTTAATAATAACGTTTTACACGGTGAATGATCTTGTGAAAGATTGTTCGAATAGTCGTGCGCACGATGTTCATGTAAAACGGATAATCCTTTGCATGAAATGCCATGCGATTAAAATTAGAACGTTCTATATTTGATCGCATGATTCCGTGAATGATCGCATCATGCGAACCCATGGCGTATGTCTTTGTTTTTGAGGGAGGAAAAGAAGGTTTAAGTGAAAGAAGTGAAGGACGTAATTCAATGAAGCTATACTTATCGTGTTTATCGAATTTGAAAACGTGCCCCTGGTGAATGTTTCTACTAATCGCGTTTTGGGCAAAGCTAGATTTTATTATAATATGTTACATTGCTATTCTTTCGATGCTTTAAATTCTTTGATTATTCTTGTGAAAAGCGTAAAGCAATGACATATCGGAACATGAAAATTAGAATTGAGAAATTCAAAATATTTCCAACGAGAAACCCCCATTTGATCACATGCCAGTCAGGGATACTCTTAACTGTTTTTTTGTCGTAACTACCGTGAACTCAGAATAATGAAACATCTAACCTTTAAATAGCCCGCTTTCATATTCTGATACTCCTACTCGTTGGCGACAATGAAACTTATTGCACTCTAATGAATTCTTGTTGAGTACATCTCTACGTTTCACCCTTCGCTAAAAATCTTAGCGTGCCAGATAACCGGAGAGTAACTGGGAAATATGTGTTATGGTTAACATGTAGTACGTCAAAGTGTGAACAAGTAATGCACCTTTTGCCAGCAGAAATTGCAGCTAATTATTGTGAGATTGACGAAACAATTGTTTCACCACGCGTGCATCAGATGACGTAAACAAATCATTCCGACCATCGAAACAGCTGAGTCGCTTATAAATTTCCCGCAAATCGAGATGCACTATTGACAAGTCTACCTTTGCGCATCCTTTCAGCGAAGAAAATTCATGGAACTAATCCGCATGATCATTTTCCTTGCGAAATTGCCTTCAGTCGCGAATTCAGCGAAACTGAATTCAGTCGCGAATTAATGCTTGAATGATCATTCGACGGGTAAAACGGCCTTCGGGTGCAGTTGAAATGTCTGAATTTTACTACGTAGTGTAAACAAACACGTATATTAGTCGAAATCTTGATGCTCTAGGTACAGAAGCGTTTCAATGGGATTGGCTACTCTGCTGTACCTCCAAATTTCGAATACTTCAGTTTGTGACTCGATGGTTCAAGCATTTTATCATGTATAAGTCTTATCACTTCAGCATTATCGTGTATTAAAATGATTGACCCGAGCAGTAGTGGCTATATCTATCCCATCATAAAAACGAGCATTATACAAAGAAGAGATCGGCATATGGTCACTCAGACTGTTTTAACTAAAAATGATGAAGTTGATCAGTACATTACAAACCGATTAAAGACTAAAGCCTGAAATTTAATGCATTTAAAAAATTTAAACGTTTTCGGATAAAGCACAAATATTACTAGCTCTTGTGTGTAAATTGTACTATTTTACATTTTTAAGGGAAATAATATTTTATTAAAAATTCTAATAAATTATTAAATGAAATCAAATAACGATTGCATGGAAATTGAAAAACAAGACAAAGTTTAAGACGCTTACTAACAATGTACTAAATGGAATACATCTAATGAAAAATGTAATGGCTGTAGATTAATTTCCCTATGAGGACAAACGTCCAAATTTTGCTTAACTACTTCGTCGTATTCCACTCTTTGCAATGGATATGAAGATTTACGCAATTTCAACTTAAGTCATTTCAGGGGATAAAAGGTCGTTCGCTGTAGTTTCCACATAGCTATTTGTTAGATTCCGCCACGGTTTCGTAGCAGGGCTACATCATCAGGTGGAAACTGCAGAATTGGAAATCTTACTTCCACATGATTGACTTCCACAGGGCTTTGCCGGAGATAGTATAACATGTTATTTCAATTAATAGCTCAAATGCACAATTTGATTTGCTGCTGAAAATTAAATATACCGAGGTAGAAGCAATTAAAAACTACAGAAATATCGATTGCACACCGTTTTCTCTTCCCTAGGTAATGTGGGTGACATAATTTATCATATCTCACTTAAGGTTTAGTGAATTCATTAAGTACATCGTATCACACATTATTATGAGTGCATCATGAAAAAGAGAGACATATTGCGGTTATGGACATAACGGAACCATGACATAGACCATAAAATAATCTCGCGAGCTGTTCTGTACACGTTCAGATTTCGTGAATAAAGTCTTGTCTTACAGAAGCCATATAATCGTAATCCATATAGTAGTAATCATTAATGTAATGAAGTTTTCGGTAACACGCCAATTACTCTTCGGACCCTAGCTAGTATCTGCGTCACGAATCCTTACGAATTTTGCTCTACACCTCTATGGAATAAGCGTTCTGTGCGCGTGCGTTGAAATCACCATTAATTGCGGCGACCGCGTAGGGTAAGAATAAAAGCAGGCCAAACACGTTTATTTTTCTTAGGATACCCTTCGCGACTTTTACTACATCGTAGGTAGCACCATTAAAAACGACTCTATGTCCGCGATTTTTAAGAGACTTGGGATATAGCTTAGTCCGTAATTATCTCGTCAACAGTATGCTAAATTCTTGAAAAACATACCTTATTACCTTCTTTTCCTCAAACTAAGATAGACAAGTAATAGATGTACTACTAGAACTTAATCTTTAACCAAATATGAAGTATCATGAGCAGAAATAGCGAGTTCTATTTCGCAATATCTGTTCTCTCAAAATCCATTGTTTTTCTGTGTTGACGCTAGGGTTATGGGTCTAATATGACTTGGTTGCTCTATTCCGCGACTCTAAAAATTGAGCTTAAATACAATGCTTGAGGGATTTGATAGTGATATTGTAAGAAGGGAGCTTTTTTAGAAGCAAATTCGTTGAACCCGCAGACCTGAATTCCGTCACAATCTGAGCACTTAATCGTGATATTATGACTTAGTAACATTTCGTATTAGCATAAATAGATATCTATTTGGAGCATCAGTGTTAAAAAAATTAGGTGACAGGTGCCTTTAACTCCTTCCTCAACACTACATTTTGACTTTATCTTACAACTGTTGGCTAACCACTTGATATTCACAGAGTGTTCCTCTTTCCCTTCCTTCACTTCTTGCTCCATTCATCTCATCTGAGCCCATCCTTTTACATTCTTTATATTCACTTTTATCTCGAAGATTGTTTTCATTAGGCCACCATGACCCGGGTGATATGGGCGATTTGGTTTGTCGCGTCTTTTTTTCAAAGTTTTCAGTAGACATCTCTTTCCTCTCACTCTCTAGAGACTTCATGTACTTCATCCGCTCGATTCATTTTTTATCATTTTTCTGCATCAGTACATTTTGAATGCTTTCAGTTTGTTTTTCTCCCACTCCCGAAGAATTTCTTGGACTTCTTTGATGGATTTCTCAATCTACGAGTTCATATCGAAAAGCGCGGAAAAAACTGTACAACATTTTCTCACATATTCCTTTATTCTTACCTCTTTACTGCTGGGTCCTGATTTGATCACAACCACCTAGTTTTTGTGCAAGCCGCGAATAATTCTTCAATTATAAGACATTCCAATTTCCTTTAGAATCCCCAGCTTTGAATTCCAATCCACTTTGTCAAAAGCTTTCTCCAAATCCACAAACGCAAATGCGGTTGCTCTTTTTCATTCTCTTCTGTACAAATATCCTGAGGACTGAAATCTCATGTCTTCCACCATTGCCTATTCTGAATCCAAATTTATCTTTAGCCAGGAACACCTCAGTTTTTCCATCATTGCTTCTTCAAACGACCATTGTCAATATCTTTGAGGCATGTGTGGTCAGGCATATAATCCTAAAATTTTGAAAGTTCTCAGGTCTGTTCCTTTTGGGCAAAGGGTTAAAGATGTCCTTATCGGAGTCCGTGAGCATCTAGAGAGCATCTAGTGAGCATCTCGTAGGCATCTATCTCCAGCTAAATAGAGATCTGATTCGCAGTTATAAACAGCTGGTTTAATTTTTTTTTTCCTGCATTTCCACTTAGCTTCACCGGAACATTGTCAATTCCCGAAGCCTCATTTAACTGCAGGTCCCTTGCTGCAGTTTCGAATCGTGATCTTAAGATAGAGTCCCATATTCCTTGTATAATTCATGTTCGTTAGTGATTATTTTCGCACTGAGAATGCTGTCGTTGAATATCTGTAAATATTCCTTCCACCTGTTCACTCATCATTGCCGTGGGTCAACCATCTTAAGAAATGTTTGACGCAGATCTTCACTCATTCCTCACATCAGCTGATCTCTTCATATTTACATATCTCTTTTATCTTTCCCATCCTTCACTTGCTCTATGCATCTCTTTCACGGCCCTCTTCTGCCATGTCTCCCATTCACTTGCCCTTCGACGACTGTCTTCTTCAGGCAATCATGTCTCATGATATGCTTGATTAAGTTTTTCCGTCTTCTTCCTAGGGTTTTCATGAGCCTTCTCTTCTCTTCCACTCTTCATAGGACTTTCTCGATACTCACTCGGTTCATCCATTTAATCTTCATTATTCTTTTGTAGTACCACATTTTGAATGCTTCCACCCTCGTTTTCTCTGCTTCTGTCGTCGTCCATGCCTCACTGCCAGGAACATGCTTCAGATGTATGGTCTGATGAAATGTTTCCTAACTTCCACGTTTGTATTTCAAGCTGTATGTGTATTCTTCTTTTGGTAAAATGACCTCTTTGCCTTGGATATTCTACTATGTTATTCTTTCTTAGTCCATCTCTGGTTCCTCAACTTCCCAGGTAATAGAATTCTTTCACCTCCTAAAGTTTTAGTTTTCCTAGTTAAACATTGGCTCTTCCAATATCTTAGCTGGTTGGTATACTCCTCCACAGCAAATAAACCCAAATGCTATATACGAGTGGCCAAGGCGTAGGTAGAGAAAGAGCTAGATGCGGAGTGCGCCAAGGAAGACGTAGTTGCTGTCGGGGAACATATTTCAGCGGCACCGCTTTACAGTTTTGGAAATACTGGGAGGAGAAAATTGGACGTGTTATTGCGCAGGATCAATATAGAATCAGCGACTTTCTATATCCCGTGTTCATGTTTTATCAAGTATATTCCACTAATTTCACATTTAGATCCACTCCCATCTTGTTTTTCACTGCCTTCTGGAAGGACAGCCGATGTTCAGCCTCCTATAATTTCTCGATATCCTTTCTGTGATTAATTGTTCAGTTCTTTCTGTGATTAATTCTTCAGTTTATTGGATTGCAAGTAATATTTCATCATTACCACACTGTCGGTATAAGAACCTAGGTAGATGCTTTTGCAGTCTTTGACCTTGTACCTCGACCTATGATTCTGTGCTATGAAATCAGTTTTGAGTAGCTCCTGTCTCCTAGCATTTTACATGCATATATACTTTGGTAGGCGTTTTTAAACAGTGTTTCTCACCACTAGATGGTGTTATTTGAAGAATTTTATAAATCTTTCTCCTTCCTCATTCCTATTTTCTAATAAAACCTAACAACTTAATAACAACTACTGGCTGTAACACAGCCGCTAGTAATGCACCTGGCTGTTAGGCGCTGGATCCCTCTTGATTATTTTTCCAAGCATTTTGGACACAGTTATATCAAGGATATTTTCTATGATAGTCGGTAAATGTAATTTTGTGAGTGACGCTATTCAAGGTTTAAGATTTTCACAGGAAAATCAGAAAATCGCTGTCTCATGGTCTCCGAGGTAACCGCAGGGTTGCTTATTGTAACTTATTCCAACCACGATGAATACTCTACCCATGCCAATGTCTCTTGAATTCGTGAAATGAACCGTAGGAAATGACACTATCTGCTTCAATTCCCCAAAGATAACTCTATACATAATCATGGTGGAAATCTTACTGGAAACGGCATGGTAAAATTAAAAAATTTTGTTTATTTGAAATGCATAATTTACTAGCGAAAAGAGAAAATTCTTTTCTTCGCTCTCCACTGTTCCTTTGGGTTGAATCATTCGTTTTTTTTAGCACTGGAAGTACGTAGCGTTCAATTCAAGGTTAGACGATTTGGCTTGTACAACATTTGTTCTGCAACTTATTACAAGTTCCTGTGCCGGCGTAGTATTCTACCATCGAATTTGTGTCGCTATCTTCTCCAGAATGACTTCGCAGAAGCTGATGATACCTATTCTAGGGTCTGCCTCCTAACCAAAACCCTACTCATGGGATTTTTAATGTAATTTGCGCTACTATCAACGTTGTCTTGACAGTGCTATGGGCACCGTAGCGAATCAGGGGCAGACGAAACGATTCTTGCATCAAATTAGAGATTTAATCTCATTACATGCAGGGGGGGGGGGGAGAGGTAAGGGGGCCAGGAGGTGATGATGCCTGTGGCAAGGAAGAAGTCTGAGTTTAGGCATGAAAAGGTAAACATTTGAGTTCCTTCAAATCATTTAAATGTGTGGGACATAACGCAAAATAGAATGTCAAGTGATTTCAAAGTTTTCTTCAGTATCCAGTTTAAAACGTTTGTCTCGATTATGTAAAAAATTAGAATTGAAATCACATTTATGCCCCATTTCTACATGGTGCTGGGCAAAATGTGACTTAACGTAGTTTTGTTTGGCACTTCTAATATGTCCTTTGATGCGAGTTACGAATTTCACTTCCAAAGTTATTATTACCATGTTAATGAAAAAACACAAGATAGCACTTATTCCACAGTTTTAATGGTGGTACCACTCGTTTCAGCGGCTAAGCCATCATCAGGTACAAACATATTCGGTCTAGAGAGAGCGTATTTGAAAAACAATAGCGAACATTGACCAGGTGAGTAAATGGATTCTGTTGTATCTACATAGTAATAAAGGGATTGGTTTTAAGTACATGCATCACGCACTAAAGACTACTCTATTAATATTTCAACTACCTAGCCTTTTGCTATACTGCCTATTATGTTCTCCTATAGTACGGGCAAAAATGACTTTTTGAATTTATCGGTACGAAAATATATAGCAATAATCTTATTTATCTGGCCGAATCTAGCTCCCCGAGTAGCCTTTTAATAATTCCTAGCTTTCTCTTGGCTCGGCCGCAAGTTACCCGGGTGTAATGAAAAAACACAAGATATAGCACTTAATCAACAGTTTTAATAGTGGTACTACGCGTTTCAGCCGTTAAGCCATCATCAGGTGCACAAATATTCGGTCAAGAGTGCGGCATATACACAATTGGGAGGGTGCGGGAGAGGGAGGTGTTAGATGGGGGGGAGGAGGTGAGAGGGGTGGCACTGGTGGCGAGTCAATGGAATGGTTTAGGGAATGGAATGGCTAGGAGGGGGGAGTGTCATTTGAACAGCCGATCATTCATGAGGTACTCCTCCCCTTGCTGAACAAGTTCAAATTGTTCCAGAGCGTCCGGCCTTTCCTCTCCACATGGAGTATCTCCGGGTCAAACAGGCAGTGGTGTGCTGTGTCCAAGTGGTGTTTGGCCACGAGGGAAGATGAGTCCTCTTTCTCCCAACATTTCCGGTGCACAGTGATACAGATGGCGAAGTTCCTACCCGTCTGCCAAATATAGAACTTCGCACAATCACTGCACTTTATCTTGTACACTCCCGACTGGAGGGTGGGGTGAAATCGGTCCTTCGAGTGGCACAGGAGGCTACCCGACGTCCCTGGATTGTTAAAAGAGATATTAAGTTTATCTTTTGGAAATATTTTAGCAATTTCGGAAGAGATATTTCTAATATAAAGTAATCTACACCACATCCTAGGTTCTAGTGGGGGCACTGAAAGAGTGTAAATATTATTGATGGCCAACTTCTGGCGTTTTTTACGCAGAATGCTATAGATTATATGCCCTTGATAGCCATTTACAGAGGCAATGTGTCTAATTATCTCCAACTCTATGTTAAACTCAGGGGGCTGCAAAGGTAAGGTCACCAGTCTGTGAATCAACAATTTGAAAGGCGCAACCTTATGAGACATGGGATGAGAAGAGTCCATTGGAATAATTGTGTCATTATAGCACTGTTTTCGAAATACTGCAGTTAACTATAGATATCTCCAAATCTAGAAATTTCAACGTCCTTCAGTGTCTATCTCTATTTTAAAATTGATACGACGGCGTTGGCTATTTAAAAGATTTAAAAAACAATCCAGCTGACGATCGCTACCGGACCAGCATATCACATCATCCACATACCTGAACCAATACGTCGCCATGTTTAAAAGAAGATGCCCAGAATTAAAAAGTTTAGATTCAACATTCTCCATAAAAATCTCGGCCAGCAATGGGGAAAGGGCCCAATACTAGGCCTTCCGTCTAGTGGTAAAAATTGCCTTAAAAGGAAATAATTCTGTTGGACGCAGGTTTCTAGGACGGATTGAAATTCCTCCACGATGACGTTATTGGCTAGCGAATCTTGTGGTATGAGTCTCGTCAATGGGGACCGAAGTGAAAAGATTATTGATATCGAAAGATACCAGACTGCAGTTCTTAGGTTGGTTTATTTCATTAAGACGTTCCGCTAGTTGAAAGGAGTTCGTGATGCTATATTTTGAGGTGAGGTCTCTAAAGATGCTGTTGAGTTTGGCTGGCAAATTGTGGGTCGGTGCTCCGATGCTTGATACCACGGGTCTTATGGGAATTCCCTCTTTGTGAATTTTGGGGAGGCCAAATAATCTGGAGGGGGGTGGATTCATTTGGAAGAGCTTCAATTTCTCCTTTAGCTTCTAAGAGGACTCATCTTCCTCGTGGCTAAACACCTCTTGGACACAGCACACCACTGCCAGTATGACACGGAGATACTCCATGTGGAGAGGAAAGGCCGGAGAATGGACGCTCTGGAACAATTTGAAATTGTTCAGCAAGGGGAGGAGTACCTCATGAATGATCAGCTGTTCAAATGACAATCCCCACACCTAGCCATTCCATTGACTCGCCACCAGTGCTCCCCCCCCCCCTCACCTCCTCCCCCCCACCTAACACCTCCCTCCCCTCGCCCAACACTTCCCTCCCCCGCCCTCTTCTAGTTGTGTTTATACCGCTCTCTTGACCGAATATTTTTGTACATGATGATGGCTTAGCCGCTGAAACGAGTGGTACCACCATTAAAACTGTGGAATAAGTGCTATCTTGTGTTTTTTCATTTCAGCTAATGATTTTTTCTCTGTAGAATATCTTGCTATCGTTATTCTATGATGGCTTAGCGGCTGAAACGCGTAGTACCACCATAAAAACTGTGGAATAAGTGCTATATCTTGTGTATTTCATTATGATATCATTCCACTACGTCTCTTCGGACACAGTACGTTCATTACCATGTTACTTCAAGGGATTCTTCTTGCCTTGACCCGAAATTCAATCGCATAATGCCTGTTACCTTAAGTAATTTTGGAGTATATAACATAGAGCATTGGGCCTTGTGAATGTTATTTGAAATACAACAGTTTTAACCGTATATGCACAACTTTCCGAGGATTGACAAGCTTGACAGTTTGGTCTTAAGTGCACAATTAAAGGCTGTTACAGTGACTGTCAGCGCAGAGTAGTAATGAGAAGTTCTCCAAATCACACTCAAAAACTCAGAAGCTGAATTACATGCCATTGGCAGTGTCATTAAGGCAGGGATTTTTATTTGAATGCTCCATTATGCAAAGAACACTAAGATATTCTTTCTACCTATATAAGTGGCATACCTCACTTTTCCTTTTACTGAGCCGATATCATGCTCTTGTCATCAATTATCACACCAATTAAGATTAATGTCTTATGTGGTGTGATACTTGCTTTATTGTTTACAATTTTAAAACTATATATTTACCTTCGCTCGCGAAATTTTGGATATTTATGAAAAACAAAATACTCCTTCTATTAGTTGCATTTCATGCAAATCTGTTCTTTATTTGTTAACTTTTAAAACTTAGTATCCAAAATGGAACATGCATCCAAATGAACGAAGACTTCAAAGAAACCACTCAACATAATTGCCCTTAAGTTGAGGGATATTGGTTTGTTGAAGACAGTCGTCCAGGAAACTTTGAATGGGTAGAATGGAAAAGACAGGCGTCGAATAAGTTTTATGGAACAAGTAGTGTGTGCTGTAAAATGATATACTTAGGTAGGCATGAAGATGCTAGCCGAGAGGAGAATAGAGTGAAGAGTTCCGTCAAAATAAATACCGGTAGACTCGGAATCTTACGTGCTCCTACGGCGAAGGTTATACCACGGTATATAACGTAAAGCTGCAACCCTCAGGTTGTAAGGTCGGCATGTTACCGACCCGGTTTGAAGACTGAAGATTATTATTATCAAAGAATAATTAAAGATTGGTGATGATGATAATATAAACGTCGGCTCTGTTTGTGAAATATTGTTGATGCTGTCTTTGAGTTTGTCTTACCTAGGTAAGAGGAGTGAGCTTCCTCAGTTTTTATCTCATTCATTGGACGTTTCAAAAAACTGTTTGAATCAGCCACAAGTTCAACAATAAAAAAAGCCTTTTCCATCTTATAGCAAGTATTTTGTTATTTAGACTGTAAACTCCATAGTTTCTTTATAAATTAGCTTCAAGACCAGTATTAAAAGCAATCCAAAATAAAATTAGTGTTCGTAAAAATATATATTTTGGTAAATGAAATCAATATATTCAAGTGGTATTAAATCAATGCCTTTAACGGTTTTTCACTGAAAATTTTTAAAATCACCGTCTCATATTCAAGCAGCAGTCTTGGCTTTAAGTTTCTCCAACATCTAAGCCTGCATCGTTTCTTATACCTTATTATCTTAGCAAAGTAACTTATATAAAATATACTAAGTAACAAACGCAATGGTCTTAGATGGAATTTAAACCGGCGGCCCTTGGTTGTTAGGCAACCTCGTTACCAGGCTACTATGGCCGGCTCGCTTTCATGTGCCGGGCCTTGTAGGTACTTGAGGATGACTTGGTGAGTTGATACCTACGCGTATTACATTAATGTCTTTGGAAATGTGCGAGTGTTGTCTGATTTATTATATAGGTGTTTCCGCAACTTTATCAAGCCTGTTCTAGATGTAAAGAGGATGAACATTGGAGCGAAATACACGCGGAAAGTTATTAACGTTTTTCATAATATCTCCTTCATTGCTTCTCTTTCCACACTGACAGAGGCAAGATGCCCCCTTGCTTACTCGCTTAGAAATACAATTCTTGTACAATTTCTTGAACAAACGCTGAACTGAACGAAATTGCATGTTTCTCTACATAGAATTAGAACAGGTTCTATTTTCCATACAGTCATTCAGACATTCGCACAGGCGTTCGCACAATTTGCCGCTTTACACGACACAATTTCCTCATACAAGCGAATGTACAAGAAATTGTACAAACAATTGTATCGCGTAAAGCGGCCTTAAGACGCCTTTGGCCTCTGCCCACATCGCTCGCACCTCGTGCCGGCCCTGCCAGCATTCTGGCCGCCGCAGTCCTTTTCTCAGCCGCCAGTTCCTCATGCAAGAGTAAGTAAGAGGGAGAATTGAAAGGGATGGTTCCGCATAGAAAGCTCGTCCAGGCCACCTCTCCCACCTCACCATTCCGGCAATTTAAAATGCTGCCCCGACGCTAGATGCTCGTGTTTTGAGGCCTAGGGCCCTTCCTTCCGGCTAAGTATCGAGAGGAGGAGCAGGTCGTCGACGAGTAAGTCGCCACTCGGCCTCCAGCCCTCCTCCCCCAGCATCCGTCCCCTATTGCAATCGTGAGTCGGCGTCAAACACCTCATTCATCGGATTGGCGCGGAAATGGGTGGCCCTCGAGAGGTCCGAGGATGGCGTTTTGGATGTCTTTCCTGCGGGAGCTGCCGCCGGCGTCTTTTACTCCCACACTCCCGCCTTCCACGGCCCAAGAACAGTGGCTCTCAATACGTCCAGCTCAAATATTGGTCGCAGCCTCCATATCCCATTTCGGGATCATATAAGCATCATGAAACGCGACCGATATAACGAAGTATTGCGTACCCTCATGCAGCAGCGTTTATTCTGAGCTCTCATCTACATCTTCTTACACGCATTACCCTGCAAGCCACCGTGAGGGTGGGTGGCAGGGGGTGAATATCATGAAACATGCACTATTTACTTGTAACTAGGTCACTGCACGGAAAGATGTTAATTAATAGAGTCGCATGGAGCTAGATGGTTATAATCTACATGGTAATAAAGAGTTTTTTGTTTATAATAATTTTTTCTAAATATATAAATATTCTTCTCGGGTTTTCATCCGGGTTATACGTCTCTTCCAATATTTCGATGACCGACTCCCCCATCGTCTTCATTGCCCTGGAGATGATGAGCGAGTCGGTCATCGAAACGTCGCTGAAGATGGAGAGTCTAACCCGGATGAAAACCCGAGAAGAATTAACTCAGTTAATACGCCAGAAAAGCACAATACATTTCTGGTATTTACCTATCAATAATTGATGCATTTACCAATCAGGCATGCTTCTCCGTTCTATTCGCAGATTTCGGCGTGCTACACTTATGCGGCTGCGGTGAGGAAGTCACCATTTGCACGCCGAAAATTGAATGTAACGAGAACAAGCCTTGCGCGTGGTGTTGTAGTTCGCGACGGCTCAGCATGATCATGGGTGGCTCTCGAATTGGGAGCCAGGGGTGGGATGCTGCACAGGGAGACGCATGATTGGGGGCGCGAGGTGCCCTCGCGTTGGCTGCCAGCGCAGCCAATGGCAGCTCCGTGCCTCGGGGGCCGCCCCCTGTTGGCCCCGGGGCCACTCGCCCCCTCGGGTGTTCCCCGACAGCAGCAGCAACGGTCGGGCCGAGTGAGTGCCGGGCCAACGCGGAGAGACCCTCATGGAGCAGCTGAGGCAGAAAGCAGCGGCAAGTAAGTGCTCGCCCCACCCGTGTGTCCCTCGAGGAGTGAGCGGCAGTTGTGTGAGCGCCGGAGTTGTTGTGCCATCGGTGTGGACGCCAGTGGCTTGGCGGCGCCTCTGGAGGACTCGGCGCCGGTCTTGGTGCTACTCGCCCGGGGCGCTCGATACAGCTGGCCCTTCCTTCCGATGCATGCTTCCCTTTTCCAAAGTCGGACGTCTCCCCCAACGTGGCAACTTCGAACAGAAAGTTCTCTTATTTGGTGTGATTTTTCGTCGATGGATGGTTTGTGAATTTCTTCACGAGCTGAAAACCCTTACTCATCCAAGGTTTCTTTGAAGTGTCTGAAAAGTATTTGCCGGTAATCTAACCGTGTTGAAGCTGACCTAGTGGATCGTGTACTGACGTTTAATGACTGGACTTCGATAGTGCTCACCCCACGACTCGACTTTTTTCACTAAAAGAACATCTGGTAGTCTCTCTGGCAGACTGCCAGGTCTACAGAACTGTCTCTTTTTGTCTTGCACCCTATTGTCTCTTTCTTGGTAGAAAGTTTAAATGATGCTGGGTGTGTCGGCATACCCTGTATATGACACAGTCACTGTCATTGACTGTCCTGTGCTTAAATGAAGCATTATTACTAACTTCATAGAATACTTTTAAACTACAGGAGTAAGTGTGAGAGAAATTTGTACTAAATAAACGCATTTCTCCCGCAAAACTCTCGAAAAAAAATATTTTTCCGTGATAAGTTTTTTAAAACTATTCAGTTTCTGTCAGAACGCAAATTCAAAACGGCTGGTTAATTTCGTTTCCTCATCCGTCTCTAATCGTTGAGTCTGATCGTTTCATTTTCCAAAAATGTGAAAAAATGACTGCGGCGCGTGATGAATTCATTTACATAGTTAACATTATATTTTAATTACTTTTGAAATCCTGAAAAACTGAGTTGATGCAACTGCATGCAGGTTGCGTCAAAATACTTTTTCCATTAATAGATAACGCATAGTTTCGACTGTCATGTTGTTTGCAAAATTATTATATGCTGTTCATGCTCAAGTCTTTGAAAAATGAGAAAACCTTAATTTTTTTACCATTAATATTCAGTGACCTTTAAATTTCGGATAAATATACGCCTGTAATTTTCAAACTTTGATCTTGGTGTTTTGAAAACTGCAGTAATATAATTACCGGTACCGTCGCGTGAAGGAATTCGGGTGGATCTCTTGACTAGATTTATCTGCTCACCGATCAGGTACTTAAATTATTTAATATCCATTTCCGCCATGTGTTACTACAAACCTTTCCGAAAAACTCTCCGCACATAACAATCGGGAGTTATAGAATGCTATCAGCTGTTCTGGATGAGCTGAACGCCGAAAATTACGTGACTAGACTACTTCATGAGACCCTCGAAAGTTGGTCAAAAAAGTGTTTTTATCAGCGATTGGGACCAACCTATAGCTTCCCTAACGAAATCACGACCAAAGTAAAAGAGAAACGTGGACTAGGCCTCGAAAAGTATTGGTTCAGCACCATACACCGACGGGTCTGAGCTGATAATGTAAACTTATCTATGTCTCGTGTAACTGCGACTTGCCGTTGCAACATGCTCCTTATGGAAACTGGTTTAAAAGCACCTAAATTCTCCTTAATTTGCAGTCCTATATAAGTCAAGTGACGTTATTTTATCGATGATGTTGATGGTCTGGCATTATGGTGGGACGCGGTGCATGGAAACTGGATTTTTACCCTAGAACCGGCAGTGAGGTCACTCATGCTCATTACAAATGGCTATGACAGCAGGACGTGCATGTTTTTAATCCTTGGAGTATCTAGTGGAATGTGAGTACTTTCTCCGAACACAAGTAAAGACAGGGTATTAGTTACCTTCACATAATGAGATCATGAGAACCAATCATCTACCCCAATATTGGCAGCTACCCACTGTCCTCTCTCATCAGGTTTGCATGTCGGTAGTGCATGCTTGGTGATCTTCACCCCCTGCCACACACCCTCGCGGTGGCTTGCAGGGTATCGTGTGGATGTAGATCGGCTAATCTCTTCATATTCACTAAGTCTTCTCAGTCACATCCTTCCCTACATTCACCATTTATCGCATACGAGGCCTCACTTTGCCACAGTTTCACTTAGTTTTGTTTTGCTGGTTCTGAAATAATGCTCATAAATATAGTTTCTATGTTGATCAGCGTCTTCCTTAAATCTAAAATTTTCCCTACCACGACGATAGACCATCGGATACCACAGCATTCCATTGTATACCAAGTGGCATTCGCTTTTAACACCTTCTCTTTTATATTAGTTCCTTCAGCTCTCGATTTAGACATTGAAAGTTACGGTAGGCACTTACTCGACAACCTAATAATGTAATACGCTTTCACCCCACCAAGCTATAATTTCCCATGACTAGCTTGCCCTCTATCTTTTCTGCAGCGAAGATGAATGGAAGAGCGTAATTATATTGTGGATAATTGAAGACGGGCATAGTATGCGGCAGTGCTTTGTCTGTATGAGTGAGGAGGGTTAGAGTATGATCGAAAATTGCACGTTGAAAGGTGGAGGACGCGAAGTACAAAGCGAAAAACTAATGCCACAAAGGGACACAACACCATTACAGCCGAAAAACCAGTTGCGCTACACATCCACGAGGCAACTCCCATCCCCCCCAACGCTTAGGACCCGGGATCGAATGTCGGCAGATACTGCGATCTAAATGTGTGCAGAACATTGCCCACAACAACCGAGATGAGAGGCTATGGACCCTTCCGCGACCTTCGGAGAGAGCAGACTGATGCTCACGCAGCATCTTTCTCCTAGCAATCCGACACTTATTTCCCATCTCTGATTCGGAGCACCTTCAAGTGTCGCGGAAGCCTTCACCGGGACGTTGTGGGTGCCTCGCCGGAATTGGCGACCGATGAGCCGTGCCCAGCATCGTTTTTCCGGCGGCGATGAGCGACCGAATCGGCAGACATCACAGCACAACCTCTGCTCCACGGTCTGCGTAGGAGTACGCCTCCAAGTGTCGAATATAGCCTATAACTTTCAATTATGCGATCGTCCTCGCGGCCTGTGCAACTTATTGATTAGTATCCACGTAGAAATATAATGCGTATTAATGACATTTGTTAAAAGGTTTTAATTTTTAACTTCTCTCTAGCGCGCAAGGAAAAAGTTAACATAAACTAGTGGCGTTACGAACATATTTTAGATACGCTACCAACTACCTATATTACACATAACGTGCACGGTTACTGCGTTGGTGATTAGCATCTCTTATTGCCTGCGGAAAGAGCACATTAAAATCCGGACGGCATTGTATCTTGATAATCTTGGACTTCGAATCGAGCGCAACGCGCCATTGTGCCTTCAATAGACTCTTTATAACGTCCTAGGCTAATAGGCCAGCTTCAGATCCATTCACGACATCTACATAATCTACATATACGTAATACCCTGCGAGCCACCACGAGGGTGTGTGGCAGGAAGTGTAGATCACCAAACAGGCACTATTGACATGATAGATTCACTAGATTCATTTCAAGGTTAAACCTAAGGTCTGAGAGTGATTCCTGTCCAAGATCTACTCTTTAGCTTGCAACTCGTCTACAGTGGTAATAAAGGCAGAATTAGGATATTATTGATAGGATGATTTCCAGACCCATGATGTAATGATAATAAATCTCTAATTCGATAAGAGAATCGTTTCGTCTGCCCCTGATTCGCTCCGGTGCCCATAGCACTGTCAAGACAATGTTGATAGTAGCGAAAATAACATTAGAAATCCCATCAGCAGGGTTTCGGTTAGTAGGCAGACACTAGAATAGGTATCATCAGCTTCTCAGAAATCATTCCGGAGAAGTTAGTAACACAAATTCGATGGTAGAATACTACGCCGGCACAGGAACTTGTAATAAGTTGCAGAAAAAATGTTGTACAAGCCAAATCATCTCTCCTTGAATTGAACGCTACGTACTTACAGCGCTAAAAAGACGAATATTTCAACCTAAATGAACATTGGAGAGCGAAGAAAAGAATTTTTTCTTTTCGCTATTAAATTATGTAGTTTAAATAAATCAAATCTTTTAATTTTACCATGCCGTTTCCAGTAAGATTTCCACTATGATTATGCATAGTTATATTCGGGGATTGAAGCGTATAGTGTCATTTTCTCCGGTTTATTTCACAAATTCAAGAGACATTGGCTTGGGTAGAGTATTCATCGCGGTGGAATAAGTTACAATGAGTGACCCTGCTGTTACCATGGAGACCATGAGACTGCGATTCTCTGATGTGCCTGTGAACATCTTACGCCATGAATGGCATCATGAATATTAATTAAATTTACTGTCTATCGGAGACATTATCATTGATGTAACTGTGTCCAAAATACTTGGCATTATTCAATCTGGGGCAAGTGCCTTTTGGTCAGGTGCAATCATAGAGGTGGAGTTACTATCTATCCAATGCCAATCGATGGATATGTGGCAAGGGTAAATACTAATATACGTTAAAAACGACTACGAGACAAGAGTCAACATTCAGTAAAAGATATTTCTCGCGAAAATTGATAATTGAATAATTAGATAAGAAATAGAACCTTAATGATAAATAATGATTAAAAAATACATGTATTAGTCTGAAGAGTCAACTTTAAAATAATAGTTAGATTAATGGCGAAAACGCTAATGACGATGGTAAGAGTATCACATAACATTTTGAATTTCAAAATCTGCATCGGAAAAATGCATTCCTAATGACTTTTTTGATTAAAAAAAGAATACTAGAAGGACGTCAAGTGGAAAATTCCGTATTATCCGTATCCGTATTATCCGTAAATTCCGCAGTTGAAATGGAGGTGAATTGCAGGTTAAGAGAATGACTAAATGTTACTATCAGAAAAGGGATTAAGACAAATTAAAAGAATGTTACTCCTTGAACCACTTCCTCGAGAGCATTTCCTCTAAATCGTCAGTTCATGTACACCTACCGCCACGTTATGATTTTTAAACTTATGCTCCCAATAGATATTTATTGAGGCTAATTCGGAAAATTACTAACTCATATTAACACGGTTGTGCTCAGATTGTGACAGAATTCAATTCTGCGGGTGCAAAGAATTTGCTTCCAAAAAGCTCCTGTCTTAAAATACCATTGTAAAATCCCTCAAGCATTGTAATTGAACTCAATTATTAGAGTCGCGGAATAGAGCAGCCAAGTCACATTAGACCCATAACCCTCGCGTCAACACGGAAAAAACCCAATGAATTTCGAGTGAGCAGATATTGTGAAATAGAACTCCCTATATCTGCTCAGGATACTTTATATTTGGTTGACGATTAAATTCTAGTACGACATATATAACTTGTCTGACTAAGATTAAAGAAAAGAATGTAATAAGTTATGTTTGTCAAGAATTCAGCAAACTGTTGACTAGATAATTACGTACAAAGCTATATCTCTAGTGTCTTAAAAATCGCGGACATAGTGTCGTTTTAATGGTGCTAAGGTATTTAGGTGTAACAATCACTAAAGATTTATCGTGGGGGAGACACATCCGGGAAATATTCGGCCGAGCGAAGAGAAAGCTAGGATTTATAAAAAGAGTACTTGAGAAATGTGATGAGAAGACAAAAGAGCGATGCTACTTTTCACTAGTTAGGCCCCACCTTGAGTATGCAGCCAGTGTATGGGATCCGAATGAATTAGGTTTGATCAGAGAACTAGACAGCGTGCAGCATAGAGCAGCTAGGTTCGTTAAAAGGTGTTACGATAGGTTGAGTAGAGTTTCAGAATTAATACAAGAATTCGGGTGGGAACCAGAGCGTAGGTTAAAGTACAGATTAAATATATTAGAGAAATTTCAATCAGATAGCTTTACTGAAGATGTTAGGCAATTATTAAAAACCCCAGTGTATTATGCTAGATTCGACCAGATAAACAAGATTAGAGAGATAGATTGTCGTACTGATAGATTCAAAATGGCATTTTTCCCCCGTACTATAAGAGAACAGAATAGGCAGCATCGCAAAGGGATAGGTAGGGGTAATATTTCAGAGTAGTTTGTAGTGCATGATGCATGCATTAATCCCTTAAGTACTATAAATACTAAGAATCTAGTTGTATGAGACCCCATAGTTGCTTGTTTGCATGTCGGTAGTGCATGCTTGGTGATCTTCACCCCCTGCCACACACCCTCGCGGTGGCTTGCAGGGTATCGTGTAGATGTAGATGTACCCACGATTTAGTAAGTCGCGACGGGTATCCTGAGAAAAAGGGACGTGTTTGGCCTGCTTTTATTCTTACCCTACGCGGTCGCCGCAGTTAATGGTGATTTCAACGCACGCCGATAGAACGCTTATTCCACAGAGGTGTAAGGCAAAATTCGTAAGGATTTGTGACGCAGACGCCAGCTATATACCGGAAAGCTATTGATGTGTTACCGGAAACTTAAATATGATATTTGAGACCCACACGGCTATAGATTTTAGGAAAAAGGGGAAACGGGACACATCATACCTATTTAGTGCAGCCAGTACAGTGAAGTATCGAGTGTAGCGTACCTCGGCGAAACCGTCTCAGGATACACGTGGACGGCGGATCAGACGTTGTAAATTAACAGCCTGGAATATCGTTGATTAGTATTAGTGTAAATAGCTGAAGGTGAATGGAATGAGGTTTAAATAGGTACCATGTGTTTCTGTTAAGGTTTCGCTTAAATTACGACTTGAATTTGTCTTCTGTAAGAAGAGACTTTATCCATGTAATCTACGCATGTACACTGTATCTTAGCGAGATTAGTATACGGTCGATGTGATGATAATACAATACCACAGTAATGTTCCTCGTATATTGTGTAAATACCTTCAACTAGTTTAGACTTTACCTCCTTTTAATACCAAGTTGATCCTTTTTCCGGTGGCGTTAGAAGTACTTCAAGAACATAAGGACATGAAGTCAATTTTATCTCGAAACTCTGAAACAGAAATGAATAGCTGCAAGCCTATCAAAATATTTCTTATCTACGGTAACAATTATAGATCATTGTAGACTTTGCCTCTGCGATTATTAGATTAGCAAGAGCTTTGTCGTATTAATAATTTTGCAGGGGTTAAATGGAGAAATTTTTAACAACTATGAAAATTAGACGCCAGACCGTAAACAATTAGTAATTCTTCCCTTAGGTGGCCTCGTAACTAGACTCAATCCGTGTTTGGCTTCCGTAAGTGATAGCTGTGTTTAGTAATTTGGAATTATAGAACTCCTATTGTTTAATTATATTTCACTCTCTAACCAATAGTTGATTCTAAGGCAAACTTGACATCCATGTCCGAGACGGAAATCTTACGTACGGACTTTGGGTGATAGGCTGGTGTGTTACCTAGTGGCTGTCGCATAAGGCAGGTGGATTTGATTATGGAATTTGTTATTACTCCATGAAGATCGGCGTGCTCTGTGAGAATCAATGGAATGCGTCCTTAAATGTTAATTTAAGTCTACATTAGACATTTATTTCCTCCTCCTGGTTACCAATCATTCAGCCGTAAGTTCCTCGTATAGGTACTATGTCTAAATACTTCCAGATTTTCTTAGTGAAAATTAATTATGAAGGGCATATAATTAGTGCAATTTTGGTTGTCAATCGTCCCTTGCAACGCACTTAAGCTGTCTCTCTCTCATTTATATTTCAATTACACCATTTTCTCTCGTGTTACCGTTAGCACCTCGGCGTGGGGGAGGTGAATGATACATCAGGTGAACATCATGCCAGATATTATTCTCAATGATTTTCATGCCTGGATTAATGTTACAATATGTTCTACATAGGGATTGTTCTTACAAGGTTCATACAAGTCAAAGGTTTCATTATTTAAATCCCCTTTGGGCCGTGTGCTTTCCTTCATACTCCAGCGCAATGGGAACGAGTTGCAAATGTCGTCTTGCACTTGAAGACAGGTGAAAAATGCTGTACCTTGGGTTGTGACCTCAATTCCACCAAAGGCACAAAGGCACTAAATTGGGAATCGGAGAACACCCAAACTTTTAAAATTAATTATATTGGTTGGCTGTAACTCAAGGATCATTGTTGAAAATCAAACATTATCGATGAAATAAACAAACTTTGGGATTTTCATCGACAGAGAAGAGACTACATCTGCTGGTATGGATTGACTCTTTAATGTTTTACTTTCACTTCGCAACTATCAAGTTAATGCTATTAAAATCGGAAAGGAATCAACAAGCAACATACGAATTGGTTCAAGTCTGTGACCAAATAGATCCAATGCGTAGAATCGAGTACACATAAGTAGCTCAGGAAATCTTGGTCATGATTGGAAAATATAAATCT
Source organism: Platycnemis pennipes (assembly GCA_933228895.1). NCBI lineage: Eukaryota > Metazoa > Arthropoda > Insecta > Odonata > Platycnemididae > Platycnemis > Platycnemis pennipes. The sequence goes on from OW121846.1 coordinate 113,678,200, forward strand.
GTAGTATTTTCATGTCATTTCTATTAGTATATAACCAATGCATTGGATACAGACCTAAATGTTTCCCGTTTTTATTCTATTTGATAAATTCATTTTGTTTATCTATGCTTACCCATTACATTTATGTTCTTCCGGGAAAATTTTATTCACTCCTTTGAGTCATCCAATTCGAGAAATTTCTATGCAATAATTTCTCCATTAAAAGTAGCAAAAAACAGTTGCATTTTGTCACGAGAGCGAAAAATATTTTAACCAGATCAGAAAACGTAAAAATTGTATCATTTCATCACATTGTGGATGCTAGCCTTGCTATGGGTCTATATTCTACTGGCCAGCACTTGGTTTTAGAATTAAATTGAGTTTAAGTGACCCTGAGCTGCTGCCATTTTTATCGAGCTTGGTGTCGTGATTGGACCAATAAAGCCACTGCTACTCGCTAAGACAAATGATGGTACGGTAGCAGTTGCTTGCTCAGTAGAATGACAGTTTTCTACGTAAACATGATAAAAAAAATTAATCCTTGATAGGAAAGCATGATAAGTGAACCAGAGTCGGGACATATATCTCCAATAGCGGGTTAATGCCTGTCATTTATGCCCTTACCATGCATGAGAAATGTAACGTAATGAATTAACCTATTAAATTAATTAACTAAATGTTTTTGTGACCTATTAAAAAATGCTCTAGCCTGAATGCCTTGGTTAAATAAAACGGTGTGCTATTGAAATCATCAGTATTTTCAATTGCTTTCAACCATGCATATTTTATTTTCAACATTAAATCAAATTGTACCTCAGCGTTATTAATTCGAATGATAGTGTTTGACTTACGTAAATCACCGTTATTACTGTAGAAATTTTCATTGGCGTTCTGCACAGCACCCAATGTTGATATGTGTTAGAATTAGGGATACTTGGAGCTAGAATCGAACCGCGTAACTTTGTTTTGATCAGCTGATGCTCAGACCACCACTCTGCTCTGGATTTCTGATCGCTAATCTCAAATCATCATCATCATTCGTTATCGATGCTAAGGTAGCTTTAACGTAGCTCCCCCCTCCGTTCTTATATAAGCTAATCCTTTTTATTTATAAAATACATTTCTTTTATATCATTTACTACTTTTTCCACACATGGAAATGGTGAAGATATAGATTATGCGTATGAAGCCTATTAACATCCTAGTCAATTGTCCTTTGTATCCTCTTACTCCTTTGTTTTTAACTCTTTTTTATTGGTTTAGTGATAGACGTTTGTGAAAATTGACGAGATCAGTTTATCATAACTAGATTCTAGTCATTATTTTTTGCAGTGTGGCTTATAAAACGTTTTCAACCGAAATTCTTCTAGTAACTTATATTGACATACAAAGAAAAAGAGTAATTTCAGGCGTGATGTGGTGGAATAACATAATTAAAGAGAATTGTCAATTTTCCACAAAATCAACTTAAATGCGACCGGTTTCGATATATTAGATCATCCTCAGCTGTACCTTGTTATTCGATGCACTACATCATCCTCGGCTGTACCTTATTCGATGTACTAGATCATCCTCTGCTGTACAGAGTTGAGGATGATGTAGTGCATCGAAACCGGTCGCATTTAATTTGATTTTGTGGAAAATTGACAATCTTCTTTTATTGACGCATGTACAAGTTGACATGCGTAGTGAGATAAATCTCCCGTGTCTTCAAATGCTTCACCCTGCCTGTCATCGGTGATGCGCTGTTACTTGAGGATGTCTATTAATGAGTACTCTTAGTCGCTTCCACAGAATTTTATTTCATAAACGACCGGTTTCGGCAGTGACTAAGTGTACTGTGGAAGTGACTAAGAGTACCTACTCATTAATAGACATCATGACAACCTTCCACCATGTCAATGCTTCGGACTTAGATTTTATTTTGTTACTTGAGGTGTTACATTCGGTTGACATAGAACCGTGCATTGAAATGCGGATTCTGGGAGCGCAATTTAGGGGTGTGCATAGGTGCGCGATGCCCGAAGCTGGCGCCGCTGCCGCTGAGGAAAGGTCCGGCCGTCCTCGGCAACCATCCGACACGACATGACGGCGTCCGTAATTTCGGCTTTCAATCCTTTCGCTGAATGTATTCTTTGTTCAGCCTTCATTGTTGGTAGTCATTAGCGAACACCCCATAGTGACAGATCATACCTTCAGTTTGAAAGGGAAGGCGGGGAAGCAGCGGAGAAGTTTACACCCGACTTCTGGCTCAACTAACGCCGTGTAATCCACTACAATTGAAAGTAAAGAGCTAGAATTTGAGAAAAGAGCGGCTCACTGTCCGATTCAGTACTTCGATTTCCCACCCATCCCTTTTTCAACTTTCGCATGAAATTTCGAGTGCCTAGTAGTTATTCGGTAGCGGCGACTCACACCTGGCCATTGGCTCAATGTTAGGGTGTGTGCGTTGGTTGACAGAGGTAACGATTTTTCAGGGAACGAAGGAAGGGTGGAGAGAAACTCAAGTGTCGCCACTCGGCATTTGTCTGCTCTTTATGACAGGCGCCAAGGGGTCCACGGTTTAATTTCCTTTCCGACGTACGGAGTACTGCTCTTACGTTAGAGATTTCTCTAAACAGCTCTCCGGTAGGTACCGGAATACCTATGATATGTCTCTGCCACTGCTAAGATTTGAACCTGAACCCTCGAGATGAACAAAAACCCTCTAGCCACCACACCAACTCCATCCCCGTGTGAAATTTCGAATTGTGAATATGTTAGTGAATAAGGTGTAAATATGAAGATTTGCCATTTAATCAAATATAACGCAAGGATATATGATTGTTATAGAAGTTATAACCGCTAAATATTTAACTGGGATAATAAAAAATCCAAATGAAAGCTTTTGAATTACTTATTTGTATATATGTTTCGATGAAATATTTCATAATCGCATAAAATCGATAAAAATCAAATTTGATGCATCTCAAACAAGCACATGAAGGGAATGAGAATGATAAATACGTACTATTTGAAACTAAATATACTTTTTATGGACGTGAAGGAGAAGAATATTGCAAATATGATAGGGTTAGCCCATTGGAGAATCGAGAGGAGAGCTACGTGAAAAAAATCTTAGTATTATTGGCTGACGATTACGAAGTAAAGGAAACTAGAAAAAATTGGCAGCAATGGAAATGATGGGAACGTTGTTTTAGATTTTCCCTTTTTTAATGTATAAGTCACCCATGTGAGTGTGAGAATGGGCATGAGTGCCCATCGGCACAAACTTTCCTTTTTAGAATAGTGTGAAAACTTAATGCTAAAATAATAGCCTAGATGATTGCAGCTCAGAAAATCGCAAGTATCTATTTTTTAAATGGTTAAATATTACTCAATAAAATATTCGCATTGATGTGAAATCCACTACAAAACACAGAATGAAGGCTAATCATAAGCAGTCAAAATTCTTGGTGCAGCTATCTAAGGTCTTATTTAAAAAACTACCTGGAAAGTGGTGGTGGCACAAGGGACGTTTATCGGCGAGTTAGAGCTTCCACAAGGATACTTTGGCTCAGATTGTAAAGAGTTTGATGTGGAGCGCGCCGTTAATTGTTCGGAGACGGCTGGAGGAGATAATGAGGGTAAGATTGCCGGATGTTGATGCATGGATTAGGCTGCATGAGAGCGGGATCGCCTCGAGAGTAAGCCGCACCTTGATTTAGGGGCGCGGGTGGACGCCATTCCGAATGGCGAGAAGTTCGCTCGAGTGACGAGAATGAGAGGAGAGCAGGAGAGAGTGGAATAGACGGGAAAAGGCTCCTTTGATTTTTCGAAGGGGACAGACACGTAAAGGGGGAAGGAAGGAAAATTAACATTCTTTAGGTGGTGATTTTAATTTTCTATCATTTTACCGATGGTTTTTCTATAATTTGCTCAATGCTTAATCCCTATAGACCCAAAAGTACCTACCGCTATTTGTGATTCATCGTATGTACATACATCTCGGAATAAAGTTATCGCAACTTGTTCAGGCAACTTTTGACTGATAACATTAAATAGATGTATTACTATAAATAAATACTCCATCATCATTAAGGGTTTGGAACGGTTTTATTCTCATTCCAATTTCGCCCAGTGAACTTTGATTATGAGCTAAAATTTACCCCTGGAGGTGTTTCCCTTTCCCAGGGAACGGCACTTGCAGAGTTAGACGTGAACTGAGCAATGCTTGCGACCCTTGTCAGCCGTCATTTACTCCGCGGAGGCTGTACAGTCTGTGGGGCAGGCATCTGAGCACTTGGCACGCTACCGAAATGGCGGCGAGGGGAGCCGGGTCCCACGTGTTGGAGAGGTGAGAGCTTGTAGAGGGGGCGCAGCTGTCTCCGCCGTGGGAGGGGTGCAGCCAATGCGAACGAGCGACGGCTGGCGAGACGACAGATCCGAGAAGGTATTGCAAGCGTGGAGATAGCTTGCAATCGCACGGGCTGATGAAGAGAGTCACCCATTGCCGCCAGGCTCTCCATGAAGGATCCACGGAAATCTGTGGGAGTGAGAGAATGCTCCCAGTGGGATGAAGCGAAGTTAGGTTATGTCCCGAATCCCATCGAACATTCTTAAAAGAGGAGGATTTGCAAGTGAATGCAAGAGAGGGGAATGTAAAGCAGAGGGTTTCGCATTTACTTTCAGTTAACCCTTCCGAATTGGATGAGGTTAAAACTTTTTTGATCGAACCACCGGAAGAGATGTAAAGATTTTGACGACTACGGGATATCTCTGTTTAGAAAATTGTATCGCATGCCCTTTTATTTATATATACTTGAACCTTTTAGAATCAATTCAAAACATTTCCTTTCGTGGTATTTAAAAATTAGTTTTTACCTTTCCCTTTAGGAAGTAAAATGAGTCAATTTTACATATATATACATATATTTTTTTAGAAAGGGGGAATATTACTGGTGTGAAAATATTAATTTCTAATTATTTGAAAGTAGTGAACATTAACCATGTGAGTTATAATATCCTACTACGGGAGATGAAGGAAGATGCAACCATCGCAGTGACCAGACAAGTTTGCCGACACAGAGAGGTACAGCAGAAGTTGAGGAACATATTTATGAAATAATCGGCGAGGTGGTCAGAAGAAAACATTAAATAGTAATGGGGAATTGGAATATGGTTTTTGGTGAAGTTAAGGATGGACATGAGGTCATTTGGGCTGCGATGGAGAAATGACCGCAGGGGAAAATCGTAGGAGTTTTGCAGGAGAAATGGGTTGGTCATACCAAGTACCTGGTTTAAAAACAACAAAAGGAACGTAGGTGCAAATGGAAGATGCAGTGTGGCACAGGGGCATCAAGTAGACTTCGTTAGGGCTGGACAGAGATCCTGAAAGAACGTTAAAAATTCACAAAATTTCCCGGGTGCTGACACAGAATCAGACCACTTCTTAGAAATGGTGTTATGTGTGTTGTATTTATAAGGATAAAGAAAGGTAGGGAAATGGAATATGAAAATGTTAACGAGGGTTAGAAAGAGGGAGTACAAAGAGTTAAAAAAGAAGCGCGGCGTAAAGAGAAGCTTGTAAAAAGTGAAAACAAAGATAAGGAAATCTCGTGGAAAAAACAATGGGAACAGCCAGTGGGATAACAAGAAGTCTTGGAGCACTTAATAAATATAAAAGAAAATGGAGAAGAGAAAAAAGCGGAAGAAATCATTATTCCAAGTATTCCGTTCTATGGTGAAAACATACCCAAAGATTTGAATTGACCAGCTTCTTCCCAATCTCGTCTCTTGAATTTATATTTCAATTACATAATTTCCAAGCACTTCAGCTGTAGAGAAATGCCTTACCTACGTAGCTACTGTCTTAATTTGGTGCAAAAAGATGCAAAAGCTGAATCCGGCAGAGTGTAGTAATCTTCGCACCAGTCTTAGCATAGTCCAGTATTGCTCGATCCACACCAATAGATTAGGATGGAATAGAGCACTCTCTTTCTTTCCTTCCCGAGTTTTGTGGCAACATATTACAGCGTTTTGTGGTATGGCCCTCTTGCTTGAAGGATTTATTCTTCGCATGGAATATCATTCATTGCGTCGAGGAAGCATGCTATTTTATACGTGGCTATCTGGCTCTCTTTGTAGAACTGCGCAGCTGTATTTCAGTGACAGCCATTCCAATTATTGAATTCCAAAAAGGCTATTCTCGGACGGTCCAAATACTGCTCGAAATCTTTTTTCTTTGGGTAATCAATAATAGAGTAAATATTATGTAGTTTCTGAGAACCATGGCAAATGTCATTCTAATTGCGTTTTAAAAAGGACTTTGCCAATTGATTCGAATGTCTCTCGCCATTATATCTACCGACCCTGGCGAACTAATCATTATTTAACGGAAAATCATGATATAAGCCTCCATTTCAGCTTCGTAATTATTGCAAAAAATGACCAAAAAATATTTTTAGCTGTAATCCGTTTTCACGACACAATTTTTGACAGGAAAGAAAATGAAAAACTGAAAACGCTTTCCTCAGAATTAAATTCAAGCAGAACGCCTTCTATTAACACATCACCTAACTCCTTCGGTTATTTTTCCTTCGGTTATTTTTCCTTCACGGTAAATTCACTATGAGAGAAACGAAGTCATTAGATATAAATATATGATAAACGTTGGAGAGAGTCTTTTCAGAGTATTGTATCTCAATCCTCTTTTTCAAAAGCGTAGTCGAAATCCACATACGCAACGAACGTCAGTTTGTTCTCCCCCTTTCTCTTCTCTACATCTACATCTACATAATACCCTGCAAGCCACCATAAATATGTGTGGCAGGGGGTGAATTCTCACCAAACATGCCCTATATATCATGCATAAAAAAGGATTAATATTAATATATTAGTCTTAACTTCACTATTTAAAAAGATAAAAATAGAAAAGTAAGCATGCAAAAAAACATGCCGTTAGTTGGGTTACCTTCAAGCCCTCATACCAACATGCAACTACCTATGCTATGGATTGATTCACTCGTGTTGGACATATTTACCGCTATTCATATCCCAAATTGTGCGAGGAAAAAAGGACATTTTGAATCTGTCAGTTCGGCAATAAATTTCCCTAATTTTGTAATCATGGTCCACCTCTTCATGACATTTTGGGTAATCAATAAGGAAAAGACTCTCTCTGAATAGCCCCATTCCCATAGTAAGTTGGGGTTTGCAGAATACTTTTAACGTCATCATTGAAAATATTATCTTGGAATTTATTTAAGAGATTAAGTCTAAATTGCAACCTGTGATCTGAAAATGATTCCCATTTTAATTCATTTAATAGACTGGTTACGCTAGTATGGTTATCGTATCGTCCCTTTTCAAATCTTGCCGATCTTCGCTGTACACGTTCAAGATTATTATTTAGACCGATTTCGTAGGGATCCCATATACTGGCAGCATATTCCAAATAAAAAGCTCTATGAGGAACCTAAGGTCCAGATTTGCTTCTTTTGGACCCTTGCTTTTACTGATTCCGAATTGATCTTCATGTAGGAACTCCTCTGCTTTTCCTTCTGTCCTCCTGTAGATTATCGTTGCCAGTATTTTTTGATTCTTGCGACATCAGGCTTATGGTGCTAAAATTTTCAGTTCTCCCCCCTTTTTTTGGGAATAGGAATGATGATGTTCTTTGTCATTTTATCTCCCCTTTGAAGTACCTGTCTCAAAATGTTTTGTAAGGATCGGTAAATGTCTTCTACCCTGAATTTTTAACTAACCCTGCAGGAATATCGTCATTTCCATAAGTCTCATTCACTGGGAGGTCTCTTACTGTTCCATCAAATTCCGATCATAAGATTCAGGCTCCCATATAATGATGATGATGTTCTTAGTCCTTTTCTTCTTCTTTTCTATTCTTCTTATTTCTTTAGTCATTATCTTCGACTTCACTTTCCTCTTCGATCACTTTCCAGCTGAGATTGTTTTCGCTGTATAACTCTTCCAAGTATTCTTTCCATCACTTCACTATATCTCCATTTCCAATTGAAAGTCTCCATTTTTGTGCCTTATGGAATTGTATCTTGCGCTCCGTTCTTTGAAGTGGTTTCTCACTGCCATATAGGTAGCTTCCACATCTTCGCTTATACAGTTACTCGAAAAATTAAAATGAAGTTAATTTGAATCTGACATTGCAGACTTATTTCTAGCCGAAAAGTTACTCGAAAACTTAAAATGAAGTTAACTTGAATCTGACATTGCAGACTTATTTCTAGCCCCACACTCCATCAGCAGGACGGGAAGAAGCGACTAATTAAGACAGATCACCTGTCGGACGGAGCGTAGCGAGAGTTCGTTTTTGACACGCACAATGCGCGACTATCACAAAAGGATGCATAAATCCCTCAAGTAAATTACACACCATACTCCATTATTGTTAATGAAATTTTATTCAGCTACAAGTCAACTGCATGACTGGTGACCTACCATCTTCTGCCACACGCCATTGCGGTGGAAAGTAGGGTAAATGTGCACGTAGATGAAAATGAAGGCAAAGAGAGATGGGAGAGCATTTGTGGCAATCGTGTAAGGGTGGATATGTTTCCATAAAGTTTATTGAAGAGGAAAATCAGGTGAAGGAGAATAACATAGGGTAAAGATATCTGAATAAATCGGATGGATTCACCGTAGCTCGGATTCAAGGTCTGATTCTCTTCATCAGAATTCCTGAAAAAAAGCGTTTCTGCCGATCAAGCGAATGCGGATTTAATTATTAGTGTTCACGCGTGAACAAAATTGTACCTAATCTTGTTTGACGTTCATTCATGATGCGAGATAACGACTAACTTCCAAAACAGCGTCATTACCCCTATGCCATGAAAGAAATGGGCAGAGGAATGTGATAACTTTAAAACCATGTCCAAAATGAGATTTTCCACCAGAAATCGACGTAGGTAATCCAAAAAAAACAACTAAAAGTTCTGGAGTTCTTGATGAAGATCCAGAAAGGTTACTTGAGGTAATACAGTAATAAAAATTACCTTTAGTTCAACCGTAGATAAAAGAATGGAGGAAACATATCATTGTTCGTTGCATTCGTTGATGAGAAGAAAGCTTTTAACAGCATTGGATTAAGCATTCAATAACCGAAGAGTAATCTAAAATTTATGGAAATTCCAGTCGATATCTAAAACTTTTTACCAGTGGGGAAAGAAGAAAAAAGAAACCAACATGACATGTTTGTTTAGTGTCCATTTTAATTTGAATAGCTACAACGCGAGATAAATCAAATATGTTATAGACTCAAGAGAATATAGAACGAGTATTCGCAGATAAAAAAAATAATGTTTCCGATTTTAATTGCCCTGTTATCAAGACAACGACAGGAAGATATTTATTGTGAGACAGTTTTTGCTTTCACAATATGCCCTCGGAGTTCATAATCGTCACAGTTAGCATCGCTTTGGAATCGGGCTGATGTGCTAGGTGGAGTACTGACCTCCAATGCCAAGTGTCCGGGTTCGAAGCCCGGCAGTTGCAGACATATTTACCGACGTACCACTCGCCGTAAGAGAGCTGTGTGAAGAGCACTTTCAGCTCAGTGTTCTGCCCGTCGGATGGGACGTTAAACCGCGGACCTATTGGCCCCTTTCCTTCAGGGAAGGCTAATAATGACGCCCTGTTTCTCTCCACCATTACTCCATTCTCAGAAAACTTCATTCTTCTGCCATCTGCTCAGTTAGCCACTTATCCTCAATGACGCAAATTTACCTTTCCTGTTTAATATTTATATCTATTATAATTACTACGTCACTTGTTCCTGATTTTTTGTTTTATAATTGACTGTAACCAGTATTGTCGCACATTCTAAAGTAGTGGGCCATGGTTTACGAAGGTACCTTATAAAGCTGGCTCTTTGCAGTGAGAGTAGGACCAGGTCAAGGCTGTGACTTCCCGATAGCTAGCTGAAACATATGTGCAAGCCCCCTTGCAACCCACCCAAACTTCTAGGGAGAGAATCACTGCATGGGCGGACATTCCTCGTCTCGTCACTCATACAAAACGGCTGCAGATTATTCACTCAACACTGGTGCCCGTCCTCAGTAAAAATAGCCTTTGCCTGAAAAGGCAGGCGGAATAAGCTGTTTGGGGTCGGCGAGTCAGTCAAGCATGTAATGGGTGGGACGTTTTGGAGGCCGCGGGCTCCGTGCGAGCTCCGTGGCTAAGTGCCCTCCCCTCGGGGAACAACAGCCACCAGCCGACGCGACTCGCCGCTTTGTGGGCACCGCAGGCAAGGGAGCAGCCGGGCTGCGGCCCAGGGGGGCGACTGGGGGCCAATTGGGGCGGGCCCCTCCGCCAATCCACGCTCCCTCAACCAAAGCTGGCTTGCCTCCTGGCCATTTGCCCGCTGAAGACATTTTCGCATCATCAAAGCCCACGTCAAATTCCTTTCGGCGATCGTTGGAAAGATAATTTGATCATACCAATGTGAGATCATGAGAATCATGAGAAAGAACGGCAGCAACTTTACATTGTAAGCTCTCCATTGTTGTCATGAAGGGAGTCAACTCACACCTAAGGACTTAGTGTATCGGATATTTCGATGGTCGCAGTCAACTTCCTCTCACGAGAAGGGGAACACGGGTGAAGAGAGAAGCCGAGAGACGGTTGGAAGGGGGGAGAGGAGTGGAGTGGGAGAGAGTGTATCAGATTGAGGCCGGGAAATTAAAAGGATTCCAGGAGCCAAATGCATAGAAGTTCGATGGTAAATAGTTTGACGGGTGGACCTGTGGGAGGGAGAGAAAAAAGGGTTGAAACTTTGAAACAAGAGTTGAAAGAAGAATCATGTTCTGAGACTTATTTAGGACAGGGAGGGAAGAGTGCGGAGAAGAAGGATTGCATGACGCACGATGATTGTTCAAACGAATGTTGCACTGGCCAATAAAAAAAGCAGGGCAGAAATAACATTACAGGTGATATATGACGTTGCTGGAGATACAAGTGGGAGACGGAAAGTGAGGAAGAGAGTTGAAAAGATGAGAGGAAACATCGAGGAAAGAAATGTTAGTTGTAGAGTTGGTTGAGGTGAATGAAACAGAGGTAGAGGCGTCAAGTGAAGAAATTAAAGTGTTGAGGGAATCAGTGTCGTGCGGCCAGAGGAGAAAAATATCATCTGTGTATTTCAAGGGGTTGAAGTGGGTAGTGGGAAATAAATTGAAACAATTATTGAAACATTTCTCGTGGCTGAAGGAGTATTGTGCTACGAAAAGAGAAAATAACTGAGACTAGTCATTGCAAGAAGAGCGGAGGTTGTTGATTCTGATGTTGAAAGGGGTAGAGGATTTACCTATGTGAAATGCTGGGCAGTGTTTACATTGTTACCGGTAGACCGCTTTGCAGTAGGTGCAGGTGGTGGGGGGAGAAGGTGGAAGAAAGGCAGTGGGAGGAGGTGTTGTGAAAATCGGACAGGTTTGCATCTCGGACGGTGGAATGAGGAGGGCTTGTTTTTGGGAGCGGAAATGGCCCTGGAGAGGGTATTAGTTGATTTCATTACGTTAGATAGGTTGGGTAGGTTGGCGTGGCGTTTAAAAGTGATGGATACTGTAGTATATATTGGCGGTGGATTTATTACTGAATAGGATGAAGTGAAGGTATTTGAGTGTAGGCTTAAGAGTCTGGACGCCTGGAAAGTAGGTGGTACATACCGACAGGCTGTGGGTAGTCTTCGTATAGGAATATTTGGGGGTGGGGGAGTTATTAATGATTTTATTGTGAAGCAGGTTTTCCGGGTAGCTACGCTGAAGAAAGGAGTGATGAAGGTTGGTGAGGAATTTGTTTAGGGACTCGGGATTATTAGAGATGCGGTGGCCACGAATAGAGAGGAAATAGGAGAGGGAGCGTTTGGTGTGTGGAATGGCAACTGCTGTAATGGAGGCATTGCTATTTGTTGGTGGGTTTTTTATGGACCAATGTGTGGAATTTGTCGTTTTCAAGCAAGATGTCGACATCTAGGAAGGTGATATAGGAGCTAGAAGAGGAAGATGTGAAAGAGAGGCGGGAGGATGCATTAAGCGCGAATTAATGCTTGAGGGTTTAACACTAGAACGCCCATAGGGGTCATTTTGACCCAATCATATTTTTAAATTTATTTTTTGATCTCATTTTTTAAGAGAGCAGAATTTCCTCTCGTGACTTTTAATAATTTTAATAGATGTTTACTTACGTAAAGTTTTACATTGCTAAAATAATCCATTGAGGAGTTAAGTTATATTTTACCTTGAACGCCCAAATGGGGTCATTTTGACCCAAGCGTTCATTTGCGCGCTTTATCGCTGCTAAAGGTCCTTTTATTTGCATTATTTTATCATTCTGCTGCATATGTGTTCACTGCTCTGTCGTCTTATCTTTTTCATTCAGTTACTTATCTTCCAAGTTCGTATCAGTTTCCAAAACAGTTTTGTTTCCTTTCCCCATCACGTCCTCACTTTTCGTTTTGCTTACATGTGGAATATTTAGTAATTACTTTGTGGACATCATGATACATTGTCACTCTGCGGGGTGAGGAGAATGCAATTTTGTTTACCAATTTCGCACGGAATTTACCTACTTAGTTGACTCCAAATCTGATTATCTCTCTTCGGATGACGAGTGGAGAATAAAACTCGTTGTCACAATGGAAAAGAAAAACCACTTTGTACATTCCACACAAAGGTTTTATTGGTTTCTACCATGATTTCGACAATATATGTCATTATCAAGATTGATATTGTCGAAACCATGGTAGAAACCTATAAAACCTTTGCGTGGAATGTACAAAGTGGTTTTTATTTTCCAATCGAGTGGTTCCACAAGGTAAACCCTCAAACTTAGAACTCATTCTCACAGTTGCAGTAAGTGAAGTTCGTGTATATGTTGCCCATTGATCGTGGCTTCTAGGGACGAATATGCGGTGTGATCGTTATTTTGAAGATAGCTGTAATCAAAAATTTCTCAAAGACCAGCATAATGTTCTGCTGACATTCTTGCGGAGCTGTATAAGATTCAATAAGATGAGTCAGATTGTGGAGTGTGTTCATTTGACAATTCCGACGGCAAGCTGACATTTGAAACTTGTGAAGAATAAACATAATTCTCAGAATGTGACGATAAGTACCCGTTTGATGATCTCAGTAGAGATACTAGGAGGGGCGGATCTAAAAGTAAGCTCACTATTTGATATAATATTCCTTCACTATTTTCAAGGCACTCGGGGTCAAAGCAATAGATACCCTTGGAATAACCAAAGATAGCTATGACAGTGGAAGGCCAGCAGAGAATTTCCAGAAGCGTGAAATGATTGCAATCCCGAAGAATCCAAGGACAGAGAAATGCGAAGAACAGAGTACCTTTAGCTTGGTGTCACACACATCGAAAATACTTACTAAGATTATTAGCAGAAGAATGGAAGGGAAGATCGAAGGGAATCTTTCAGAAAATCAATTCGTATTCAAGAAAAACCAAGAAGCTAGGGAGGCAATGCTCAGCTGAAGGATACTGGCCGAGAAAATGATATACGTAAAAAAGCTGTTGTATGTGACATTCGTGGACTTGGAAAAGGCCTTTGACAACTTCGAATGGAACAAGATGTTCAAGACATTGGAAGCTATTGGAATGATTGGAATGGACTACAAGGATAGAAGAAAAAAATGTAGTCTCTACAGAACCAGGTCACCACAATACAAATAAAAACGGAAGGAAGATAGAAGACAAAGTAAATGAAGTAGGTATTCAGATAAGGATGCAACCTCTCCCCAGCGTTATTCAATATATACTTGAAAGAAGCAATAAGAGACACAAAGGAAATTGGTATCAAGGGCATCAAGGTGAATGGCGAAGAAATAAACATGCTCGGTTTGCTGATGACATCGCAGTTGTAGCACAAAGTCGAGAGGACCTACAAGCATCCCTGACCACTATGGACCAATTACTTCAAGAATATAATATGAGCATCAACAAGAAGAAAACTAAAATCCTGGTGTGCGGAAGAGAGAAGCTTAGGGCAAATATCACAATTCGAGTGAAATTGGTACAAGTGGAGAAATTCACCTACCTCAGCAGCACTATAGCCTGGGATGGAAGAAGCTCAACGGACATCAAGCAAAGAATAGCACAAGCTAAGGAAGCTTTTGTGAAGAAGAGACAACTACTGTGCTCAAAGAACCTACGGCTGCAAACAAGGAAGCCCTTTATCGTATGGAGCGTGGCACTCTATGGATCAGAGACATGGAAAATCGGGAAAGCAGATCAGCGAAGATTTGAAGCCTTCGAAGCATGGTGCTGGAGGAGAACGTTGAAGATTAAATGGACAGATAAAGTGAGGAACGAAGAGGTGTACAGAAGAGCAGATGAAGAAAGGAAAATATGGAAAACCCTACTGCATAGAAGAAACAGATGGATTGGATATACCTTGAGGCACAATAAATTAGTTGGAAATATATTAGACGGGAAGATTGAAGGGAAGGTCCCGCGAGGAAGACCAAGGGGAAAATAAAGAAGGACGTGAAAGAGGAAACATACCAGAGTGTGAGGGAATTAACACTAAATAGGGCGTAATGGAGGGCTGCAGTAAACCAATCATGGGATTGAAATACTGATGATGATGAAAACTATTTTCCTTAGGCTACTAAATTTTTTTACATTTTTTCTGATGGTATTTCTAATTTTGGTAGGACAAATCATTCATAATTCAACAGTTCAAACTGCAAAAACAATAAATAAATACAATTATATAAAGTAGATGACATTTGTTGCTTACTGTGTGTCACCATTTCAGGCAAGAAAAAATGAAATTGAAGAAAATCGAGAAAATGATTCCAACACTCAAAGTTGGTGTTTCAATAAATAGTTATATCGAGAAAAATATTACTATAATGAACTGAAAAAATCGATGAATGTGAAGAATTAGGACATCATTTAATGAAAACACACTAAAAATGTAAAAATATAAATGCCTTGTGATAAATTAACTTCTTAATTACCGGGGGTCAAAATGACCCCATTTGGGCGTTGAATGATGTCAAGAAGTCCGGGCGTCCTAGTGTTAACTGGAAGGAGTGTCATGAAAACATTGGTATGAACACATTTGTGCTTTATTATTGGCTAATGCCAAGTCATCTGATTTTAACTATTATCGCATAGCAGGTGTAAAACTTCTTTTCATCAAGCAAGCCTCCCTTTTATACTGTCCTTAAATTATTAATCCTTATTTTTCATCAGTATTTTTGCTTAGAGCTACAGTCTATGCATGCATATACCTTAATAATTTCCTCACTGCCACCATTAAAAGTGTTATTCGACCCTTCTATAGAGGCATGAATCATACTTATCACCCTCTCAGTGAATGGTGCGGACTTAAGTTTTTCATTGCAACCTCCACTTATTATATGAAACAGGAATAGCTACATCTTATCCACAAATTGAAATAATTAACGCTAATCTGATCATCATATTAGGAATTATAGGTTATGTGGAATAAGTTCACTCAAATTATTTATTTAAATAGTAAAAAGGAATTACCATCTTAATAATGTGTAACTACTATCTAGTTACAGCTTTTTTTTAGCTCGTTACATTGACAATACGCAACTGTGCAAAATATCTTGAAGAACTACGTGAGAGTATAAGACAACTCTTTTTAAGGTGGCCCTTTCTTTCTTCCGCCACAAACATACGGACAGCCTTCTTCATATTATCCCTTGCTTATCGTAAGTTCATGACATCACGATTTGTTCCCAAACCCTAAGCCTAGATACCCCATTTGTAATTGTCAACTTCGTTTGATTTTTAGGATTTGTAATTCATGGTAGTATGGGGTTATATGCTCATAATATACTATATCGCATGCGTAACGTGCAACAAAGATTTGAATTTTCTGCTATTCGGATACCTGAGATTTCGAAAAGTTTGACATCACCAAAGAACTAATTAATGTCAGGGATCGATAAGGTATTGGCCAGTTTCAGCCTTAGTAGTAAGGATAAAAAGTTAGGAAAACGTTTCAGCTGGTGCAAGGTTTTAGTAACTATATTAGAAACATGCGCCATGTGTCCATCCCAGGTTAACGTTTTTTTAATAGTAATAACGAAATCATTAGTTTCATCAGAATATTCTATGTATATCTATAGTTTGAACTTGAATCTTAGACAGTTATTCCATATTTATAGATGAGGACCTTGGCAATACCTGTTATAATGCTCTTTGTTTTCTGTGAATTTAAGTTCATTTTCGTGTAATAAAGTACAATTTGTTTGGCGCCTAATATATTATGCGTTGATTCGTGCTATAGCACTGGAGCAATGCGATCGCATTTGATCTTCAAGTCATCAGTGTATATATGACACTTACGTACTATAATTGTATTGCAATACTATATTGTGTGATACTAAAAGTGTATTGGAATGTGCATCCAGGAAACAATAAAAGGCATCGAAATGACAGGACATGTCTTGAATGAATGTTCAAGCATGCACTACTTACAAGCATCTAAGAGGCAAAATGCTACCACGGTTAGGAGACATGTTAGATATTGCATTCACAGGACACGTGTAGCTACATTGCTTGTCTCTACAGAGCGATGTAATAATTGTTGATTAGCCAGACATTTATTTAAAAATATCAATGAATTTACATTTACCAAAGCGTTCAAGAGCTAGTAATATTAATACGGAACATATTGAAGAAAACCGCTACAGACTACTCTTCCACTGCAAAATTCACAATTCCTATTTTAATTTACCCTAGTATCTTCGCTATTACTGTCTCCAATCGTGCGCATAAAAATTGAATATTTGAACCTCTTTGCGTCTGACAATTGATTTATTCCCAACTTTTACAAACCACAATAAAGTTACATACTCAAAACCCAGGTTTCCATATCACCTGATGATGGTGCTTAGCGCCGAAACCTGGGTCGTGAGTTTGTAATTTTATTATGGTTTGTAAAAGTTTGGAATAAATCAATTGTCATGATAAATTTCACAAAGCTACAAGTGAACTTATTTCTCTTTGTGTTTGACTGTCGATATTTCTAATTCAAAATTCATGATCTAATATGTACGATGGAGTTTTAAATAACATTGTAATAACTTCGAAGAGCCGAAAGAATGTCACATGGGGCAAGAGCTGTCCTGACGGTCCATTGATCCCACTTTCCTATTCTCCGTTGGTTGCACTACCGGGTCCACTTTAGGTTCGGAAGTTTGACCCCTTACGCAGTTCGGAAGTTTGACCCGCTTCGCATGTGGGCCAACGGTAATCCCTACGAGAGGACAACTTTGATGATTAGTTTTTCAGTACTATTAATTATAGGTAGTTGGAAAGGTCTCATTGTGCTTGACACTACCCACAATTCCGCCGTCACTTGTCGGCCCAGGCCTGACCTGAAGGCGAGGTAAAGTCCTTGCCTGCTAAATCTAGGGTCGCGGTTTCGAGTACCGCCTGGGTGGGTTTTTCTTCACCCAGGGCATGGATGTTTGTCAAGCTCTGTTTGTTCAGCCCCAGGGAAACCTGATGACAGGCAAATGCCTATTGGGATCCCAGGGGTATATGGACCAACAGAATAATCCGGATGCAAAAAAAAGTATTGAGTCGTAGTTTTGATTTCCAAAGTTTTCTGGCCTCAAAACTGATTCCTTAGAACTCGGTATTTGAATGGAATGTGCATATTATTTTGTCGTCTTTTTAAAACTATTATCGTATTGACACTAAGAATGGAAGACTAATTGCTTTTTGTTTCCAGGTCGTATTCTATATGACATACCGTGCAAAGTATGCCAGGACCACTCGTCTGGGAAGCATTACGGGATATTCGCTTGTGATGGGTGAGTACATGGAGGTTCATTTTTGCTGAGATGAGTGTGGTGAGCTCTTTCATGATTTTGATATTTTCACCGTCCATTTGTTGCATGGAATCCAAGGAATAGTAATTACTGTATGATCAAATTACGGACAAACTCTACATACCCATTGAATTGTTGTCGTCGAGGACCGCAGTCGTAATTCGTCTCTCTGTCATTCGGCGTGCTCGCCAATAAACGTGCCATCAACGAGCACTCCCCTCAACCAGTCACACATGTAATCAGATAAAACTTTGGACACCTAAAAAACGATATACAAGCGTAATTTTTCTTTGTGTAAAGTAGGAAGTTTATATATATGCCTTTGAGGACAATTTAGCTGAAAATAAATACATGGAATCATTCAATAATTGCAGTGCTCAGAAACGTTTTAACTCAATGCCAACTAGGTGCCTATTTTTAATTATTTATTGAATTACGTGAAGCTATTGCATTTATCTTTTTTGGCTCGAGTATTATATTTTTCTAAGGTTCAATGAGTTTCCTTCTTGCTCGTATTGATAATAATATGTATCATTTTTAGATTTGCATGTATTCAGGGATAGATCCACAGGCACGACGGTGCCAAAACCTGAGTAAAAATTGGTTCATATGACTGAGGAATACAAAATTGCCAAATTTTAGCCCACTAGACAATTTAAATGATGAGAGAAATGAAATGTGGCTTATATTTAAATGGAAAAGAATTAGTGCGTTGACGAATGGAAAGCAACCAGTGTACTCCTAGCCTCTGAGATCTTTATTTGGTCAACCAAGGCAAAATGTCAGTTCACGAACAGGAAAATTTTGCTCTAATTTGTATTTTCTCATAATATGGTAGATCTGGTATTTGAAAAATTCCGGCGGACGATTGAATAATCTGATTTTCACATTTTGTAAGCAGCAAATTACATTACATCCTTACAATTACATCCTTCGACTCCCCATGTGAGCGTCATAATGTGTTTTCTGAATCCTTTCTTCAGCGAAAGCAATACGGCACAACTTCTGCAGCGAAGAAAATGGAAGTCTTCCGAAGAGGACGAACGGTATCACTGACATTGAGCTTTTAGAGCTTGTCTTCCCGACGTGCTCTCCTTGCCGCCTCCGCCTCGTCGATATCTTTAAGGTGAAAAACGAACCCTCAAAATTTCTATGTACACATTAAAGAGTCATCTACGTCTACGCGATACCTTGCAAGCCACCGCGAGGGTGTGTGGCAGGGGGTGAAGATCACCAAGCATGCACTATTGACACGAAAACAAGCAACTAAATGGTCTCATGCAACTAGATTGTTGGTATCTATAGTATTTAATACATGCATCATGCACTACAGACTACTCTGAAATATTTCCCCTACCTATCCCTTTGCTATACTGCCTATTGTGTTCTCGTATAGTACGGGGGAAAAATGCCATTTTGAATTTATCAGTACGACAATCAATCTCTCTAATCTTATTTATCTGATCGAATCTAGCATAATTCGCTGGTGTTTTTAATATATGCCTAACATCTTCAGTGAAGCTATCCGACTGAAATTTCTCTAATAGATTTAATCTGTCCTGCCTGTATGTACCTATCTGTACCTACGCTCTGATAATGATTCCCACCTTAATTATTGTGTTAATTCTGATACACTACTCAGCCTATCGTAACACATTTCGTGAGTCACCTAAGAATGGAATCGTAGATTCTTTAAAGTACACGACGAAAGACTTACCTAAAGCCTATGATGAATATAACTACCACGTGCATGTAGAGCCGCGAAACACCTGAAAGAGGAGACTGAAGGTTCATAGAAAACATTTTGTGGAGTCACAAGCGTAGCGTAACAGATTCTGAACCGTGAGAAATGCTCATCCATCCGTGTATATGTTCTTCTTTTCAACAAATGAAATTTATCAAAGTTTCTTTTTCCTTCCGATTTCCTATGCACGCCGCAGAAAACGATCACATATACCCGGAACTACTTGGATTTAGTGAGCGAATTTCCGCTGCTCATTAAATACTACACTCGGTGCAACTCGCCACTCATCTACAGATTACCCTGCAAGCCACCTCTTAGGTGTGTGGCAGCGGGTGAATTGTTACTTCATCAATATCACCAAAGCATAGAATTATAATTATTCCCCCTTAACTTAGGATCTCATTGTTAGTTCTTTATTATAAGCATGAGGTTCTCATTACTCTTATGAGAAACCACTTAAAATGATTTGGATACAACCTCTTTCAACGCTGTTATTTTCCATCTATCACTGTCTGGAAGGATCATGCCCCCTCTATTTATGCGTTCGTATGAATGAAATATTTCCATACTTATGTTTTAACTGGTTGTAGATTCTGCCTTTGGTTTAATACCCTCTTGACCTTTACTGTTCTACCAAAGATTTCCTTCTTCATCCGTCGCTGGTTAATTCGCTTCCCAAAAGACAAAACTCCCAACTCTTCATGACTTTCCTCCAGTACAATATTATCCTTTCTATCCGTTCTTCTGCTGTATGCTATGTAATTTGTCTTTTTTAATTGAATATTAACGATTATTCTAAGTTTTTGCTGATACCTATTTATTGCCATTTCCATTGAGCCTCTCCATCAACAGACTTTCAAGAGTCTTGTTGGGGTGGTGTCGACTCGTTAGACGGTGGTCTCGTCTCGATATTCCGATTACGGTCTCGTCTCGAAAGTGATACGAGACGAGAAACTTCGCAGCAGCTAAATCTTGCGTAATATGTGGGTGTTCTCCATGTATTTCGCAAGGCCTTGTTACATGATATAATTTATTGTGCAAATTCTGTCTCTTTTCTTGTAAATATTATCGTATGCTCGCTTGTTCTATTCTATTAATGAGGTAACATGGTGAAATATTTCGTAAAATATTTCATTCAATTTCCTGGTACGCATTATGTGATTTCTTTTGCTTTTCCCTTACAAATTCAAAAAATTCAAATGTTTAAATATTCATAGACATTTGGGATGCAGACAATAATCATCTATAATTTAATTCTCAGTTTTTTGAGGTAGTTTTCCGTTGAAAAACGTGGTAGGTCCACCAACCACAATCCAATAACCACGAAATCGGTTTTTAGGAGATTCAGGAGATTTGATTTGTTTACGTGGGACTTGGCCACTGACATTAAGTTTGACCTTTGCATCGTTTAGACCTCTCTATTTGTGTAAATTTTAAATTTCCTGTTGTAGTGAACGTTTCTTAATGGAATAAAATACATAGTTCCATGTCTTCGCTAACCTTACGGCTTTTGCCAACTGGAGTATTCTTTATGCCAATGATGTATTCTACGAGAATACGCCACGGCACGATTGGTGGAATTATTCCCCTTGCCTGAGAAAGTATCTACCTGAGTCTGAAAAGAAAATACCTAAAGGTATATGCCCATTCATAGATTAGCTTTCATGGTAATTTGCGTTTAAAACTCATTCACGAAGATGAAAAGAATCTTCATGTACCACAGTCACGTACGGAGTGGGAGATCATTGTCCTTTAGTTTGTTTTGTTTGTCTCATTGTCCAGTTATACAAATTTTGATACTAATCAATGTGTCTTGGAGCAATGGATAAGAATCACATAGTTTTACGTCCATCGTCCAGTGCTGGAACCCATTATTTTGACTGCATACGGAGTCACTCCATAGCGTTGCTTGCTGTTGTTGATATCGAAAGTAAATTCATTCACTTCAAAGTCAGTGACAACAGAAGAATTAATGAGTAGGTCACACGTTCCGTGCGGGTAGTCCAGAGATGAGTTAGGTCCATAACGGAGGTGTAAGTTCTACTGAAGGTCATCATCATCGATCCACAATCCTAGGATTGGTTTGACGCAGCCCTCCACTCGATTCTTCTATCGGCCAACCTCTTCATGTTGACGTAGCTCCTCTCTTTATATCCTTCACAACTTGCTCCATATACCTCATACGAGGTCTGCCTTTTCCATTCTTCCCGTTCACTTTTCCCTCGACGATTGTCTTCATCAGGCCATCGTGTCTTAAGATGTGGCCTATTAAGTTGTTCCGTCTTCTTTTTGAAGTTTTCAGTGCACATCTCTTTTCTCCCACTCTTCTTAAGACTTCTTCGTTTGTTACTTGATCAACCCATCCTACTGAAGGTGAGAGGTCAATATGCGTTCCATGGGAGTTGTCCAGGAGGTGCAGAAATCGAACAGTATAGCGAAATCCAAACGTCGCACAGGTCAAAGTAGAAGTAAATTGTATAAAGAGGTTTTTCATCACAGCAAAAATAACTAATGAAACCACGGCAGTCACACTTAAACAAACCAAATCTCAATCCGAAAAAGTAAACAAACTGCTACAAACATCGTTTCCCTTACCTACCACCAGGGTTCTCTGACAGGACCTCAAATTGTACGATTTTCTGGACGAATTTTTAACAAGTTCTATCTCATAGACAGTTGTTCATAAAATCGAAAAATTTTTCCTTGTTCATAAACCTATGCAAGATATTGTGCCTGCAAGAAATTTCAACTTATAACCAGGCTCTAATGTCGTCGATGAAAAGATCTGCTTCAAATTAACCCTCAAACGGTACAGTGGGGGTCGGATCCGACCCGAGCATTTAATTTTCCGAGCCTCTGTCCCCCCCTCTCTTCTTAGGAGGATGAGTTGGCCAGGAACCCTATCAGTCAGTCGTGCTAAATGTGTAGGAGTGTTTTCAGCGACCTGGTAAGTGACTTTGGCTACCTACATTCAGTTTTCCCATGCGCTCTCTTGTTTTGGGTCGCATCCGACCCTACCGTACCGTTAATGTTACAAAATTTTCTCTTCATACGCTTTACTCTTTTTCATAGTTCTGCCCACAAAATCGCTTCAAATAAATATTTCGAACCCCTGAGGACGTGCTAGCCAAGTTACTTCGTCAGCAGACTATAGACTCTGATGATGAAAGAGAGGACGTACCTGGTCAGGGGGAATCTGTCTTAGAATCGGAGGATGAAATTCTGATGGACAGTGATATCAAATAAGATGTTTTCGACTGTGTTGAAGAGAATGAGAACTTCGATAGAAATGTAGAACCAAATAATGACGAAGGAATGTCAGATAATAGGAATTTTGAGCTAGGGAAAGACGAAGAAACATTGGGGACGGATGAGCCATTACGCTCAAAATTTTCGCGAACCTCATCTTTGAACGTGATTACTCATTTGCCTGGGCTGAAAGAGGATGCTCGGGGAGTAACAGATGAAGAAAAATTACTTTTATATTTCATAACTTATGAAATGATAGGAATTATTGCTCGTCACATTAATGACGAAATAGAGCTCTCTCATCTCAATTATTCTGACGTACCCTTTCCTTTTTACGTCCTACAGACGTGGCTGAGATGAAAGCACTCATAGGTCTTTTGTTTATGAGTGGTTTCTTGAAGGATTCTGGTTTGAACAAAGATGATATGTTTTTAGAGATTTATGGACCACCTATCTTTCGTTGCACTATGTCTCAGAAGAAATTAGCATTCCTTCTGCAAAATTTGAAATTTGATGGTAAGAAGAGTAAGGAGTCAAGAATGGCTAAAGATAAATTTGTTGCTTGTCAAGAGACATGGAATACGTTTGTTAGCCACTGTCTGATGTATTATAGCCCTTCAGAATGTTTGACGATGGATGAAACATTGCTTAGTTTCCGAGGTCGATGCCCCTCCAAGAAGTTCATACCATCAAAACCCGACAAGTATGGTTTAAAAATTGTCACTGTGTGAAGCCAGGACATTCATTTTCGTCTCAGGCATACCAAATGTTGGCTAAGATAAAACGAAAAAGAGGGGCGATTTACCCTTACCGACTCAGTCTGTTCTACGGATCACAGAATCAGTTACTGGGAGTAATCGAAATGTCGCAGCCGATAATTGGTTCACTTCATGAGTTGATACAGGAACTATGTTAATGGCTAAGTATTGTTATCAGTGTAATCTTTGCCACAACTTTTGGTAAGGCGGGGTCGTTTTGAGTAATACTTTTCGTCCGTAAATATCATGAATGGGTCTTCATATTGGAGTAAACGATGCAAATAAGACAATGTTCTGAGAAGGTGACGAGAGGGGATGAGGGTAGTTCGATGGTCGACTATGTACCACTTGGAGCCGTATGGAATTTTCACTTGCACAACTGATGTTACATTGACATAAAATGTCAAAAAAGATGCGAATAATTCACAGATGTGGCCGGTCGTTTCGGTGGAAATTGACTCGGTGTTTTCAGACACATATTTAGTGAGCGGAGGAGTTTGGACGTCTTCAAAAGTTTCAGGCTGTACGTAGTGGAATTGCAGCTTTTCACACCCAACCACACGGTATTTATGTCGTCCACCGTGGTTTCGACGCTACCAACGATACGGCGTCATTTTCAAGACAACATTGTTCAAGAGTTTATTATCCAGATGCACAGAGTAGGGAGAGGTCGATGGAAAGGGAAGGGTGATGACCACGGTCGACGAAATAAATATCGACTGAAAATACAAAGTCTACTCTTAACTAGAAACAGGTGCGTCTTCATAATTTTCGGTTAGTAAATATTATTATGCAATAAAAATGCTAACTGCGCACTTATTTCTATCATAAACCTCATCAAAAAGAGTTCGGGTCGGATCCGACCCAACCGTACCTTCTATTTCGTCTCTCACCACTGTACCGCATGAGGGTTAAAAGAAAAAATTGAATCTGAATATCAACCTACGCGCTGATAATGATTCCCATCCGAGTTCATCTAAAAAACTAGTGTCACTAACACTGCTATCATAACGACCTTTCACAAATATCGCTGGTATACATTCCATATTACTCTTTGTTTAACGCTATATACATTTGGGGAGTAACTACTCTTTACCAAAAGTTCATGACCGCATATTTATCCAAATGTAACTCAAGCTATGATAAGACACAAGCTATAGCACTTATTCCACAGGTTTTGGAATAAGTACTATATCTTGTGGAATAAGTGTTATATCTTGTGTCCTATCATGATATCATTCCACTACGTCTCGCCGGACGCAGTTACGTTAACTCAAGCTGCCAAGTAATCCACCAATTATCGTTACTATCGTTTTTTTTGTGTTCCTCGCTAGCGCCTGCGTATCTTCTTCGATCCGAATCTCCCTATAAACTACTGCAACATCGACAAACGGGAGGAGGTCACAATATGTATGGAATTTAGCTCCTTTATGTTATGAATAAATAAAAGTGGAGCTCTCACGCTTCCTTAAGGGACAGTCTACGAAACCTTTGCTCCATTGGAGCTAACACCATCTAAAGCAATCCTCGGTACGCGATCATTTAAAATATCTCTAACCAAGTTTCTTACAATATTATCTACTACTATAAGAGTCTAACTTCACTAATTACTAAGCAAGAGATACTCTATCGCATGCTTTTCTGAAATCGAGGAATATTGAATCTACTTGAATGTTATCTTCGCCCGGAACTAGACTATCACGCTCAAAAAGACCTAGTAGTGTTTCGTAAGATTCTGAGTCCATGCTATTTTTGCATCAATTACTCACCTGTCGAGGTGCCCGACGATTAAGTTATTCGAAATATTTGAAATTGAGCTCGAATAAAATTTACACGAAATTGAGGAGAATGAGATTGGCCTGCATGGGTGTTTCCTATTGCCGCCTTTAAGAAAAGGGGGCCATTTCCAGTCTTTGTGGACTATATGATCAGTAAGGGATTTTATAAATATTAAAACAGGGAATGGAGATATTTCGGAGTCTAAACCTTTGCATACACGGGTCGGGATTACGTCAGGACTTGGGGACTTATTGCAAATAATATTTTTCAATGCCGTTTCTATTCCGCCACATGAAATATCTATCGGGGGCTTTAATTGTTGAAGACTGCTCGGGAGAGATATGGGAAACACAGGGGGAATGAAATGACACCTGGGGCGAACCAAAACTGGTGATTGGAGAGAAACTGGTTCTCCAATACGAGACCCTCCAGGCTCAGGAGACCAGGTGACTCCCGGGATAAAGGGCCTCCCCCCTCTACCAACGGTCTCTCCGTAGGCCGGCTGAGTGGGCAGTGGCTGGGACACTCTTTTGCCCTTGGAGTGAGAGATCACTCCAAATACGATTGAAACAGTGACAATCAACGGCAGAGGATGCTGAAGGCAACGGGAAACCACAAAAGTAAAGGTCCCTTTCGATACCACCAGGCATCATGGCAGAATTCAAGCAGTAGAGGCCCCTTTCGATACGATCAGGATTTGTCATCATGGCAGAATTCAATGCAAAATGTTCCAGAGTGTTAGTTCCACCATAATCTTGGGAAAATAACTGCGATAATCCTTAAAAGAAACCCTATTAATATTTCTACATGGATTGTCAGATTACTTAATCATTCGGATATGTTGCAAAATGTAATTCAAGAACTGGAGTGATTTTAAAGTGTTGAGTTTTAGGTCCGGGTGAAACGGAATGTCGCAGGTGATGCTAATTTCTTTTTGGAAGTAATCCCTTTTGGCAAAAAAGGAAAAAAATACTGTTTTCTAGGGCGGTGGTCACATATACGGGAAGCAATTGGCGAATGGGCAAAGGGGATTTAAATGTATGTATACGGTTGAAATTGGTGAAAAGAAGATGAAAGAGAGGGTGTGACGATCCGAAGACGCCAGAGTGCCGTAATATCGACCGTGAGCCTGACGCCGCGCCGCGACCACTAGCGGGCATTCCGCCTACACTCAAAACTTTTTTCTTTTTTAAAAAAAATATTACCTCTTTCAAACTTTTTTAATTTGTAGAGGATATTTGTATCTACAACATATAAAAAATGAGCGAAGTCGAGAGTGTAGGTACATCGTGAAAAATCGATTTGAAAATATTAAATTGTTATAAACTTCACTTGACTTTATAAAGTTATTTATATTTTATTATGTATTCATTTATTATAGTATTACAATTCAAGACCTTAAAATTAAGTACTTTTGCAAATCTTTCCCTTTGCTAGTCATGGAGATATACCTTAAAATATATAGTAACTTTTGAAAAATTCCAATTTTACAGCGTTGGAATTCCTCATAAACGGTTGCTTATTTTGCACAAAGACTTTGGGGTTTTTATTTTACTATTTAATGGTGACACTTTGCCAAGTTTGGTCAAATTCGGCCACGCTAATGGTCATTTTTGTCGACTTTCTGGTGGAATTGACGTGGAATGACCCATATTTAGGGAGAATACTTGATTATCCTTCCTCGTATGGATTTCATATCCAAGTGTCATTCTAAATGAGGACTAACCAAGGACAAATGGTATCTTTCTTGTACCTTATCACCACGTTTCCTTTTTATGGCCGATCCCAATCTACGATTTACTAAACCTGGTATTTCCCAGATGTGTTTCCCCCATGACATGTCTTCCTGTAATTTGAAATTGGTTTTAGAAATCGATCTCGTTTTGCATCGTCAAAACTACGCATGGAGCGGTTGAGAACTCACTAAATGAGGTATTCGGGAAGTTAACTTTATTTCAGCTGGTTATTTTCATCTTACCCCAATCGCTTTTCAAATAATTACTGTTGACAGTTAATGGGGGCGTTTACTCGGAACCGAAATCGCAATTTTGTGCACGAAATTGTTAGATGGAAGCGAAAAAAGAATTTTAGTGAAAAAATTAATCTTCTAACCACAACCATTCACTCATAAATCAAAAATTAAAATAAGCAAAAGGTGACGCCCACCGAAAAAGCGGCTGTGATAACATTGACGTCATTTTCCTCCTGTCCTTGACTGCTCTCAAGGGAAGGGAAGGGAGTGGAGGGGGATTCTCGGATGTTCTGCTCGCACAGATCCTGTCGCAATCGCTCCCATTGGGAGAGCCAGCTGTGTCCCCCCCTTTGCGATAAGGCGAAGTAGCTTCGTGGGCTCATTTGTGATTGGATGATGTCGATATACGTCAGAGGTTGCACCACACCCACTTTTCCCGAAAGGGTTAAAGACATCAGTTTTTCGCCGTTTATAACTCGAGAAATAATTGACGGATCAAAAAACGGAAAAATACGGGTCTTTTTATTTTACAAACTCAATCATATTCGGAAGTAAAAAAAATATGGTTAACGACCCCATTACCTGTATTTCCTTGCAAGTATTGGCTTTCGGATTTTTTTCTAGTTTTTCCCCAAGTATTTTTCTTTTGAGTTTAATAGATACTTTACGAAAGTCTATTTTCGTGGCTGCTTTAGAAATTTTTATTGTTCAATGAAATTGTGTCCATTGTTATCAGTGGTATTTTTCTTTACTCCTTATATATTTGCATGACTTCCTCGTCAGTGCTTCAAACCTTTTCTTACCCCCATTCAGTACCATCTCGATTGACAGTAAGTTTTTGGCAAAAGTTTTACTGATAAAAATGGTAGCCGTATTGAAATATCAATTGAATATTTTAATATGCATGTTGTATCACTGTTAAATCAATATTAAACTAAATACGAATTTGGAAAGACAACGGTCAGGGGCCGATTCATTCAACATAAGAAGAAATACACGAACACAAGGAGATTGGAAAGAGGAACGGTGAATCGGAGAGGCTAATTTCATGATGCGAGCATCATTATTAATGGGGGTTAAATATGCTTCTTTAAGAGCAGTTATGGTTAATAAAAATTGTTTAGATACTTGGGGAAGGAGGTTTCTTAGCCATTGTATGCTTTTTTGGGTTACAATAAGGTTTTCGTCATTACTGTTCAATCACCTTGCTAGAAAAGGAAAAATTTCCCAAAATACCCCACTCCGGGCTCCCTTCCCCTACCTCCTGTGCCTCCCCTACCAGCCTCAATTCATCGTAGTTGCCAATTCATGTCATTTCGGTTCTCACTCGGTTGTGCGCACTTGACTTTTGACCCTGTTTCGGACAATCTTCTTGGATTTTGATTTCTGTCTGGTAATATTTTAACTTACGCTTTCGTTTCCATTTGGTTTTGGGCTTTGATTCTTGTTTACAAATTTTGACTCCTTAAATTCTTGTGTTACTTATTTGCAATGGCCAACTCTTCGAAATCTTCACCTGTCCGAGGCAGGCCACTCAAAGTCACACTCGAGAAATCGTTTACAAACTTAGTTGATTTTGAACGCTCTAAAATTGGAGGAAAAACTAAGTTTAAACGTGGTGTGGCCAGGAAGTTGGTACTTCCACGATGAGGAAGGTTTTAAACGAAAGTATATTGTCTCAGAAGAGAGGAAAATTGTCGCTCTCAGCGCCTAAGCGCCTAAAACACCTAAGAAGTCCGAGATTGCTGCATGGAGGGAGAATTACTTACGAAGGATCAGGTGCTTCAGAGAAGAGGGGACGTACATACATAGTTTATCTGGACGAAACTTATTTGCATGAAAATCATGCAAGTTCAAAATGCTGGCAGTCCGGTTAAGATATCGGTGTGATTGAATCCTTAGAGAAGGGACGAAGGTTGATTACTGGACGTGCTGGAGGTAATTATATTATATTATTTTGTTTTTTAAAGTATTTTTTTCAAAACTCTTTCAGGCGTAACATTGTGTCAGGGTCGAATATTAATTTTTAACGAAATATTCGTACTTTTCCATAGCTGTTTTATTTTCTTAACCGCCAATTCGAATTTTGATTCTCGGGAATGTTAATTAGATTACGTGTGATTATCAGGTAATTCTAGGTGTGAACCCGAGTGTAAAGGTATCGTTTTTGTTTCTCAAATTCTTCCAAATGCTCATTACCGTTCCCTCTGCCTTTTCAAGCGCGTCATTGACCTCCTAGCCCCCCTAGTTCCTTTTTCATTCCTTCTTACTGTCATAGTCTCATTAGTTATAACGAGGGCCCTCAGGTTGATGGTTACACTAATCGTGTACATTCATTGTCCGCACTTAGCACGATGGAACTGGTCGTATAAGAGAAAGAAACAACTTTGGGAAATGGGTCCTGGCAGACTGACTTTTTAATATATTTTGAGAGATGATAAACAAGGTAAATTCTCGTTAGGATAGTAGGCACTGTTTTAACGTTTACTGTGTTTCCTCCAGGAGAAGCAGGATTTATTAAAAATACATTGCTGATGTTCAAGTCGCAGCAGAAAAGAGGAAATTTTTATGACGCAATGAACTAAAAAAAATTTACGAAATGGTTGACAGAAACAGTCATACCAAATCTTCCATTATATGTTGTCGTCGTAATGAACAATGCAACATACCATAGTGTTCAAATAAACAAACGCTAAACATCAACAACATTGAAAGTTGATACACAGAAGTGGTACCTCAAAGAACAGGTAAATAGGCAGAATAAACTACCATTGGATTACCTCAATTTCTACTTAAATGTCAAAAGTTATCTGCGTCGAATGACACTTGTTAATTACCACGGATTTCCTACATTATTTTACACGTGTCACAATTTGGAGGCAACATCCCTGGACACAAAAGCGGAATTGTGTAAAAATGTTTGTTCCGAGTACTCCACCGAGAAATGGATGAAAGTCTTCGGACACGTACAGAGAATTGAGGAGGAATACTGGAGAAGTGGCGCGCTGGTGGAAATTGAAATAGAAAAAATTATTGTTGAACTAAGTGTTAGTGAAAAGAGTTGGAGACTCCGACATGTCACTCACATCCTCAGAAGGGAGTGAATGAAAGCGATGTCGATCAAAATGCGCTAATTGTCTTTCACCACAACTTTGTTCTTAAAGCAGAGAGAATTTTATTTGATTGAATATTGCGGTAACAGTAGTAGCTATTATTATTAACTTAAATTGATAGTTTTTGAAGGAAAACCATGTCTACATCTTCCAAAAACTAACACGCGTGTGCCAAAGTAAATAAGTAAATCTTCGTTTCATTTCAATTTATCCATTACTATATCGTATACAGACTAATAGAATTCTGCGTACAACACAAGTTGGTGGGGGCAAACACATTGTTTAAAAACCACCAATGGTTGAGATATACCTGGAAAATGTCCGGAGACAGGAGAAGATTTACAATTGACTACATTTTAGTGAAGCAGAGGTTCAGAAACCAGGGGAAGAATTGCAAAAGCTACCCGGGTGCAGGTATTGACAGAGACCACAACTTAGTGATGATGAAATGCCGCTTCAAACTCAAGAAATTGAAGAAATCAATGAAGAACGTACGGCAAGTAAAGAAACTAAAGGAGCCTCAACAACGGCAGTCCTTTCAGAAGGCAGTGGAAAACAAGATAGAAGAGAAGATTGAAGATCTTCTAACAAGACCTAACAAGACAAAATAGAAGATCTGACTGTGGAAGAGGGATGGGAGAACATCAAAATCGGGCTACATGAAGCGGCAAAAGAGGTTATGGGGAGAAGAAAAGTTGTCAAGAAAAAGCCATGGAAAACAGAAGAAGTCAAAGAATTGATTGAAGAGAGAAAAAATATATAAAAATGTGGAAACTGAAGAAGGGCCAAATCACTACAAAAGAATTTGGGATTAAATAAAGCCTAAACCGAAAAACGCAAGGGAAATGTGGACGAAGGATCTATGCAAATATGTACGAAGCAACCTCGCAAATGGAAATGTGGAAGTTGCCCACAGGATAGAGAGGAATCACTTCAAGGAACGGGCTGCCAAATGCAATACCATTAGGACAAGAATGGAGAAATCTTAATTGAGCAAGAGGATAAAGTGAAGAGATGGAAGGAATGCTTGGAAGAGTTGTACAATGGAAGCTATCTTAGAGTAAAAGTAATCGAGGAGGAAAATGAAGTCAATAAGGATAACTTGGGAGCCCCAATCTTAAGATCATAGTTTAAGGCAGGTTTAAGGGACCTGAGGATAAATAAGGCTTTGGAAATATATAATATTCCTGCCGAACTAATTAAAAATGCGGGAGAGAAGACAAATACCCAGCTGTACAAAACTATCTGCGACATGTAGTCGATAGGAGGGATACCCACAAAATTTGAGATGAACGTCATCATCCCTATTGCCATAAAGAAGAGGGCTGAGAACTGCGAACATTGAGCAGTGATTTTGGTATATCTGACGCGTACATGGAATAGTCCAAGGATCCTCCATGGTCGATACCAAGCCCAGATTTTAAGCCGCAAAGTTACCTTGTCGTAAATACGCAATGTTTCCAGGGAACCAGCATTTCTTCCAAACAATGCAGGCGAGAGACTCTATCCCCGTGTGCAACAATGAGTCCAAGTCGTATTTGTGTTGTGACCGTGCCGCAGTGACCACCATATAAGGTCTCTTCAATGCTAAACTTAATCCTATCTCTGCCACTTTTACTGTGGGACTTCAAGAGACTTAAAAAAATCTTTGCAACATAAAATTCAACAAGGAATCTCATATTATTTCCAAAGAATTGTGAAGAAAATTACACGCTATTTTAAATTAATTCACCGAATGTCCAATCCTTCAGGAAATGTATCTAGTTATTTCTTTTCTTATCCGTTGAAGAGTTAAACTAGGATTCTAATGATTCCTAGATCACGTGGGAATAGCTGGGAATGGGAAGGTGGATTTTGCAGCCAAAGAGTTTTAACGGTTTTAACATATTCTCATTGCTAATACCCGTGGTCATCTTAGAGCTTGTGACTCTGTGA
This sequence comes from Platycnemis pennipes, assembly GCA_933228895.1. NCBI lineage: Eukaryota > Metazoa > Arthropoda > Insecta > Odonata > Platycnemididae > Platycnemis > Platycnemis pennipes. The sequence goes on from OW121846.1 coordinate 113,710,569, forward strand.
TTTCTGTGAGATATCTCCCGACCAAGTGTGATTTCCTGACGAAGAGCGAGTCTCACGAAGAGACCATCTGTCTGTATGTCCGATGCTGAAAATTCAAGGGCCCTTAAGTCAAGTCGTCAAGCGTTACATGTATGATTGATAACCTCTAATGATTTGATTTCAACCGCATCTTTTGAGCCGTATGGTAAGAATGATACGCACCGATTTGAATGTGTTTTTTCATTACCTGGAAGTACATTTCAAGGGTGCTCGCCAGATCAAGGCGGCTGAGAACAACTATCCTGACCAAGAGAATTAAGCCCGCCTTTGGCGTACGAGATGCGTGACATGATAAAATAATCAAAGGGAGTGGTTGGAGAATAGATCATTTATTGGTGCGCACTAATAGACAGAGCGGGTTATGATCGAGAGGGAGAGAGGGGGGGGGGCAGGGTTAAGCGAACGATTAAGCCGATTGCTATGCGAAATATTCCTCCAAGGCAGGCGTTGATCAATGAAAATCCATCTGCTTTGAAAGAACACATCTGACCTTTCGACAGTCAAAATTAGCCAGCCCGGAAGGGGGGAGTAAAAGAAAATAGTTAAAAGCAGCAAGAAGAAATAGATTTTGTTAATGTTCCGTTAAATACTTGGAGATGGGAATCATCATCATCATCAGTATTTTAATCCTTGGATTGGTTTACTGCAGTCCTCCATACTGCCCTATTCAGTGTTAATTTCCTCACGCCCTGGTATGTTTTCTCTTTCACGTCCTTCCTTATTTGTCCTATATATTTGTCCCTTGGTCTTCCTCGCGGGACCTTCTCTTCAATCTTCCCTTCTATTATATTTATAACTAATACATTGTGCCTAAGGTATGTCCAATCCATGTTGTTCTTCTTTGCCATAGGGTTTTCTTTATTGTCCTTTATTCATCTGCTCTTCTGTACACTTCTTCGTTCCTCACCTAACTGTTCATTTAATGAGATGAGAATAAATCTGGCGTTTTGTCTATCTACGTGGCAAAATTGCTCTCTCTCTCCAAAACCCTGCCCCCGACAATACTTATCTTATCTGCTATTGTTATTGGGTGAGGAAGGCCATGGTGTATGAGATATTGTGGACATGTCATTGTGACCACAAAGCATCACCAAGGATGTTCTCATTGCACGTTTGCAACGATCAAATTTTGCAATGAACATGCAGATTTTGCAATGAGCGTGCACCCTTTTTTGCAGGCTTGCATGCTGACTGAAGACATTAAGCACAAACATAATTTCATCCTGTATCAACAGCTTGGGATCTGATACTGGGTGTATTTTTCGTTAGCATTTATAGTATTATTTTTTATACTATGCTTCAAAAAAGAATGCAATCAAAAGTTAATGCAATAATATATCCCACACAGGAACAACTTTTGAATGAATTTTTAATCCGTGCTCTCCTTGTAGCTAAAAAATGTTGCGGTATTATATTTTTTTCTATCGTAATTATTAGCTGAGAGTAAAAAAATATATTAATCAAAAGACGACCAAAGAAGCAAAAGAATCAATGACAATTTTTAATGTCGAGGTTCTTGCATGGCGAAATATTCCATCACTGATTCACGCACAAAAGCGAACTATGATTTTCAACCTTGTGACTTAGAGGTCTGAGCTTGTATCTCGGAAAAAAAACATACCAGGGTTCATCTGGGGCTATTTCCTGCATACTAAAATTTCAGAGAAATATTCGGGAGAAATAAAATTAATATGATCATGTCTAATGTCCTCCACCGCAGTATTTATTGAATAAGTTGAACATTGCAACACATTCAGAATTCTCACGCATTTATAAGGTACAAGAGGTAGTAGATAGAATAATGCCAATATTTTGCATACCATCAAAAGAAAAATGAGTTCTGAGCATGATAGCTTCTAACACATTTTTCCCATTACTCAGAGTTTTGACGGACACAGTGGTGGTGTTATGTACTAATCCTCGGACACAATTCTCCAAGCCTGTAAACTAATAGCACCGAACATAATCCAATTGCTGCGGGACGCGACTTCCTCGTCCACACTTGGGTTAGCTGCTTTTTACTCATGTCATGAAAAAGAATACTGCGAGGGAATTAATTGATTTTTTATTGTGCATAACATATATCTGGAGCTTATTAAAAGCATCTTGGTTTCTATAAATTTAATTTGTATAATAGGTACAGAATAGCCCACTTCATGTGAATATAACTAATTTATATTTTCTTCCTTTTCATAAACTGTCAGCTGCGCTGGATTTTTCAAGGTGAGTGAATTTCAATTCATTTATTACAGTATTTTAGCCATATTATTATATATTACTATAGCGACTTAGCTAATTTCAGCTTACCGCAATATCATTTTGCCGCTATATCGTCAAAGCAACTTTCTCTGAATATAGCGGACTAATGCAAAACATCTCACGCAAGCGCTCACTATGGTCTCTTAGGAAGACTATTTGAGTATGTATTTAAGCATGAAGAGCAACAGATTCCTTCCCAAAATACATTGCGGCGTTGTCCGCTAATCGCGAGTTGTCTCTAAAGGCTGGAGACGAGACCACTGCCACGTTACTCTCATAACGGCTCTGCGCTCGTCCCATGGTCATCGAGTTAACGAAGGACGAAATATCAATGATCTGGGAGTAGAGAATAGCTTATTGTCCATCAAAGCCTGCCATAACCATCAGAACACTAATAGTAATGTTTATTGTAACTTTATAACTGCTTGATATGATGACTAAAGACATCTTAGAAAAGTGGATGAGAGTGATGATGTTTTCTCTTCGCTTTCGTGTTACTCAGCAGATTATCTTTTGTGGCCATGTGCAACACTGCACTAGCCCTTTATTGATCATAGCCGGGGATTGGGATAGTGAGGCTCTTTTAGCCGCATACCCTTATGCAGGCGCATACCAAGTAATGCTGTTCTGAAAGATATGTTTGGAGATGGATGCATGGGAAAGTCTATTGGGGCCTCTCTGGACACAGCTCTCGTACCAATTGGTTCTCCCTTATTTTGTGGTCAGGTGGAAGGAAATCATTGCTGGAGGGTTTCTGTTTTCCTTAAACGTAGTAATTACTTCTATTCTCTCATAATGAATTTCAAGTGAAAGGACAGAAAAATATTTGTGTACACATTTTTTATTCTTCACCCATTGGTGTGTGAAGGAAAACAGGCCGAGGGGTTGAGTGATGATTAAGTGGGAGACATTCTGCCAGAATGTGATTTTGAAGAAAGTGTTTAAGCTCCTCATTTTCTTTTCGATCAATAATTACATCTAGGAAACAGGTTAGACTTCAAGATATTTACATGGTTTTCGGGTTATTTTCATGCATTAGTTTAAAACTGAAACGGACATTTAGATTATATTTTTCTATCGAATTACTTCGCCAGGTTAGGAGGTATTATCACGAGTGACAGATTCCAGTGAATTTGCGTTTCTCCAGTTAGCTGTCCCTCTAATTTTTTGCAAACTAGCAAAAAAATAGAGAGAATGTTTTGTTCAGGTCCTAAATAACCATGCGAAATTTATTTTGTAATTGATCACCTTCACAAAATATTGAAGACATTTTTTAACCGTCCAGAAATATTTTTCTTTTGCATAATTGGTGGAATGGATGTTTTTAAATATGACTATACGTTTCTGCTGAGAGTGGGTCACCATTTATCGCACAAGATGCTTCCTCCATTCATTTGGATGGATTTCTTGCGAAGAAAACACCCTATAAACAAGAGGGCCAAACCATTAAACGCTATCCTGTGCGAGCAAATCAAGGAAGAGGGAAAGACAATTTCTACTGTTGTGAGCCGTACGATATTGGACTTCCACGCTAAGGTTGTTTTGATGATTACTTCACCGGGATGAATTTCTGAAGTGAGCTGCATCTTTATTTCTTTTTGTATTTCACAGAGATAGGTTACTCCATTATTTTCGTCTCAAGAGTTTGGATATTATAAAATTGAAATATATGTCATGACGACTAGATTGAGAACATTTCCCAAAATGTGCGAGTGCAAATATTTAAGATCATAGAATGGCATACTTAAAATACTGGTCTCTGATGAACTGGCAGTGATGTTTTCCATTATTTATTGCTAAATAAATAATTTACATTAAAATTATAATGAAAGTACATTGTTTTCTACTTGTAGGGAAAGTATTGATGGATTTTCCACGCTCTTCTTTGTATTGCATTCACCTATCGGCTCCACCTTTACGCTATTTCTCTCTTCAAGTCGACATATGTGTCCTCTTGCATGTGTCCTCCATCTTATCAATAACACCTCTTTATTCGCTCACCAAGCATTTTACCTTCGGTAGCCACCTTCAGTATTCCTTGGCTCCAAGTAACTGTTTATCTCCACATTCTATAACTTCTAATTTGGCTAAATCTTCTAATTTCGCTTATTCTTTTGAATTCCCCTACTCTTCCAATTTTCAATCCTCTTGCCCCTGTGTATGGTTTTAACTCTTGACAATGACTGAAGGGAGAAATGGGTAAACGTGTCATAAAAAGTTAGGTGTGGAATATAACCTCATGGAAGCATTTGGCACCTAACATATTGAGTCTTCTGCATAGCGAGGAAGTGTTTTCCCAGGTCTCTACATGCTTCAAGATCCAATTCTAATACGCCAGCAAGCAGTGACAGCATGTTGATAGCGGCTAACGGTGGCACTCTTTTCTTTCAGAGATCCATTCGCCGAAACCGAGAATACGTTTGCAAGTCCAAGGGCACGTGCATTGTGGACAAGACGCATCGGAACCAATGTCGGAGCTGCCGTCTGAAGAAATGCCTCGAGGCTGGCATGAATAAAGACGGTGAGTGAGCTCTTTTGGTGATGGAAGACTGAATCTCCACCCAGGAATAAAGGGGAAGCTTCCGGTGGTGATAACATTCCCGATATAGTGGACTGCAATTAATATGGAGTTCTTTATAGCTTCAAAAGTAATCAGTGTATCTCTACCTACTATTTTATACTTTCTACATTCATATGCTTCTTATTTACGAGATTATACTTATGAATGATATTCAAAAGGTAACTTTCTGTTACCTTCCTCACTCTTTATTCGTGGCAATACATCTTATATTTTGAACCTCCCATGAATTAAATATTTTTAATACAATACCTACCGATATTGTATTCTTACTCTCCTGTGCGTGAGTCTCTCTATTAGTATTTTTAACCCAATGTATCTTTGGCTGCGATACATCTACATCATCTATACGATACCCTGCAAGCCACCGCGAGGGTGTGTGGCAGGGGGACACAGGGGGGCGATATACTCGTTTCATCTATTCATGCTATGATTACATACTAGACTTCTAGATTACTTTGCGTTGAGGCAAGCGGTGGAATATATTTTCGAAATAAAGAAAACTTTTGTCACTTTGAACGCTTTTCTCCTGAAGCTAAAATATTGTAGCCAAAAATGAAGAGCTGCATTACGCTGGATCCACTTTTTTCCACCAGCGCTTCTTTTTCGTCAACAGATTTTCTATAAAGATATTATTTTTACAAAAGTAACGAGAATATACGCTAGACTTCAGGTATTATTGGCGTAAGTTATTTAGGTCTACAAATGGATAATGCTTTTTATCCGTTTTTATTGAGGCTACCCACGCACTGGTCCTGTACGATGTACAACATGCTCTTTAAGGGATTTTTGAACAACATCTTCGTAGTCCGAAACTCAGATTACGTAATCGTTTTCAATTTCATGTACCGTTCAAAATTACGAAAGATTAATAATACCTTGAATATCTTTCCGTTTTTGTCATCTTCGTATTTGACCAGCGTTTGGTTACTATTCTAGTTAACCCATGTTTACAGAGTGTTGTTTAACTAACGATGCATGAATATAACCTGAAGATCCCACTCACACACTTAGCTTTAAGTTATTAGTTTAGTATTTCATTTGGATAGATAGTGTTCTTGTATTTTTTTAATTTGTAGTTGCCAAATTGTAAGCCATAATCACATTAAAAGAACATTTCGCAAATTATCAACTTCGTGATTGTTTTCAACGAGGCAATGTCATTCCATCGAACTCTAAGACATTGACAGCTAAAATTGTTCTGCATGTAGAAGTGGCCATTAAATTCATCCATATGCTTGGAAAACTTTTCATCTCCCGGCTTGCAATAGCATTTACTATTCTCCCCATTGACCGCCAAACGAGAATGCATTCCTCAATCAAATGCTTCAGCATCCCACGGCCAGAGATTGTTCTCCATACCGCCTTCCTCGTAATTCGTCGGCTTACTCTTACTGCCAAGGTATTCAATTTCTGCCATGGTTCAAAAACTTAGGGAGAACTGAACATGATGGTGAGGGGTTCCTTAGCTTTCCTCACCCAATCGATTCATCGAACGTACCTTGCAAGTAGTTGGCATCTGGGATTGAGTCGCAAGTAAACGAATCAAATTCACATCTACATTATACCCCGCAAGCCACCATAATGGTGTGTGGCAGGGGGTGAATTCTCACCAAACATGCACTACATATCATGCATTAAAAAGGATTAGTATTTACATACTGTTCTAAACTACACTATTTAAAAAAAGATAAAAATAGCAAAGCAAACATGCAAAAACGTTAGTTGGGTTAGCTTCAAGCCCTTATACCAACATACAGCTAACAATGTTATCCATTGCTACACTCGTACTGGATATATTTATCGTTATTCATATCCCTAATTTTACGAGGAAAGAACGACATTTTGAATCTGTCAGTTCGGCAATCAATTTCTCTAATTTTGTGACTATAGTCCAGTCTACTATAGTAAGTTGGGGTTCACAAAATATTTTTATCATCTTCACTGAAAATATGGTCTTGGAATTTGTTTAAGAGATTAAGTCTAAATTTCAACCTGCGATCTGACAATGATTCCCAATTTAATTCATTTAATAGAGTGGTTATACGCTAATATAGTTATATAATACCGTCCCTTTACAAATCTTGCCGATCTTCGCTGCACACGTTCAAGTCCATTATCAAATGACGGGAGTCGGTCTCGCGCGAGTGGCCGGTCACTCATTCTCGGTGCTTCCGCCCACAGCCGTGCAGCACGAGAGGGGGCCACGCAGCAGCCTTCGCCGGCGGCCCGTGCACCCCGGCGGGCCGCCGCCCCACGCACCGCCCTTGGACCTCGTCCTGCACAACAGAGCCGAGGAGACCGCAGCACCAGCACCGCCTTCGCTGGCGGGCCCCGTTCCCGGGGTGAGTTGCCCTTCCCGTGCACCACGGTTTGCCTGCGTCAATTGGAGTTTTATCCATGCTGAGTTTTGATGTGCAATGTTCACTGTGAACGCTTTATTTCCCATTCAGAAAGCTTGCTTAGAGTCCATCACCATCACTTACATTTCTATCGCAAGTTGCAAATTCTACGGTCAAGTTATCCTTAAAAAGTTTCTGATGACCATTCCGCATATCCTATAGCAGTTAGTGAATGGCTATTGATTGTGGTGTTTATTTGTCTTTACAAATGATATTTTGCTCTTTTAAAAGCACCCCAAGAAACATTCTTTGCAATAAACACTTTGCAGCTTAGTTAAGAAGAAAATATGTTGTAGCTACCGATGAAAGTATTCGCGGAATCAATGTCCGCACATTTGTCCATCCAGGATTAATGCTTACCTTTGCCCTTGCAGGTCCTCCCCCTTCCCATCACTTACCTGATGCCGAGTCCATTTCCACTCAACTCGGAGACAATATGCGAGTCAGCAGCAAGGCTCCTTTTCATGAATGTCAAGTGGGCCAAAAGTGTCACCTCCTTTCGGTGTCTGCCGCTCAGAGACCAGGTATACGAGACGTTGAGTGGACTGCGTATAATCACTGGGCAGCTCTGTTCCAGAATTCGTAGAAATTTCTCCTTAGGTGTCAATATTGTATGCAGTAGTGATACATTTGCAATATTTTTGCGTGGTTATCAATCATGTGAGTCAAATGTAGTCATTTGGAACGAGAATCAAATCATAATTTGTATCACTGAAACTACTCAGAGCCAGAAAACAGTCCATTGATTGATAAATTGAAGAAAATGAAGGTTAGAACTTCATCGTTACTCACTTGTTTGATCCATTTAATCGCCATAATTCTTCTGTAGCACCAGATTTCGAATGCTTCCACCCTTGACTTCTCCCCTGCAGTCATCTCCATGCTTCTTCTTCATAATATTCAGATATACGTGTGTTCTGATAGTATGAATTGTTTCCTTACATCCACGCTTATATTTCCAGTTGTATGTAGATGTTTATTTTGATAGAACACCCTTTTCGCCCGGAATATCGTAGTTACTCTATCCCTCTTGCTTCGACTAACGCTGGTTACTCGGCTTCTCAATTCGTGATACTAAAAAATTATGTTATATTTCTTATAGTATGAGGATATTTATGACCATGACGTCATTACTTCAATAGAAGTACTTCAGTAGCTTTTAATTTGCTGGAATTCAATGTTTCTTGGTGGGAATTCAAAGCGAAAGCCTATTCCAAAGCTAATGAAAGCTTGGGGTGAACTTTTTGCAATTAGTCAAGCACTCCATTATATGTTTATAAAAACTAAAATATAACCTTTATGTGGCAAAAATGATATAATTATTAAATGTCGTTTTTTATCGATTTGAGTGGAGTGAATGACTAATTGTAAATACTATCTTTCAATATCTTTAGAGTAATTGATAATATTTTATTGCTCCAGCAAGTTATAATAATACAAAAAAATGATACAACAAGAATTTTGGAGCTTTAGGTGAACCCGAAGGCTTTTGCCTGTTGTTGGGTTTACCTTCAAATTACACATACAGCAATACTGGCTTACATGCTCATAAAACAAATGTCACCAATTGAACATAAAATAACACTGTTACAAGAAATTACTTATAGTATTATGGAACTTATTATATGGACAATACAATTACAGTTACAGGTTGCTTTAAGGCATTACAACAAAGGATAAATATTTAGAACAACTACTAGATTACCTCTATATTTATGTATTCTCTCGTGAATAGCCAGATTTTTACTTGCTTCAAAAAAGTTTTGAAGTGTATGGTATCTCGGATACTCAGTGGCAAGCTATTGAAAAGTTTTGGCCCCAAGTAAAGAAAGCATCTATTGAATTGGGATGTATTTGGTTAGGGTACAACGTAAGAAATGCTAGTCCTCAGGTTATAAGAGTGAGGCTTATCCAAAACTTTAAGGTTATTTCCACTACGAATAGGCATGAATTTCCTATGAAATCGCTCGTAGAAACAATTGAATCCCACCAAATTAAAAACTACTTAGGTTCAGCGCTTGAAGTAACAATGGCATGGCCTTTAATATCTCCAAAGTTTCAGGTATATTAAAATGCATCTTCGTCCTCCAAGTTTGGAATTGCTTTGCTCTTTGCGGCAGCCTCCCTCCACCCCTCAAGTGCAAACCGCTGCATCCGTTGCAGATGCTGCTCCTGGAGGAGAGCTGGCGGGAGCTGTTCGTGCTGGGTGCGGCGCAGTTCTCGCTGCCCGTGGAGGAGCTGGGTGCCAGGGAGCTGGTGCTGGTGGACGACGGGCCGGCGCTCATGCGGGACGTAAAGGCGCTCCGGGACACCCTGGCCGAGATCCAGGCGGAGGACGCCGACCCCAACGAGTACGCCTGCCTCCGGGCTCTCGTCCTCTTCGCCCCCGACCTCCGGCTCCACGGTGAGCACACGACAACCTCTCTCACTCCAATCACGAATCCAACACCGTTCCTTGAATTGCAGATTATAATCCCTTTTTGGCGTGGACCGCTTCCTATTCTAACCTTTGTCTCATTCTGCTGATGCAAAGGGACGCCGAAGGTTTGTGGCCTATTTATCGTGATCACTAAACCTGCCACCAGGACAACAACTAAGGGCTGGCACGCACTATTTCGACCACGACCACAACCACAGTCTGTCGTACACGGCCAGTTTTAACATGACAACAAATGAAACGACACGAACTAGGCTAAATGCGACTCGTTGGTCGAATCCGAGTCGTCCGACGAAAGTGATTGAGTTTTGTTGTTCCCAAATCACCTGTTTTTGCGGTCAGAAATAACACACATTGTTATGGCGCGCCGCGCACTGCCTCCGACTTCACTCCGACCAGTACTGATTGAGCTACTGAACAGTGAAGGGGTTTTGTAATGACGCAGTTACCAGAGTTTTACTGTGGCGATTAAAGATAGACCTTGCTTTCAACTTTGAACAGACATCCTTGTGTTATTGAAAAACTCATCTTCACACTGCCGTAGCATCCCATAAATGTTGCAAACTGTCTTTTTGTTGACCTGACAGCTAACCAGGGTTGTACCCAATATCGCTTTCTCTTGCGCTTCATATCGGTACCTACGGCACAAGTGCGCTACAACAACTAACCCTTCGACATCCATCTTGCAACTAATATAATATCACAGGTATTGTGGTCGTTGTCGCGCTAGTGCGTGCCCGCTACGATAGCCGCCGCCGAAGGATAGTGATAAACTTGCCGATTATTTAAAATTGAATTGATAGAGATATTGTTTCATGCATAACACTGAAGCGTTGGTACACGGGCCCGCCCTTGTTCTGGCGCAGGTTGGAGAGTTGAGGAAGTTTCCCGCGCCCCCGCGCCTCCCGCGGAGGCTACCTCCGAATCCGAGGGAGAGAGGGAAGTGGTCCACAGATGGAGCCGCGGCGTCACAAACGGGGCAATGCAGACGCGGAAGTCGACTTTCGTTTGTTTCCTTGTTCGATGGGCTGTCAGAGATCGGTGCATCAGTTACTCCGTGTCAGGAGGCTTCGCCCACCGGGAGTCGGAAGGGAAGGAGGGAAGTTTTATGGGTACAGGTAGCTCCAATGTCCGTCGTATAGCGACCCCAATACGCCGATACGCGCCGTGGCCCGTCGGGAAGATGGAGGTGATTCCCGGGAAAAAGATACGGGGAACTTGTTAACTCTTGTTTTATACCAGGAGATACCAGAGGTGCCCCAGGTGACGAAGGTCAGAGGCACTAACTGCACGTCGCACAGTGGACGGAAATCGAAAAATGTGGGCCAAATTCCAAAAAAGCTTTTTTGGTACATAAACTTGAAACTTCACACAAATAATCAGAAAAGATTTTTTGGTAAGAAATAGGGCATCGTTTGTCATGATTCTCATTTGTTAGTCAGATACAGGGGCGCAAACATGACCAAATTAAAAAAAAACTCCTGAACTCATTTTCCTTCGAATACCTTCCAAGTTAAGTTGATGGTGAAGTTGTGGAAGGAATTTTATTGAATAAAAATAGTATTATCTACAAGCACAATGCTTTGCTTTATAATGCCTAAGTTTAAACTATTTTTGAAGCATTTTAGTGCTATTACGTAACAAAATGGCGAACGCTATTTTCTGACAAATTTTTCAAGGGGGTCGTGGTGGCCTAGTGGGTAGAGCACTGAGCTACTGACCGGAGGGTCCCAGGTTCAAATCCCGGGCAAGAGCCTATCTGGACACCCCCATCTAAAATCCTCGTGATTCGATTTTCTGCGTGTCAGAAATCGCAGGTGGCCCAGGGCCTGGCCCCCCCTACCCTGAATGTGTGAATTTCACACGCTATTGGGTTAGTACGGGGTGAGCTCTACTCTCACGTATCAAAAAACCAACCTTCGGGTTGAATCACTGAGTGAGTGAACTTCGGTTTACACTAAGATAGGGTCCATTGTTAGCGCCAGCCAGGATCAATATATGCCCGATCGGTTAAATAAGATGTGTCCCGCAACATTGTTCACTTGGTAAACTGGTGGATGCCCCCATGAATCATCCAAACGTATTTCGCCTGCAATTGCATATTTGTCGAAAATTGCAGGTTTTAGCGCAATTATGGAGTGAAATGTTACATAGTCTCATTGCAATTCTTCAATATGGAAATAAAGCGCATGTTCTCTCTTTGTATGTCCTTGTGCTGAGCAAAATGATCGCGCATAAATGTGGTAGCTTGTATAGTGAAAGAAAGGATATTTTTATGCTAAAACTTATGTATTTTCTTACCTAGTAACTCCTAATACCAACATGATGAAAATTATGAACTAAGGTGGCAGTTAGTATGTTCTTGTCACAATTTTGATGTAAATCAATTCTGAACAGAAATCTTAGCTTTGAGATGTAAACAGCGTCATTATTAAAGAGCACAACTTGATTTTTATCCAATTTAATGCCATAAATGCTCTCATATTGTTACTAATTGACTCTCTCTTAAATATTAACGATCCTAGAATCAAAAAAGGGGGAAAATTCAACTGTTGAAGAATTGTGAGGGAAAAAACTGTTGTTACAGAATGACCAGTTCTCAGTGTCGTTCGAAAGACATTAAGTCTTGGGTGTGAGCAATATTGAAATGCATTCACATGCATTACTTGTCAGTATCATTGAACTAAGTTGGTTTCCTAATATTAGTTCGCAGAAAGGTTGCCGAGAGAAATTTTAATGCATAACCTGTTGCAAACGGGCATAAACAAACTGCCTATAGTCTACCACATTGACACAGATAAATGCAATATCCAATATAGTAGTTATTTTCCTACTATTATCACTTTATGGAGTGAGAAAATAAACGGTGGGAAAGAAATCAATGTGATTGCAAAGAAAACACTTACTTCAGTCGGATATTTGCTCACAATATGTACCATATCATCCTCAAGAGAGACTTTTCCTTTCCCCTGATGGCCCTTCCTCTCTTCGGCCTTAATAATTTGAAGCAAATTATTGAAGTTCAAAATTTAACTGAAATGGCAATCACAAAATTTCCCTGGTAAGAACAGTGGCGTGCCAAGGCTACTTGGCGCCCGGGGCTAACTAGATAGTAGCCACCCCCGGTAGAAAAAATTATTTTTTCTTGAATTAAAGAAAAGATGTTTTTCCATTTTGGCGCCCCCCCCCGCTTGGTACGCTTATGGGTAAGAAAGAGAAATGGTACGACTGTAAAAAACAAAAAATTGATGGAAATTAATGATATTGCAGTTTTCGGGAAGCTCCGCGTCACCGTGTTTCCACCAACGTTTCCCCTCCGCTGCTGGAAGCCTCTTCAGGGAAGAATGGTCCCTCTAAGCGTTTCCCGGGTATTTTTCTGGGCGCGGGTAGGTGGGGTGAGGGGATTGAGGGGGTGGTGTTTTTCTTCTCGAATATTCTAGATTTCAAAACCGGAAGCCATATGTTACTGATCTTCAGTCCTTGCTCCCTGTTTATATTGTTGGTATTCTTCTGTATCTCGAAGTAGATGGGTGTGGAAGTGTTTGCTCTTGATAAGACCTTCACGCCGGTTATCTATTGTATGCCCATTATCGGCGTTCGGCGACTCCAGAGAATTGGAAATTCGGGAGTCGAATGGCTGAGAGATGCTCCTTACACCTGGTTTTAATGGTGCGGCTCGTATCATCAATATATGTATATGCTTTATTACATGTCTTGTATTTAATTTCGTCCACCGCATCTGTTTCCAATTTATCACTTCCTTTTACGTCGCATATCACATTACGGAGTGCGCTTTTGGGCTTGAATACTGTTTTAAATTAATTTTTCCCAGGAGTCTTGCAATCCGGTCCATCACCCCTCAGATGTATGGCAGGGAAGTCCTTTTCACCGATTCGGTTCCTTCCAGCGGCGACTCCAATATCCTCTGATTTTCTTTTCCCCTGTTGGCCCTGTCGATATCACTTGTTATGTAGCCGTTGCCACGTAAAATCCTTCTTAATTTTACTAGTTCACTTTATCGGTGCTCGTCATCGCTTGAAATAAATGAATGGTGGACCATGGTGTTCAACACACCAATTGTTTGTCGCGGGCAGTGGTGTGTGCTCGCGTATAGGCACGTGTTATGGTGTTTGTGGGTTTTCGGTAAACTGTATGCATGTCATAAGGCTCCGTCATTATTCCTCATAATAAGTACATCCACGAAAGCAAGCCTACCATTTACTTCGACTTCATTTGTGAATTTAATGCAGTTTTTTCTCTGGTTCATATGATCGAAGAACGGTTCTAATTTCTCCCTGCCGTGAGTCCAAACCATAAACGTGGAGGGGAAATGTTGTGGGAAACCTACGGTGACGCGGATCTTCCCAAAACTTGCAATACTCTAAATAACCACTTCATCAAACGCGGAGGTTACTTGTCATTTTACATGATTCCTTTTTGTCACAAGTAGTTGAGAATGCATATTGCCCTTCTTAGGAGGGAGCAACTCTGTTTTACGACCGGTACTAATGCAAATAAAAAAATGTTTCATCGAAAAACCTTTGCTATATAAATGTTCATTGCATTCATATCAAAATTCTATCAATGATAAGAAAACAATACTATCCATAGGAAAATTTTGCTGACTAGAGCACTAGGAATAATTATGTCAGCGTACAAAATGAAATATCCCTCCCTGATCAGGAATCTGAGTACGTACGATTTATCAATTAACTCAAACTTTCAGTGCACTTTTGACAATAAGGAGTAAACTGAGTAGAGAAAAGTGAGACAGGTCAACAATACCAAAATTCCTATTGAAAATTATTGCTACCATTATCCTCGAGTTTAAAACAGCTCCCGGGAAAATACAAATTAAGGAAAACACTATCAGTAAATTTCATACTTGAAAAGTCATTTTCAGAAATATTATAAGTGAATTTATCTCGTTAAATATAAGCAAGCACCACACAAAACAAGTCAGTAACATTCCCACAGCATCTTTTTCCCAGAAAATCGAATATCACATTGAAATTTGTGAACTTTTCTCGCGATATTCATCATGTGAGTGCAGTAGATGCCAACCATCCGATGCCTGACATAGCCACCGTCCTTAGGGTGCCTTTTGCTATGATCCCTATTTATTTTAGTTTGTTAATAATGCTTGTTGGTAACACTTGGAACACCTGGAAGCGCACTTTGACAAACAGACGGTAAGTCTGTTTCACAACACGTGGGCTTCTGCGTGTTTTCGTCATGCAGTGATGAATATTATGAGCAGACCTACGCCTTGGATATGGGCTGTCCTTTCTCACAAACCATTGCCATGATTTTCATGGAGAACTCTGTAGAAAAAAAGGTCATTATCATCATCCCCAAGTGTTTCCTCAGATGGAGCATTTACTTGTAAGTGGGTGGAGGTGGAACTGATGACACGACGTTTCGTTCGGCGCTGCAGGTGGCGCCGCAGGTGGCCGTTGGCTCAAGGAGGCTGCCGCCGTGGTGGCGCTGCGTGACCAGGTGCAGGCGGCGCTGGAGGCGTACGTGGCGGCCACCGCGCCCTCGCGCCCACTGCGCTTCGGCCGGCTGCTCCTTCTGCTGCCGCTCCTCCGAGCCGTCTCCCCCGACACCATCGAGCAGCTCTTCTTCCGCCGCACCATCGGCCACATCCCCATCCGGCGGATCCTGTGCGACATGTTTCGCTCCGAGGACCTGTGAGCCCTCCTGCCGCCGCCGCCGACAATGAGAAGAGTGCGAACTATCGCTTCGAATCGACAGTTCAGAGCATAGCACGAGCGTGCCTCTTGTATTCAGGAGCACGACCATTCTAGCACCAATCGCGGTGCTCAATGTGTGGTGGTTACGTTTTCATGTCCGACTGCGTGCTCCGAACGAAGGCATTGAAGGAGATCAGTCGAATGGTAATGGTGCTCCGTGGAGATGAAACTTCAGCTTTCTATTACTGACCTCATAGGTAGTAATAAAGCTAAGGATTTCGCTTTCCAAAAAATGCTATGCTATTTTAACAACGTTTTTGATAGCTGGCGTGGTAGTTTAAAGCTGCAGAGATAGTGTTCCTTCCTCTGATAACTGCAAAGCCTCTAACTGGTTTGTGAGTGTCCTGCTGATAAGGATCTCTCCATGATGATGAGTGACGCCAGTCACTTTTCACCACTAATTGTTTGCATGACATTCCGCGAGTTTTAATTCTTATGTTTACTCAAACTAGAAATATTTGATATTTGGTCAAAAGTATGGTTGCATATCGGGAATAAATTGGGTTCACTATAAAAATCAAAAAAATCACTTTATTGCTGATTAAATGTGAAAAGGTTGAAGTAATGTAAAAAAAGATTATCTATGACTGTTGATCACTATCTATGACTGTTGATTTCCACTACCTTCGCCATTGTCACTGCGGTTGTGCTCAAAATGAATCCGAGAAAATGTATATACCCCTTGTTATTAGTTATGTCTGGCGCACTTTTATGATATATTAATCTATATTTGATAAAACATGTTAATGAATGACCAAGAATTACCTGGCTTTTATAAATCGATTTTATTTTAATACTGCATAGAACGTGATCTTTATCTCTAATGAGTAATGGGCTATTAGGTTTAACATTGTTTATAGGGAGTAGCTGTTTTGTATATAATTTATGGAATACATGTTTGACTCATTGCTGCATCTTTAATAAATATTTCTGCTGGTTCAGAAGGATTGAATCTTCATTTGGCGTCTTTTGCAATTCCCATCCTTACTACTTTCAGTTTTGGATAATGTTAACGCATGCGTAGCAAAAATAGTTTTACTGTCGCTTTTTAAAATTTTTGAAAGGCGTTTGATTATGTAGGGAAAACGATTTTTAAAGACTCAAATATCAGCATGAAAAACCATTTTTCAGGGTTTAGGAATATTTTATTCTTGGTTTAAAAACATTTCTTCCTGATCAAACTGACTTTTTATCGCATTGTAAATGGTGTCATTTCATCTACATCTACATCTACATAATACCCTGCAAGCCACCACAAGGGTGTGTGGCAGGGGGTGATTGCTCACCAAACATGCACTACATATCATGCATAAAAAGGAATAGTATTAATATAGTAGTCAGAACTACACTATTTAAAAAAGATAGAAATTGCAAATAAAACATGCAAAAACATTCTGTTAGTAGGGTTAGCTTTAAGTACTGATACCAACATGCAGCTACCAATGCTATTCATTGCTACTCTCCGATAGGACATATTTACCGTTATTCGTATCTCTTATTGTGCGAGGGAAAAAGGACATTTTGAATCGGTCAGTTCGGCAATCAATTTCTCTAACTTTAAGATTATGGTCCAGTCTGCCATAGTAAGTTGGGGTTCGTAAAATATTTTTAACATCATCACTGAAAATATTGCCTTGGAATTTGTGGAAGAGATTAAGTCTAAATTTCAACCTGCGATCTGACAATGATTCCCATTTCAATTCATTTAATAGACTGGTTACGCTAATATAATTATCGTATCGTCCCTTTACAAATCTTGCCGATCTTCGCTGCACACGTTCAAGTTCATTACTTAGACCGATTTCGTAGGGATCCCATACACTGGCAGCATATTCCAAATGAGGTCTAACAAGGGAAAAGTAGCTGATTTCTCGTACATGATCGTCACATTTACCCAATACTCTTTTAATGAAACCCAGTTTGCGATTCGCTTGACCAATTATTTCACGAATGTGTTTACCCCAGGAAAGATCATGTGTCAGTCTTATTCCAAGATATTTAATGGATTCCACGTTAGTTAATTCATTATTACTTATTTTGTAAGTGGTAGGAGGAGAGCTATTCTTTTTCCAAAAATTCATTACAAGACATTTCTTAAAGTTTAATTCTAACTGCCATGTATCACACCAAGTTTCAATTGCTTGTAGGTCAATATTTAAATATTCTTTATCGTTCGGGCATAGAATTTCCCTGTACACTACTGCGTCATCGGCAAATAGACGAAGCTTACTTTTTACCACCTTTTGGATATCATTAATATACAAAAGGAATAGGAGTGGACCTATCACACTACCTTGTGGGACACCGGAAGTGACTTTAATTGCCGGTGAGGAAACACCGTCCAAAACAACCCTTTGAACCCGATCATGCAGAAAATCATTAATCCATGATATAATGTTACTGTCTAACCCATAAGATTTTAACTTCAAAATTAGTTTGCTGTGAGAAACCTTGTCAAAAGCCTTCTTGAAGTCGAGAAATATAGCATCCACTGGAATATTATTTTCGCCAGAAACTAAAATATCGTGGGAAAAGAGAGCAAGTTGGGTTTCACACGATCTGCTCTTTCGGAAGCCATGCTGGACATTGGACAATAAATTCTGGCTATCTAGGTGTCCCATGACTGAACTGACAATTATATGTTCTAGGACCTTGCATGAAACGGATGTGAGGGATATAGGTCTGTAGTTAGATGGCTGCTCCCTATCGCCACTTTTAAAAATGGGTGTTACATCGGCTGCTTTCCAGTCCATCGGTACGACGTGTTCGGTCAGGGATTTATTAAATACTATTTCAAGGTAGGGGGAAATTTCGGATGCTAACTCTCTATACACGCGGGAGGGAATTTGATCAGGGCCAGGAGATTTGTTGGGGCTTATATCTTTAAGTAATTTTTCAATACCATTACAGGAAATGTCAATTGGTTGCATCAACCGCTGAAAGAGGTCAGGTAACACGACAGTTGAATCCCCGGAAGGTGGGTTTAAAACGGTTTGGAAGAAGGAATTTAGCAAGCAACATTTCGTGTTTACTAAATCTATATTCTACATTTCGTGTCTACTAAATCCCTCCCCTCGTCAATGATGATTTATTTGTACTCTGCAGGTTTCGTATATTTATCGCGTGCGTTAGATTCACTGGACAACAGTTTCACAGGAAACTTCGACTCAAAGACGCTGACAGAAATGCCAGTGGTCCAGCGAAGCCAACACATGCAGTGGAAACGAGGACGTGCAGATAAACACCAAGCAATAAAATGTTTTACATCATGGTTAATATATTTTCCCGTCGTCGAAAGCGCTTCGTTGTCAACACTGAAGTAATTCCATCACCATTTCTGAAATATTTCCTTTTCCTGAATTTCTCCTGAGTTTTCCACCGAGTAATACTTTCTATAGCAGCCGACGTATCGTTTTAGTTCCGGAACGCACGGCACACTATCAGAGCAAGGTCGTGCAAACTCGCAATAAAAACCTCACTTACGAACCCACGATAATGAAAACAAAAAGTAAAGAAAAGGAGAAAATATAGTGTTATCAGATATGGACCGAAATTTCTTCAGTGGGGTAAATTACGTTAAAAAAACCGAAGATAGAATAGAACATAATTTTATTATTCCGGGATGATTTCGTCTCTTAGGAACACAAATGACTGTACATAATTAATACATATCCAGAGTCAAGAAATTAATTCCACAACAGGGTGACAGCACATTAATATCACCGATGAATAACAATATTAAATCCCTTATTATATTACAATACTATTGGAGTGCAATAAGCAAGACTGCAAAACAACACTATAAATATATATATTTTAGGTGTTACACAAAGTAGCACATTCATTAATGCAAGTGAAACAACATATTATAATATTCATTGCTTAAATCTATTGGCGTTTTTACATTTTTTATCACCTTCGGGTAAGTGGTTCCATGTATCGGAAGATGTGACATAGAAAGAATTAGCATAGACATATGATCGGTATAGCGGTACATAGAGTTCTTCCATGTGGCGTGTTGGGCGTATTTTTGTCGTGGCATTGTACAGTATATTCTGATACAAATATGTGGGGAGTTTTATGGTTATTATTTTGTATACAAAAGTTGTCTTACTAAGTAAGCGCCTGTTTTGTATTTTTAACCACCCGAGTTTTTCAAAATATAGCGTCACGTGTTCATAATATTTGATGTCAAAGACATACCTCACACAGGAGTTCTGAATTCTCTGAAGTTTTTAATTCAGTTCTTTTGTTAGGTCGGCATATACCACACAGCAGTAATCAATATGCGGGAAAACAAAACTACTAATTTCTGGCGAAGGGAAATCGGAATAAGGTGTCTAAATTGTTTCAACTGATATACAGTCTTAAATACGTTAATGGAAATGGATTTTTTATATTCGTTCAATGATTTGATTTAATTTATATTAACTCCTAGATTACTTACACTCTCTGAAAATTCAATTTGGACACCTTTTATAGTTATTTTTTTTGCAGATTATCAAATATACTTCTATTATCATAAATATTGCTGCCAATAATAATACTTTTCGTCTTGTTAGGATTGAGCCGCAGACAATTTTCCATTGACCGTTTACATGTGTTTCCAGTGTCATCATTAACCTTGGCAATGGTATCAATAACTTATGCAGGGTTCCAGTCGATGTAGATCTGAAGTTCATCTGCGTACATGTGGTATTTGTAGTTACAGATGACTTTAGAAAGGCCATTAATGTATATGGAAAACAGTAGGGGCCCAAGAATAGACCCCTGTGGTACTCCTTTGTTAACTTCAGAGTAATTTGATAGTTCACATTACGGTCCTCTAACTGCCTGTTTTCCATTTTAAAGGTAAAACTTGAACCAGAGCATGGCTGAATTAGATAGTCTGAGGTCTTTCAAACGCTTTAGAAGGATCTTTTGATCCACCGAATCGAAGGATTTACTAAAGTCTAATAGGTCCAACAAAGTTAACTTCTTTTGCTCAATTGAATATCTAATATCGTCAGCGACTTTTAAAAGGGCAGACTGGGTACTATATCCTTTTCTGAATCCTGACTGATATTGATCTAAAATATTATTTTTTGAGAGGTGTTACAAGGTGACATCGTGTAAAAATCGCTCACGTGGTTTTGACAGCGTACTAGAAGGGCAATAGGTCGGAAATCAGACATTTCTTTAGGATGGGCTACTTTTGAAATAGGCTGTATGTGTGCAGTCTTCCAAAGGGTCGGGAAAGTGGAATTGGGAAGTGAACAGTTGAATATATCTAGCATCATAGGCATAGCAACTGGAAGTAAAATTTGTTATTAATTCCATCAGCACTAGTGGAATTCGTATTATTTTTAAGTTTCAAAGCAGTGATCCTGGAAAATGCTGTAAGTAAAATCTATTTCAGTTGAAATCATTTAATGAGATGTATTCTAGTTTATTATTAGAGAAACTAGTACCTTCTTGCGTTATGGCATAAGGCGCATTTTCAACATTCTGGTCTTCTGCGTCGGGACAAATGATCAAGAAAAATTGAGCTTGTCAAGGTGAAAATTCACATCTCAGATATCTTTCCGACTTTTCCCAAGACCCAGGCCTCTTAGTTCTTGCCAGGTTGACTGAGCATCCCATTTTTCTTTAAAACATTCGTAATAATATTTTTGTTTACCATTCCCTAAGCAGCTGTTTTACCCTATTTCTAAGTGATTTGTACTGAAAGTGAAGGTCAAAAAGACAGGTTCTTTGGAAGTTTCACCGTAAGCTATATCTTTGCGCCATCAAGAGTCTAATATTTTCAGTTATCCAAGGAGCCGGGGGTCTTTTATATTTCCGCTTACGCAGTGAGGCATGAGATTGAGTATTTTTTTCACGTTATCATTAAAAATTTCAACTTTGACATCAATATGTTTGGAATTAAAAAATGCAGCCCAGTTCAACATTAACAAATCTTCTTTGAATTTACAGTGATTAATATGTATGATAGGTATCGCGAGTATACAACTCGGTAGGAATATAATAATTCAGCTTGAACTGGTACTTTATGTGTATCAAGTCATGTTCGGAAAGAAAATACACTGGATATTGACCATATTTTAATACATTATAAACATCATCCACAGTAAACAGATCAAAAAATTTACTGCTATTTGCTAAATTACGAGTATGAGTAGGTTTAAAAGGAACCAGAACAGATTACAGGAAAATAATCAAATCATTCACATCAGCACTGTCGTTAGATTTCTTTAGCATATCACAGTTAAAATCTCCGCACTTATGACATTTGTGTAAATTGGTAAGAAGTTCAGCAAAGCTGCCTCAAAGCCTTGACTTAGGTGACCACACTTCAGAGGGCGATAGATCACCCCGAGCAGCACCTTTCTATACTCACTCACAATTTCAGCAAACACTGTCTGGGACATTTAAGATTCGGTAGGAAGGGAGTACAGGACGTAAGCACAACCATGCACTTTGATTATAGCACATTTCGAAATTGTATGGAGATCTTCTGGACAAGTAATTGTTAAGCGTTCTTATCCCTCGCCTTAGCGGTTATATATTCTGCCACGTCTTATCTAAAGGTATTTAAATTTGTTTTCCCTCCTTAATTCCCTTGCCTGAACATAAAGCTTTCTGTATAACTGAGTGAGAGACTCGTTGACGTAAATTGGACGGCTAATTTCATTAGATAGTCCCAGGTCCCTTGTTGCAAAGTTCCGCTTATTTACTTATTCCCCTGCCATTCACGATGTCTTTTGCAACACATTGTCATACAAAGCGTACAATTATCGTGGGAGTCTTCGAGGTGTCACTACGCGAGGGAATAGCATAAATATATAATCAATGTATGAACAGTTCACCGTGACACCAAGCGCCACACCGATTTGACAGACAAGGGCAGTGAGTGATTCACTATTTGTTCGAGGAGCACCGTGGAATTCCACTACGTTTCTTAGTGATTCTTGCTCAATCTGGTGTAGACGTGATTAAAGCTGACTCAACCGAGAATTAACGCGGACAACATAAAACGTTAGACTATCAGTACGCTCGTTTATTATTTGAATGGCGTTAAAGAATTCTGTTATCTAGGAAGCCGAGTAACCAACGATGGACGAAGCAAGAAAGAAATAGTGAGTAGAATATCCCAGGCAAAGAGGGCATTCTTTCAAAAGAAGAATCTACTTGCAGCAGGAAATACAAGCATAGAAGTAAGGAAACAGTTCATACCTGTGTCCGGCGAGACGTAGTGGAATGATATCATGATAAACAACAAGATATGGCACTTATTCCACAGGTTTTTATTGGTGGTACAACGCGTTTCAGCGGTTAAGCCATCATCAGGTAACTGATGATGGCTTATCCAGGTAAATATTACGGAAGGCAGAGCACAGCCTTGTCTCACTCCTTTCTTAATTCTTGCCTCTTCACAGTGGGGTCCAGATTTTATCACAGCTTCTTGGTTTTTTTACAAACTCTGGATAGTTTTACAGTCATTGTAGGGCACTGCAATTCCTTTCAGAATTCCAAGCACTGCATTCCAATCCACATTGTCAAAAGCCTTCTACAAATCCATAAACACTATGAACGTCGGTCCGTGAGATCACCGAAGTTAAGCAACGTTGGGCCCGGACAGAGTTTGGATGGGTAACCCTCCTCCCTCCCTCTACTGCGGTGCTCTTGTCCCCTGTATGCGAGTGGCAGGCAGGTTAAATGTGGGTTGACACAATGGATCTAAAGAGGTCTAAGTGCCAGGGGGGCTCCAGAAGGCCCCCGCCCACCCCTCCAATTTATATTTAATTTATTTACACGAACGTCGGTTCGCTCTTCTCCATTCTCTTCTCTATGAGTAACCTAAGGGCCAATATTGTTTCTCTTGTCCCCTTACTTCTCCTAAATCCGAATTGATTTCCATTCAGAAACTCCTCTGTTTTTCGTTAAATTCTCCTGTAGATGATCTTTGTCAATATCTTTGATACATTTATCTTCCGGCTTATGTTCCTAAAATGTTTGCATTTCTCCGCTCTCTTTTTTTGGGAATAGGAATGATGGTGTTTTTCTCGAAGTACGTGGGTATTTCTCCTGTTGAGTACGTGTCGCAGATGGTTTCGTAAAGTTGGGTCCCTTCTGCATTTTTAATTAGTTCCGCCAGAATTTCAACAATTCCAGTAGCCTTATTTATCTAAAGGTTTCTTATTGATGTGTCAACTTTCGATCTTTATTCATGCTCCCATATCATCCTTTTTGCTTTTCTTTCCTCTCCGATTATTTTCGTACTGAGATTTTTTCAGTGGTATAACTCTTCCAGAGATTCTTTCCATCTATTCACTCTGTATTTATTTTCCATCAAAAGTTCTTTATTTTGGTCCCTTAAGGAATTGCATCTTGCGCATCGTTCCTTGAAGTGGTTCCTGAATATCCTATCCAAGTTCAAGGTTTTTTGTGCATCTTCGTATATATTCTTCGTCAATATTTCTAGCTTTCCTGGCTTTGCGATATGTTTCGTTTCTTTTTCTTTTGTAGCTAATCTGCCATTCTTTAACTTTCACATTCTTGTACTTCCTTCTTTCTTCAATCAGGTCTAAGTCTTCTTCCGTGATCCATAGCTTCTTCTTGACAACTTTTCTTCTTCCAAGAACTTCTTTTGTGTCTTCCTGTACTCCTCATTAAATTTCTTCCCAAAGCTCTTCCACTGGTCTTTCAGTCAGGTCCTCTCCTATGTTGCCTCCCACCCGTTTTTTAAATTCCAGCTGATATTGAGCCTTCTTCAATTTTTCAACTTGCCATATGTTCTTCACCGTTGTGTTCAATTCCTTGAAATTTAGATTACATTTCATCATCAATATGTTATGGTCACTGTCGATGTCTGCCTCAGGGTAGCCTATGCTGTCCTTGACCTGGTTCCTAAATCCCTGCTTCACTAAAATGTAGTCCATTTGAAAGTCGTCCGTCCGTAGTCCGTCCGTCGTCCGTCGTAGGCAAATAAACCTGCACCCCAACGATATCTACCGTTTTGTTCTCAATATTCATCATCATTATCCTTTACTTGTACAGGAAGCTCTTCACGCGCATTCCGGCGCTCTTTCTAAGTATTTACCCTCCTCCAGCATTACCATTCTGTGAACTGGTGTGAATAACAACTCCAAAAGTCTCCTTCTTCGGGTCACATCGTTTCGCTGATTCCTATGACGTCGAGCTCCATTCTTCGGATTTCTGGTTCTCCAGTCTTTCATAGGTCCGCAGCGATCTCACGTTCCACATGAGGGACCACTTCTACTTCCAGAAATTTTTTTTCGAGAGGGTTCTATCACGTCTTGACAAAAAAGAAAAGAGTTGCTGCGACTCCTCGGGAACATAATGTGGTGGTTCCGTCTTGCCTTCCACATCGCAGTACCAAATCCGCTAAATTAAATATTACTACGTCTGTGGGGAAATGAATGTCGCTGTACCGTCTACTGTGGTGTCCACCTTCACTTACATGAAGAAGAGCTGCTGGCTATTCCCCGGGAGATGGAATGTATAATTATTGGCGGTCTCCCGTTGCCAGGTCACGGCAACCTCACAGGTTCTGTATTATTTTAAGGCCGACCTTGCTCAGGGATAGACCAACACCCTATTGGAATGCCGTCACTTTTTGTCCACGACTGCTTATTCGACGAGAAAACTCACTTATATGGCAGCTAGTCTCTAAAAGCTAGGTCAACCCACCTCCAGCAACACACACTCGGTGGCTGTAAGTCCAACCGCGAGAGGTTTTGAACATGCAATAACTGTATAGTGAATTTCGTCCTTGGATTTTTGAAACGTTTTGCTGGTTTACTTTGTGGAAAGATGTGCATTTACAAATCAAAATTGTATTTTAGGTGAAGTAAGTTAGTTGAACGTTTAAAGATGTGTAGTTAAATTTTGTTACGAAAACTTTACGTAAAACTCGTAGGAATAGGAAGCTTCGTATTATGAAATTAAGGTGGCATAAATTTGGTTTTAACTTGTCTAGAGAAGCAACAAACACGATGACCAAAATAGCAAGCATAGATTATATTCACTCAAGTACCTACATGTGTGACATTGCCTGAGGAACATAGAGAAGTGAGTAAAATTTGTATTCCAAATGGGAAATTAAAGGTCAATATTGAAATTACCTTGGAAAAAGATTCAACCAAATTAATTGGGAGGTTGAGCTGAGAGATAGTTCAATTCAGTGTGTTTTTTTATCTCCTTCATCTACATCTACGCAACATCCAGCAAGTCACCGCGTGGGTTTGTGGCATCCCTGACGAAGCAGCCGCACAACATATCACGTCGTAATTACGTTGTGAGTAAGTTGTAAACGTGTTGCAGCAGACTTCAAACAGGCCCACACAACGTTGTCACAACATACTTTCTTTATAACTTATTTCCAGCGTAGTTGAACCTTATTCACAAGGTGACGACGCAAGTTTTAAAGATGTTGTGAGATCGTCATTGCAACGGGCTTACGTCCACTCTCAACAACGCTGTTACAACGCAAAACCAATGTGGTTATGCGTGTTGTAGGTCTGTGGAGAAAACGTCCTTGCAACGTACGTTCTCGCGCAGCCACCTTTGAATTCGTAGCACGGCAAACCACGTTGTAAAGATGGTTCTCAGCGATTGCCACTTTATTGAGGAAATTCTTATTTATCTCGTCTGGATTTGAAATAATATCAGTTGTAGCGGTCATAGAAGATAAAATGAATCAATTGAGTGACAAACGAAGAAGACTTAAGAAGAGTGGGAGAGAAGAGATGTCTACTGAAAACCTTAAAAAGAAGACGGGACAACTTAATGGGCCACACGATAGCCTGATGAAGGCAATCGTCGAGAGAAAAGCGGACGGGAAGAATGGAAAAGGCAGGCCTCGTATGAGATATATGGAGCAAGTTGTGAAGGACGTAAAAGAAAGGAGCTACGTCAATATGAAGAGGTTGGCCGATAGAAGAATCGAGTGGAAAGCTGCGCCAAACCAATCCTAGGATTGTTGACCGATGATAATGATAGCGGCCATAACGTTCATGCTAAAATTTATCCACGAATTGGTAATTTCGGAAATGCTTTAAGAGCATAAAATACACCAGCGTATATCTTTTAGTAAGTTAATTATCACAATCGAATGATTGCCAGCCAGTAGCTGTCTCCTATGTCCTCTAAATATAACCACTTTATCTGAAAGCGTTTCTCAGTTACCGGGAAATATGTCGTGTAAAATAGATGTTTGGTAGGATAGGACATCTACATCTACATCTACACGATACCCTGCAAGCCAACGCGAGGGTGTGTGGCAGGGGGTGAAGATCACCAAGCATGCACTACTAACATGCAAACAAGCAACTAAAGTGTCTCATACAACTAGATTGTTAGAATCTATAGTATTTGAGGGGTTAATACATGCATCATGCACTACAGAATACTCTAAAGTATTTCCCCCACCTATCCCTTTCCTATGCTGCCTATTCTGTTCTCTTATAGTACGGGGGACGGGGGCGGTCTTATAGTACGGGGGGGGGGGGGGGGTAACCTATAGTAGGACTATAGGTTAGGCAGTTGTATCTGTGTAAACGAGAGGAATGACTAGTACAATTACCTGCTTATCACTACCTTTTTAAAATATTTCTTTTTCAATTTTAGTGCTGGATGCACTCATTCAAGGTATTCTAGAGTAATTGTTTTGCATTAGCCATTCGGTTAGCTACATAGATACAGCTCCACGTGCATACGTGCCCTCAAAGGACATGCACGAGGATGGCAACGCGGGTATAATGCATTTATAACGCGATTCTTCGAGCTCAGAAATGGGGTTACAACGTGCCCACAACGGACAGACACGATGGCGACAACACGTTTGCAACATGATCCCTCCCAGGTACAAAGTTCAAGAGTGGTGCGACAAATGGCAGTCAGAGCTTAACCTTAAAAAGTGTGTAGCTATCAATTTTTGGAGGAGGAATAATTCGATAGAGCGTACCTATAAAATTAGTAACACGAAGATCGAAAACGTAGAAACCATAAGATATTTAAGTGTAACAATCACTAAGGATTTATCGTGGGGAAGACACATAAGGGAAATATGCGGCCGAGCGAAGACAAAGCTAGGATTTATAAAAAGAGTGCTAGGGAAATGTGATGAGAAGACAAAAGAGCGATGTTACATTTCACTAGTTAGGCCCCACCTTGAGTATGCAGCCAGTGTATGGGATCCTAATGAATTAGGTTTGATCAGAGAACTAGACAGTGTGCAGCGTAGAGCAGCTAGGTTCGTTAAAAGATGTTACGATAGGTTGAGTAGCGTTTCAGAATTAAAACATGAATTAGGGTGGGAATCATTATCAGAGCGTAGGTTAAAGTACAGATTGAATCTATTAGAGAAATTTCAATCGGATAGCTTTACTGAAGATGTTAGGCACATATTAAAAACACCAGCGTATCATGCTATATTCTACCAGATAAACAAGATTAGAGAGATAGATTGTCGTACTGATAGATTCAAAATGGCATTTTTCCCCCGTACTATAAGAGAACAGAATAGGCAGCATAGCAAAGGGATAGGTAGGGGAAATATTTTAGAGTAGTTTGTAGTGCATGATGTATGTATTAACCCCTCAAATACTATAGATTCTAACAATCTAGTTGCATGAGACACTTTAGTTGCTTGTTTGCATGTTAGTAGTGCATGCTTGGTGATCTTCACCCCCTGCCACACACCCTCGCGTTGGCTTGCATGGTATCGTGTAGATGTAGATGTACAAAACGGATTCACAACGGGATAGCAACGCATCTGAAACTCGTTTCACGCTAACTCTGTCCTAATTTCACAAGGTTACAACGAGCTATTCGAGGCAACAAAAACAACTTCTAACGACTTTACAACGAAGCATAGCGCGTGAAGAACAATGTACTTGAAACGTACTTCCTTCGTCAGGGATGGGGTGAAGATCATCAACCATGCACCACCGACATACAATTAGGCACTGCATGGAGACATGATAGATAATAGGGTAACATGCTACTATATGGTTAGTGTATAATTTCTAATAAAGAGATTATTGGTTATAATGGAATTTGCATTTGCATCTACATAATACCCAATAAACCACCATAAAGGTGTGCGGCAGGGGGTGAATACTAACCAAACATGAACTACATATCATGCATAAAACAGGATTAGTAATAATATATTAGTCTAAACTTCAATTTTTAAAGAAGATAAAAATAGCAAAGCAAACATGCAGTATTATGCTGTTAGTAGGGTCACCTTCAAGTCCTTATACTAGCATGCAACTATCTGTGGTATCAATTGATACACTCGTATTGGATATATTTACCGCTATTTGTCCCTAATTGTATGAGAAAAGAAGGACATTTTGAATCTGTCAGTTCGGCAATCAATTTCTCTGATTTTGTGACTATGGTCAAGTTTACAATAGTAAGTTGGGGTTCGCAAAATATTTTTTGCGTCATTACTGAAAATATTATCTTGGAATTTATTCAATAGATTAAGTCTAAATTTCAACCTGCGATCTGACAATGTTTCCCATTTTAATTCATTTAATACACTGGTTACGTTAATACAGTTATCATACCATCCCTTTACAAATCTCGCCGATCTTCGCTTCACGCGTTTAAGTTCATTATTTAGGCCTATTTCGCATGGATCCCATACATTGGCAGCGTATTCCAAATGAGGTCTAATAAGGGAAAAGTAGCTGATTTCTCGTACGTGATCGTCACATTTACCCAGTACTCTTTTGATAAATCCCTGTTTACGATTAGCTTGGCCCAACAGAATTTATCTACTCATATTATCCGTATTTACTGATAATGCATGGGTTAGAAGTATTAATATATTCATCATGTACTACAGACTATCTAATAAATTTTTCGTCTGCATATCCATACATTTGCTATGCTGCCTATTATGTACTGTATGGTACATGATAAAACTGATATTTTGAATCTTTCGTTACGAAAATTTGTCCCTCTAAACTTATTTATCTGGAAAAATCTTGCATAATACGTAGGGTTTTTAGATATATATCTAACATCTTCAGTGAAACAATCCGTTTTCAATTTCTGCAAAAGATTTAATATGTACGTTAACCTATGGACTTAAAATGATTCTCAACATAATTCTTCTATGAATTCTGATTCATAAATAAACCCATCATTACACCTTTTAACTACCCTAGCTGGTCTATGCTTCCAACTGTCTAGTTCTGTGATCAAACCTTATTCATTCAGGTCTCATGAACTGGCTGAATATTCTAGTTGGGGCCTAACTAGTGAAAAGTAGCATCGCTCTTTTGACTTCTCGTCACATTTCCCGAGTACTCTTTCAATAAATCCTAACTTTCTCTTGGCTTGGCCGCATATTTCCCGGATGTGTTTTCCAGCTATAAGTCTTTAGTTATTGTTACAGCTTACCTTACGGATTCTACGCTTTTAATTTTCGTTTTACTAATGCTATAGGATCGCTCTAATGAAAAATTTCTCTTCCAAAAATTAATGGCTACTCACTTACTAATGCTATAAAATCGCTCTAACGAATTAATCCTCTTCCAAAAATTAACAGCTACCAACTTTTTAAGGTTAAGTCCTAACTGCCAAGTGTCGCAATACTCTTTAATTGCATCTAAATCCTTGCTAAGGGATCAATATGTTCTCATTTTCATATACCCCTGCACACTACCGCATATTCTGCAAAAAGTCTAAGCGTACTACTAACTACAGTAATCAAACCGTTGATGCATAAAAGAAATAAAAGAATACCCTTAGCGCTTCCCTGAGGAACTTCCGATTGGACTTTCCATCCGACATGATATTATATAAAGACCCCTTCTCGCGCTCACTTAAGGATCACTTTATACAACATTAAAGACGTTTATTAATACCAAAACTCTCTTATTTCAAGATTTATTCATCATGAGGAACATTATCGAATACCTTTTTAACATCTAAAAATGTCGCATCAACCTCAACCCTCCTTTCTACAAGGTGTGTGTACAAATACAAGATTTTGTGCATGCTGGAGGGTATTTTCAGAGTTGAGGCCTGCGCAGGGTTTTGGTTATGCCGTAGGCTGAAGTTTTCTTCATGTAAGTATATGCTCAGCCAAGAGATATAACAGGGCGTGGAATTAGTTGGGAGAGGAATGGCTTCCCTCCACGCATTCAAGGAACAAAAGTATCTCTTTTTTACTTTTTCTTTATTTCTCTTAACATACAACTTGTAAGTTGAGGCGCCTCATAAACTTCGTCATTGACCATCCATCGTTACATCTTCTTGCATAAGACTCTCTCTACCATTGTTTCGGCATGTGAATGGTTTGGTTGAATTGTGGCCGGCATAACTGTGGCCATGTGGTTTTTTTGTCATGAATGTACTAGTATCTAGGACATGATGCGTGGTTTTGTGGGTAAGTTTTTTCATTTGCCACATTATGTTAAGGATTTGAATTCATTTTACCAGTAAGTATAAACGGAGTGTTGCACGAATTTTTAATTCTATCATCAGGAAAAATGCAGAAGTCATTGCTTTCTGTTTCCATGAGTGCTTGTAGGTGTCCAAATGTGCAGATAATAAGCCTTGGAAGCACCTTTGGTACCCTGATTGTGTACTAATTTGGTACGCTTCATACAATTTTATTTGTATTCTGACGAATAATTTCTTCATGGTCCATTTGTTCAAATACTAAGATTTTTTTTAGAATGTGTTCCCTATGAGCTGCTGAATGTGTGATGCAGTGATAAACTGAAATTCTTCGGCGCTCAGAACAAATCCACTCCAAATGTTCGCGCAATAAGAGAAGAAACCTACTGAGGGGTGTCCACATTGTACACAGAAGCTTGGTAGAGAGTTTTTTTCAGGGTTTCTAAGGAACGTGTCCAAGAAGGAAGGTATCCTGAGCGTGGAATCGAGGAGGCGCCCAAGAGGCATGAAGAGAGAGAGTCACTGTGAAGTGCGTCGCTCTTCTCACTTCTTACTCATTTGTAAAATAAACGGAGAAAATCAGCTAATGAGGTGTGGTCTTACAGATATCAACAGTATTAAACCTGCTAATACAAATGACAAACGATTGCGTCTTCCATTCCCTGAATTACAATAAAAATTGAAAAAAGCGGGATACTAATAATCACTTTGAGCTACGTTCCTCTTCATCTCAGTAACAGAAGGGACAGTTTTGTCTCAGTCTCGCCCCAATAAAGACACACTCATTACTATTATTCTGATCTTTGAATGCATAATCTGGCGACCGACTGCTGCGTTTATATCCGCTTGTGAAAGAGTGAAGTGGTGGGAGGGGGAGCGTGAGCGTCAAGTTGTCTGGCTGCAAAGCTGCCGCGGTGATTGTCCGATCTCGGCAACACCGAGGACACTTGAGCTAAGAGAGCTATAATTCCCTCTACTGTGACAATGGGAACAAATGCTTTGTCCTGGCCATACTCGCCTCAATAAAAGAAGAATGGTAAACAATGCGGAATTGAAGGCCTTGTTTTCTGTACCCAAGGGGACACTTGAACCGGTGAAGTGCCAACGGTTTCAACGCCCTGTCAGGCCGGGTGTGCGCGGGCTTTTGGCGCGCTTATTGGCAAGGAGTCATATGTTTCCCGCTAGTGGTGACTTAATTGATGTTTCCCTTCCATCATTTGCCTTTATCGAGATCATAGTCCACAGTGTCGCTACTGCATTAGTGAATCGCATTCAGAGATTCAAAGCACTATTTCTTGTAAGTAATTAAGTGATACAGATTTTTTCAATTACATCTGTGCCGATTCAAATTTATTGTTCCAAATTTCCGGTATCTGCTCAGCAATACAGGCTAAAATCCAACGTTTTAAACACTGGTGAAGAAAGTTCATGTTTGTGCCACAGTGGTGGAATGCTGGATTTATAAGTATACGACAAACATACAGAGTGAGTATTGGCTTTAAATAAGCATATACTAGACGTGTTGGAGGTAATTCCGCCAACATTGAAATAAGGATGAATTTTAACACTTAATTTTTAATGAATTCATTGTACGAGAAATGCATTGTATGTATAAAATAATATCACTATAAGTCCACGAAGGAAATTCAACGAACTTGTTACCTGATGATGGAAAACAATATTGGAATAGGCTAATCTTTTGTATTTTTAGCATTTTATTCATCATCGAGTTACCTATATGGAAAAAAGCAAAAAGACAATTCACAGAGAAAATGTTGTAAATCATTGCATATTTTATGATATAATAAATCATCATCTCTTGCTCGCTGGACTTCTCTGCAAATCAGTTTATCAATATCTGACAGCGATGCACGACAAGTTCTTTTTATCACTGTATGTGATACTATGATGTGTCGTCAGATATCAAGTGAACTTACCACCTTGTCCAGGCTTGACTGCACCATTGATAGAGCCCGTTCAGATAGTGGAAGTAAAAAGATATGCGCGAAAATACTTCATAATCATCAACCCTCAACTTGATCCTTGAGGTTTATACATTCATTGCGCTCACATATAAATAGCTTTGTGCCTATTGGAATAGACATTGGGCCTCCATTTCTCATGCGGCAATTAAATGATTATTGGGGTCATTAATAGCAATGGCAACTAAATGCCTTCAACTCAGAAATTGCTGCCTCCCTAGGTACATTGCTACAAAAATATTAGCTTTGGAATTGAATCTTTTAACTAGTAGCGTATGTCTAACCCCATCAGCGTGGAAAGCTATGAATCTCAGGTGAAGCATTTGCAAGTTTAAATTCAAAATCAGCATATTAACTAAGAAAAGTACGTTTCTGCACGCACGGATAATTACTTGAAATTACTTTGATGTAGCCTTCGATATGATATCTATTAGGCAAACATATTAGTCGTGGGGAAAGCTATGAATCTCAGGTGAAGCATTTGCAAGTTTAAATTCAAAATCAGCATATTAACTAAGAAAAGTACGTTTCTGCACGCACGGATAATTACTTGAAATTACTTTGATGTAGCCTTCGATATGATATCTATTAGGCAAACATATTAGTCGTGGGGAAATTTATTTTTATTCCATAGGTACATGAGATGAATTTTTTTTCACTGCATCAGAATACCTCGTAACAGCGTCATAATTATTAATGGCAACATATTAAAATAATTTTAAGATACAGCTTGCCCTATTTTGTACAAAGTATCAGTAAATATTCATTTCCATAAGAAAATCTTTAACAAATAGCTATATTATGAGTCTATTAATTTATTTATTCATTGCATTCAATTATGATGGAAGAAGGTTGTGTTGATCACGCTAGTTGCATCATCTGCTCCACTAAGAAGGATGTTTGAGAATAGAATAGGCAGCATAGCATAGCAAAGGGATAGACAGAGGAAATATTTTAGAGTAGGGCAGTGCATGGTGTATGTAATAACAATCAATTACTTAATTACTATGTAGATACTAACAATCTAGTAGCCTGAGACGCTATAGTGGCATATTTGCTTGTTTATACTGCATATTTGGTGATCTTCACCCCCTGCCACACACCCTCGCGGTAGCTAACAGGGTATCGCGTAGATGTAGATGAAGGATTTCATTCTTTCTGCTTTGCGCATCTTACTTCTTTGACTCTTTTTGGCAACTGTTCTGCAGGCTTCAAGAAAAAGTGCTTACAGAAATTGGCAGGAATAGAGACAGCGTTGAAGGAGCGTGAGGAAAACCACGTGTGCCGGTGACCGGAAACGCACTTGCGATTGGCAGTGCAAAGGCTGGGACACCATCAAAGTGTACGTGTAACGTGCAGCATGCACGCGAGCGTGAAATGTGTCGTTGTGCCGTCATCGAACGCAGTTCGAACCAGGTCGTGTAGGAGAGTGTCGTAA
This sequence comes from Platycnemis pennipes, assembly GCA_933228895.1. Lineage (NCBI taxonomy): Eukaryota > Metazoa > Arthropoda > Insecta > Odonata > Platycnemididae > Platycnemis > Platycnemis pennipes. The sequence continues at coordinate 113,744,889 of OW121846.1, forward strand.
ACCGCACCCTCGCTAGCCTTCAGACCTCTTCCGCTAGCGGACCCTCGCATCACAAAGGGACCGCGCGCCAAACAGACCTTGTGCAATATGATTTAAAATCATAAGCTATTCTAAGCGAAGGTTTACTATCTCAGTCATATTACTCATCAAAACAGAGTTGCGAGCGTCTTTTTTATCGGGGTTCTCTGCTTAAAATTAAGATTTTTCATGTTACCACAAATTTCTAATGGGAATAATTTAATCCATCAAATTAGCGAGTATAGGTCAATGGTGAATTAAAATATCATTCTTTGCCGACGTTTTGGAGTTTAATGCCGTTGAGCATCTTTAATCCGGCACAGTCGGGACCGATGGAATGCCGGATTAAGGATTTTGCCGGACAATGAGTCATGCACTATGGTATATTTTTGACGCCCGGGATGTTTTCATTGAAAGGAGTCAATTATTTACCATAACATATATTAATTTGCCATTTACTGAACATAATTATTAAAAGAGTTCCTTAGAAAAATCAAAAAGAAATGGTTTCCTAATTCACGAAATTATTATTTAAAAGTATCGTAGTTGTGCAGTGAGTGAAAATAACGGAAGCTAAGCATCGTGTGCATTATATTACTGCACATTTAAAAGTGTAATATTATTATTGGAAAATTCCACCGCGCATGATTTGTTACCAGCTGATTCAGCGCGAAGTCAACGCATGGGTGTCGTCTATACGGCCGCCCATCACTGCGTCGCGGGCGACCGGACTAGATTATTCTTTAAAGATCATCATGAAATGTAGTCTTCCTTCAACAATTCAGGCTCTTCATCTTCATCCCCACTCAGATTTATTGTTATTATATACCATTTCAGTGATTTCATCATCGGTGAAATGTGTGGGGAGAGTCTCCTGGTCACTCACTAGCTATCCATTCCTCTAAATTTGCCAATTACTTTATTTCAGGGTTATGGATGCTGTTTGCACAATCAATCAACTCCATTATCATATGTTTATCCTCAGAAACATGAAATCCTTTGCAATTCCCACTTATTTCGTGTACATCAAACCTCAAAGCGGGCCACAATTGAAACCACGCGTGATTTAGAACTGACTGTGAAATACTATTCCATGCGTGCGTAATTTCCCACATCACGTTTTTTAGATTGATCAGGTCTGTTTCTGAAATATTTTATCCTGCTCCATTAGCATTTGGCCAGAAATACTAACTAAGGCCTTCACTTTGATGCAATTGAAACCACGCGATCTAAATCAACACTTATATCTTCTTTCATAGTTTTCCTCCCTGTCATCCATTTCTTCGTTCACTTTAACTGTAAAATTTTGAGGATTTTCTCTTTCTACTTCTTAATGTGTTATATTGTCGAAGATCCAACGAAGTATGTTTAAGACAAACGCTTTGCCGATCGGTGCATCGATGCAACTATGTCAAGCTTTCTCACAACTTGCACTTCTTCTGCAATCGTTAACGTTTTGTACTGATGCTCACTCCTCTGCTGTTGCCACAACTGAATACGTTAGACATGATTAGGGAGAAACATGCAGATAACAAATAATTTTATCAAATTACGTCCAGTGGTCAATCAAAAATGCGCGCGCCATTGAAAGTGGCCGATCTGTAAACAAGTCCTAGTCCGTCTCGGCGATGTCATCGATTCTGTATGTCTAGTTCAAGTTGCAGTATAATTCCAGTGTAAACGAAGTACCAGAAATTAATGTTTAAATTATTGAAAATTTAAAATTGGAAATTTAAAGTTAAGAATAGGTTAATATCTCGGCAGGTTATGAAGCAATGTTTCGGTAAAATTTTTCGGCATTTTACAGAAAGTTGGTGATGGCAAAATAGCCGGATAATGAGTGTTCCCGGATCAGGGATTCCCGGATTAAGGGTGCTCAACTCTGTTGTCTTTTCGGCAAGTTGCTGTAAATAATTAAGAACAAAGCTTCTTCAGCTGTATATGGCCTCGGATTACATGTTTTAGCTTTTTTCACGGGATATTATTTTACATGAACAACCTGGTGAAGCTTTTGTTACTCCTGTTAATAGTTTTAATGCGGGTCCATTGCCGCATTACCTCAAATTCATAGTAGTGGCTAAAGTAAGTTCAGCCTCTTCAAAAGAAGTTCTAATTTTTTCACTCTTCCCCGTTTCCAACGGTTACTACTTTCTGCAAATTATTTTCTTCGCCATCCACGCATAAGGTCTGGGTCTAATAGCGACATGAAAAGAGGAGTGAGTAGAAGTGAAAAGAAAAGAAATTCATCTCCACATTCGTAATGAACTTAAATAAGTGCACTTACGTTGACACAGAGGATCATATTTTTCTCTTTCATGTCTCAATTTTTATTATCACCAAAATACGATCTGCTCACGTCTAACCTGTCTTCTCTTAAGATAATTTCAAATATTTGTTTCACTGTGACCCTTATGAATCAATGATTTAGGAGGGGCCTTAGCAGCAGCACCTGGTAGTTGGAAGGATATGATGTATTCCAACAATACCTCATACTTCTTAAAAACACTTTTTCTTTTCGATGGAACTCTTCCCATTTCCTCCTCATATGGCCACAATGACAGCGTACGGGTGCAATGATGATTATCTTTATGGCATGTTTTCCTTCTTAGGTAAATTTAATGTATGTTCAACAAATGAGCATGCTAGCCGAAATCTTACGGATCCATAGATCCTTGAGTTCAACATGGACAGTAAAAAAGTTCTAAAAGCGTAATGGTAAACATCTTTGCACTTCGGAAATAGGCTTGACAGCACAAGAATTCAAGATATCACCCAACTCTGCCACACAAATGCTGAGAAGTAACTGATTGTGAGGCAGCGGAGAGGGCAGTACCTAGATAATCATTGCGTGACTTTGATTTGAGTGTTAGGGCACTTCACTCTTCTGGCGTGAACAAGTTCAAGCAATCATAAAAGAATATTATTTTTCTAAGTTTCTGCATATTTTCGCACATGATATCCCCCGCGGTAACCGTCAGTTTTGGATTCTCTGTAAATTTCAGAAAGAAAATTTAGGCTTGATAGAGTAGCGATGAAGAGTCGATTGCCTTAATACATTGGAGGACTAAAAATGTGTTTTCAAGCTGAAATCACATGCTAGATATTTATTTACTTGGCTGTCTCAAGTAAGTTCTATGAACATATCACAATCTTGTGTAATGGTAGGGAGAAATGGGAAAAATCACTTTTTCTCTTCCTTGCGTTCGTCATTTTCGTGATGCGGTCGTATAAAAGTAGTCAAAACTAAGTCACATCTTTTGGGACCCTAAAAGAGTAGCGGAGGAGCATTCTTAGACGTTGTGCCAAACAGTAGGAAGCGAGTCAAGTAATTTTCACAATTTCAGAGGAAAACTTAAGCCAAATATTTTTAAGCTGTCGATGTTATTTAAGAAGCAATAAAATATCTTGAAATAGCACCATTCTTTTCCACGCTCCTCCTCCAGTGAGTAAAAAAGCTTTTGTCAAGGTGAGACTCGTTTAGGAAAGCACGACCAATTATTTTTCTACAGCCTCTAATATATGAAAGCTTTTATGACGGGGATTCCTATGATCGAATTCCTTTAATCCTAAGCTTTCAGTTTTATTTCAGCATGAATATTAGCCAATTCACAATGAGGTTTAATAATTCCGCTAAAGATACGTATGTTCCGTAATTGAGAAGATGTGAAATGAAAAGTACTCTTGGCTGGAAATAGCCTTCCGCACCTAATCCTAAAATACCAAATATGATCACGCTGCTCTGCTGTCTTTTCTCTTACCCCTTTTCGTTCTCTGTTTCGAGGAAAAAGAGTCCAATATCAGAAAGCACTTCTAACTTTATTGAGAGAGACATGCGAAAAATTGTCCATGAATGCATGTGTGTATCATGCGTGCATTGTCATATATGCGGCTGGATAAAAAGTATGACTGGTTTGACTGAAAACTCTATTTTCCAGATAAGAATTTCAGTTCCTTCGCATGTTTTAAGGGCAAATATTGAATTTATGTGTTTGTTTTTTTAATTAATTCCCTTTGGTTTCCCATTTCTGTTTGTTGGCAAGAATTGCGAGCATCTAATATGTGAAGTCATCGAATACCATACTCATTTCCCCCAGTAAAAGTGTTCTGTCCTCGTAGCCCGCCCCAACACTCCTGGGAGTAAAATAACCTGAGCCAGTGGGACACCCAAAAACCAATTTACCCTTACTTATCTCAAATTCTCTAAATCAGGATGCATTGGAGATACGGCCAGCTGAACCAAAAATTTGAGATTTTCTGCGCATTAGATTTCCAGGTGAGACACACTATGTAAGAAATGTCCCCTTATCATGATAACTGGACTGCACGCGCCATGGGGCTTAGAGCAGAGTGAGCTTAACCTTCCTCTTAGAGACCGATATGTGGGTAGAGTTGTGCAGTCTCTGGTTCTTATAAAGGCACGTTAGGATTTAAAAACTGTAACTTAGATACTCTATCTGTGAAGTAATAAAATTACACTCGGCAAAGACTTCGAGAGACAATTTGCTGGTTAAAGTATGAATGGCTTCGCAATATGCTACAGTCTTTATGATTACCCAACCGGTTTCAATGCCACAGCGTCATGTCCATAGGTATTCAGATAAGCATTTGGAAGGGGTTTGACATATGCCACGTATCTACTAAAACTTTTGGGTTATTATTTATTATTTGGGTTATTATCCTATCCACTCACCATGTAAACAAACATTCCACATAAAATGATCACATGCGGCTAACTCTCACTGCTTGAGATATTTTCTGTTCTCACTGAAATATCACGAGAATTAGTCAAGACAAACGCCAAATGTAGAATAATGGCAATTTTTCACAAGGCAATTAAAGTGTTTTTCACATGGGGATTGAAGACATGAAATCAAACACTGACAATCTTTTGCCCTGTGCAATTTTTTTTCAATAACGACAGTTCTACAAATTACTTTCCCATATCAATACCTACCTGAAAAGTATCAACCGAGCCACCGCACTGTGGTCTGAAATCGGAAATAGCCGGACAAAAGTCCAAAATTGCTTCTTTTGAGGTACACACTTGAAACTTGATACAATGGTTAAAATGAAAATTTTCAATAATTAGTTCCAAACAACTTGAAATATCCAACGGAGTCACCGAATCTCTAGGCCCCGCGTCGCGGAGCCGTGCCGTGAAGCGCGATCGAAAAATTGCGTTCATTTTCGCAGCCGCAAACTTTTTTCCAAGATTTTTGCTTTACATTCTTAAAATATCTTTACTAAATACTTTCATGAAAGTTTTTGCGGTGGCAATTTTCTTAAACTAAAGATATTGTCTACTTTATGTCAAATTTTACCCGGAAAAAGGGTCCGCGATTTTGCGACGTAATACCACACTACCTAATATTAACCAAAATCTTCGAAACTAACAGATAAAATAGATAAAGTACCATATTACCGGAATATAATGTTTTTTGCTTCATTAAAATCCTTCCAAAACTCCACCAGCAGCTTAACTTCAAATATTTTTGAAGAAAAACAAGATCGGGTGTGTTTTTGGAAACTTGGCCAAGTTTGGGCCTCTGTACCTCAAAAACGGATGAGATCATCCAAAAATGGCTTATTGTTCCATGATCAGTGATCAATTCTGAGCGTTTATGACAAGTTTCAAGTGTGTACCTCAAAAGAAGCAATTTTGGACTTTTGTCCGGCTATTTCCGATTTCAGACCACAGTGCACCGTGATGGTGCCTGTCACTGGGGTGATTTGTCGCCGAGTACAATGACTAAAATGCTGCAAGATTACTTATCAGGTAAAACGTTAAATTGCATGTACAAATCTGTAATAATGTGAAGATATGCGATTTCTGAAACTATATGTTTAGTGAAAATGAGAGAAAATTAATTTAGTTAATCGTTAAGCTAAATTACACCTCTAAAACTACACTTCTGAGTGCGTACCAAATAAGAATTCCACACTGGACCCGCTGTGCGACACGTTCTCTGACAAAAGTATGCATCCACCAGCACTTTTTGACTGACTGTTTTAAGGCGTTTTTGTTGATATAAAATGCCTGTGTAAAAGAACGACGTAACTTTAAAATAAACTATTTAACAGACGAAATTCATCTCAGATGTCGCAATTACTTTACACGGAGTAGCGGCTGTTACTTAAGGCAGTACAGGCCGGCTGCACTATGTGCGCGGTCCGATGTCTCTTGTGTCCAATCGCGAGGCGGGCATAGTATGCATGTACCGTACCCGAACTGACGCATGTACCCAATGTGGGTGCGATGCCAAACCTGCAAGAGACGACTATGACCGCGCTTTTTGCTTCTCTTATTCTTAAACCGTTGTTATTCTCTCACTCCGGTATTAATTTTTTTCAAAATACCGGATGACCGAACCTTATTTGAAATCATGCGATGATTGTTTAATTTATTCATACGATTTCAGTCACTACTTAATGCTACCTGTTGTTTTCTAACCGATCTGCTTAATCAACAACGCACAGACCCTTGTAGAACAGGCTTCAAAGCTCTTCGTGGATGATATTGGGTATTTCCCCTGCTGAAAAATTCCGTACAGATTTTCTACGGAACGTAAGGAATTCAACAGAGTTTCTGTAGAAACCTTTCCCTTTCTTTCCGGATTAATTCCTTTACTGTGTGCCACCAAAATAAATAAATTCCCAAAGAAAAGAACTCACACTGCCAATGAAAAGATCCTCGCTGTACATAATAGCATTTTATGGAAAAAAATAACTACGAATAAAATAATTAATCAATTTATGTTTTCCCAAACATATTTGAATTAATCATTCATGATTGGAGAATGTTAAAACCTGGTTATGTTAAATGAATCACTGCTGACTACTATTCCACATCAAATTCGTAAAGCCTATTCTAATGTCCCCATGAATCATCGCTGCAATCTATTACTGTCTCTAATCGTGTATGGAAAAAATGAATGTATGGCCCTCTCTCTGTATTACCACCTATCTCTCTAATTTTACTTATCTCTCATTATAGGTACATTTGCTAAATGTAATAATGAGAAGAGAGCTGGAGGTGTGATTGTGTATTTACCAGAAAAATACTCATACTCTAATATACAAAATTGTGATTTAAAAACGGCAGATATTATAAAAATAACAATAGATTGAAGCACCTCTCTCTCTCTCTCTCTTAGTGTTATTGTTGTGTACATATATCACTTTCTTCCAATTTAATTATTTCTACACGAATTAGAATTACTTCTGGGCAACTCAACAGATAGAAATCTATTATTTATTGGAGACATAAACTTATGTACCTTACAATCTAATGATGTAGTTGATAAATACAGGCAACAATTATGGCGAGTCATGGGCTAGATCAACTCATTTTCACCCCCAACAGAATTTCTAAAACTACCAAGTCATGTATAGACAATATATTCTATCGAAGCAGAGATAAATTTAATTATGAAGGGTACACGATTGACCAAGGCTTAACAGATCACCATATGCTTGCTTGTAAATTATATACCAACCCCATTCACAGAATGCAAAGGTGTCGGGTGTAGCCAAGCACTAAAATTGATTTCCACCATCTGAAACATCTACTGTCAAAGTGTGATTGGAACGACGTATATTCCCAGAATAACGTTACAGCAGCTTCTGGTATTTTTATAGATCAGCTGAAATCCTGTATTATTACAAGTATCACCACAGAAAAACTCATAAACTGCAAACTGATCCGACCTTGAATTAATGTTTCCTTGTGTAATAGAATTAATAGGAGGAATTTATTTATTGTGCAAAAAATGCGAAAAAAACCCGACAACGAAAAATTGGCCCGTTATTACAGATCTTACAAGTAAAGATTTATCTTATCAAGCAAAGCCTTGTCAAGCAAAGCCTTGATATTACAAAAACGTGAAGAGAACTATTACAGGGACGCATTTAGTTATGCTGGCTACTCAGCTGAGCATTGGCATCTATTAGATTCAATAATTGGCTCTAGGCAAAGGGACGAACCTATTGTAAAAATAAAAATTAAGTCTTGCAATAATCAATTGTTAGTCGAAACGCAAGATATAGCTGACGAATTTAACCCTCACTTCAGCAAAGCTAATAAGTATTCAAACAGTGATTCGAATCCTCACCATAATATAGCAAACTACGAAGATTGTATTCCCACATTCTAATTGCGGGACTCGTTATACTTTGTTCTTACAAAAAATATAGAAGTTAAGAACAATATAAATGATTAAAAACCCAAAAGATCCTAGGGAAATGACGATTTAAATGCGTTTGTCATTAAAGAGATAAATGAGGCCATTGCGGAGCCATTTGCCTTCATTGCCATCTTAAGTATGCAAACTGGCACTGTCCAAGAACAATTAAAAACTGCTATTGTCATTCCAATTCATAAGAAAGGAGACAAATTAAATGTAAATAACTATAGACCGATATCCTTACTTCCAGTATTTTCTAAAATACTTGAAAAAATAATTAAAATAAGATTATTAAGTTTTTTGATTTATTATAAATTTTTTTAGCAGCAACCAATTTAGGCTCTTAAAGGGTAAATGTACTGAAGATGCACTGTGGCAATTTTGCTCTAACTTGCATGAAGGACTAAATAGTTTCAATAAAAATGGAGGTCTTTTTATTAATATTAGCAATGCGTTTTCCTCAGTAAATCATGATATATTATTTAGTAGATTAAGTGAAATTGGTGTAGGAGGTATCGTCCATAATTGATTTTTACAGCTATCTAACTGGTAGACGTCAATATACATCTACATCTACACGATACCCTGCAAGCCACCGCGAGGGTGTGTGGCAGGGGGTGAAGATCACCAAGCATGCACTACTAACATGCATACTAGCAACTATATTACCATATGCAACTTGATTGTTAGTATCTATAGTATTTAAGGGGTTAATACATAGGTACATCATGCACTACAGGCTACTCTAAAATATTTCAACTACCTATCTCTTTGCTATGCTGCCTATTCTGTTCTCTTATAGTACGGGGGAAGAATGCCATTTTGAATCTATCGGTACGACAATCTATCTCTCTAATCTTATTTATCTGGTCGAATCTAGCATAATACGCTGGTTTTTCAATATGTGCCTAACATCTTCAGTAAAGCTATCCGATTAAAATTTCTCTAATATATTTAATCTGTACCTTAACCTACGCTCTGATAATGATTCCCACCCTTATTCTTGTATTAATTCTGAAACGCTACTCAACCTATCGTAACACCTTTTAACGAACCTAGCTGCTCCACGGTGCACACTTTCTAGTTCTCTGATTAAACCTAATTCATTAGGATCCCATGCACTGGCTGAATACTCAAGGTGGGGCCTAGCTAGTGAAAAATAGCATCGCTCTTTTGTCTTCTCATCACATTTCCCAAGTACTCTTTTTATAAATCCTAGCTTTCTCTTCGCTCGGCCGCATATTTCCCATGTGTATTCCCCACGATAAATCTTTAGTGATTGTTACACCTAAATATCTTATGGTTTCAACGTTTTCGATCTTCCTGTTACTAATTTTATACGCTCTATCGAATTATTCCTCCTCCAAAAATTGATAGCTCCACACTTTTTAAGGTTAAGTTCTAACTGCCATTTATCGCACCGCTCTTGAATTGCATCTCAATCCTTGCTAAGCGATTCCCTGTCTTCTTCTTTAGATATACCCCTATACACTACCTCATTGTCTGCAAAAAGTCTAAGCTCACTACTAATTTATTAATTTTTAATATATTCGTATTCGTGACTGTTACAGCCAAAGGGCATTCTACAAAGGTCTGTTTTAGGGCCCATATTATTCCTAATATACGTTAATAACCTATGCTCAGGAAAATTTAAGGGCAGGTTAATTGCTTTTGCTGACGATACCGCTTTGAGTTACTCGGCCAGTACTTATAATGTATTGTATCAACAGATGCAGTCTGACTTAAATAAACTGAAATGCTGGTTTTCCGTCAATTCGATCGTACTGAGTCCTAAAACTAAGTATGTGATTTTTAATCATAAAAATGTTACAGTGGAATCAAAAGAATTGTATTTAAAATGTGCCAAGTGTGTGAATGTAAATGCACCATTCTGCAATGGTTGTGTTGAAATTGAACGTGTATTTTATATTAAGTAGGTATCTAGGTATTTACGTGGATCAAAATTGTAATTGGAAACATCATATAACCACAGAATTAATTTCTATGATTAGTAAATTTTATTTACTAAGATATGTACCAATGTCCTATGTCTGTTACAAGAATTCGTAGGCTAGAGCTGAGTCCCCTTGAGCTGTGTCTATTCTCGAAGCAAGTGTGTCAAGCAATGAGCGACAAGTAACTCACCCCGAAATCGTGAGGGCGGAGTCGGAGGGTGCAGTGGCCGGCGAGGAATACGCGTGGTGGGTGCACTTCCATCTCAACCTCATGCGCACCATGGAATGCAAGCGTGGACGACAAGCGGGACAAATACGCCACCGTAGCCCAGTTCAAGTAATGACTTCTAAAATTTGGACTGCAGCGCTCGGCAGGGGAGCATCCATTTGTGGCTCTCACAACAGGGGGCCGCCTCCCTGGGCGGGAGCTTGGTGACACGGCGACAGAGACAGCGGTGGCGAGGAGCGTTGTTTACCCAAGAAGGTCGCCTATTGAGATGCCGCTGGCGACTACAAGTGACCGAGGGGGCAGGAAAGAATTCCGGGCCCGCAAATGGGTGAGCGTGAGGGCGAGGGGTTGGAAGCGGGAAAGGGCAATGGGAGTTCATTATTGTGGGCACCTGGTCCCGGAGCGGCTATTATCCTGTCGGGTGCTGGGGGGCTAATCCTGCCCCGACTCTACTTCCAAAGGCAAATTGGTGTCTCATTGTGGAAGTCACCCAGGTCCATGTCATGTCACCTGGAGGTACCAAACAGGGAACGGACGGCAAAAGCTTCGAGGACTTAAGGAAAGGGCGGGTTTAGGGGGCGGGCGTTGAAGAGGCTTCCAGCTATTCCTCTTTCCGCGCCTGCTAACCGTGGCGCAGCGAGATCATAGTGTTGATTCGAGAGGGCGGTTTCATTTATGTATCCACATATATATTCCATGAATACCCAACGATACGCATATTTTCGTATTAAGAAGCTAAAATATTGCGACATGGATGTTGAAATAGACGTTGTGGGAAGCTGCATGAGGGGCAGCAGTAACAGGTTGGAGTGGGGAGAGTGATGGGTTTAGGAGTTAAAAGCACGCAAAAGTTAGCCTCGTAAAACTTTGAGGCAAACGCAATATCGACGCTTAGTTTAGAGTATGCTCCTGGCAGACATAAGATTTTTTTGCTGCCAGATCTGCTAACTTAAAAAATTACAGTATTGCAAATAAACTGCGTACCCAAACCTTTACGAAGTTACCCTCTGATGTTCACAAGAGCAAAATTTCTATGGAGAAAAAATACATTCATCTACATGTACATAATACGCTGCGAGCCACCATAAAGGTGTGTGGCAGGGGGTGAATTCTCACCAAACATGCACTACATATCTAGCATAAAAAAGGATTAGTAATAATATACTAGTCAGAACTTCACAATCTAAAAAAGATAAAAATAGCAAAGCAAGCATGCAAAACATGCTGTATACCAACATGCAGCTCCCTATGCTATCCATTGCTACACTCGTATTGGATATATTTACCATAATGCATACCCCTAATTGTACGAGGAAAAAAGGACATTTTGAATCTGTCAGTTCGGCAATCAATTTCCCTTATTTTGTGATTATGGTCCAGTCTACCATAGTAAGTCTGGGTTCGCAAAATATTTTCAACGCCATCACTGGAAATATTGTCTTGAAATTTATTTAAGAGACATTCACCGTGACTGGCTTAGTTGCACTCAGATTCCCCAATTCTGGCCTAGGACATATAGGCATATAGGAGAGAGTTCCAGGGAAATAAGTACACTGTACACACACTTAAAATTGATAAAGGAATTAGGGTCACCAGCAGATTAGAAAAAAAACAATTCTTTAAATGCCATCTTTTAAAGTGGAGTGACCTCGTGATAACACACTCCAAGTGCTGAAAAGCACTTTCAGTGAACAAATGCCCGAAATAACAATTTCGTGTCGCGAAATAGAGCACCAGTAAGAAAAAATATCAGTACAAACAAATCTCCAGGTCCCGATCAAATTCCTTCCGGAGTATATAAAACATTAACTTTTAATATGGTCCCCTATCTAGAAATAATATTCAATAAAACACTAAAGAACTACACAGTACCCAAGGATTGGAAAGCAGCTTACATTACGCATAATTTTAAAATCGGTGATAGGGAAGAACTTAGTGACCAAAGGCCCCTTTGTATATGAGTACATAGTCAGTTCGATCATGGGGCATTTGGATAGTCAGGGCTTACTCATTAAGGGCCAGCATCGGTCCCGGGAAGGTAGATCTTGCGAGAAACAATTAGCTTAATTTGAACACGATATTGTGGACTTCGGTGAAAACAATCCTGAAGGTGATGCGATATTCTTAGATTTTAAAAATGCATTCTATTAAGTTCCTCATAATAAATTAATCTAAAAGATATAGAGTTTTAATACAAATAAAAACGTTGTATGTTGGATAAAATAATTCTTAAGTGGGAGAGAAGAGAGTGTTGTTATAGATGGTATCATGCCGGACACAACCAAAGTCACAACCGTAGGGCCCGCTTCTATTTCTTTAATGCACAGACCAGTTCGGTACATTACTTAATAGTAAGATTACACTTTTTGCAGACGGCGTGGTAGTGTACAAGGGTGTATCAAAAGAAGAAGATATGGAATCGCTGAGCTAGGATTTAATTCAATTCCAGAGTGGTGCGACGAATGGCATTTGGAACTTAACCTTCAAAAGTGTGCTGCCATTAATTTTTGGAAGAGGAATAATTCGATGGAGCGATCCTATATCACCAGTAACACGACAATTGAAAGAGTTGAAACCAAATTACTTACGTGTAACAATCACTAAAGATTTATCGTGGGTAAAACACATCCGGGTAAACGTAACTGAGTCCCGCGAGACTTATTTGAATTATATCTTAATGAAAAAAATACAAGATATAGCTCTTATTCCACAGTTTTAATGTTGATACTACGCGTTTCAGCCGTTAAGCCATCATCAGGTACCAAAATATTCGGTCAAGAAGCGGTATATATACACAACTAGGAGGGGGCGGGGGAGGGAAGTGTTGTCAGTGACACTGAAGGACGGTTGAACTTTCTCGGTTTGGAGATGTCTATAGTTAATGGCAGACGCAGTTTCCGAGTACTTCGAAAACCGTGCTTTAATGACGCAATTATTCCAATGCACTCTTCTTCATCCCATGTCTCATAAGCTTGCAGCTTTCAACTCGTTGATTCACAGACTGGTGACCTTACCTTTGCATCCACCTGAGTTTAACAGAGAGTTGGAGATAATTAGACACCTTGCTTCTGTAAATGGCTATCAAGGGCATATAATCGATATCATTGTGCGTAAAAAAAGCCAGAACTTAATAATATTTATACTCTTTCAGTGCCCCCACTAGAACCTAGGAAGTGGTGTAGATTACCTTATATTGAAAATCTCTCTTCCAAAATATCTAAAATATTTCCAAAAGATAAACTTAAAATCTCTTTTAACAATCCAGTGATGTTTGGGAGCCCCCTGTGCCACTCGAAGGACCGATTTCGCCCCACCCTCCAGTCGGGAGTGTACAAGATAAAGTGCAGTGATTGTGCGAAGTGCTATATTTTGCAGACGGGTGGAAACTTCGCCATCTGTATGACTGAGAACAGGAAATGTTGGGGTAAAGAGGACTCATCTTCCCACATGGCCTCTTGGACACAGCACACCACTACCAGTTTGACACGGAGATACTCCATGTGGAGAGGAAAGGCCGGAGAATGGACGCTCTGGAACAATTAGAAATTGTTCGGCAAGGGTAGGAGTACCTCATGAATGATCAGCTGTTCAAATGACACTCCCCACTCCTAGCCATTCCATTCCCTAAGCCACGCATTGACTCGCCACCAGTGCCCCCCCTCCCACCTCCTATCCCCCACCCAACACCTCCCTCCCCCGCACCCTCCTAGTTGTGTATATACCGCTCTCTTGACCGAATATTTTTGTACCTGATGATGGCTTAACGGCTGAAATGCGTAGTACCACTATTAAAACTGTTGATTAAGTGCTATATCTTGTGTTTTTTCATTACACCCGGGTATCTTGCGGCCAAGCCAATAGAAAGCTAGGAATTATTAAAAGGCTACTCGGGGAGCTAGATTCGACCAGATAAATAAGATTATTGCAATATATTGTCGTACCGATAAATTCAAAAAGTCATTTTTCCCCCGTACTATAGGATAACATAATAGGTAGTATAGCAAAGGGCTAGGTAGGTGAAATATGAAAGAGTAGTCTTTAGTGCGTGATGCATATATTAAAAACCAATCCCTTTATTACTATGTAGATACAACAGAATCCATTTACTCACCTGGTCAATGTTCTCTATTGTTTTTCAAGTAAACCCTATGAACTTCGATGCCTCCAAAAGAGGAAACTGCCTATTCAGAGACTGATTTTTAAAATTGACTTAGGGCTGAGTCAATCCTTGTTATTAAGGGGCGAGAGTTTCTCCGATGGCAATGGGTTGGATACTCCGGTAAATATTTTGAATTATTTTTGTACCCCGAATATCGAGTTAAAACATTGGCGAAACATTCCTGTCTTAAAATTACTTCATGCTCATAAACATCTACTTAATTATCATCATAATGCAACGATCGTATGATAGATTTGACGTAACTCTCTATTCGATTCTACTATCAGCTTACCTCTTCATATTTACATAATTCTTCTCATTCACATCCATAACAACTTGCTCCATGCATCTCACCCAGGGCCTGTTGTTACCATTCTTCCATTTCACTTGACCCTCAACAATAGCCTTCATTGGGCCATCATGTTTCAAGGTATGGCCGATGAAGTTGTCCCATCTTCTTCTTAGCGCTTTCAAAAGACTTCTCTTGTCTCCCAGTCTTCGTAGGACTTCTTGTTACTCACTGGTTCGATCCATTTAATCTTCATCATTCTTCTGTAGCACCATATTTCGACTGATTCTACCCTCGACTTCTCTGCTTCGGTCATCCTTCATGCCTCACTACCATAAGGACATATGTTCCAGATGAACGTGTGCAGCGAAGATCGGCAAGATTTGTAAAGGGACGATACGATAATTATATTAGCGTAACCAGTCTATTAAATGAATTGAAATGGGAATCATTGTCAGATCGCAGGTTGAAATTTAGACTTAATCTCTTGCACAAATTCCAAGGCAATATTTTCAGTGATGATGTTAAAAATATTTTACGAACCCCAACTTACTATGGCAGACTGGACCATAATCTTAAAGTTAGAGAAATTGATTGCCGAACTGACCGATTCAAAATGTCCTTTTTCCCTCGCACAATTAGAGATACGAATAACGGTAAATATGTCCTATCGGAGAGTAGCAATGAATAGCATTGGTAGCTGCATGTTGGCATGAGTACTTAAAGCTAACCCTACTAACAGAATGTTTTTGCATGTTTTCTTTGCAATTTCTATCTTTTTTAAATAGTGTAGTTCTGACTACTATATTAATACTATTCCTTTTTTATGCATGATATGTAGTGCATCTTTGGTGAGCAATCACCCCCTGCCACACACCCTTGTGGTGGCTTGCAGGGTATTATGTAGATGTAAGTTCTGATGAATTATTTCCTCACTTCCATGCTTGTTTTTCCAGTTTTAAGCAGATTTTTCTTTTGTAGAATGATCTTTGACCTGGCTTCCTCCACTGCTGGTTGCATACTCCTTGTGGATTATGGTCCTTTAATTTTCACAAATCTCCTCTCTCTCCTTTTTGGGAATAGGAATTTACCCCTACCCCTTTCGGCTCCACCCCGATCCAACCCCCCGAATCCTCGTACAATTATGGATATGAATATCGGTAATACGAGTGTATAAATGGATAGCCAAGGTAGCATGTTGGTATAAGGACTTTAAGCTAACCCAACTAACAGCATTATATTGCATGCTTGCTTTACTATTTGTATCCTCTTTAAAAATTGAAGTTTATGCAAGTATATTATTACTAATACTTTTTTATGTATGATATGCAGTGCATGTTTGGTGAGAATTCACCCCCTGCCACACACCTTTATGGTGACCTACAGGGTATTATGTAGATGTAGATGAATCATAATGTTCTTATCCAAGTCCCTGTGTGTCTCCCCTGTTGAGTACATTAAGCAGATGTTTTCGTAAAAGTGGGTTAATGTTTTCTCTCCAGCATTTTTAATTAATTATGCAGGAAATTCATCAATTCCAGAAGCCTTATTCATCCGTAGGTCTCTTACTGCTGCTTCAAATTCCGGTCTTATAGAAATTTCGGAAATTATTCCGATTATTTTATGGAAAAATCAAGTAATATTAGATCGTAGGTTTCTGCGGGGTTCTACATTTACGGACGCTCTCATGCTTCCAGGTTTTTTTCAATATTTTGTGTCCGAAATGACAAAGTATCCCCTGGAGTCGAATGAGTGTCTTCAGGTCGAAAAGCCTGGTGGAATTCAGGCAAATCTATCGCCATATCAGATAACGAACGCTTCGGAAACCTTAAACATAAAAGATCCATGAATCAGGTAATGTTGTACTTATTGGACCCCATCCACAATGTACGCTCGAGGTTGCTGTATGGATTTTTTAATATATTTAGGATAAAACAGTGGTTTAATAAAGTTATTTTCGGCTAAAAATTATTTGAATTCGTGCAAAATGTATTCATTTTCTTGATGGCGTTGGGGGCCTGTATGATTCGGAATCATTCTCAATTTGAAAGGGGACGATTTTGTTTATGAACTTTATAAATCGTTATAATAACTTTTACATGTTATAAACTATGACAGTGTATTAATTAGTGCTTTCGGCGTGAAGAGACATATTTCAATCGTATTACATTTAAAACCTCATGGAAGCAAATAGGCATCTCTACACTCATGTTTGGTAAGTAAACCAGTTCCGAGTATGCCAGGTACAGGGAGGCCAATTTGTGGGATTTTTAGCCTTATTGGTCACTAAGTGATGCATACTAAGTGGAAATTGTTGAAATGCAGCTTCCATAATTTGGGGATCAGTTTTGTATCGATTCGTTTATCTTTTTTTCGTAATATTTATTCATTCTGAAAAGTTGAAAGAGTTTATTCGTTAGTTTAAGAACAAAAAAAGCTTAATTTTTCCCGATTGCGCAAAACAGTGCGTGACAGCTGCCGATTATGTGCGTAGACATGCCTGGACTCGTATGTGTTAACGTGCCCCCTATTGACTAGATTTGAATACTGTACCCCATTATCATTATTATTGTGCTGCTAAGTCAGGTCAAGGATGATAGAAAGTTCATCCACGACTCCTGTTGCTCCTATGATATCCCAATTCAGTTCTGCATACTCTCTATCCATAGCTATCTGAACTACCCGTCCCTCTCCTCCCTTCATCCCACTCACCCATCATTCTTCCCTCTATCACGTCTTTCAAATCACCTTCATTCCTTAAAACCCTCTGGTTTCTCCTGATGTTCTCAATCAATTTCTTTTCCTCTTCCGCTATAGAGCTTCCACGTTCGTCTTCATATCAACCTTCTTCATGTTCCTCCACCACAATAGCTCAAAAGTCTTTTTTCATCTCCTTTCCCTGTAGGGCCAAAGTGAGAAAATTCCTGAGACGCCAGCGAGTATGCCATGTGAAAATGAAAAAATAGTAAATATATACCCATCGATGAGCGTAACGTGACAATTGAAATTTAAAAAATTTAAAAACCCGCTGCAAAGACAGCCCTTAGAGTGCATTTGCTGAATTCAATATAAAAAATCTTGAGAACCAATTAAAGGAAAATTCTAGTCTTTTGGTCGTACGTACGTGAGGTAAAAGACCGCAAGTCAATGCAATTAAAAAAGATAAGGGCGAAATGGCTTCAAACACTCGTCACAAAGTTAACTTACTAAACTCCTTCTTCCAAACCGTTTTCAACCCACCTTCAAGGGATTCAACTGTCGTCTTAACTGACCTCTTTCAGCGGCTGATGCCACCAATTGAAAGTTCTTGTAATGGCATAGAAAAGTTACTTAAAGAAATAAGCCCCAACAAATACTCTGGCCCTGATCAAATCCCCTCCCGCGTATAAAGAGCTTCCGAAATATCTCCCTACCTGGAAATAATATTTAATAAATCCACGATCGAGCTCGTCGTACCGAAGAATTGGAAAACTACCAAGGTAACACCCATTCATAAAGATGGTGATATGGAGAGCTAACTACCGACATATATCCCTCGCATCCATTTCATGCAAGGTCCTGGAACATATAATTGTCAGCTTAATCCTGAAAAACATAGATATCCAGAATGTATTGACCAAAGTTCAGCATGGCTTCTGGAAAAGCAGTTCATGTGAAACTCAACTGAAGCTCTTCTCTCATGAAATGTTCACGCTTCTGGCGAAAATAAAATTGCTATAGGATGCTATAGGATTCTCCATTTCAAGAAATATTTTGACATGGTGTCTCATTGAAAATACCTTTTGAAATTAAAACATCAGGGTTAAACAGTAATATATGATGAATTAATGATTTTCCGCATGATCGCGTACAAAGGGTTGTTTCGAATGGCGTTACCTACCCGGCAATTGAAGTCACTTCGGGTGTCCAGCAAGGTAGTGTGATAGGTCGACTATTGTTCCTACTGTACATAAATGATACCAAAAATGTGGTAAAATGTATGCTTCGTATATTTGCCGATGACGCAGTCGTGTTTGGGCAATTTTATGCCCAAACGATAAATAAAATTTAAATGATGACCTACAAGCAATTAAAAAATGGTGTAATACATGGCAGTTGGATTAAATTAGAAAAAAATGTGTAGTAATGAATTTTTGGAAAAAGAATTGTTTTCCTCCTAGCACGTACTACACAAGGAATGATGAATTTACAAATGAGGAATCCATTAAATATATTGGAATATGACTATTACATGATCTTTCATGAGATCTTCACAAACGTGAAAAAATGGATCAAGGTAATTTTAACCTGGGATTCATCAAAAGAGTGCTGAATAAACGATCATGCACCAGAAATCAGCTACTTTTCCCTTGTAAGACCTCATTTGGAATACGCCACCAGTATATGGGATCCATACGCAATAGGCCTAAATAATGAACTTGAACGTGTGCAGTGAAGATTGGTAAGATTCGTACAGGGACGGTACGATAAATATATCTATTAGCGTAACCAGCCTATTAACTGAACAAAATTGGGAATCATTAGCAGACCCTAGGTTGAAATTTAGACTTAAATACTTAACTAAATTCCAAGAAAATATTTTCACTAATGACGTTGAAATTATTTCACGAACTTCAAATAAATATGGTAGACTGGACCATGATCGTAAAATTTGAGAAATATATTGCCGAACTGACAGATTCCTTCTTTCCTCTTATAATTAGGGATATAAATACCTGTAAATATATGCAATAGTATAAATACAAGTGTATCAAACGATAGCACAGGTAGTTGCATGGTGGTATAAGGACTTTAAGCTAACCCAACTAACAGCATATTTTTGCATGCTTGCATTGCTATTTTATTTTATTTTAAATTGTAAACTTAGAATAGAACATAATAGCTAATTCTTTTCATGCATGATATCTAATGCATTCTTTGGTGTGAATTCACCCCCTGCCACACACCTTAATGTTGGCTTGCAGGGTATTCTAAAGGGACGGTAAGATAACTATATTAGCGTTACCAGCCTATTAACTGAACAAAAATGGGAATCATTAGTAGACCGTAGTTGAAATTTAGACTTAATCACCATAGGAATTAAGTCTAAATGTTAACCAATCATTCCACACGCTGCTTGACATTGAATTTCAAACAATTGTCACAGACTCGGCGTCAGGCGTGCTCTGAGGGATACGTCCCTCCTGAGGAATTCATCACGTATGGTATCTACGATAAGTTTCACTGACCGAGTGCAATGTCGAGGATACTTCATTAAAATCCGTCCGGGGGTCTTAGATGCATGCAAGGGGGTCATCGGAAGATTCTTACCCGTCACGAAAAGTGTCCAAAGCCTCATAACTCCAGGGGAATGAGCCTATGGGGTTAAGTGACCATTCATCTTGTAGAATGAGGTAGGCTGCGGTGATCTGGTTGACCGCTAGCCATCTCCCATCCAACGCCCTTGTACCGCGTAGTGAAGGAAATGAGTGAAATTTCGGGCTCTCGATACGTAGTTAAACCGCTGTATCTTCAGTTTTAATCGACAGATAGTGAGCAACGAGTTATAAAATTAAGTAAAACGGCTATCGGTGCGTTTCATTTAACTAATTGTTAGTTTTATCAATTGGAATGATAACTATTAGAAGTGGAAAGTGACTATCTGTCGAAGATTTCACTATGAAACCAAAATATCACACTAAGTTCCATTGTCCTTTTTATGTTTTTCTGTCCTTCAAAACCTACTCTACATATTTTTTTCAAATTCTTCCATGTGTGCTCCCCCGGAGATTGACCTACACTCTGGACTACCACCTGAGCTAAACCATATGTGTATGCTTCAGTATCCTATGACTACCCTAAACGATGCCTCGCTCGTGTAGTGGACACCCCAGTGGTTCAGGGGCACCCGACACGAATCCAAAATGCCTGACGTGCACTTCTCTAGAAGTACTTGGTGGTATTACAGACCCATAATTCTATACGTCGCTACAGAATACTATGCATTTTACACACTCTAAACACCACTGATATGCATCCACCAAAACGGGCTAAATAAAAAAATGTCAAATATTACCGTCTTCATTTCATTAGCAACCGTGCCTTCAGATATTCTACACTAAAGTATTCACTAACCTAACCTTACGGCAAAGTCGTGAATGTGCCTGCCTGCATTTTTATTACGTGGCGCACTCCCTTGGGTAAAATCTTTCCTCGATCTCAAAACGTTCAAAATCGTATTCCGAGGCATTGAGAGCAATCCGCCAACTTTGCGGTAGGCTGGCTTTCCGTTTGGTTTAGGGCAAAGTACAACGTTGAGGGTCAGAAACTCCCTCTCTCCAGATTTTTACATATCACTAGTAATCCTCACTTGGACCGCTTGTTTTCCTCCAGCAACCATCTCCGTCTACCTCATTCCCTCCCGCCCACATTCCTAGCAAACCCCCTCCCTCTCTCTTCGCAAACAGCGACCCCTATGCTCCTTCCTGCAAATCGCGATTCATTTGTTACGCGAGGCGCATTAGGACATGGAGAGTGCATGGGTGACTTCGACGGGAGAAGACAACGGTGACAACTGTCATACATAAGACGAAGGCGAGGTATCGTCAAATCAACTCATATTAAATTCATGTGAGTAGTAAATCATTATTTTTTTCGATCAGTTGATATTTTATCAATATGGCACGTTTATCATCCTGCTAATGTCTCAATCTATCGTTTCTATGGCTATGTGAGCGATAATTTATTTAGTGGAAGTTACGTGAACGCGAGTAAACCCCACTTAAGAATGATTTTCTTGTCCTCACTGTTAATACTGATCAATAAAGTCGTTGTGGGCGGGTGGGTAATGTTCATGCTAGCAAAGAATATGCAATAATTCGATGATATCCACAAACATTTCATTGTTAATGTTCGTTTAAGTAAATGTAATGAATTTTCAGAATTGCTCCGGCTCACAAGTTCAAGGGTTGACTCAGCTCCACAAGGATTTGCCGAGGGGTGAGTGACGGAGCTCATGATTAAAGAGGTAAATCAATCATCCAGAATTTCTCTTAACACGGCGAGAATATTCACCCCTGGCGGCAGGGAGGGAATAACAACTACAATGTAGCATTTCCTAGTTATCACTGACAATATCGTTCGCTGAAATCATTTTGGTCGGGTGGGTCACGGTCGTATAAGACAAGATTATACGATTATTCAGCGCTGTCCCCATAAAATTTATTCGTGAGGGAAACTGAAGCAGTGTAATCGAATATTCTGAATTGTCGGTCCCGTGAAGCGAGTTGTTCAAGGATTTGTTGCGTGCTCAGTGGTGAAGAATGACGATCCGTGATTCAACCCTCCAGCGAACCTCATACCAGCACTGGGCTAGGATATTCACCCCTGTCAGAGGAAAAGGGAGGAGAGGGATAAAGCCGGGTTCACACCTGGATGTATGTAACTAGATGGCGCTTTCCCTTCACCAGCATACGCCGAGGGAGATGCGAGCATAAGGTCTTCATGTCACGTGACACCAGGCAAGGCAATGGCGGCGTTTGAATTTTGGATACGACTGCGGTCGTTAAGTGGACTGATTCTCGATGCAGTTACAGGAAATTCTGTTATCTCTTCAATCGTACACATTTTTTTTGCGTATATTAAATCGTTCTTCTTCCTGCATACATATTTCTTCACAAAGGACGCCATGATTTCCATATAGGTGGTATTCCCAAGTAGCAAAATCTTATGAATAAATTATTTTAAAATATATAGAAAAATATTTTAAAATTATTTTAAAATAATGTTCACTATATTTTTTTGGTGTTTAAAATATTTTAAAATTATTTTAAAATGATTTCTTCATAAGTTTAAAATATTTTAAAATTATTTTGAAATGATTTCTTCATAAGTTTAAAATATTTTTAATTATTTTGAAATATATTTTAAAATATATTTTAAACTTATGAAGAAATCAATTTAAAGTAATTTATTATATTTTTTTTCCAAATCTTTTATACAATATATGTATATATGCCATTCCCTTCCGGGGTAGGCACAGTCAAAAAGTATCACTTATAATGATATGCTTGTATACCTTGCTCTACTTCAACAGCTTCCTCCATTCAGACTTAGCCTATCAAACCTTAAGCGTTTGCCTCTATTTACCCCTATATACATTGCTTCATACACACTCTCCAGTTCTTAAGCCTCCTATAATTCATTCCTCCCCTTCAACCACCACTTTCTCATTCCATCCCTACCTCACTTATATTACTGTCACATCATTCGACAATCGTCCATTATCTTAGCATGGCAAAATCAACGAAGCACAACCATCTCATTTGTCTATTACTGGAGCAGTATCGAACCCACATTATTTCATGACCCACTCATTCCTAACCCTATCGATTCTACTTCTGCTACTTTAACACTCCTCAGAAGTTCAGACTACATTCAGCCCACTCTATAGTATAGTACACAGTAGTATCATGCGGAGAAACCGGTTGACGTAAGGACAGCAGATTTGCAGTCTTTAATTTGATATTAAAAAATGGACTTCCATTAAGTGACGGCTACTACCTTTGATCGTTCCTAATAATAACTTTCAGGAACAACTTGAACGTACCATGCATACTTTTAAACAAAAAACAGCTGGATATTTATACATTTATTGGCACTACTTCAAATTTCAATAATTCACTTGCCTAAGTAGCACATAAAAAAATAAGAATCCACATTAGCAGTACTATCTTTAGTAGCCAACGCTACATAAGCCAATGCCACACCACACGGCATGAGAATGAAGAGTTATGATCGACCTTGCTTCCTGCACAACACTACATTTTAAAAGGTTTATCCTGGCATTCAGTAACCAAGTGTTTTAAAAGAACAATGTTCCACTCCAAATGAAAAGTAGATTTTTTTCAAGAGATAGTTATTTAAAATGTCATCGAAAGTCATCACTGCACTGAGGAAGACACAAATACGCAAAACATTTTCACGTTTATCACAGATTTGAATCGTTGAATGATGAGCTGAACCCTCATTAGTTCATTCCTTATGTCCCAAAATTTTAATGACATAACGCGCCTGAAAAATAAATAAACGTGGTCAATTTTTATGTCAAGAGTTCAATCAAGACTATATAGAAGGTAGGTCAAAACATAAACAATGACAGATTTATGAACTTTCTTCAGCAGACTCACTTTGTGAAAGAAAAATTAACTCGCCGTACCTTAATCGTAATTCCAATTTTGAAGTAAGCTTCTATGGTAACGAACTTCATAATAACGATGCGTTTCGAGATCACTTTCATTCCTATTGCTCGTCTCCGTGCTGACTTTACATGAACACATTCATGAACATGCTGACGCACATTACCTGTGTATTATAATCTTTGCACCAGGGATACTATATTTCTATATTTACACACTCCCTGCTTTGCACATTACTGCCATCGCTGCCATTTTGAATGTAGAAATCGACTTTGCATTGCGATTGTTGATATAGTCGATACTTTCCTCCATGTCGATACCTTTCCAAAAACCGCGAACTATAAAATGAATATTCCGGTTAAAGTTGTTGATGTGCACCAAAGTTGTGATTTGTAGTCAATGATAATGCTATATTTTAAAAAAATACCTAAACTTTAGTGTGTTTGATCGGACCTTGAGTTTATTGTTGAAAATGAAAATGCAAGTGTTTAAACGTTGTTTAAAGAGATGCAATTTTTGATCCTAGAATTTTATTTCCCATATTAATATTGTTAACATAGCAATGGTTTTAAGTTTTATTGGAATTGAATTGTCAGTCCGTACTGAATTTTTTTAATGATTATCAAGGAGGTGAACATGTGTACTTTCACTCACACCGATTCTCCTGGCCTTTGAGAAATCAGTGGTATGCTCACCGGAAAAATCTAAGTCCGATACGGACTACGAGGGTCTGAAAAAAACCATCCGTGGACTCATGTTCAATCGCTTTCCCAGATTGAGAATCGCATTTAAAACCACACATCAGGTGTACTTTCACTCACACCGATCCTCCTGGCCTAAAAGAAATTAACATTATTTCAATATTATTTTAAAATAATTTCATCATAATTTAGTGGCTCATTTTAAAATATTTTGAAATAATTTCAAAATTGTATTGAAATAATTTTGAAATTATATCAAAATATATTTAAATGTAAAATGCTTGCAACACCTTTTTATGCATTTAAATGTCTCAGTTAGAATTCCTATACATGTTTTCAACAAAATGAAAGAATGATACAGAACATTAAAAGAGCAGTACTTAATACATTATTTTAAAATTATTTTAAAATTATGGAAAACTCACGAATTTTGCTATCTTATGACTTTTTGATTTTAAAATGATTTCAAAATATTTTAAAATATTTTAAAATCATTTTTCTATATTTTTTTGCTACTTGGGTTATCATTAAATCTCGGCTATTTTCTACAGATAATTAAAAAATGAACTCATCTCATTGGATGTTCATGTTAATCAATGGAAATATTAATGTGTAACAATCGACTTATGGCAAGACAGTTGATCCTCATTGAACTATAATTACGAACTTCTGTACTTAATTCGAAAAATATTTATTTGCTGTCGCCGAAGTATTATCTACATTCTTTTCCTACCCATACTTAAATTTATATTACAAATAAAATTTAGTTCAAGGAAAAACTACGTATTGTTGTTGAAGGCACAGGTTAAAGGTAACTATTCTCATGATGCAATATTGTTTAAATAATAAATATATTTGCAATGTAGGTTAGAGAATATGGGAATGAAGTGGACATGTAAGGTACTTCGATGGGAACTGTACTTTTTTTTGCAATTTAACCATATCAATAGCAAAATGAAATTACTGTGTTTTCTCAGTTACAAAAAATTTGTTTTATTCAGAGGCATAGAGACCTATCGCCACAGCCACGACCTCAACCATCTCCGTCGTCAGCCATCCTCTTCATTTCAGCATACGAGCTGCATCCCACTTTTAAAATTACACCATTAACTCTATCATTGATTCATTCCATTTCCCCTTCAAATTTATCTCCCCTAATACTTTTCACTCTGGTTGTAAATAATTTCCCTTAAAACTTGAAAGGGAGAGATACATCTTAATTCGTATGGCAGACTTCAGCATTACTTACCGATAGGATGTTATTGAAATTAATGGCCCAATGAAATTAATGGAGTAGTACACAGGAAAGCTTCGGATGTGGACTGACTGTATTGAGGAATGGTGAAGTTGACGGTGTCTGGCTTGACTACGTGGAATTCCTTCATGATGAGGTTAAGGAAACAATGCACTTCCACAAATATATTTATTTACTCACGACCATGGTTTCGATGCATAGCATCATCTTCAGGTGGTCATAGCATCATCCTGAAGATGATGCTATGCATCGAAACCATGGTCGTGAGTAAATAAATATATTTGTGGAAGTGCATTGTTTCCTTAACCTCATCTTGAGGAATGGTTTTCAGAACATATATTGAAACAGTAAATGTGAAAGAATCACACACTTTAAGCATTTTGTCACCATCCATCAATATTGGCGTATAATCACACACTATCAGTAATTAAATCACTATATCTTGTCGGCAGATAATTATAATATGTGTTAATGTGTTGGGCCTTGTATTATTTTTTACTAGGATGTAAACCAGTAAATATCTCTACATTTTCTTCCTCTGGTGTTTGTGAACGTTCCTTATGGTCCGTATAAGCTCTACATTTTTTCAGAAAGAAGACAAAAATTTGCAATTTATCAATAAAAAAACTTTATTCAGACCCGGGTTTCGTTGGCACTGCAACTGTTGCAGAGCCAACGAAACCTGGGTCGGAATATAGTGTTTTATGTGGTAAATTGCAAATGTTTGTCTCCTTTCTGATTTGTTCGAATAGGTACCACGCAATAGTGCCAGAATCTACGGAATTCATTCTACATTTTTTTGTTGTAATTTCTTCGGGAACCACGTGTGTACTTGTATTTTTCTATACATATGTACTTTGGTGTGTATTACCTTATTGTTGTCTAATCATTAAATAGGTAGTAATAAATAATTAATCAAAATTAACCTAATTGAGTAATTGAAGATCATTAACATAAGAGATGGATTCAAAATACATATAACCGCCAAGTATGTCTGTGTAATCAATAATTCTAATATTTACGTGAAGTACCTACCCATTGCTCATAATTTTATTGACCTCCATCATTCATGGCATTGAAATACTTTCCTAATATCTGACTGTGCGCACTCCATGGTTGTTAATGTGACAGTTCCCCCAATCATATACCTAGACTCAAATTGGTATACATAGGTAGTGTAAAGTTTTATGTACATTAATGTCGCAGCAAACAAATGTTTAAGAAAAAGAATTAGTATAGGCTTCCGATGGGTTCTCATGTCTTATACACAGGGCCAAAAATTCATAAACCTGTCTCAAGTAGTAAAACAGCAAATCGTGGTTCTTTGTAAATATAGCGATCGTACGTTAGCGCATTGGAAACGAGTTTTCTCAGATTTTTGGAGGCGAACCCACGACCTCCGAGTGCGATGCTATAACGGCATTCGAAAGGCCCTCGTATTCTTAATACAGGGTAAAAAATTTGTAGAAATGACTATAATGGTAAAACAGCAAATCGTGGTTCTTTGTAAATATAGCGATCGTACATTAGCGAGGTGGAAGCGAGTTTTCTAAGATTTTTGGAGTCGAACCCATGACCTCCAAGTGTGATGCTATAACGGCGTTCGAAAGGCCCTTGTATTCTTAATACAGGGTAAAAAATTTGTAGAAATGACTATAATGGTAAAACAGCAAATCGTGGTTCTTTGTAAATATAGCGATCGTACATTAGCGAGGTGGAAGCGAGTTTTCTAAGATTTTTGGAGTCGAACCCATGACCTCCAAGTGTGATGCTATAACAGTATTCAAAAGGCCCTCGTATTCCCCATACAGGGTAAAAAATTTGTAGAAATGACTATAATGGTAAAACAGCAAATCGTGGTTCTTTGTAAATATAGCGATCGTACATTAGCGAGGTGGAAGCGAGTTTTCTAAGATTTTTGGAGTCGAACCCATGACCTCCAAGTGTGATGCTATAACAGCATTCAAAAGGCCCTCGTATTCCCCATACAGGGTAAAAAATTCGTAGAACTGTCTACAATGGTAACACAGCAAATCGTGGTTCTTTGTAAATATAGCGATCGTACGTTAATGTGGTGGAAGTGAGTTTTCTAAGATTTTTGGAGTCGAACCCACAACATCCGAGTATAATACTAGAACGGCATCCGAAAGGCCCTCATACTCTTAATACAGGGTAAAAAATTCATAGACCTGTCTCCAATGGTAAATGCCTTTTACATATCTTTCCTTGCATCCGAACGCACTACACCAGTGAACGATGTTGCTTTTCTTGCCTAATATCACGTGACTGCCAGCTCGCTTATCCTGACCTCTCTGAAATGACATCACGCGCAGTCTACCTTATTTAAGGTCTATGGGTTCACATGGGTGCGGAAGGCGTAAAGGCGTCTAGCCAATCAACTTGCACTAATATGGGAATGGACCAGAGGAATTGAGATGGATATGAAAATTCAAACAGCACCTACTCAATGACAAGAGATGGTGCGGAAATTTTTTTTAAAGGAATTTTTTGATATTTTCTCTTCGAGCATAAAAGTATATAGAGATGCTCGTCGCCAGCAACTCAACCGGGTGTGGCATCAGAGACGGTATTGACTCAGAAAGCGCAATGAAAACCTATGTTAAGTTTCCACTGTATTTCTTAAAACATTGTATGTATCTTTCCGCTTTAGTGCACATCTAGTTTGCTAAACATTTATGATATAAAATACAACAGAATTTCCTACAAGAAAAGAACAGATGTGCTGAAAAAACAAGATTAAGTATGCGGTATTCATAGGGGAAATAACGGGATTTTTCAGTTAACCAAATCGTTAACCTCTTGTATTTTCATGATAAAATCATCCATACAATCATGACGCAAATAAATAAAGCACCAAAACAACGAAAAAAGTTTTAGTGGGAGAGGCAGTTTCTTTTCTTGTGGATGAATGCCTTCTGTTATCCTCCAACATCACAGGGGCGTAGATATAATTTTTTTTCTCCTTGGGTGGGGGGGGGTCAGTCCTACTTTATTACTGAATGCTGTTGCATTGCTTAGAGTATTGTTGTCCATTTGGATCTTTAAGTAATCGCATGATACCTTGCTGACGCAGAATATGGAATTAGCTGATAATTTAAAGATTTACAGACTTACTATTTGTTCATTTATCCTTATTTTATGTAAGTATTTCTTGCTTAGGTGGGGGATTCAGATGCCCTCGACACCTCCCACCCCCATTTCTACACCCCTGCAACATCTTAATGTAGGTACCTATTTCAAATGACTGCATGAGTAAAGGTAATCATCAAAAACATTTTTGTTTGTGATGATGTGCTGTGCATGTATACATGCAGAGTACCCTTGTCTCTAGAGCAATATCATCAGTATTTCAATCCTAGGAATGGTTTACTGCATTCCTCCATTCTGCCCTACTCGGTGTTAATTCCTTCACGTCCATATGTTTTCTCATTCACGTTCTTTATTTGCCCTATGTACTTATCCCTTGGTTTTCCTCGTGGGACCTTCCCTTCAATTTTATTTCTTACTAATTCCTTGTGCTAAAACAACATAAAAACTCGGAATCTAGACTGAAATTAGACAAGATAGGTAATTATGAAGAAAATTTTTATACTGGCCACCTAAGATTTTATTGCTACCATAATATGAGTAATTACCAATTAAGTGTAATGGCATCATAGACCCCACTCCGAAGCACACTAGGCACACCGTCTAATTGCAAATACCAATTTTTCAATTCTTTATGATCATCTGGGAATCTAAAAGTAAGATGTGATAAGAATAGAACTTCAGCATAATATGCTAGATTTAAAAGAATCAACTAAATAGAGAAATGTACTAAAATCCATTTACATATTAACTGATATTCTCCTGGCACCCACAAAGCTTCACCTATTAAGAACTGAGTGAAAATAAAGATTAAAACGATAGAGAATTGACAGGAAAAATCAGAGTATAATAAAGTTCAATCATTACATAAAATTGCCTTACTCCGTGGAAAATAGCTATGCAGGGAGTGAAGATAATAAATAAGGGATTACCATAATTAGTTACGTGATTATAAAGCAATCCCCATTCCTAATAACAAGGATCATTTCCGAGTTATTATTATCTGATCAGAATTTTAAAGTGAAATCCGCGCTGATGGTGTATCTAGCAGTGTAACGATTCCACAAAGATTTCACATGCCATTCATTTTGTAATATCACAGTATGCACATTTATGTAACTACAGTACTTACCATGATTGCTCACGAAAAACTACCTAATATAATTAAACCTCATCGGTCACTCCAAAGATTAAACAGATTTACATGAAGTATTGACCAGTGTATTCAATGATGACAATATAACGTCAATTACCTAGATACAAACATACCTTTGACATACTATGTAAACATGTACTTGTGGAATGAAGATCCACATTTCATTCTCTTTTCTTGAAAATTATATGCAGCACAATACCAAACCATTTTTTGAAAAGTTTTCAATATCCCTCTATACCAACATGGCACACACAAGTGAAATTGTGCATTCTCTGATGTCACGACGACTAGCTTGCTCTGGCCCCATAGCACTTCGCTGAAAGGATACCTAGTGCCACCTCTACTCCTTTTTATGCTCGAAGTATTTTCCGCTGTCTGCATGTGGAATGTGATGTCACAAAAACAATGGAACAGCCACACCCGAAGCTTCCTGTGGGAAATAGAGTTTTGGACAAATGTCAAATGCACCCCAGCACATCATGGGAGACGTCAATGAACTACTGATAGCCCTTGTGAGGGAAAAAATTGCCTCAGTGACCTTCGGGACCCAAGGCATTGTGATTCAGCCCATGTCAGGGCGATCTGGGCTGAGAAAGCCAATATGCTTGGTACAAATGGTAAGGATATATTATTTCTGGAGGTCATATAAAGTCAAGTCAATAGCGCTTTTGATATTCCAAAGTGAAGTACTCATGGGCATGGCTTCATTCGCCTATGCTCTGCGTCAAGTTGTCGTAAATGTATCATACATTTCCCCCTGAGAGATTGTGTACTGCTTCGGCTTCAAGTGTTCTTTATTCACAGGACAAGTACTTCTTGTTTACCAATGTGAAACCAACATCACTGATACTAGTTGTAGGCCATTGAACATCAATTGATAGTATCAGTCAACAGTTAGATTTATTTTACACAGACATACACTGGGTTCTCCTGTCAGCTAACTTATTCATATTTCAAGATAAGAATGAAAACTTCACACTAATTATGTTCACAATCCTCTTTCCCTTCACTACTTGCTCTGTGTATTTCATGTGAGACGATCAATGCTATCTGCTGTTGTATCATAGGTATTGTACTGGTCCCGACCTCCCGGACGTGTGAACGGGACACAACACACTCCACCCACATGTACCCGCCCGCCTCAGAGACACGCGGGCAAAAAAACTCCATCACCTATTAGATAAAAATGGAAGACCTCTCCAGAGCAGGCCTTAGTGGGTAGGTTCCTGACCTCATTCAAATCTAGCAATTCCCTAGCTTTACCGCCGGGGTCGGGTGAAGAAGGGTCGTAGGAAATGGGTCCACTGGTGATTCGGATCGCCAGGTAGAAGGTTAACAGAATAGAAATCGTTTGCACTTCACGTAACAACCATATATTCTAGGACTGACACAATTACTACAGAAAAATACCCTCCTTATAACTACTGAATGGATGAATGAATAGATGAGAGATGAGACATTGAAACCGTGAGAATAACCTTTCATGAGATGAATGAATGAAATATTGAAACAAAAAATAGAAAAGCAATGATGATCACTCAATGTAACATCAATAATCGACTATGAGTCAAACAGAACAAAAAAGAAAATGGCTCACTTCCGCAAGCAGGTGGTTGAATTAATTACATGATTAGATTACAATATTCGTGAGTTAATAATTAGTCCCCTCCTTTCAAATAAACTGGGGGTTGTGGGAGGTAATTACAAGTCCTCCTCTTTGAGGAAAAATACTTCCCATAGAATTCCAACTTCCCACTTTAGGACGTTAATCACTCTTAATCGAGGAACACACTGTCGTTGTATGCGGGCCCATCGTAGACTGGATGGCTATGGAGCTAGAATAAGGGGAGGGGTTTGGTCCGGACTGCAACCTTACATGACCGTAATCATGGGACTGGAATCGGGCTCGGCACTTCGTCGTCCACTCTGGATGACTTGATTTTCGCTGCGCACGCCAGGCTCGGACACGCCGCCCGTGGTCTCCGTGTACGCTGCGCTAGTCTTGGGGGGAGTTTAGGTCCAAACAGTGGACCCCGGTACTTTTTCCCTGGTACCTCTCCACCTCCAGCAGTCCCAAATCACGCGCTCACTCCAGCAGTGCTTCCATTGCGTGATTTTCCCCAGTGCCTTCTCTCTTTCTTCTTTCGGGCGATTGCCTTTTTATATTGCCGTGTGGAGGGGAAAGGGGACGTGAAGGGAAGGGGGAAACTGATGGAGGGGGCACACAGAGGGAAACTCGCACTTCATGGGATACCCAAAAGTCAACCATCCCCTATGACTCATGTAGGCCAGTCAGTCCACAGCATCCCACTTCATCCATTCGACCTTGCATACTTGTTCCTTATCTCACTCACGTACACATTCACAAAAATTCCCACACTCATACCTCCTCCCACCTCAACAAGCCGAACTTAGGCAGGAAAAGGAGAGGGGGGGAGGGGGGTGAAGGAGTGGTCTGGATGGAAAAGGAAAGGTGTTACTACTGTGTCAGTACTGTAACAGCCTTAACCATTACAGTATTGAATTGTAAAAAAGCAGATGCCAAGAGAAAATTTAGCCTGTCATGCAAGATAGTTTCCTTAAAATTTAAGTACTCACCTCAATCCTTAGATCAAGAGTTGAGGAAATAGTTCAGTTATGTTTGATAAGTTCATGGTAAAAATAAGAGTACTTGTTTTTTTCCACAATTTATTTGGATAGACTCTATCGGTTTCAACCTTTACAGATCATCATCAGAAGTAAAACAGAGAAAGAGGGACGTGAAAATATACCAGAAGAGTGTGGAGGGGAGGGGGTGAGGGGAAGTTTTTCAAAAACAATGAGAAGGAGATAGAGGGGGGGGGGGGGAGGAAGAACAATCCAGAAGGAACCCACAACTACAAGAACAAACCGCATTAGACTATGGAGGTGGGGGAACTGGTACGGAGAACAAGGGGGAGGAGGTTGATAGAATTAGGTCACTAAGCAGATGGATACCATGCACATTTAGATAAGATACATGGTAACCATCTGCTTAATGACCTAATTCCGTCAACCTCCCCCCCCTTGTTCTCCATACCGGTTGCCCTTCTAGTTGTTGGTTCCTTCTGGGTTGTTCTTCCTTCCCTTCCCCCCCTACCTACTTCTCATTGTTTTTGAAAAACTTCCCCTCACCCTCTCCCCCCTCCAGACTCTTCGGGTATATATTCACGTCCCTCTCTACTCCTGATGATGACCTGTAAAGGTTGAAACCGGTAGAGTCTATCTAAATAATTTGTGGAATCAACCCAGTACTCTTATTTTTACTATGCCTAAATTCCACCTAGTAAACTTGGCAACCATCAATTTTATTAAAAAGTTCACATTAGTAAGTAGGTAACTTGACTTTTAACCCCTCAATGAAATAGTAAATGTATGGAAAAATTTTAATATTTTATTTTAAGCTGGTAAAAAATATCACAAAATAATAATGCTTATGATGAATTTTCACAAAATACCATTTACATGTTGAGTGATTAAAATCGGCAATAGCAGCAAATTTCCAAAATAGGTGGATCCTGTTTTGAGCTCAATGTGCTGCACACAGGATTTTTATGCAGTGTTGGGCCAAGCAGAACTGAACATCATTGCAAAGTATCTGTCAAATGTAAAAATTCACAAGATTGAGTGCAATTCTCCAAGGTAATCCACCAGGTGAGTTAGCACTGTGAGATCATAGCAGAATATGCCCTGAGGATGCCATCAGCCTCCTCAGGCATGGCACAGAAATGTTGACATAAGCAAGTGTACTCAGTTGGTGGATTACTCAATGGGGTCGTTTACCATATTGTTTTTATTGCCGAATCTGTTAGAGTTTGTAAAATGAAAATACCCATATTTTTCCGTTTTTTGATCTGTCAATTATTTCCCGAGTTATAAGCTTCGAAGAACTGATGTTTTTAACCCTTTCGGAAAAGTGGGCATGGTGCAACCTCTGACGTATATCGACTTCGTCCAACCACAACTGAGCCCGTGAAGTTACTTTATCTTATCGCAATGGTGGGGACACAGCTGACTCTGCCAATACGAGCAGTTGTGACAGCATCTGTGCGAGCAGACCTTCCCGGAACCCCCCTCCACTCCCTTCCCTTCCTAGAAAGCAGTCAAGGACGTGAGGAAAATGACGTCAATGTTATCACAGCAGCTTTTTTGGTAGGCTTCACCTTTTGCTTATTTTAATTTTTGATTTATGAGTGAATGGTTGTGGTTAGAAGATTAATTTTTTCACAAAAATTCTTTTAAATTTCCATCTAACTATCTTGTGTACAAAATTGCGATTTCAGTTCCTAGTAAACATTGCCCTCATGTTATTTACCAGGAAAACACCAAATCTTTCATAATGAGAGTGGTTTGATATAGCTCTCAACTCCATTCTACATCAAGAAATTTCAAACTGCTATGTTAAGTATCAGACAGATGAAACAGTTGCATTCCAAGAACTTGTACTCAGAAAAGTATCCCATGTAACACTGTGATTAGCATATGGTACTACGCTCATTTATACAAAAAGTTTATTTGTAAGTATGGTCAGAGGCACTAAATAAGCCTTAAAAACTGCTGCCAAAATTAGATACTGTAGCACACATTTGAAGTCTTGATGCAGGAAATACATGTCTGTTCTTGCCAGTTGAAAGTTCATATGATGATTCAGTGCATAATTATCTACTACACACTCCACTGCATGCTTCGTATACCTCCTGTAAGACC
This sequence comes from Platycnemis pennipes, assembly GCA_933228895.1. Lineage (NCBI taxonomy): Eukaryota > Metazoa > Arthropoda > Insecta > Odonata > Platycnemididae > Platycnemis > Platycnemis pennipes. The sequence goes on from OW121846.1 coordinate 113,779,843, forward strand.
AGCAGTTCCTATTCCTCTAATTCACTTCCACTGTAATGGCTGCCTCTTACCAGACCATTATTTCTCAAGATATGGCAGATTATACTGACCAGATTTCTTTGTTCTGAAATATTATCAGCAGCATATTTACTGAATACAACTCACAAGAAGGGGTGCTAAAAGTTAGACAGAAAGGCTGAAATGTCATACATCACACACATACGAAGTTTGTTGCAGTCACCCAGCTACAACTTAGGTCCATTGCCACATTTCAAAATTCATTGGCAGCAGACACACAATGGAAGTCATTGAGCCACATTAGTTGCATTAGGTCAGAATAATCCTATCATTGGAAAAAAATAGCTGCTGCCATCTTAAACATGGCTACTATATTCTTAACAGAACAATAGTATGATAAATAAAAAGTCCTGCACAGATGAAAAAATTAACATCAAATTTTTATGCCATTAACATCAAACTTTATACTCTGCACTACACATCATTGAAGTAGTTCCATAAATACCAAATGTGATTGTAAAAGGAATTTGTAGTTTTTATGTCTTCTATTTTTGATTAAATACATTTATGTTCCCTCAGGCATAAAGGTCTACCGTGAGACATGCATTACAAGCTGTTTCATAGACAAGCCAAGATTATGCAGCCAATGCTCATTTTTTTCTACATACATGGCATTACTAGAAGAAAATATAGTGTAAATCAATAAAATCGTTAGAAGCTTAACAGCCATTAAAAAAATAAAATGGAGTGTGATCTGGTTGCATAGTTTTACAATATTCATATTCTTCATTAGACATTAAGCATTCAAAAAAATGCAATAACCCTTGCCAAATTAAATAAGATACCTTAAGTATAACAAAAACAATTATAATACAATTTCTACATTTTACACTCTAAATAATCTTCAATAGGATGAAATGCATTGCATATGAGCCAAGTATAAATTACATTCTTACTCCTTGCCATGGAAACATGTCTGACCCCATGCGGTAGATTATTAAAAAATTTCTACTTAAGAATGCCAAATGACTCATTGGTTTTAGTCAGCCTGCGGTATGGAAATACAATATTCTCTTTACTTCTACTATTGTGTTGGTGGACACTTTCCACTGTGGCAAAAGAACTAAGATTTTCTGTCATACTGCAAAGACATTTATAAATATAAAGACTAAAGAGTGGGAATACCATGGTAAACTCTTTTGTAGTTTGCAAACTCTTTAAAAATTGGTTTGCAGTGCTCCAGTGGAGGTGAACTGGAAATGATCCTCATAGCTCATTTTTGTGAAGTAAATAAATTATGGGAAGTAGTAGCATGCCCCCACAAGTAAGATGGCTGTGAAAAAAGACATAGTATATTGGTTACAGATAGTTCCTGGGAATGAGTTCTTTAAGTTTTCTTAACAAAAATTGCCTTAGATAATTTGCCATGTATAGAGGAGATATGTGAATCCTACAGCAATTTGCTATCTAGTTCAAAACCCAAAAGCTTAACATTTGCTGGGTGATTTACAGCTGTGCAAAGTGAAAATGTCACCAATTGAGTTTTATTATTATTTAACTTGTTGCGTATGGATCGTGAGAATCTTCGTTTTTCCCGAGCCATGCGTTAAGGACAGATCACTAGAATTCTCATTTTTACAGTTGACTGAGTTTATTCTAAAAGTTCGTCAAAAATGTTTGCATTTTGTGTGTGTCTAAAGGCAGTTTATCGTTATTAATTATATTTTGTGTTGTTTTTATGCTTTTTTGAGTGCCTATTAATGTTTTCTTCAAAAAAATAATTAATCATACCTTTGAATTTTTGCACAAGAGCCATTTGCAGCTGTTGATTCGCATAACTGTATGGACAAGTAAACTGACTTTAAAGTAGCTAAACAATTTGTTCCTAATCTCTTTACCTTTACTGTTTCTTAGGCAATGTAAATACAGGTAGTCCCCGACTTACGACCAGGTTCCGTTCCGAAGACTTGGACGTAAGTCGAATTGGTCGTAAGTCAGGAATAATATGCAAACGACGTACCTGTAGGTATTACACTGCCTAAAACCACTTATATACCAAGTGATGTAGTTTTATGCTGTAAGAACATGCTAATTTTACTTACAACCATTTAAATAACGCACAAATCAAACTAGTAATATAATTGGTAAATTAAAAATCCTTAATAATTTGTAACACCAGTACGCGGTAAACAAAGAATGGAGGCGCTGAACATTTTACGAACTTATAGACGTTGAACCTCCGATACAGTTAAACTGCAACCACTACGAAGAATAGCCAGAACATAAAGATATTTTTATAACTAGCATTCTTAAATGCTGATTACGTCGTTCGGGCCCACCTAATGAAGAAATAAAGAAACGAGCCTGAAAGAGTTTCCATGCTCTTTCCTGGATGACCTGAAGAACGATTTTACTCTGGGTGCCTTCGATTTAGAACGGCGATAGACGGCGATCGCCATATTGGTATTCATTTGTTCGGCCCACCTCATTTTAGGAGAGCCATCGATAGCCGGATATTCTATTTTTTTTATTTTTGTAATAGACGAAACCACCACGGCGATCACCACGCCGCGGCGTGGTGATCGCCGTCTATTGTCACAAATCGAAGGCACCCTCCGTCGAATTTAGATCGAAATGAACTACATATTTGGTTGAAGTGATTTCGATACAATTCATTAATATGCCAGATAAGCTGTCATGAAATCACGCATTTCATTTGATGCAGATGCGCAGAGATATCTTATCTTCATCGGTTCACTCAGATTCACATCCCTTATAGTATCTCAATATTAACTTTTTCTTGCCATTATAGCTTACCCTTAATAAATATTTGAATTTGTAAAGGTGATGATAGTAACGCGACAGTTACTATCATCAGTTGAGTGTAAATATAGGATCTTTAATGAAAACTATCAAAAATTATTTATGGTTAATATATTTTAAAAGTTAGCATAAATGAAATTTACCTTAGGTCCTCTTCGTACAATACGCCTTTGGACGCACGAGCATTGGACTTGAAAGTCTAATCTGAAGAACAGTCGTGGGAACACAAGGGGAAATCACAAATATCCTCATCCTCGATTTCACCAGATTTACTAGTGGAAGGCAATGGGGATGGAGGTTGTGTTGGAGAAACAGACTTAGTTGGAACTCTTTCCCAAAAACTGTCTAATCGAGGTTGCACGGTGCATTTTTTCTTCTCATTATGAATTTCTTTATAACTTGCCATAGATCCCTGGATAAATCTCTCCACTTTCGCAAACTGTTCCGTATTTGCATCCATACTTTCGAGCAACTGAAGACCTTCGTTGAATTTGCTAAATGCTTGGGACAAAGTTTTTGCTGAGAATGTCTTTGGAGGGGAAATTTCACTCTCTTCGTCAGTCCCTATGTCTTCATTTTCCACTTCTAAGTCCGGCGCTTTTGCTATGGATATAATTTCTTTACTGGCGGTTGTCACAGCATTTTCTTCCTCAAATCCCTTAAAACCATCGGCATACCTTTCAAACACTTTCTTCTATACACCACGCATACAATTTTCACTCACTTTGTTCCATGCCGCAGCTAAGGTTTGTATGGCTTGAAGAATATTATAACCCAGCCAAAAGTCTTTCAATAATCGTTCTCCTTTTTTCGTAGCTTTTATTGCTATTGCAAATGTATTTCGAAGGTAGTAGGATTTAAAAGTTGCGATTGCTCCTTGATCCATTAATTGGATGACAGATGTTGTGTTAGGAGGCATGAAAACAACTTTTATATCGGGGTGCAGATCATTTAAATACTGGGGATGTCCAGACATTATCTAAGACTGACAGAATTTTAAAGGGAATATTCTTCACCAAACAGTACGCCTGTGCTTCTGGAATGGAACTTTGTAAAAACCAGTCCTCAAACAATGTAAGCATCATCCATGAAGCTCCATCCATCCTTATTGGATTGGAAATATTCCGGCAAATCTTTCTTGTCCACATTCTGGAAGGGTCTTGGGTTTTCGCTTTGGTGTATCAGCAGTGTCTTCAACTTGTGGGCTGCAACATTTCCTCCTAGCAAAAGTGTTAATTTGTCTTTGTGAGCTTTAAGTCCAGGTAAACTCTTTGTTTCCTAGTGGATATAGGTACGATCTGGCATCGTCTTCTACAGGAGGCCTGTCTAGTCAACGTTAAATATATGTTCAGGCAAAAAATTACCTCTCGCTATCAACTCATCAAACTTCTCCCGAAACAACTCAGCGGCACATTCATCGGCACTGGCAGCCTCCCCACTTACTTTTACATTATGCAAATGTGCACGTTGTTTAAACAGATTAAATCAACCTAGCTAGGCTAGCATTAAATGTTACTTCACAGTCCTCTCATTTTTTTAGGTCCTCAGACAAACTACGTGCCTTTGCTTGGATTGTTTATAAACTCAACGGGATCAGTTTTTGAATTTGAACTTCACTCCAAATTACGAGTAACTTCCCCATTTCGTGGATGGGTCCTTTTCTTATTTTAATCAAAATTGTTATCTTCAACGGTACAGTGCCTTTGACAGCAACCAGAATACGGAGTCGGTCTTTTATGAAGGTACTAACGGTGGATTTCATCATGCCAAAACTGGTTGATAAAGACGTCACAGTTTGGCCAGCATCAGACTTTCACAATGGCTAGCTTTTTTCCAAATCAATAGCCTTTTTTTTTCTCTTTTCAGCAACGATAACATAACCAATTCTTATTTGGGTGGCATTTCACATCACACGGTTATAACACACAATAAAGACACTTATGGTGGCTGAGCGCACTTGATAACTATGCAGGAGAATCATCAGCCTCTCAACTTCCACAGTGATCCTCGTGACTGCCATCTGGCAATATCCCAACGGTGCTGATAGCTCGACAGTTTGTCGTACACACTGTGGAGACCCTTGAACAAATTGTAGCGGACCCGAGTACATGTAGTAGTGACTTTAATTTTCTGCGACGCCATCACTTGTTAAGTACAAATTAATTTTACATAGTCAAGACTGCGTGGAGCAGATTTCTCGTACTTCTACGTACCATGACTCCTTTGCGTTTGTACATTGCATTAGACGTAAAACTTTGTCGGTGAAATCTTTGTTATAGTGGCTCTATACCCTATAATACCACTGCTGAATATATGTTTCTCGACGGTAACGCATTGCGATACTTTGAACGTACTTTCCGTAACATTTCCAGAATAAATTTTGAAGCGGTTAAAATTTTATATTTTGACATAATATTGGTCGTAACTTCGGATGGTCGTAAGTCGGACGGTCGTAAGTCGGGGACTACCTGTAGTGTTATTTTATAAAAATTGCCCAATTGTAATATTTAATTAGGTCAGGTGGTACATATTGTGACACTGAGATTGAAACATAAGAGTAAAATATAATTATTAAAATAGATCTATTGGGGGATCAGTAATCGTGGTTAGTCAATTTTCTTAGAATGCATATAAGAGTCAATCAATATAACACATTTACGAGGTTTTTTTCATTTGCACTCCTCGTCCTATGCTACTTCGGGCCTGCCCCTGCAAGGGAACCATCTTAGGAGTCCTATTGCCGAACAAATCAAGGCATATCTTTCACTTCTGGATAATTTTTTCAAAGATACGCATTTTTCATCTCCACGCTGCCCCAGATGCTTATCCATCGGACCCCCATTTGTTTACGTGAAGCAGATGGCCCTTGCCACATTCCATGGGACCTCTGTTTTCTTGACCTCACTTAGCATGCTCTCATCACGGAGAAGTTTCATTAGGCTCCATCAACAAACACTTTATTCTAGCTCAGATTCTTGTGCCCAAGGCCTATGGGTTTATCAACAACTGCGTCCTCCTAAAAAGAAACACCAAGCATACCTGTCTTTCTTCATCATAGCTTACTCTCAATCATGTGTTTTGTGCTCTATCTGAGATGCACTCACAAAAGGCATATGAAAAATGAGGGCTTGACATTAGTTTCCCACGAGACCCTTGCTCATACGGTTTCTCCACTCAAGTTCAGTTCTCAAGGATTTTTTTTGCTGCATATTTGGGTATTTTATGTACCATACTTTGAAATATTTTCTTGTGCCAATATGCTTCAGTAAACCAGAGAGACATTTGCAGGAAGATCATTAATCATGACCAGAAACAATAATGGGCCAAGCACAGATCCTTGTGGAACCCCGTGTTCGACACGTAAGGGCATGGACATATTGCCATTGGTATCTGACACTGTGATCAGTCATTCAGATAGGATTGAAAGACCTTTAGTTTATTATCCTTGACACCATAATGACCAAGTTTATTAAGGAGAATGGAATGGGACATGCAATCAAATACCTATCAGAGGTCACAAGCTATTAAGGCAGTAGAGATTAATATCTAAGATTTGTTTTCAGAAACTACCATAAAAACAAGGTGGTTACGCTTCGGGACCGGTTCCATAAGGAAAAAAAACGAGTGGGCAGGCCATTGACACAACCAAAGACTGGCATCTTACTTCGTGATGTTCCTAGATGATACTATGGAGACTAGGCAGTAAGAAACCTGTGACTATTTTAATTTGCTGGAAGAAGCACATGTATCTTCCCAATAGTGTCTAAATATCAACCATATCTCATGCTGTCATTATCTTGATTTCAGATGCATCAGCAACTGTACACCCCAGGCACTTATGCAGCTCACAGGGACAGAGTTGCAGGAGTCGGACGAAGGTGTGCATTTCAATATGAGGGCTGGATATTTATTGTTAATTATCATGCCATTACAATTGTACAACTCCAAGATATATTAACATTTTTTCCAATGTTTTTCATTTTTCCTAGATGAGGAAACCATGGTAAGCAGTCAGGCTGCTACATCATCCAAATCATCATGTAAGAATCATTCATTTGCATATTGGAATATATTGCTCTATTTACTTCAACATCATAAGAGGAATATCTCAAAAAGAAATTCACCTTGTTGGTAGAAATTGATATCATTTATATGCATTACTATTGTTGGCAGGTTCATTAGAAAATACAGACGAAGACAACAACATCCCATGCTACAAGGCAGGACCAGGAGATAGAGTGAAGGGCCAAAAGAGAAGTATGCATTACCTTTCTCTGTAGACTATGATATGTTTCTACATATTGATGAAAAGGTGTCAGGCAACTGACTTTGGCAGGAATTATCTATCATGGAGAAAATTTGAAACTAGCTTTAGATTCCACTACTGATTTTCCTGGTGGCACCTAGATTTCAATACATAATGTCAACTCCAGGTGTGGAATCGAGATTGATTGCCATATTTGAGTGGAGGAGACGGGGAAGGGAATCGTTTGTTGTAGGTAAGCACCCCTGGGTTTAGGGCTCCAAAGAGATTGAAATCTCAAGCTATTGACAAAGTAAAAACTTTAATAATCTGAGTATAATCTTTGATGAGCGACTAGAGCCCTTGGCCACTCTGATGGGAAGTCCCCCCTGGCAGAGGAATTCTCGGACCATGTATACTATCTCTCACAAGGCTGTTCGACGTAGAGGGGAATGCAACAGCAGCTGCAAGTCTAGGTTTAGTTATTCCTTCAAAAGCAGATTGCTAGCACGTTGCGGACCGATCACGGAAATCTCCGTGTTTTGCGTGCCGAACACTGAGGACTGGTCACGGAGATTTCCGTGTTTTCGCATGTGAGAACAAAACTTATTCTGGTTATTTTAATATCAGTTACTTATTTTCCCGTTTGCTTTGGTGTATTTAGGAATGTTCTTTCAATCATTTAGAATAGTTTTCTTCCATTAAAATTTTTATTTTTTAATTATTTTTTAAATGAACTTCATTCATTTTCAGCGATTCACAACATGCATGAATAAAAGTTCACTAAGCGTCACCGCATGAAAAAAACTCGATTAAATATTATTTATCCAATACACTAAATCTGTAATCTTTCCAGTGTTCTGAATTCATAAATTATATACATTTACCAAATAAGGAATAAATATAATCAGACTGTTTTTCTTCAGTCAGTGCTAATACCAAATCTATTCTTCGGTAATTCTCCAATCGACGAATGTATAGTGGCCTAAAGAGGTTAATGATTATTCCATCTGGATCCGTCCGTATTCATGGCTGGCTTTCACACTCGATATGATCTGGTTTCTCACAAGGCATCCTATCTACATTGTTCAACGTAAACACATTAGCTGCAGAGGGCCAAGGATCTATGAGATGCCTTTCAGCGTTCACTCTATCTTTCGGTCCTTGGTAGAAAAGGACCAGATGGCCATAAGGCTTATCTTTGTTATCCTCATGCGTTTCTCTTAGAAGGCATATTAGTCTCCTCTGGAACGTTCTTGTGTTCTGTGCTCTCTTCTTTAGAGATCTCAAGTCACGTAGTCAACTGGAGAATAATTTCCTTAGTTGAAATGACCTGTGCTTTTATCCTATGAAAGTGCATACATATGTTAAAGCCCGGGCAGATTTCAATAATTTCCAGCAATAATTCCTGTATATCTTGTCTCCTGAGAAGTTACTCCAGAAATTATAAGCCCTTATTAGAATTCTATAATAATGGCATCAACTAGTGGTGGTGCATCTTATGGAATGACGGAGAAGGATATATACAAAGAACTTTGTGTTGACATATTATCGGACGTGCCAGATGATTGTGTGGACGAATGCAAGAGCTCAGATAGTGAAATCTGTTATGATATTAGTGGAACACAATCTAAAAGAAAGGTTGCACAGTTAGTTTACACTGATGATAGTGTTTCTGAAGTAAGTGACAGCGATGGTAGCTTAGTGAAGGACGCCTCTGTGACATGGAATAAAATTGACCCCCCAAGAAGATTGGAAGATTTTCAGGGAGTGACAGGAATCACCATTGCACCTGATAATTGTGAATGTGTTTTAGAAGTAGCAAAATTATTTTTTGGGGATGATCTTCTTGAAATGATGTGCAATGAGACCAACTTGTATCACATGCAGAATGAAGGCATATACAAGTACTTGCAGAAAACAGGGAAATGGATAAATGTAACGGTGGGAGAGTTGAAAGTTTTCTTAGCAATAATTAATTTAATGGGAAAAATTAGGGAATATTCAATTAAGGAATATTGGAGCACAGATGAATTTATCAGTACTCCTATTTTTAGTAATTTGCTCAGCAGGAACAGATTTGAACAAATTTGGAATTCTTGGCATTTCAGTGATAATGAATCAAATTCTGAATCTTCCGATAGATTATATAAAATCAGACCAATTCTAGCATATTTCTTAGAAAAAGTCAAAACAGTTTACATGCCTAAACGTGATCTCTCTCTCGATGAAGGAGTAATACCTTGGAGGGAAAGATTGAGGTTTAGAACATATAATCCAGGAAAATTGGTGAAGTATGGATTATTGGTGTGAATGGTGTGTGAGAGTAAAACTGGGTATATTTGCAACATAGAAATATATAGAAATAACACAGCTGAGGGGGAAAAATTGGAGGAAACCATATTGACTCTTCTCGATCCGTATTTACACCATTGGCATCATGTGTTCCAAGACCATAATTATAACAGTGTACAGTCCTGGCCAAAAAACTCGCAACACCCACGGGCGCTGTTCGAAGCAGCTTCCACGCGAATTTTGAAAGTCCTTCTCATTCGACGATCTGGCAACCCCTGCGGTGGGCTGGGGAGGAGGCCCCAAGTGGAAGGGGGGAGGAACGAGTGCGTTTTCGGGTTGTGGGTTCAAATTCCAGGGTTGACTGCGTTCATTACGTCCGATCGCTTCGTCCACTGCAATTGTGCTTTTGAATGCTCTCGGCAGGTCGGTGTGGGGCTGTTTTATTAATCGGCGAGGAGTTAACATGCTTAGAGCATGCGATCTTTCTGGACAGTGGGAATGCAACGCATAAGTTTTCATCTTCCGAGCTTCAGATGCGTTCTTTATAACACTTGCCGAGTAACGAGCCTGCTTCATTTGATTATTCCGGAATATATCACTTGTATTATTAGTGAGCTCTTCAATAAAATATGTGGATCAATTACTTTGACTAGCTTTCGTGCCGCAAATCTCATACAAGTTAGATATTTACGAATTTGTTAACAACTTTCATTTTTTGATAAACGGTAGATTGGTATTACTTTCCAATTACCTATTTATGGATTTTTGGATATTTACTTTGAAGAGATGCAGAGTACGAAAATCCATAAAAAGGTATTTGAATAGCAATATCTACCGGTTATACACGATTTGGGGTACGAAAGCTAGTCAAAGTAATTGATCCACATATTTTATTGAAGAGCTCACTAATAATACAAGTGATATATTCCGGAATAATCAAATGAAGCAGGCTCGTGACTCAGCATATGTTATAAAGAACGCATCTGAAGTTCGAAAGATGAAAACTTATGAATTGCATTCCCACTGTCCAGAAAAATCATCGCATGCTCTAAGCATGTGAAATCCTCGTTGACTAATAAAACAGACCGTCCTACACCGTCCTGCCGAGAGCATTCAAAATCACTATTGCAGTGGACGAAGCAAGCGGACGAAACAAGAGAGAGTAGAGGTGTCGCATTCAACCCTGGAATTTGAACCCACAACCCGAAAACGCACTCGTTCCTCCCCCTTCCACTTGGGGTCTCCTCCTCCTCAGCCCACCGCAGGGGTTGCCAGATCGTCGAATGAGAAGGACTTTCAAAATTCGCGCGGAAGTTGCTTCGAACAGCGCCCGTGGGTGTTGCGTGTTTTTTGGCCAGGACTGTACAAATAGCAGAAAATCTTATAGTAAAAAAAAAAAACATGTGTTTGTGGAACCATTAGTGCCAACAGGGGACTTCCCACTAATTTTAGAAATGAAACTAAAACTATTGAAAAAAAGGTAATTAAAACTATGAAGAAAGGTGACTACACGTTCTGTAGAAGGGGGGAAGTTTTGTTGCTTGCGTGGAAGGATAAAAGGGAGGTGAGAATGATTTCCACAATTCATGACTCGAGTATGGGCGAAGGAAAACAAAACAGGTGGACGGGAGAAATACAGAAAAAACCAACATGTATTTTGGAATATAATAAGTACATGGGAGGAGCAGATAGAGCAGATATGTACTTGGCATACTTTTCAGTGCTTAGGAAAACTATGAAGTGGACAAAAAAAGTTGTGCTGTGGTTAATCAACAGTGCATTATTTAATTCTTTTGTAGTGTACAAAACCTTGAACTCATCGAGTCGTGTGACTTCATCGAGTCGTGTGACTTTCAAAAAATTTGTTTTGGAAGTAGCAAAGGGTTGGGCTAAGTGTGAGGAGGGAAGGAGTGCGTCTTCCAGCGATGATGACACGGATGGCGAGAGACTCAGCGAGCGCCTCGTCGAGATAACCCGGCAAGGCTAGCGGGGGGAATGGTGAAACACACACTAGAGAGGATAGTGGGGTAAGGGAAGTAGAAATATCCATCACGGATGTGTCGAGTTTGTTCTGCAAATAAAACTTAGGAAGGAAACTCAGTATATCTGTGGATTCTGCAAGGTTCCTCTGCATAAAGGGTCATGTCTCACCCAACATGACACCAAAAAGAAATACTAAAATATCTGGTGAGTGTAACGTTTCAAATTTAATTAAACTACGTTAAAAATTAAGCATGCTAGACCAATTTTCATGCATCAATGTCATTTAGGTTAAAACCCCCATAAATACCCGGTCCTACGTGAAGAGATTGGAATTAAATGGCCGGTACTCAACATGCTAGATATTTATTTACCCAGGCAGCTGCATCTTTATCTTCTTATAGGAAAGCTATATGGATTCCACTCCTCCAAAACTAGAAAAGTTTAGTTTCTGCGACAGGGAATTTCAATAGAATCCAGTGTCCCACAACATCTGGCATGTTCCCTAACTTTATGTTTACCTCTTCCTCCACGAACACCTGGCATCACATCAGGCATCTGTCGTTTCCACCTGGGATAGGGTGGAAGCGTGGACTGCAGTCATCTAATCTGTAGGATATGACACAGTGTCCACTAGGAGTAGGAGGTGAATGGAAGGGTTGGTGGTAGGAGAGGGGAAGAGGAAGTTCAGTAAAGTAGAGTAGTTTTATAACTAGAACTTTGCAACCCACTTGCAACTGATGTCATTGCATGAAAAAGTATGGCTTGGGTATTTGTTAGAAGGATTTTGGGGAAATGGATTAGTACACATGGCTCCTTTCTTTAGCATCTAATTCACTTTCCAAATTAGATGTTTATTCATTGGATCCAAAATGCTGGATGCATGCTCCAAGTGAAGTCATACCAATGAGAAACAACTTTCTTTTACCTTTCCATTTGAACACTTGCCCACAACTCATTTCATAAAATGGGTTGGTGAGGTGCCCAATAGAGTACTGGCATCCCATCCACAGAGCCCAGCTTCGATTCCCGCTACTGTCAGATTGTCATTGGTCTACTAGTTCACAGAATTCAAGTCCTGTACACTGTCCATTGGAAGGGACAATAGGTCCCTTAGGCACCTTTCGTTAAGAGCAGACTAATGCCGATGCCATGACCTCAGTTGCCTGTCAACACACCCAAATAAGTAACTAACGACACCATTTCATAAATCAGTCTCTTCTGTGCCATGCCACAAATATAACGATTATGATTCCCCAACAATACATTTGACATAACAGTACACAGACATTGAACTTCACGCCACCCTTATATCTACTCAACCAACAATACAATTTTCAGGTTGGTTTAACTTTTTATGCCAGAAGTGTATCACTGTGAATTGATTATATTTTATTCGAGTTCCCAGTATTAATTGATAGGAGCTGCATCAATTGCTTCCATGAGTTGAGAAAAACTGGGTCCACTGCCTTTCCATGATAAATAAAAAGTTTACTGGCACAATTTCCACACTTTAATCCCTTCCACATCTCTGACCATGGTTATGGCACATTATGCCATCGTCTGGGTGCACTACTCAAGACTTCTTGGCCTTTTATGCATATTCAAGTTTGGGGAGAGGGAAGAATTGTGAGGGGGTAGGGGAAAAAGGAGGGTGGAGGGAGAGGAGCAGCAGGTGACGGTTGACTCACATGTGCAAATGGAGGATAGGAGGGGGTGGGGAGGGTGTATTGGAAATTGGGAAGTGGTGTATGGAGGGAGGAGGAATGGGGTTAGGGAGAGGTATCTTGTAGGTGAAGGTCACAGGCCTTGGATTTTAAGGTTTAGGAGAGGTGAAAGGGTGACAAAAACATGATTACATAGGTGATTGGCTACAACAAAATTTGAAATTCTCAAAAAAGACCAAAAAAACCCTTTGGCCAGAAGTTTACACACACCACTTTTATCTAATCAAAGACAATTACAAGAAATGTGATAAAAGTGGATTGTATAAACTTCTGTGTGAAGATTGTGGTGTGCAATACTTCAGACAAACAGCCCATAGCATAAAAGCTAGAGTGAAAGAACACAGACATTGTTTCACTGATAATAATGATACTTCATGTTTTGCTAAGCACTTGTGTGAATCCAACCATTTTAGTAATTTTGACGCTGAAGTCCACATTGTTTGGCCAACGGGTATAAATTGTTCTTTTTTTTGAGAATTTCAATATCTATTGTAGCCAATCACAACTATGTAATCATGTTGTTATTACCCTTTCACCTCTCCTAAACCTTACAATCCAAGGCCTATGACCTTCACCTACAAGATACAAAATCAGTCATGGAATTCGGAATATCATTGCTCCTTTCCTTCATCTTTACATATGGACCTGCAATTGTGTAAGTATGATAGGAAATAATTCTAACAATAAAAAAGAATGTAGGGGTTTTACCATAATGAAACCTCAGCTGCTGGTGCATGAATACTGATGGCTATGACTCATTGCAGAAAGAAGCTCATCGCCAAATCCTGTCCACTCAGCTGTGCTTCAACACTTAGCTGAAGCAAAGGCTCAGGCAAAGCAGACAGCGAATGAGCTGTTCTTTATGTCAGTGGCCAGGGAGGCGGAGAAGTTGAGCCTCCATGGCCAACTAGAATTGCAGCTTGGGACATTGGCCATGTTGATTAAGGCTGTGGAGAAAGAGAATATTTAGTTCATTTATTTATTTTATTGAGTCTCTTATTTTGAAAAAGTAAACAGCAAGGCTGGTTTTTGTTTATTTATCAACAAGGAACCAAGTTGTTTTCATTTTAATTTATCAAGGAGCTTTTTAAGTCATTTTTGTTATTTATTTTTAAGAGTTAAAATAGTTTGATTTTTTGAAATCTTTCTTTGTGTGAAAATTAATATTTGAAGGTGCTGTGCTTTAATATGTCTTTAATTTTATAGTTTTAATTTTTTCCTTAGTATATTAATTTTTTATGCAAGAAAGGATTTATTTTTTTGGTGATTTGCAATTGACATAGAAATTCAAATATCTAAGATATTCCCACACATCACAAAGGGAATAATACGCACATGATATTGAAATATTATGCACTAAATACACCATGACAGTGGTATAATAAGTGCATAAAATGTACATAAGTTGTGAATATAAATGGGCTAATGTCCGAATAAAGACCTCTTTTATGTGCCTAATATGCAGAATATAGACGGTGACTGTAATAGTACGTTATGTGCATATATGGGTTGATTTATGGAAATGACTATTCATATTGTGTATTTCATTTCACATGATAACAATTTATAGCAAGGAGATGGTCAATAACCATCCAAAGAAGTTATGTGCATAATACTTGAATATTATGTGCATATTATTCTGTTCATTACATATCTAGTTAGACCATGGATCCATGTCAAACAATTTACGGAAACTAAGGACATACTTCTTTGCAGAATAGGCACTGAAAAAGTTGAACAAGCCGACCTGGCACGATCTCAGATCGGATAAGGCAGATCACATAATTTGATATGGCATAATTTGGCACACGTTAACTATACACAGACTTAGACCATGCAAAATTTGTGCACGTCTGCCGCTTCTTGATGTCACATAGTGAATTCACAATTTTAATAACACATTTATATGCGAGTTAAGAGGATTGCTAACAAAAACGTCTGTTTCTTAATAAAATTAATCACATTTATTGACACTATTACCATTTTCAATCATTGTATTCACTAGACATTGTAAAACATGATATTCCAATGCATAAGGCATAATCTCAAGAACAGCCAGTGCGACAATCACCAGTATCAAACTACATTGCATGTAAATAAAAAGTAGCAATCAAGTTTGATTTTTCCATAACATTTAATTTTAAATGGTTGATTGGGGTGTACAAAAACCAGCTGTCTTTTGAAAAAACAACGCTCTTCTAAAAATTGAAACTATATTTTTCCAACAGTTGGTTCTTTCAAATATCTTCGAAAGTCACTGACTGTCATAACACACACAAAACTTTTCACGTTTATCAAATAGTTGAATGATGATCTAAATTGTCATTGGATCATTCCTCTTGTCCCAATTTGTTAAAGACTGTATGTGCCTGAAACATGATAAATAGAGTCAATTGGCAGAAATTCAAAAAAGCACCATGGAAGGCAGATGAAAACAATGACGAATTCGTAAATAATCTTCAACGCAATCACTGGTCATAACTATCATTTAGGTACTCACCGTAACTTAACTGTCCATTAGAATTAAAATTAAGCTTTTACGATCACAAATTACAAGAAAACGAAATATTGGAGGAGCTAGTTCTTTCTCGCACTTCCGGTTTATCAACATGAATGCACTTTTGATTTTCGAGATGGTCGAAGTCGATCTTGTTTGCAAGACGCCGATTGTAGTCTATTTGAAAAATATGAACATATTATGTGCCTCTTATTCGCAGTCCGCGCATATTATTCAAATAATATGCATATAATCGACTGAATATTATTTACTATTTATACCAATCCATTTATGCATATTTTACACAGTATAAATTTTGTGTGCTGTGTGGATTGGGGTGCAGCAGGGGAGAAGAGGCCAAAACCAATGTAAAAAACTAGGAAAACAAAAACTTGAGGAGGTGAAAGAGTTCTGTTACCTGGGCAGCTGAGTTACCAATGATGGACAAAGCAAGAAAGAAATAGTCAGTGGAATAGCCCAGGCAAAGAGGGCATTCTATCAAAAGAAGAATCTACTTACTGCTGGAAATACATCCATGGATGTTAGGTAACACTTTATCAGCAGTTACCTCTGATGCATGTTTCTTTATAGCAATGAAACATGGCCTAAACAGCAGCATATAAGACGAGGCTGGAAGCAATTGATGTGTGGTGTTACAGAAGAATGATGAAGATAAAATGGATCGACTAAGGGACAAGTCCTGAAAAGAGTAAAGAAAAGCCTGATAAATTTTTTTTAGAGAATGTGAAACAACCCTATCAGCATATCATAAAACATGATGGGCTGATGAGTTTTTACAGGAAAAATGGCTAATGAGGGGATCCCATGAAATATATGGAGTAACTGGAAAAGGCTTATGTAAATATTAAGAGATTAGCCAATAGGAGAAGTTAGTGGAGAGCTGCATTAAACTAATCTTGGGATAACGGAATTGTGATGATAAGAAACAAATTTTAGAAATCGATTCTATTTTTACACTATCTTTAACTTATTTCAATGATATGTGAATTGTATAAAGCATTTAAAAAAGTTATTAAAAATCTTAAAAAGTCAAGGCTCTATCCTTTACATTAAAATATATCCTCAATTTGAGTTATCTCATGGACTAAAGCAAAGTTACAGGTAGATCAATTAACCGACAAGCATAGTTCCTAGGTCACTCTGAATCTTTGCGCTTGAGCATGCATATCCTCATCTTCATGTCGTTCATGTCTTTGCGTTTCGTGATTTTATTGTGTCCCGGTTTTCCATTTTTGGCGAATAAGTATCTTTCCTCTATCGTCGCATATATTATTCAAAAGCTAAGTTTTTCATGTTGTTTATTAGTTTCGAATTTTATTGTACATTGTTATCTTCTAATGTTATAAGTTACTCCGGTAAATATGCACGAGCGTGCCGCCTGAACTTCTCTATATAACTAGGGTTGCCGTACGTCGCGGATTTCGCGGACAATCCGCGATTTTTAATAAAAATTCCTTTGCCGACGGCGTGAATTCTTGGACTTATCGTTGATTTTAGTTCTTTGATTATAGCAGCCCTACATAAAACCCGATTGTTTCCAGAACATTTTCATAAAAGTTTTTATATTTTGGATTGATGAAAAAAACACCCGGTGGTATTCCCGTGCACATTTAACACTGCTGCTTAATAAGGTTATACGAGATCAGATGAGATGTATTGTGAGTAACCGGTGTTGCTGTAGGTTATAGCCGTAGGCCCTTATTTGATCCGCTAAGTTTCACCTGCAACTTTCATTTTATTCAAGTGCGTGTTTCATACTTCATTCTCGCATATCCTTACATGTGTAGTTAGGTACTGAATAATTGAAGCCTCCAAATTGAGTTTTTTTATCGGGAGAGTAAATAAATGACGATGTAATCAATTGTGACTCAGCTTCATGTTGTCTTGAATTAATATTTAAATTGCGATCGATATCATCATCATGGGTCAACAATTCCAGGATTGGTTTGACGCAGCCCTCCACTCGATTCTTCTATAG
The DNA here is from genome assembly GCA_933228895.1 of Platycnemis pennipes. Lineage (NCBI taxonomy): Eukaryota > Metazoa > Arthropoda > Insecta > Odonata > Platycnemididae > Platycnemis > Platycnemis pennipes. The sequence continues at coordinate 113,797,404 of OW121846.1, forward strand.
GCCAACCTCTTCGTATTAACGTAGTCCCTCTCATTCAAGTCCTTTACGTCCTGTTCTATGTAATTCATACGAGGCCTGCCTTTTCCATTCTTCCCGTTCACTTTTCCTTCGACGATTGTCTTCATCAGGCCATCGTGTCTTAAGATAGGTATGGCCGGTTAGGTTGTCCCGTCTTCTTTTTATAGTTTTCAGCTCGTCTCTTTTCCCACTCTTCTTAGGACTTCTTCATTTGTCACTCGGTCGATCCATTTTATCTTCATCATTCTTTGGAAGCACCATATTTCGAACGCTTCCACCTTTTCTACTCCGCTGCTGTCACCGTCCATGCCTCACTGCGTGAAGAAACATGCTCCAGATATACGTTCTGATGAATTGCTTCCTTACTTCCATGATTGTATTTCCAGCTGTAAGTAGAATCTTCTTTTGATAGAATGCCCTCGTTGCTTGGGCTATTCTACTGACCATTTCTTTCTTGGTTCGTTCATTGTTGGTTACTCTGCTTCCCAGGTAACAGAACTCTTTCACCTCTACCCGTTTCTAATTTCCTAGTATAACGTTGGTTTTGGTTTCTTCTCTCTTGCTGCACACCAATATCTTAGTTTTCTTCTTATTTCTTCAGCTGATGTTCGGCCATTGTCCTTTCCATGGTTGTTACTATCTTATTCAGATCCTTCTCTGTCTCTGCTGTGAGAGCATGTCATCAGCGAATCGTAGCATGCTGAAATCAAAGAGGAGTCTTCTGGAGTGAGCATCCGTGGATGTTCACTCCAGAAGACTCCTCTTTGATTTCATTGATGGCTCTCTCGATGTAAACATTATAAATTACGGGACACAGTGCACAGATTTGTCTCTCTTTTCCTTATTCTTGCAGCTGGGTCCAGATTTAATCACAGCTACTTGGTTTTTATACAAACTGGATAATTCTTCGGTCATTGTACGACACTCCAATTCCTTCCAGAATTTGTTGTCAAAATCCAACGAATCCACGTTGTCAAAAGCCTTCTCTTATTCCACAAATGCTATGAAGGTCGGTTTGTTGTTCTGCATTCTTTCTTCTATGAGTAGCCTAAGGGCCAATATTGCTTCTCTTGTATCCTTACTTTTCCTGAATTATTAGGTCGTAGGTAGGTAAGTTATTCAGGAACTCCTCTGCTTTTCATTCTATTCTTCTGTAGATTATCCTTGTCAATATCTTCGATGCATGTGTCGTGAGGCTTATAGTCCTAAAATATTCGCATTTCCCCGCTCTCTTCTTCTTGGGATTAGGAATGATGATATTTTTCTCAAAGTCCATTGGTATTTCTCCTGTTGAGTACATGTCGCAGATGGTTTTGTAAAGATGATGACGTCTCCTTTCCTGCATTTTTAATTAGTTCTGCAGGAACATCATCAATACCAGAAGCCTTATTCATCCGAAGGTCCCTTACTTCAGCGTCGAATTCCTATCTTAATATTGATGCCCCATATCATCCTTTTCCACTTCGTTTTCCTCTTCGATAGCTTTTGTGCTGAGATTGTTTCCGTTACATAACTCTTCCAGATATTCTTTCCATCTCTTCACTTTGTCTTCATTTTCAATCAAAAGTTCTCCATTCTTGTCTCTTATGGCATTGCATCTTGCGCACCGTTTTTTGAAGTGGTTCCCCACTATCCTATAGACAGCTTCCACCTTTCCAAGTGCAATGTTGTTTTGCACATCTTCGCATAGATTCTTCATCCACATTTCTCTGGCTTTCCTGGCTTTGCGACTTACTTCGTTCCAAAATCTTTGGTAGCAAAGCTGCCCTTCGTCAGTTATCGCATTCTTGTAATTCCTTCTTTCTTCAATCGGCACTAAGACTTCTTCCGTGATAGATGGCTTCTTCTTAATAACTTTTCTTCTTCCAAGAACTTCTTTTGCGGCTTCCTGTAGTCCACATTTAAAGTCTTTCCAACGCTCTTCTACTGATTTGTCAGTCAGGTCCTCTACTATGTTGTTTTCTGCTGCTTTCTGTAATGCCACCTGATGTTGAGTCTCCTTTAGTTTTTCTGCTTGCCAAATGTTTTTTACCGTTTTCTTCAATCTCTTGAATTTTAGATGGCATTTCGTCATCAATAAATTGTGGTCACTGTCTATGTCTGCACCCGAGAGGCTTTTGCAGTCCTTCACCTGATTCCTGATTTCCTGATCATCTGCTTCACTAAAATGTAGTCTATTTGAAATCTTCCTCTGTCTTCTGGCATCTTCCACGTGTATTTTCTTCGGTTGTGATTTTTAAACTATGTGTTAGTAACCACTAACTTATGTTGTGTGCTGAAATCCAGCAGTCTTTCTCTTCTTTCGTTTCGGTTTCCCAATCAATGTTTTCCAGTTATTCTTCCATCTTGACCTTCGCCGACGGCAGCGTTCCAATCTCCTAAAATAATAAGGTTTTCTTTTCCTCTTACCTGTTTTATTACTCCAGTGATATCTTCGTAGACGTCTTCCGCTTCTTCATCTTCGTAGTCCAACTTAGGCATGTAAACTTGCACCACAATGGTATCTGCAAGCTTTTTCAAACTGCAAACTTTCAATTTTGACCATTATAATCCTCTCGCTGTACTGCAGGAAGCTCTTCACACGCAGTTCTGCACTCTTCCTGAGAATTATGTCTACTCCAGCGTTAACATTCAGTGATCAGGTGTGAATAATTCTATAATTTCCACTCCAAAAGTCTCCTTCTTCGTGCCATCTCATTTCACTGATTCCTAATACTTCGAGGTCCATGCTCCGCATTTCCACCTTCAGGTTCTCCAGTCTTCCGCAGGTACGGAGTGATCGCACGTTCCACGTTCCTACCCTAAAATGACTGTCACACTTGACTGATGTACTCTCTCGGGTAGTCCTCGCCCGAAGATCCGAATGGAGGACTGTTTTACCTCCGGATTTACTCGAGAGGGTTCCATCACGTCTTGATAAGAAAAAAGAGTGGAGTAGCTGCGACTCCTCGGGATAATAATGTGGTGGTTTCCCCTTGCCTTCCACATCGCAGTACTACAGCCGTTAGAGTAAATGTTACCACGACAGTAGTGAAATAAGTGTCGCTGTACCGACCACTGTGGTCTCCACCTTCACTCATGTGGAGAAGAGCTGCTGCCCTCTCCTCCGGGTGATGGGAAGCGTAATTGTTGGCGGCCTCCGTCGCCAAGTCACGGCATCTTCACAGGTTCTGTATTACTTATTGGCCTACCTTACCCAGGGATAGACCAAATACCCCCTCGGAATGCCGTCACTTTTTGTCCACGACTGCTTATTCGACGAGTAAACTCGCTTATCTCGCAGCTAACCTCTATATCTAGAGGTCGATCCACCATCCGCAACCCGGTTGACGCCGTCGGCTCAGCCGCGAGGCGATCGATGTATTGACAAGAAAGTAGGTAAAACTAAGATGAAAATTCGGTCCGGGTGGAGATATTAGGTTGTTCCCTCAGCAGTCATACATACTATACTATTTAAGCCTCCACTTCATTTGTATACTTTATATTGATCCTACTCCGTTAAGAATCGCCAGAAAACTAAACCAGCTCTTTTCCTCAAATGTACACAGTATCCAAATTGCAATATTCATTAAGAAAGTTCTTAATTAAAGATTTCCAGTACAAATGCTACTCCATATTAGTTAGCGAAGGTATATATTAGCAACATTCTTCCGTAAATGAACGTTCCCCAAAGAGCCCGAGCGGGCTCAGAGTCGTCAGACTCCACCCATCACTTGAAAGTCAGTTTTGTCGCCTTAACTACTGTATTAGTGAGAACCCAAAAAACTGCTGTCATTTAGATGGAAATATCAACAAATAAAGGCTCAGCGTTGAAAGGTTAAGTGATGGTGAGCCTTAGTATAGTTATATTGGTTTACTTTAGATTGTAGGAACCATCCTTACTGATTGATTTTTAGTACTATTTTTATTTAAATCATTAGTAGATAGTAGGTTTTACATATTTCGGTTAATGTCTTTGCATTTGCATGGTTAATTAGATCGTTAGATTCATAATAGTTTCTTTGGGCATTTTGATCAGCAGGTCTTACCACTGAGCTAAATTGTGAATTAACTATAATCTCTCATGACATTCTTCCCGATTTATTTTACACTTCGATCAATTTGGTTCTAAGTTTACCTCTGTTCATAATTGCTTTAAATATTCCTTCAAGGGGATTGGGTTGGGGTGTGGTGGCTAGAGTACTGGCCTCCCATCCCGCGGGTCCGGGTTCGATTCCCGGCAGTGGCGGATTTTTCAGTGGAAAACCGGTCCCCACGTGAGTGCCTAGCGGAGGGCATTTCAAGTACAGTACTCCGTCCGTCGGATGGGACGTTAAGCCGTGGTCCCCTTGGCGCCTTTCGTTAGGAGTAGGCTAATGCCGACGCCGGGTTTCTCTCCACCCTTCCTCCATTACCTGGAATGTTCCTACCATTATCCAACTACCCACCTATCCTAAATGGCGCAAATGACCTCAGCTGTCGGTCGCCTCCCCTAAATAACCAACCAACCAATATTCCTTCAACCTCCTCACTTAATTTTTTTTCAATTAAACGTCATCTTTTTTCCGTTTTGGCATTACATCTTGCGCTCTGTTCCTTCAGGTGGTTTTTCACAATCATATATGCAGCTTGCATCTTTTCATGTGCATGTTTTACGTTTTCCCATTGATCCTTCATCCACATTTCTCTTTCTGATATCGCTCTATGACTTACTTATTCTTTTACAGTAGAAATGCTCTTTTTAGATAACAACTTCTTGAATTTCCTTTTTTCATCCATTAGCTATTTAATCCATTTGATTCTTACTTCCTTTTTTAATGCCTCTTATTCCAAGTGCTGAGGTCACGGCTCACATTAAACATTTTCCAATCTCTTATCCACCGAGTGAGTCCTTTATCCTCCATATTATTTCTAATATCTTCTTGATAGAAACAACGTCGGTGTTCACATTGTGGAATTTTTCCATACTTGATTTCTAAAATGAGAATAATTTCGTCATTAAGCATAAATAAATGTATGCTTTTGTGTTTTATATTTGAGTTCCGGTAACTAAATATTTCATTTGTTTATATTAATTGGTATTAGGGAACGCATTTTGAAAGTGATGCATTTTTAATGTGATTAATGAATTGGTGGAGACCGACAAAAATTCTTCATGGATCCTGCGTTCTTTCCATTATTACATTGAAGCAAACATACGGCACGCCGCGTGAACGGCAATTTATAAGCAAACATCGAACCCTTAAATAATCATATTTCTTATTTTATATGTAGGCCTCCAAATGGTTTCTGATGTTCTGACCAATCGCGAATTTTTGACTTTCTTCTCTCTGACGTTGGAGGAAAAAATGTGGATAATCAAAATTATAAAATTCGGCGACCAGAAAAATGTGATCATTTTTATGCTCTTTATTAGTCAGCTCAGCTGACATCATTTTTGCATCAGAAAACGATATCTATTAAATATACCTTTAAGATACGGTCGACGATATCAATACCATCGGAGAAAGGTATCATTTCTACGTCATTTTTATATCGGCATTATCAGCCGATGTTAAAACGTCATTGATGACGTCAAAATTACATTGGGCTGACGTATAACTGCCATACGATGCTGCTTGGGCTGGGAACTTGTTTATCTATAAAAATTACGTGCTGCTATCATTGGCAGTTCAAATCACGTGCTAAATTACATTGACAGTTTTACCTCCCGTATGCTGTAAAATTAAACTGATACAACTTGTCAGTTAGATGGCAATATAAGTTCAGTTATTTGATGTTACATGTCTCCCATTGGAAAAAAAATTCCTTGGCGCTGCGTTAACAATTGCAAATTTCGGCCAGAATTCAATTTTAAAACCTTTATCATGGGGCATGTAAAATGTGTGGGCTGAAGTCTCCTCGGTTGCTTGCATCTAACATATGTTTAGCGCACAATGAAGTCAAATCAGAATTTCTTACACAGTTCTCATGTTCATTTTCTCAAGTCACAAGCCTTCTCCCAGTTTGACCCACACACTCACTGCATTGCAATCACCACACTATTATATGGTGTTAAGAATTAAAAAGTAATTTACTTAGCATTATCGGGTAATCAAAATTTTTAAAATGCCTTTTGGTACATGCCTAAGAATATTTTTCTCTAGAGAGTTCTATCACGTCCCGTTAAAAATGAAATAAGCACTTTCAACTACAACTCCTCAGGATAATCATGAGGTGATTTCTCCTTGCTTTCCACATCGCAGTGCCTCAGCCTTTAAAGAAATTTTAACCACGACTGTATTGAAATGAGTGACTCTGTGCCGACCAATGTGGTCTCCACTTTCACTTATATGAAAAAGAGCTGCTGCTCTGGGCGATGGGGTGCATGATTTTTACCGGCCTCCTGTCTTCAAGTTACGTCATATTCATCATTTTCTGTATCATTTGAAGGCTTACCTTACCGATGGGCAGGTAAACACCACGTATTACTGCTCAAAATTGCTTTTTTGACGAGTAACTTGGAGTATTCTGAAACTGACCTCTATATCTAGAAGTTGACCCTCCATCTGGATAACAGGGGAATAACTCTATGCCTATAAGCTCAACCCCAAGTTTAATTCTAGTTAATTGAAAATTTGTGTAGTGCAAAGATGGCCACGTATTATTATGTGGCCATCTTCTGTCATGTAAGAGACAATCCCAGGTATCACCTGAAGATAAATAAAAATAAAACTTATGTAACGGGGTAAAGACATCAACTGTGCGCACTATACTACTCATTGATGATGTATCCTTCGGAATATTCAGCGTTTTCTCTCTTCTTGCCCACTGGGCTTGGAAGGGAACTATTTAGTTTCAATTTTGCTGCTTATATTGTGTATTAATTGTCCCCTACGTTAAGAGGCCTAGGCATCGTATCTTTTTCTTCGCTTTTTGTCCTACATTTTCACCTCTAATTGCTTTCATGAATGCTTCGTTAATGGACATAACATCAAGTTTTGGGAATGATTTGACATGTTTCTTTGAAAAGATTTTTTATTTCTTTTAATTTTAACCAGTTTGTCTACTTCAACTTGTCATGAGTATCAAGTCTTAAATGTTACTCTTGAAATTAGGCGTGAAACATTGTACGTCACGGGTTAACTCGAATTAACTGTTTATTGTTCATTAACTCGAAATAGAAGCAGGTTTGTGTTAGCAACGAGAATTCACAGCCGAGGTAGCCATCATTACCTTGTGTATGAAGAATGTTTTGCTGTATTTCAATGTTGATACTGCTACTTAAGAGATGTTTTTTAGAAATATTTGATAATTGTTGGTTAATTTTCATTTCCTTTATCTTTTCGTATCTTCCTGCCTCAGCTTTACACGAGTAACTAATGGAAGTGGCAGAAAATTGTATTCCATATATAGGCGTTCGTTATCAGGTAATTCCATTGCATTTTGTGACATTAATTCGCTCTAAATGAATGAGATGAAAAATCTTTTAATATTTATCAGATCTTCATGGAGATTTACTTTTTGAGTCCCGATGGTCTGGCGGATATAGGAGTGTCCATAATTGATCCTCACCTTTTGCACTCCTCCGAAAACTAGAGTGCTCCAGATGAAAGTACTATTGAAGTGTTTCCTGGCTTCCGAGCCTATATTTCTACCCGTAAGTAAAATCTCCTTTTGGTAGAATGCAGTATTCTCCTGAGCTATTCTACAGACAATTTCCTTCCTACTTTGTCCGTTGCTACTCATTCAACTTCCCAAATAACTATATTCACTTCCTCAAGATTTTGTTTTCCTAGTTTTGCGTTGGTCTTGGCCTCCTCTTTCCTACTACAACCCGTTACATAAGTTTTATTTTTATTTATCTTCAGGTGATATCTGGATATTGTCTTATCCACTCTTTTTGTCTCTTACATGACAGATATGTCGTCGACGAGTCGCAGCATGCTGATTTTCTCCCCTTAGATGTTCAATCCTGAAGCCCTCTTTGTGATTTCATCGATGAGGTTCTCGATATAGACATTTAAGAGTAAGGGAGACAGTGCACCACCTTGTCTCACCCATTTCTTTGTTCTTGCTTCTCAACTATAATTAAGATCCTGATTTGATAACAGCCACCTGTTTTTATTCATCATCATCATTGGTCAACAATCCTAGGATTGGTTTGACGCAGTTTTCCACTCGATTCTTCTATCGGCCAAAAATTCATGGTGACGTAATTCTTCTCTTTTACATTCTTCACAACCTGTTCCATGTATCTCATACGAGGCCTGCCTTTTCCAATCGTCCCGTTCACTTTTCCCTCGACGATAATCTTCATCAGGCCGTCGTGTCTCAAGATATGGCCGATTAAGTTTTCCCTTCAATTTTTTTAGAGTTGTCAGCAGACTTCTCTTTTCTCCTACTCTTCTTAACACTTCCTCGTTACTTACTCGGTCGATCCATTCAATCTTCAGCATTCTTCTGCAGCACCACATTTCAAATGCTTCTACCCTCTTCTTTTCCGCTGCTGTCATCGTCCATGATTCACTGCCGTAAAGAAAAATGCTCCAGATATATGTTCTGATGAATTGATTCCGTACTTCTATGCTTGTATTTCCTGCTGTAAGTAGATTCTTCTTTTGAAAGAATGCCCTCTTTGCCTGGGCTATTCTACTCACTATTTCTTTCTTGCTTCGTCCATCGTTGGTTACTCGGCTTCCTAGATAACAGAATTCTTTAACCTCTTCAAGTTTTTGTTTTCCTAGTTTGAAATTGTTTTTATTACAAACTGAATAATTTTCTGCTATTATACGACACTCATGTTTCCTTAACATGACTGAAAATTGAATTCTAATCCACGTTTTTAAAGTTCTCCACCAAATCCACAGACGCAGTAACGTTGGTGTATCTTTCTCAAATTTCTCCTCCATCAGTTGCCTAAGGATTAAAATTGCTTCTCCTGTACCCTTGTTCTGTATTCAATATGGTGAAGATCTAGGAACTTCTCTCCTTTTCGTTCTGTTCTTTCTATAGATGATCCTCCTTAGTATCCTCGAGGCACGTGTTGTCGGACTTCGTCACCTAAAATTTGAACTCTATCAGCCCTTTTTTGTGATAAAAAACAAAGATGATTTTCGGAATAAGAAGGAAAAAGGAATTTGTTCCTCATGGCATCATTATATTGGCTACTTTCACGTTTTCCAGTTCAAGGTATTTTTGTACATCTTTGGATTAGTCCTTAATATACATTTCTCTTACTTGTTCGCTTTACGACCTGTTTTATTTTTTATTCTCTTGAATCTGAGTTTTCCTTCGTCAAATTTTGCATTCTTGCATTTTGTTCGCCCTCCAATCCGGTGTAGGATATTTTATGTCATCCATTACGTGGTTTTAGCAACTTTTTCTGCTTCCTGTAGTACGTTTTTAGTGTTTCCTCTCATTTCTGCTGATTTCAAAGTCAGGCCCTTTCACTTATTTCCTGCTTTCTGAAAGGCAAGCTGATATTGCATCTTTTCCAATACGTCAACTTGCCGTCAAACTCTAATAAACCTCTTTGATGTTAAGCAAAAATGGAATTGGTTTTTGGACCAAGCCAAAAAGAAATTGAAAACAGACGCTCATCGGCCGAAAAAACGCTAAACATTGACGCTCGGAGGCACTAAGATTTCCCAATCTGATTAGCGTAATAACAAAAGAAATGAACTGTTGCATTTGTTTGAGTTTTTAAGATGAAGATGGAAATGGTAGTGCCTCTGGTGGTGGAATATCTTCTCCATATCGGCTACTGGATAATTTAGTGGGCAATGATCGAGTGGGTATGTGCCATCTGGTGGCTAAAAAAGTAACTGTCATTTTAATTAATTTTGTAAATTAATTAAGAAAATTAAAAGTAAATTATTGAAAAATCATGCTCAGTGATTTTACAGTAGACTTAGGAGCACCTTAGGATTTTGATAAAACAATTACTGTGCATGTTTGCTGAACTTTCCAGTATTTTTTCCGGCCGGGCGGCCGAAGATATCCAGGCCCGTAATAGAAAAATGTTCAATAATTGGTTTTCTGGACGTCCCACGTCGTCTTTAACGTACTGTAAAAATATCTGAGAAAATTTATCCGAGCACAAGTCAGGGAAATTTTTGTTAATTAAAAATGTTTCTGCTAAAAAAGAATCGTAAGATGAGGTATAGTTTTCTTTTAAGTAGCTGACTCTTATCACCCCGGATACTTGTGTTCTTGTGAAATTGGCGTTTAAAACATGGGTTTTTCTAGTAAATTTGGGAATTAGCCGTTTTTTGTGAACATTTCTTCGGAGAGCTCGCTGGGACTCTTGTCTCCAGCAAATCCAAGGCATATGCCTTCCTAATCGCCTCCTTCATTGGTAACGGTCTCTGGTATTAGAATTTATTTGAGGTGGGATTCTCTCCGATCGAAACACCTCACCTTGGGCCTTAGGTGGTTTGTTCCTCGTATCTCATGAGTCGTGGAACTTTGATTGAGAGGTTCCTGACATATGAACTGGCACTTGGTAAATGTTTCTGTCGGAAAGTATATCCTATTCAAAAACTCAATCTTCGTTAGGATCCTCCAGGAATAGTTTTTTGGTCCTAATAAGGTTCAGAAATTTTGTTTTTAATGAGTTGATTTCAATAAGTGAAGAGGAAATGGGGCTGTATAGAACACTTAATTTGAAGATTTGCCAGGGATGTATTGTCATTTAATTAATTTCTAATTCATTCTAGTTAAAGAGCAGTGAGGCCAAGAGTACCTTAAAATCTTATCACTCATAATCATGGAATTCACTATAGATGTTCTGCAATATGTCGTTGAGCGCAGTTCTTCTCTTTACCTAATTGCAGCCACGTAGCTAGCAATATGTGATTTACCGGAATATGCCACTTTGTAATGGACATTTTACGACATTTAGGCTAATACTTATCTGTCCGAGGAAAATCATTAGCGAATGAGCAAATTGCATTTACAAACCAAGGACTGATACACAAATTTCCAATGGTTTTTCAATATATATATATATATATATATATTTTTATATATTTTACAAGATATATATTTTTTCCAATTTTTTTTATTTTTGGAAGCTGGTAGGAGAAATGAGTAGTTAACTACGTTTAACCAATATCAGGATTGTTGACTGATGATAATAATGATGATGTTGAGATGGGATAAATATTATTGCCTTCTGCATTGTTTCCGAGACATTTAAATTTTATTCAAAGACAATTAATTAATACGGGAATGAATATATTCATAGATAGGATTCAGGATATATGTGATTGTCTAATAGAGACTGGTAGGTAATTTTTTAACTGTCATCAGCCTGAGTTTTTATCATCTAGCCATACTGAAATTTTAATCGTGGTTGAATTCTAAAGGGGGCTAGAGGCCAACATGTCATCAGATAGTAATCCAGTAATTTATATATTTATGGTGATAATTTTGTAATTATGATGATTGTGATGATGTAGTTGGTGGAATGTTGTCCTATACCGGAGGGTCCGGGGTTCAAATATCGGGCAGAAGCTTTCTGGGCACCTCCACCTCAAAAGCCTCCCGATTCTATTTTCTGCATTTTATAACTTTGTGGTAAATTGCAGGTGGCCCAGAGAAAGAACCTGCTCCCTCAAAGGGGGCTAAAGAATGTGTTAAATTCACACGCCAATGACTTAGCCTATGGTTTTGTAGGGGTACACAAATGGCATAGCATGTTCGTGAAGAAATTATTTATTTGGTAAAGTGATCGACCTGGGACCCTTCCGCAGGAAAATATATCAGCTGTGAATCCAGATGCAAACCCATGAGATGAAATGATGTATCGGATGTCGAGGAGGTTCTGGGTGGGCATGTTTCTTTTTGAGGCATTTAAGGACTTATTTTCTTGGTAACATGATCGTTGTGTGGTAATTACTAGTCGAATACCTCAAGTTATATCAGCTCCAGATATATCAACCCAGATATCACCAACGAGAAATATCCAGTTTCCCCTCTAGCTCCACACTATACCAGTTGATGTGCTGATGACGAGCACAGAAATGTCACACTGATATTTAATCGGACAGTCAGATTTCCCATCTTGTGTATCGTAAACCAAGGGCTAAGGGAGCACTCGGGCAAAAGTGGGGGTAGACCGGACGGTCCGGACATGGTTAATGAGCAATCGTGCATCACGAGTTTAAGAATGCAATACATTCTCCAGGGTTTATTGAAGTTTCACCCGAATGTTAATTCATCACCAACAGTTGTGAATTGAATGGGTAGATGAAGGATCAATATAAAATACGAATGAAAAAAATCCTACTATCGTTTCCTTGGCTTCAAAAATAGCTGTGGAAAATAGACAAAAATAGACATTTTTTCTCATCATCATCATCATGGGTCAACAATCCTAGGATTGGTTTGACGCAGCCCTCCACTCGATTCTTCTATCGGCCCTTCATGTTAACGTAATTCCTCTCTTTTATATCCTTCATAACTTGTATATCTCATACGAGGCCTGCCTTTTCCAATCTTCTCATTCACTTTTCCCTCAACGATTGTCTTCATCAGGCCATCGTGTCGCAAGAGATGGCCGAATGAGTTTTCCCATGATTAATATAGGGTTTTCATTAGACTTCTCGTTTCTCCCACTCTTCCTAAGACTTCTTCGTTTGTCACTCGTCCGATCCATTATATCTTCATCATTCTTCGGGAACACCACATTTTGAATGCTTCCACCCTTGAATTCTCTGCTACTGTCATAGAGAAACATGCTCTAGTTAGAAGTTCTGGTGAATTGTCTCTTCTCCTGTATTTGCAGCTGTAATCAGGATCTTCTTTTGGTAAAATTCTCTTTTCACCTGGGTATTTCTAGGGGAGACTGGGTCATGTTTACGTGGATTTAAGTTTTTTATTTTTGTATTTTTTTTTCTCAAATATTTTTTAAAAACAAAAAGTACGTCACTCTACAGAGTTTCTTCCATATCTTTTGGTGCAATCAAATTTATTCAGTATTATCAGTAGCTCTTAAAAATATTATTTGTTAACCCAAGTAGAGTGTGTATACATATTTTGCTTGGGCTAACTAATAATATTATTAACTAATAATTCTTCATCCTCTTCATCAGAGTCCATCTCATGATTTTTCTTGTTTTTCTCTGAGGTATTAATTTTTTTCTTAAACAATTCTGAGGTTTTTTTATTACTTGAGGTAAGCTTCTTGGTGGCTTTCATTCTGTTATGAAACTTCTCTTTCTTAATTCGGATCACGGATCAAGTGGTTTTTGCCTGCCGTATTGCTAAGGGTTAGGAGAGAAACAAAGAGAGCAAGAGAAAAGTGGTGGAGCCGGCAATGCGAGGAGCTGGAGAGACTCCAGAAAGAAGGAGAAATAGGCAGTCTGTACTCAAAGGTTAGAATGCTATCGGGAATCAAGAAATGGAAAACGCTCCCATGCATCAAAGACAGAGGGGGAAATTTAGCAATGGAGTCAGAGGAGATCCAGCGTCGTTGGAAGGAATATGTTGAAGAACTGTATGATAGCGAAAATAGGCCTAGAAATTTGGACATAGAGGAGGAAAAGGAGGTAGATCAGGATGACGTGGGCCCCGGAATATTGGATAGTGAGATAGAGAAGGCACTGCGAGAAATGAAGGCAGGTAAAGCGGTGGGGGTAGATAACATCCCAGCTGAGCTTCTGAAAAACCTAGGAAAAGGGGGAAGGGACAGATTTAATGAACTTGTTCGTAGAATATACGAGGAGGGGGCTTGGCCGGAGGATTTTGTAAAAACCGTGCTGATACCTATACCGAAAAAGAGGGTGACAAAGGAATGTGAAGACTATAGAACGATAAGTTTGATTTCTCATGCGGCAAAGGTAGTGCTCAGAATCATCAATAGGAGAATGGAAAAGAGAGCAAACGAATTCCTAGGCGAGGATCAGTTTGGATTTCGGAAGGGGAGGGCTACTCGGGATGCGATTGCAGTGATGAGAATACTAGTGGAAAGAAATCTAGAATACAATCAGGACGTATTCGCGTGCTTTGTTGATTTCGAAAAGGCGTTCGACAGAGTGAGGTGGGACAAGTTAATGGAAATATTGCGGAAGATAGGAGTAGACTGGAGAGACAGGAGACTGATCCGGAATTTATACATGGCGCAGAAGGCGCAAGTGAGAGTAGCCGATGGAGAATCGGATTGGGCAACAATAGGGAGGGGAGTTAGGCAGGGCTGTCCTATATCGCCGGTACTTTTTAACATATACTCGGAGGAAATGGTGAGAGAGGCTTGGGATGAGCTGGAGGCTGGAGTGAAGGTCGGGGGGAAATTGATAAAATCAGTGAGGTTTGCGGATGACCAAGCGCTAGTCAGTCAGTCTGCCCGTGGCTTGCAAAAAATGCTGGATGCGTTGCAGGGACAGTGCGAAAGATACGGCATGAAGATAAACCAGAAGAAAACGAAAGTAATGCGGTTTTCAAGAACAAAAAGGGCCAGTATAACGATAAAAGTAGGAGGTCAGAAGCTAGAGCAGGTAGAGCAATTTAGCTTTCTAGGTAGTGTGTTAGAAGAAAAAGGGTATAGCAGCATTGAAGTGAGAAGGAGAATTGCATTGGGAAAAGAAGCTTTTACTCGTAGGCGTGAACTAATGACAGGGGCGTTGAGTAGGGAAGTGAAGAAAACACTAGTGAAAAGTTTAATATGGAGCGTTGCACTATTTGGGGCGGAAACGTGGGCTTTGCGAAAAGAAGTTGAAAATAGACTTAGGGCTTTTGAAATGTGGGTGTGGAGAAGGATGGAGAAAATAAAGTGGGTCGAAAGGAAAACGAACGACGAAGTGCTGGAATTGGTAGGAGAGGAAAGAAATTTGATAGATGAAATTAGGAGAAGGCAGAAGTTGTGGATGGAAAAGGTAATAAAAGGAGATGGTGTATTGAAGGAGGTGATTGAGGGAAGAGCGTTGGGTAAGCGGGGAAGAGGGAGAAGAAGAACGGGTAGCTTGGATGGAATGATGGGTGGCAGGAGGTATGAGGGGCTGAAGAGGGACATCGTGTGAAATTTAGGGGGAGGGAAGAATTAAATGTCCATTCAAACCTACCTTCACCGGTAGAATACTTATAATAATAATTACTAAGGGTATTAAGATGAATAATGGAATGGATAATAAAAACACACACACGGAAATAAATACGAAAATCACAAAAAGTAATTATAATGTGAGAAATTAATTGCACTGAAAAATACGTCAAATCAACAGTGAAAAGCGTGCAATCAAGCAAACGAACTTCACGTTTGTAGTTTACATAGGTTAAATTCGCACTAACCTATATGAATAAAATTAACTCCTAACGGAATGCATTGCATTATTACTTTCTTTATATATGTCCTTAAGTAGAAAGTTTATAATGCCGCTTCCGATGAATTTCGGGCGTTCATTCGAATATTAACTCCGTAAGAAGCCGTGGGAATCGATGTGTATTGTGCCGAGGGGGCGGGAACTAGTCCCTCCATAGCTCCCACACTCTGGCTTTATTTTCATCCGTAGGCCGCAGAAATGGACAGTAAACTGGTTTCAGGCGAATATTCTTTTGGGGAACGAAATTTTGAATTGTTTTACGTAATATATGCAAGAAGTAATTTCTTTTTTATTAGTGGAATCTATTTCTTTCATGAAGTAAGTGTTAATGTAATGTGTGCGATTGCATTTTAATGTTAAGGTACATTTATTTAATTACGGGATCATGATCAGGGCTCAAGACCGAAAAGCAACAAAAAATACCTTCATTTGCCGAGGCATCATTGTATTTACTCTGTCCCAACAATTGGTGATGGTTCAGCTTCACCGAAAACAGACAATTTCATTGCCAAAATAATTTAATCTCTCTAAAATTAGACAATAATAGCGTCATTTTAACTACCATGATGGTACACTACCCAATTTTACGGTATTTACTGGGTGACCAGAGTTGTAGATAGTTAATTTGAATGACAATGACCCAGAGTATACTGTGAATCCTCTTTTTACAATTTACGATTGTCATCGCCAGTGGTTTTCCTATTCAGTGGGTTAGAAATTTTTGTGAAAATGCTCTTATATACACGAGTATTTGTAGTGGTGGTAGACTTAGGCTTGGAGAAGCTCCAACTGCTAAGGCTATTTCGCACCGTTTAATATAACTTGGTCATAAGTTTATCCTAAGCAAATACTTACCCGATTAAGGACTCCGACTTTGGGGTCGTCTGGCCGGCGTGCAACCGACATGATGACCACAGCCACTTTCTACACCCAAAATAAATATCCATCACGTATTTTAATAAGTCTCTAGGCAGAGGAGCTAGTTGACAACGTGAATATTACCCACTAACTAAGTGGATCCAAGGTGCCCCAACACTTTGAATATATGCAAGTACTTCGTGGTCTTGAGACCACGTCTCAAGACAAATTCACGTCCTTCAAAGACATTTAATTGCCTACAAAAATTAACCATAGCCTTACATGTTTGCTCACTGAGGGAATTTTCGGGCAAGCAACAGTAAACGAGTATTGTGCTCAGTTCCGATCAACCGTACCCCTGCTCCAGCATTGAAATTTTTCAGTAAATTACTCTCGGAAGGGGTCCTGGAAATTGTAATAACATTAGTTCGATTCTTTCTCCTGCCGGTATTGGAAGTGTTCGCGTTCTTGAAAAAGTTAGGAAAATAGAAAACATCAACGGCATTTTACAAACTGTATAGTTTTACACGTTTTAATGTCATCCACTTAATACACATTGTAATAAAAAAATATCGTAACATTTTTGGATTCAACACTCTGTCTTCGTTTGCACACAGATAACCAATTGCATGGTGCTCATCAACCAGTAAGGCAACGGTAATTTTTCGGTGGTACACTTCGATATATATTAAAGATTTCGTGGACATTTCTCATTTCGATTCCAGGGATGGAGATCGTGGCCGAGAACTACCCGAAGGAAATGGAAAAATCGAACCACCGAAGTTTACTACCTACTTCGCACTTTTATCATGAAACCAAGGATAAAACTTATGACCTACAAATCTTCAATTTTGTGTGGAATGAATCAAAATCAGGGAAATTTTCACCAAAAATTTTAATGGATGAGCCAAAGTTAAAAAAAACATTAAAAAATGTATGTTGCGACCATTGGAAAATTAGAATTTTGCTTCCAAGAATTAATGACTTAGTGGCTTCTGAATATATTTGCGAAGGGGCGCGTTATTGGAAGAATTTGGTGTTCTGTTGCGGCGGACAAGGGGACACTTAGACACATGAAGGTGGATGAGAGATAATGCTGTCCAAAATCTATTCCTTCGCGAGATAGTGCGACAGCGAGATCGAGTCCATCACGAGCTTCGATGAGAGTCCTCAGGGGGTCAGAGAGACAGGAACTTGACGAGGGCTTCGTGGATGAGCCTCGGGCTGATGGTGCCGTCGGCCGTGTAGCGCACTCCTCTCAACACGCCCTCGCGGCTCAGCACGCCGTACTCGCCCACGATGAACCCGTCCGACGTCCTCTCCTCCACGCGGTACTTGCGGAAGTTGCGGCCCTCCACTACGTAGCCGAATTTGGGCCGCGAGACCTGCGGCCCGTGCGCCCGCCCCCGGGTAGCCACGCTCACCTCCTCCGGCACCTCGTAATTCGCCTCCGCGGGCTCCTCCTCGCCAAACACCACGTTGTCGTGCACCGGATGCCGCAGCAGGTATCGCCGACGGAGGCTCTTCTGATCGCGGCGACGCGTGCCAGGCTCGCCACTCCGCCCGGGGCGCGGCACCTCCTCGGGGCGCGGCATCTCCTCGGGGCGCGGCATCTCCTCGGGGCGTGGCGCCTCCTCGGGGCGCGGCACCTCCTCGGGGCGCGGCATCTCCTCAGGGCGCGGCGCCTCCTCGGGGCGCGGCAGCTCTTCGGAGCCCGACACCTCCTCGGGGCGCGGCACCTCCTCGGGGCTCAGTATCTCCTCGGGGCGCGGCAGCTCTTCGGAGCCCGGCACCTCCTCGGGGCGCGGCACCTCCTCGGGGCGCGGCACCTCCTCGGGGCGCGGCAGCTCTTCGGAGCCCGGAACCTCCTCGGGGCGCGGCACCTCCTCGGGGCCCGGCACTTCGGCGTAACCCTCAGGCGTCGAGAGCCCTTCCTCCTCCGGCAATCCGTCTGTGGGCACCTGTGGGGTATCGGGCTCCGGGGTTGTGGGTGGCACTGGGTGCAGCAGGGAGGCGGGTGCAGGGTGTGGCGGAGGGAGCACGGTCCTCGCAACCAGCAGCGAGAGGAAGTCGTGGGCGGTGAGCAGCGCGGCGCCTTCCGGATGACGGCTCGGTCTCCCGGCGACGGAGGGCAGCCTCAGGGTGCACACGATGACTACTGCCTGCCGGAGGTGGGGAGAGAGCGTAATCAAGGTCTGGTTGTGACTGTTTTTTTGGGGGGGGCTTAGCCATCGATGGCTAAGATGCTGAGGATAGGTTGGAATTTTAGTCATAGATAAGATATCTGAAAGCTGAGGGAAGAGAACTGAAAACCGTGGCATTAGATATTTATTGAATATTGGCGTGAGGTCCATGCAGTTAGGTGAAAACTGGTAAAAAAAAATTATCCTAAACCTCCTCGTACCCTTCCTATATACGAATAACCTTATCCTAGGTGAACGGCAACCGCCAAGTGGGCTCCTGCTACAATGGGGTAGTTAACCATATTTTTAATTGCCGAATCTGATAGAGTTTGTAAAATTGTGCAGTAAAAAGACCCGTATTTTCCGTTCTTCGATCCGTCACTTAGTTCTCGAGTTATAAGCGGCGAAAAACTCATGTCTTTAACCCTTTTGGAAAAGTGGACGTGCAAAGCACTTGTTCTTCATCCACTTCGTCCAATCGCAACAGAGACTGCGAAGCTTCTACTCGTAATCATTGTGGGGGACACACAGCAGACCCAGCCAATGGAAGTGGTTGTTAGACTCCATTCGGGTTATTTCGAAAGGCATCCCATATTTGCCTACATCGTAATTTTTTAGCAAGTAAAGAAACTTCAGCACGCTTTTAGTCACGCCAAAATGTATACGAACAAATTTGGAGTTCAGTTGTTTTGAATTATTTACAGGATACGACAGGATCTTTGCGAGCAGACTTTCTTTCCCCACTCCTTTTTCCTCAAAACTGTGGAGGGGAAGTAGATGACGTACATATCCTTAACACAGCTCTTTCGGTAGGCGTCACCTTTTGTCTATTTTAAATTTTGACTGATGAGTGAATGGCTCTGGCTAGAAGATAGATTTTTTTCACTAAAATTCCTTTTTCTGTTTCCATCTAACGATTTCGTGTACAAAAGAGCAATTTTGGTTCCGAGTAAACGCCCCCATTGTCCAACGAGCTATCAGATTACAAGATTAGTGGAATACATCCAATCGCACTTAACTAACTCAAGCACATCGTTTGTGTGTTCCTGGACCAGTTTCAGGCTTTTAACAGGGTGTGGCACGAGGAACTACTATACAAAATGGCATCCTCACCTATCCCTGCTTACGTACGCAATATCATACAACCCATTCGACAAGACTGACCCTACTTTACCTCCGTCTCCTCCCAATCCCCTTAACAATCCACTTAACAAAGTGCATTGGACATAAAATCTATTGAAATAATTTTGAAATATACATTTCGTTCAACTCTACATAAATATTTCAGGAAAAATGAATCCAAATATGGAAAAATTATTTTAAGGCATAAGCGGGATTGTAGCTCTGCGTTGCATGTAGGATTCCTAACTCAACTTCTGGCCATTTCCAACCAGTCCAAAGGGTTAGACTCCATGCTTGAACAGAATGCCACCGCAGATGATTCTGATGCTCCCAATAATGGCTTCATTGTCGTAACTGGGCACATGTCCCTTTTACCATTATATGAAAAAGATGCCTTCTCTACGCGAAGAAAGATATTTCTCATAGGTTGATTTTTTTATTTCTACCCATAGCAAAACTTTCATTCCGAGTCGTATCTATCAACCTCACCATTTTATTCAACTCCTCGCTGCTAGTACAGAATTACTAATATACGGCCACAAAATTGTAATCTTCATTTATATATTCAATCTCTTCTGAAGCAATGAAATACAAATTAAAAAAAAAACAACCTTCATCACCAAGGCATTGAAATTTCAATAAAATTCAATGCCTTAATTGTTATGGCTATTTTCGCGGCCATATACTTAAGTTCTTTTAAACTGTTCGCAATGAAACATAATGAAAATAAGGATGTTATGATCGTTTTACGGTGTATAGACGAAACCAAAATATCATAAAGTAGAATGTTGTATTTTCACGCTGTTGATACATATAATAAACTGCATAGTCACGCAGTTTACAGCTATGTTGCTATTGTGCATTGTTTGCGGGAATAAAACAACGGCGCTTGAGAAATATTGCTTTGTAGAATGGGTTAACAATCGCATTCATTGTCTAATCCAACTAGTTGGATGGTTGGTTATTCAGGGGAGGCGACCGACAGCTGAGGTCATTTGCGCCATTTAGGATAGGTGGGTAATTGGGTAATGGTAGGATTTTTCAGGGGACGGAGGAAGGGTGGAGAGAAACCCAGCGTCGGCATTAGCCTACTCTAAACGAAAGGCGCCAAGGGGACAACGGCCTAACGTCCCATCCGACGGACGGAGTACTGAACTTGAAATGCCCTCCACTAGGCACTAAAGTGGTGACCGGTTTTCCATTTAAAAATCCGCCCCTGCCATGGAATCGAACCCGGGCCCTCGGGATGGGAGGCCAATACTCTAGCCACCACACCAACCCGATCCCCAACTAGTTGGAGCTAAGCTCTTCGCGAGAGCTGCCTGGACTATAAAAGTGGTGCGCCGACCAAATAGTGAGAATCAAATTAAATTTGTTCGTCCATACAACTGTCTTGGCTATCATATCGATTACAACTGATATTCGGGCCAACTGTTTCATATCCAACTAAAATTAGATGCCTCACCGTTTGAAGCGACCGACTACCGAAGTTTTAATGGAAACTTCACTCTTTTTTGAGTGTTGAAATGACGCAGAAATCACTTGCCAAGACGAGGATAGGAATAACTATTGTGGTTCAGCCAGATCCACGAAGTTGTAAAATGTTCGATTGCGATTCGTAAAAAGGAAAGAATGTGGCGAAAATGTTACGTAGCCTAAAATACTCAATTAGAAATTCATGTAAAAATCTTGTGATAATGTTCAAAGTAAGTGTAATATGTCATACTTGAGCAATCGATTGAGGTTATCCGCAACAAAGGAGTTCTATGCAGTGACGAAGGACGGCACTATATGGAGAGACCTACATCTTCACGGCGTGTTAGGAGAGTAACTTGCTGGCCTGTGTATCATTTTACCCAGCCCTGTATCACGCCCTTCAAAACAGCTTCGCCCCTCACTACCAACTCCATCCACTCTCTCTGCTTAATCCCTCAATCAACCCCTTTACCCCCTCACCATCCACAGCACTTCCTCCTTCATCTTTCCTCCTCCTCACCTTCCTTCATCATTCTTCATGCCATTAGCTTCAGCATTCATCATTTCATCAGCTTCAACTATATTTTCATGCTCTTTCCGTGAGAACGCATGCTCAACGCGCATATGCAACGTTTTGCAAGTATTTTCTTTGCATCTATAATGAACAACGCAGTCATTAGTTCTCACCTCCGATTAAACACCTCTTGCGCCAGTATATTTTAATAGAAAGACGTCTGTGAAAAGGCGTCTGACCCTATGCGGTTGACTATCAAGAGGTGGTGCCATATTAACAACGTAATTAAGGCAGACAATGGGAAACCACATGAATGTATTTCTCACGAGACTTAAATGATTGACGTAGTTAATATAGAAATGAAGCATGAAAACTGCAAGGTGCAGTCCAAGATGAGTAGGGCTGATGTCGTGCCCAGAAGCGGGGTAGAGAGACGCTTGGAATTCATCATCAGACGAATTCCTTGGGTGGAGAGCAACAGCAACGGGGAAGAAGGAAGTGAAATGATAAGACCCCAGGAGTAATTAGAATAGGGACATGGAACGTCAGAACAATTTAGCTCACAAAGGAAAAAACTTGTGGAACAAAGTTTTCTCCTTACGCCCTTGATATCTCAGTTTCGGAGGATTTTAATGTTCAATACGGACCAAATTCTCCAGTTAAGGAAATTGATCGATAAGGCCCCCATTAAAAGCTACTATCATGGAAGGTAGCTACGTTTTAATACTTGTGAGCCGCGAAATAAGCTGGGTTAGTAAGTTCTGATCGCGGCAGGGGTGGACGGTATTAACGTCCACGAAATTAATGTCGCGTGTTGTAGCGAGGCGAGACGAGTCACTACAACAGCCTTGGAGTCAGTTTCAGTCTCGACTCGTTTCTCGTCTCGTGAATTCCAGTCTCGTTTCGGCGTCAAATCTCATCTCGTTTTCAATAAGGCAATCATTTTTTTTAGAAATCCCCATAAGGTGTCCTGTCCAAAAGGATTTTTCAAACGAAAAATAATTGGTAACGAGAACCTATTGAGGCCAAGACCTGTATACCCCATTAGTTTCTCATTAGCTTAAATTGAAGGAATTGAAAATAAATGGAAAAAATAGAAGGAAGGCGTCCATTGATGATATACTACATGAAAGTGAAAAAGAACAATATGACACTAATTGCTACCAAAGCGTCAATTTATTCCTAAAATAATATGAATATACGCATGTATAATTTAACTTATAATTCAATAAATAAAAATAGTCCGTATATTTAATCAATTTTTGATCTAAAATTACACAATAATTGTTGATTAATTTTGAGCATATCTGCATATAACCCAAGAGTTCTGACTAAGCTCACCTCAGAAGCATATTTCAAGTGGAATCTTTTAAGTCATATAATGCTACCTGTGAAAACAGTCTTTCTGCTGGAACCAACTATGAAAAACTCTCTCGAAATCTTTTTAAATACTCGAGATACACTCAAAATGGTCTGATTTAGTGGTATGAAATAATAGGTTTATGATTCTTTTCTTTTGGAACTCTGATGTAATTAATGTTAAAAATATATTTTCAGAGCTTCTTTTCCACCTTATATACGCCGCTCAATTGTTACGGTAACCACTTTGAATGTTCATAATTAGTTCCCGGCGAGGGCAGAAAAAGAAAATGATTTCACGCATCACCCCCTTATAATTGCAGTATTTCACAGCCCTGCACATTGTCTCTACCGGTAATATCTTTACTATATAGCAAGACACTTTGCATGCTTCTGTTTCCAATGCCTTCCGGCTGCCCTGATCGTCTGAACCTCATAGTCTCATCGAAGAAAGTTCCATTTGTAATATATAATGAGTCATTTTCATACTTCCAAGGTTTTAATTCCAGTTTGAAATAGAATATTCTTTTTGATAGTTCGCCTTCATTGACTTTTACCATTGCTTTCTTGATGTAGGTACTAACATTAACGGAAGGCATTGCATAACGTTGTCGCTTTAAATTTTTTATGCTCCTTCAGTGTTTGATTTTGTCGCGAGCAACTGGTATATGTGCAATTGAACGACTTCAATAATTGAGATACTCCTCTGCATTTGGAAATATTTTTTTTCCAGCCATCGTTATGAAAATTATGCAAATATATTTTGAAATGCATGACGTAAGGGGAAGTGCAGAAGTAAGCAGAAGGCTGCTGGAATCATTTTCACTTAGCACTGTAGTGGAATCTATTATCGATTGAGCTCTTCATATTAATATATATCGTATGTTTCACATCCTTCATCACTATTTACCTTTCCATACATTTCATCCATGAACTTGTATTGTAGTTTGTCTCATTCATAGTATAGTTGAGCACCTTTAATCCGGGAATCCCTAATCCGGGAACACCCATAATCCGGCAATTTTGCCATGACCAACTACCTGGTACTTCGTGAAAAATACCGAAACATTTTTTACCGAAACATTGCTTCATAACCTGCCGAGATATCCCATTCTTAGCGTTAATTTTCTCATTACGAGAATCAGAATAATTTAAACATATTAACTTCTGGTACTTCGTGTACGCTGGAATTATTCTGAACTTGAAATAAACATAAAAATTAGAGGACATCGCCGAGACTAACTACGACTAGTTTACAGGTCGGCTACTTTCAATGGCGCGCGTATTTTTGATTGATCACTGGACGTATTTTGATAAAATTATTTGTTATCTGCTTTGGTTTCTTCCAAATTATGGCACATCTATACAGTTATGGTATAGCAGAGGAAAGCATCAGTAAAGCGTTTGTCTGAAACATGCTGCGTGGGATCTTCAACAATATAGCATTAAGAACCTGAAAGAGAGTATCCTCAAAATTTTACTGTTTAAATGACACGAGAAAATGGATGACAGAGAGAGAAACTATGTGAGAAGATTTAAGTGCTGATTTAGATCACCTGGTTTCGATTGCGTCGATGTGAAGACCTTAGTATTTCTGTCCAAATGCTACTGAGAAGGGTAAAATATTTCAGAAACAGACGTGATCAATCTAGAAGACGTGATGTGGGAAACTTCGCGTGCATGGAATAATATTTCACAGTCAGTTCTAAAACGCGTGGTTTAAATTGTGGCCTGCTTTAAGGTTTGATGTAGACAAAATAAGTGGGGATTTAAAAAAATTCCTGTTTATGAGGATAAAAATGTGATTATGGAGTTTGCAAACACCATCCGTAACAGAATTAAGGGAAATGGAAATGGTGAATTTAGAGGAAAGTGTTATAGTCAGCGGCCACGATACTCTCACCACACGACATTTCGCAGATGATGAAATCATTGAAATGGTAATTAATAACAATGAATCCAAGTGGGACTGAAGATGATGAGCATGAAATTGTTGAAGGAAGACTACCATTGATGGTTGTCTTTGAACAATCATCCAGTCCGATTGCCCGCGACGTAGTAATAGGCGGCCGTATACACGACACCCACGCGTTGACATCGTGCTGAATCAGCTGATAACAAACCAAGCACGGAAGAAAGTATGTTGCGCGAAGCAATGCAAAAGAATGGTCAAATTAAACCCTTTCCAATGATAATGTTATACTTTTAAGTGTGCAGCAAAATGATGCACACGATGCTTAGATTCCGTTATTTTCACTATCTGCGCAACTTCGATACTTTTAAGTAATAACTTTGCGAGTTAGAAACCATTTCTTTCTGATTATTTTCATTAACTTTTTTTTAAATAATGTTCAGTAAATGGCAAAGGAATATATTTTGTCATAAATAATTGACCCCTTTCAATGATCCGGACGTCAAAAATAGACCAGTTGCCATGGATGGCCCATAGTCCGGCAAAATCCCTAATCCGTCATCACTTCGGTGCCGGATTAAAGGTGCTCAACTGTATTTCCCTCGATGTCCATCTCCAAAATGCTGCGCACACGATGAGGTTGCCTCGTGCTCGCGTAAACGGTCGGCACGTTTCCAGGAGGACGCACTTCCTCTGGAAACCCCGGATGCCACCGAGTCGAAATTGCGGGGTGCCGGAGGGGGGAAACCCGGCGCCTGGTATGCGCAGTGCTCCTCAGATAGGGTGGTGGGGTGGGGCGGGGGGTGGGGGTGGGCGGCCTCGGTCGGCACGCCCAGGGCCCAAGGACGCTGCCGCCCACAGACACCTTGAGCAACGGGAAGTGCGCACGGGCCTTCCACTCCTGCCAACCTTACACTGCATTCTCTTCCCAACCTGCGTGGAAATTGTAACACCTGCCTGGAACTCAAATTTAAAAATCAACTCACCGTGGCGATCCAAATCCCTACTCATTTAATGAAATGGAAGAATGACCTACTTAAAAAAAATGGAACACTTGACCTTGTTATCCTTCTCCAGTATATATATACTGTCCAGATGTTGCTAATTACTTTTCATACGTTTATCCATTTATTGGTGTAATTATGCCTTGGCGTGGGTGTAATTATGCCTTCTGTAAAATTTTGCTGCGAACACAAATGTCAGTAAGTAAGAGTGGAGGTAAAGAAAATGCATTTCTCGTGTATGGCACCTCAACGTACTCTGCTTAAATTTGCTGTATATGCTTGGTTAAATCGTGGGGATAAAGAGACGATTAGTTCTTAGCGGAAAATAAACTTGGATACCAAACAGAGAGATCAGCCCGTGATGCTGATAGTAAGGACGATAGTGAAAGGAAAATTGGGCATATGTAATTGGAATGTTTTGCTTGTTTCGCAGGCTTTAAAAGCGTATGTGACAGAGTACATCTACACCTACATAATACCCTGCAAGCCACCACAAAGGTGTGTGGCATGGGGTGAAGTCACACCAGTGAGTGTGAGTGAGTAGTTTGGGAAAAGGCCGTGAGTTTATCGAGGAAACTAGGAGTAGACTGGGTGGATAAGACGCCTTTTTGTGCGCCTATGCATTTAGCAGTGCACTCGGATTAGAAGAGTTGATGAGGAATCTAGAAGGGCATTATAAGGCCTGGAGTAGTCCTATTGTCTTAAATACATTAGCGAATGAATTGGTTTAAGAGGCTCCGGCGGAATTAGAAGTAGGCATGAGTAGGAGACCTAATGAAATTGGTTAGGTTTGCCGATGGCCATGCGTTAGCGAGGACGACGACCAAAGGTTTATAATCGTTCCTTATGGAGGCTTCCGCAGAGTGTCTGGTTTGAGGATCCAATCGTTTCGGGATTTCTTCCGCGTGTGTTCATTCTGGGGGGAAGAAATTCTGAATGCGGGAAGAAATTCCGAATCGAATGGTTCCTCGTTTAATATCGTTGACAGCTGATCAAAAAATCCACTACGCTAGATTTGGTATGAAAATAGATTACAAAGAAGCTAAAATTATGGGATTCTTGAGGAAAAATGCGAAAATAATATTATAGTCTGTGGGATTCGGCTGGTGCAGGTTAAAATGCTTCAGTACTTGGGATGTGTAAAGAACGGTAACTGTCGCAGCAGCAATGATGCTAGAAGAAGAACTGCTTCGGCTGAGTGGACATTTACCAGCGAAAGAGAATATTGAGTATGGATGTAAATTGAATGATAGCCAATGATTTGTACGGAGGGGCATTAATGTGTACCTGAAACCTGAACAATTGCGAAAGTAGGTGGCAAAAAATTAGAATTCTTATAAATGTGGAGGAGAATGGAGAAAGTGCCACAGAGGGAAAGTTTGAGGGATGAAGAAGATGGCTGGCAGAAATTAGTCAAAGACAAAGGATACAGAAAACGGTATTTGGCTGAAAAGATGCAGAGGGGTCATGTGGCGGTGGCTATCAAAGCTTCAATGCCAGATATGCGAGGAAGATGAAGCAGGAGAATGTTTTATGGATAGAATGAAGAGGGATACAGAATACGCCAAATTGAGGATATAAATAGCGTTGGGATGTGGTCAATGTAAAACTAAAAAGCGATCTAGAGAGATGAGACTATGAAAACGTATCCTGGCCGGCAAAAAACTATCTATCAATCAATTTCACTGACGGAAAATGCATTGGAAAGAATAACTAAGATTGATTGATTATTAATTCAATATGTGCTGGGAACTGAAGTGCAATTCAAAATCACAACTACCAGATCTGAGCAATGACAGTGTCTTCCGGTTGATTCATATCCGGCGATCAGAATCGTGACTTGCGAATGAAAAGTTTCACTTCGGATTTTGGAAGTTGATATTCCCGCATTCAGAATTGGAAATACATATTAGAACGCTGAAGAGGAAAACAGCAGCAAGAAACGTAGTTCTGGAAAAATAGCACGGTTGTTTTTCCAATCAGATTACTAGATTTGATTAGTGGATTTGAAGGGATAAGAGAATCTGAGAAAGCTGGAAGGCCAAAAGGGTTCCTTTTCATAAACATATCTGCGCAATACCCTGCGAGCCACTGCGAGGGTGTGTGGCAGGGGACATGGCGTCATCGGAGTTGTGAGACATTGGCTACGCAGAGAATACGAAAATACTGCTCACACGAATGATGCCGTCCGCACGTAGTAGGCCGTTGATCGGTGACCCTAAGGTTCGCAAGGCCAGGGCATTTCAATCCCACCTATCACATAGATGTTTTTCTTGTGCTGGATTAATGTCTTAGGTAAGACTGTGTGATATTATCTCAGCCACTCGAGCACCACAAACCAAAGACTACTACGATTAGAGTCGTTAAAATCTGTGTTTTTATTGTATTTAAATGTAATACAATACAATGAAACTCAATTTATCCAATTGTTCTTTTCCGTGAGAACGATAGTACCATTGCATAAATAGGTACCTGTGGATCAGGGGTAAGTTATCATCATGGAGAAACCGTTCTCCGTTCTCTAAATGGCTTGCACTTGAATGACTGATAATAGGAACAAAGACAAAGAAGATTGGACTATTGGAGTGACAAAGGGGATGGATGGAAAAAGCGAGAGCTGCCATTTCATGACACCTGCACTCATTTTCGTCGCTACTCCACCCATCGTTTATATGCCGCATAATTTTCATCATCTCACAGGATTAAAGACCAGATGCTGTCCCTCCGACGACTTCAAGAAACACCTTAATGTCACATCATTAGCCTGAACCTTCTCTGTTGGTGCATTGAAAGCGTGAGGAACTACCTTAAGGTCACTAATAAAAGAAATGGTTGGCGAGTTCACGTTGTGGAAGTTATTCATTATAAAAAAAGAAAAAACTTATGAAACAAATACCTATATTTAAAACAAATCAACCGGTTTCGGCCTCCTCAGGCCATTCTCAAGATTACAGATCTCTGTAATCTTGAGAATGGCCTGAGAAGGCCGAAACCGGTTGATTTGTTTTAAATATATTTGTGGAAAAGAACTAAGTTTTTTCTTTTTTTTTATAATACCTTAAGGTCAATTGCATCTCAGGGAGTGGTGACGAATATAGAGAGCATTTAAGATGAATTCTACATTTTGCGAAAATATTAAATTTTTTCGTCAACAAATCAACAGGCTTATATTTACTGTGGATAATTAAATGTTCAATAAATAAAAATTCATGCCTCAAAATGATAGGAGTAACTGCTGTGTATGTACAGTGTATGTACATGACCTATGCCAGTACAAAAAAAGCCTCCAAGTTCAAGCGAGGCCACACACGTGCCTTACGAGGTGGAGTGGATCTTCGACGCCGATGGAAGCAGGTATAATTGTAGACGATTCCAAATCAGCGTCCATGAAGTTCATGAAGTAATACTTAGAATATCGCAGATAGAAATTTATCGCAGGTATCACGGGGCAATTAAAATTTGGAAAAAAATGCTGAGCTAGCCATTGCCATGTCCCGCGATCACGGAATCGTAGAAGTCCTCCATCATCATAGTGGCGTTGGACAACTTTCAACTTATCTCTTTCAATTTAACAGAATTCTCGTATAGGATTGAAACACATACCCTTTCCAATCTCTTTCACCCTCAATAATCCTCCCTCCCAAACGAAACCCCCCAATCAACACTCAACAAAACAGAAAATTTTAAATAAATCAAAATGCTACAAAAATAAATAGAATTCGGTGTCCCAGTGTCAAACATTACAATACCCTTCGCCCTCCTTTTTTTCCTAAACATCAATACTCCTCGACACAATTTCGTATTTTTTTATCTTCTCCCCTCTAGTTACTTAATCATTAAATTTCTGGTAGTCGGGGTCCAGTTTCTGATGCTCCAGGATAGAGACGAAAGGCAAAGTAGCCAAGACACCTATGGCCTCATCGGGAAACTTTTGCTCTTTCTGAATTGCTTTAGCGAACAAACGTGATAAACAGTCGGCGACCACGTTCTAGATCCCCTTCACATGGTTACCATGAAACTTAAAAGGTGATAAATGTCCATCGACCAAAGTACCCAACGACCTATTTTGTCTAGCTGCTGAGGATACCGCCGCATCCACGACATTACTTTATTAGCAGCACATAGATTGAATTCCCCACCATGAATGCACTGGTGGAACCTTTCCACCCTGAAGACGACAGCAAAGCATTCCGCTTCGTATGTGGAGTAGTTTTGCTCACTTGGACTTAACATTCTGCTAGCAAAAGCCACGGGCGCTACAGAGTCACGCACTCGTAGAGACAGAACGGCTGCCACCGTATTCAGAGAATCACGGTGTGTAATGGGAACCCTAGGCTAAAATCGTAATTAGGAAGCACTGGAGGAAAGGTGATTTTTAACTTTAGCTCGTCGAGTGCCCACTGTACACTGTAATCATCACTACAATATATAATTACATTGTACATGCATAGTATAGGAAAGAGTGGTCACTACAATTTGTCATCAACACCTTTTGCTTATTATTTTGAGATACAACATATATGATGATCATTTCTAGGAATACTTAGAGATTCCAGGGCACATCATGAATGCTTTTAGATCGAGTTTGTGGAGTGTATTGCCCCCCCATCTTAAGGGCCCGGTTTCAAATCCCATCAGTGGCAGAGATTTTTCATTGGCCCCACTCAAGTGCTATATGAAGGGCACTTCGAGAGCAGCACTCTGTACATCGTATGGAACGGTAAACCTATTACTCCCTGGCGCCTTTCGTTAACAGAAGAATTTTTCAAACGTTCCACCCTTCCTACTTTCCCTAAAATATTCCTACCCGTGTCCCATGACCCACTTAATGGCGCAAATGACCTTAGCTCTCCGTTTCCTCCCTGAAATATCTAACAAACCAATGATTAATATATTAGAAAATAACGTTAGGTTGATAAGGGTCCTTTTCAACTATATATTTTATACAGATATTGTCCATAGCATGGCTTTTGAACTAAGAAATTATGAAAATTATTTTGATAGACATTCAAGCTAAAGAATTCCATGCTACTCCAATTCTCCATTCTATGGTCCGATTAATGAACGCAATAGTGACAAAGTTTCTTCTAGAATAGGGGTGGAGGGAGCTTTATACCAAACATTCGGAAGCTTGTCATCAATAGTGATAGCGATTTCTCATTGTTAAATTGGTGCGAACGTAGTTATAATGTAGGATGAAAATACTCCCCGGGAGAGGCTATGGTACATACATAAAAAAGAGCTCAAAAGTTTAGCTTATACGCCATTACTGAAAAAATACAAAATATCTTATACTAAAAAAAGGAGTGATGGCTGTATATCAACGTCTTAAGAAAGCTACTGCTGCTTGCTGCTACTCTCCAGGATGTCAATGAGAAATGCTCGCAGGGATTGGTGATGACTGTGGTGATATGTGATGACTGTGAGGCGAAGGGGGAATTTATTTGAGTCATTCCTCCTCTTTTATCACCGTGAGCATAAGATGTGACCAAATCTAGTACTTCTTTTTGGCACAATACCTTAAAAAATGAGGTTACATATGTAGATGGTATTAAGTAGTTGTAATGGATAGTGGCTGAGTTGCCTAGCAAACTGGCTTAACAAATACGTGATAACAGCGCTCAAATAAACAGTGAAATACATTACAACGTTAAATTCATTATATTTTTTGTCATTGTTTCATTATTTCACCGATTTTTAAAGAACAAGAATGCTATTGAGCCGGAAGCAGTAACTATGTATCACCTTCCTGTAATCTGTGTATCCAAAGTCACACAGCAAAATAGGTGGCTCAGAGCTTCCTTCCAAATGCAGAGTATAAGGATTACCCCACGAGCCACCTCCAAAGCAGCCCTAACGAAAATCTGAAGCTAAAAGCCCTCGTGACGGCAGCACCGTAGCAGGCAAACGAACTATTTGGTTCCAGTCGTGATTATTTCCGTCAAGATAGAACTTCGAAAAAACCATTCCATGCCTGATCGCATTAGAATTGTATCGTACCATCAATAACTGGTTTCTTGATAATGACTTCCACTTGTAGCTAAAGGATTTTAATTCCTTTCCATCTGAGGAATTTACTTCTTCGGTTTCACTACCATTGCAAATCGCTTCCAAAAAAAGCCAAGCATCATGAAATTTAGCATCAATTCTCTCAACTTTTGAATGTCAAAGGAATGCTTTCTAAAAACCATAACAAGTTTTAAGTGTTCTTTGCATTACTGCGTACAAATGAGCAAGGATGTTTATCATTCCCTGAACGTAGCAGAGTTTACAAAATGAGCCTACAGTTGCGTTTTCTGGAGTGGTATTGAATCCCATTAAATAATTTCAATACAATTTTTTACATTTATCACTCTACAATGAATGTAACGACCTCTAGGGTATTAAACAGGTTAGGTAAACAGCCGTTTACCTAACCTTGTGGAAAGCCTGAGAAGACTTCTACAACTACATAATACCCTGCAAGCCACCACAAGGGGGTTGTGGCAGGGGTTTGAGCATTCAGGGCAGGGGGCATGACTTCACAAGCATCATTCGTCAGGATAAAAACAAGATCCTTCACTGTAGGTACTATGAAGTACTTCATTTATATACGATTTTTTTTCTTCCATTATGCCATACTGGCGCTTTTAACTTGCAAGAATTAGCTGTTTTTGCAAAATTTTGCAACATTGGCAATACTTGAAATGTGATTATTTTTTATTATTACCTCCTTATATACTCGTACATAGGACTTATATTGGCTTAAAATGTACCAAATGGCGAAATGTAAGTTCATGCTGGCATAATAGACGAAGTTAGGCGTATTAGTTGGACGGAATTGGGCGGAATATCGTGCACAAAGTTGGTTTTTCATATGAGACGATCACCAACAAGATAATTGCCTAAAATCAATTGACCAAGTGTGACGGCGCCTAAACCTGCGGAATAGCTCCGGGTGTGGTTCAGAAGTGGTGACTCCGACTGAAAAGGAATTTGAAAAATTGTTGACGCCGACGGATATTGGGAGAGTATTATGTGGGAGCGGTAGAAGTCGACCTGGGAGGCCGCGTGACGAAACGATGATGAGGAAGAGAGAGAGAGAGGAAGGGAGAGAGATGGTGGAGCCAAGTGAAGCACAGAAGCAAGGAGAGCGAGGAGCAGAAGATGCAGGAGGAGAGGGGGAGACATGTGGATGACAGGGTGAAGAGGGCATAGGAATGCTTTCTAAAATTCTAAAATTCTAGAAAGCATTCCTATGCGTAAGGATATAGTAGGTGAAGATCTGATTTCGTTGTAAGACGGGAAAATAGCAGGAAGACCTTGCTATTAGAAGTCTTGACGGTAGGGAATCAGGAAGAGTAGGGGGGAGGAGAGGGAGGAGGGTGAGAAAAATAAGGAAGGGATGGCGAGATTTTTGGGGTGGGTCGAGTCGGACGGAAGGATGAGGCAAGGAAGGAGGGGGTGAGAGATGGGATGATGAGGGTAGGATGGGAGGGAGGAGGAGGAGGGAAGGAGAATGGATATCGAAGAAGGAAGGGTGGAGGATGAGGTGTAGGATGGGAGGGAGGGGGAGAAGGAAAGGAAAATGGATATAGAAGGAATTCAAAGATCGCGAACTGGCCGCGAAAACTTTAACGGTGTTGCCTGCTGAATGTGCAAAACAGCTAGATATTCAACAGAGAAAAAAATCATTCGCCTTGACCTGGACTGGAATATTGCCCGCTGAAATAGCACAATTGTGCAATTTCAAGGGGCGACGCCGCTAAAGCTTTCGCGGCCAGACGCGGTCTTTGCATTCGTTGTAAGCAAGCACCTTAGTGTTTAAATGTCGGCTTTAACCTCGTGGACGGTCGCGCCATGCGCACGACTACGGCTGCTTTGTGACATGATATGTCCGGCAGTCCGGTAACATCTAGTTCCTTTAAAGCCTCTATAATTTCCACAGAGAAAGAGGACGTCTTGGTAGCTCAACTGGTAGAGCACCTGGCCGGAAATCAGGGGGTCCGGGTTCGAGTCCTGGTCAAGGCGAATGATATTTTCTCTGTGGAATATCTTGCTATTAGAGGAAGGAAGGGTGAGGTGTAGGGAGGGGGATGAGTGTGAAAGGAGGCTGTGATATTAGAGAGAGGACGGGAAAGTAAGGAGAACTCCCCCTCCCCATCCACCCTAAAGGTGAGGCGTATGGCGGAGGGTGAGGAATGAGAGAGTGGGGGGTGAGGGTGAGCCACAGGGATACGGAGGGTGTGTACAATGAGATGTAGGAGGGCGGAGAGGAGTGGGGGTGGGTGAGGCGTAGGATATAGTAGGTGGAGGATGGGGGAGCATGAGGAAGAAGGGCGTAGGTTTTCTCAAGTGCTTCTCGCTCACAATACTGGAATCTTTCCCAGATTCTGCCTCAAACACCGATATGAGATCCCAAGGAATGACTCATACATTAGCAAATAGATAGACCTTTTGTATCTCCGGTTCTCCAACTCTCCCACTGACCCCGCCCTTCTCCCTTCACTTCCACGTTGAGATACTTTGGGGAAAGGAGTTCACAGAAGACGGGTTGCATGCCGATTGGTGATTACAGATTCTGATGTTGAATAGCAAGACGCATTGATCAATGTTCAAAGCGGAATAGATATTGCCTCGAAGATAATAACTTCCTTCATCGGGAGAGAGCTTAACGTCTCTCCCGTGCAACCAATATATTTGAAAAATGTTTTGCGAGTGTCTTAAAAGGCTTCCGTCACACCTGTGTGCAACCGCATTCCACATCGTCTACAACCAGCTACAAGAGTACTCAATGGAAAATATTAGGGATGGGTCGGTTCGGTTCTTCGGTTCTCGGTTCCACCGGTTCTTGAGCTAAGAACCGGAACCGAAACCGAGGCCAAAAATAATCGGTACCGAAATAATTGGCGTGAAAACCAGTTTGAAACCTACTAACACTCCCAAAGTGGAGGCTTCACATTAAAACCTGGTGAAATAGTGTTCTTTATGCTTCAAAGTCGCGAATTATTCTAATTCAGTCTCTGAAAATGATTATTGATTACCTTATCTCACCATTGAGCAAAGCAAAGTAAGTGGTAAATTAAGAACCGGAACCGAGAATCGAAACCGAGAACCGAAGTTAAGAACCGAACCGGAACCGGAACCGAAAAAAAGTGGAACCGACCCATCCCTAGAAAATATCTTCCCACAGATTTGCGTGTCATTTTTGCATTAGTATTCTCGTGGTTTTAGGTTAGCGTTGAAGGTGTTCAAGTGTTCACTTTGCTAAAATATTTTTTGTAAATACTATTACCTCATTTTTTTCATTCCTCACTCACTATCTCATTCTTATCATTCTGATTTCTGTTTAGTTTTAGTTTTCCCTGCTTCCCTTTCTTCGCACATTATCGCACCTCATACATCCTGTAACTTGGCTCCCTTGCCGTTACGTCAAAACTTAGGTGGTGTTTTCGTTTGTCATTTGTTTCTTAAACCACATCCTTCGTGTTCAAACGCATACATTCACACTCGAATAGTGAAGGTAACTTTGAATTCGACGCAGCATTTTTTTCAGTTTAGAAAAGTGTTTGATAAGGTATCTCACTTTAAGTTAATCGCGAAATTAGCGTCCTATGAATTAGACAAAAACAGAATAGGCTCCATGAGAGACATTATAATCGGGCGAGTTCAAAAGGAATTAGTGTATGGTGTTAGCTTAGAGAAGTAAATTTTTCTTCAAGTATTCCTCAGGTAAGCATTACAGCTCAATTTTTATTCCTTATTTACATAAATGACTTGAATTTCATTATTAACAGTAAGCTCTGTCTTTTTTTCGATGATTCAGTATTGTATAGAGAAATTAGGAATGACGATGATTGGAAATGGTTAGCAAAGGATTTAGAAAAAAGTGATAATTAGCGTCGTATGTAATGGTTTGAATTAAATTTGAATGAATGAGCATTGCTTAACTTTTCGCTAAAGTAAACGCCTTCCGAAAGGAGTATCACATCAAAAAAATAAAACACCAAACGTATATTACTTGGGGGTGAGCTTAAAGCCACCGAGTACATCGAATGGCGGGACGACCTCTCAATCTGCGAAATTAGCTTTCTTCATTATTGAATAAGAAGTCGTGGTAAACTGAGAGGGCGTTGGTTTGTTACTTGGTTAGGCCGGTCAAAATGATATGGTAAGCTGGGAAAATATCATGACTAGGCGATAGGAGTTCACAAAAATTTAAGCATCCCATCACCCGAAGGAGAGGGCAAGCAGCTCTTTATACGAGTGAAAAAGAAGGGTCTTCCACGGTGGCCGGTTCAGAGATACTCATTTCACTACAGGAGTGGTAACTTACTACAGCGGCTGTAGTACTGCGATGTGGAATGCAAGGGCTGCAACTACACTATCACCGCGAGGAGTGGAAGCTACTTCACTCTTTTCCTTCAAGATGTGGTGGAACCCCCTCTATTAAACATTCCTGAGGTAGAAAAGTCAATTATACTAATCTCTAGACAGCGTCTACACGAGAGAGAGCATCACTCAAATGTGATAAATATATTAGGGTAGGGAAAAAGAATAAGTGTTGCTTCGGACCTGCAGATGATTGTAGAACCTGAAGGCAGGAAAGCGAAGAATGGTCCTCGACGCATTAAGAAACAGCGAAGTACAGTGACCGGAGGAAGGAGACTTGGGGGAGAAGCTACAGGATAATATAAAACAGAACCTTAAAAAGCTGAGGAGGAGTAGGAATTATGGTCCAGAATACGTGCCAAAATCCGTGTAAAATACCATTTACTTTCTGCAACATAGCAAAAGGATAGGATTGGAGAAAATCAAGACCAAGCCGGCAAGTACCGTTTCGAAGCAGGTTTACGTGCCCGTGTCGAACTACAAAGTGAAAGACGCCCATAATGATAACGCGAAAGCACTAAATAAGCAGCAAGTAAAAAGTAAGCAGATAAAAATTAAAAAAATCAAGTAATTCAGGAGATTTGAACGCACATGTGGGGGAAGGATGAGTTTGAATAATAACTGGAAAATTGGAAGCAACTGGATTGTGAAATCGGAATGATAGAGAAGGAACACTTTGTGAGTTATTCACACAAGATGGGTAAGTGGAACAAAATTTTTAAAAAAAACAAATGAATATGTATGTACATACAATAGTGGCCCGAGGAGATAGAAAAATGTACCAAATCGACAACATTTTAGCCAAGTAGAGATTCATGAACCAAGTGAAGAACTACAAATGCTACAAGAAGGCGGATATTTACAGTGACCTGAAGTTAGTGATGATGAAATGCCATCTGGTCTTCAAGAAAGTGGTGTAAACTGAGAATAAAGTATGCCAAGAAGGAACATTGAAGGAGACTCAACATTGACTGGCGTTTTAGAACCGCAGTGGAAATGATATGGGAGCGGAATGGATTGATGGCCTCCCATCCCGAGGGCCCGGGTTCGATTCCCGGCAGTGGCGGATTTTTCAGTGGAAAACCGGTCCCCACTTGAGTGCCTAGTGGAGGGCATTTCAAGTACAGTACTCCGTCCGTCGGATGGGACGTTAAGCCGTGGTCCCCTTGGCGCCTTTCGTTAAGAGTAGGCTAATGCCGACGCCGGGTTTCTCTCCACCCTTCCTCCGTTCCCTAAAAACTCCTACCATTACCCAATTACCCACCTATCCTATATGGCGCAAATGACCTCAGCTGTCGGTCGCCTCCCCTAAATAACCAACCAACCAACCGGAATGGATTGAGAATTCAATGGAAGAGGGATGTTAGAATATTTACAGGAAGCTGCGAAAGTGGTTCTGGGGAGAAGTGAAGTTACCAAGAAGTGATTGGCCTGATCAAACTGGCAGGAAAGTGTAATTATGCGACAAATAATGAAGAGCAACTCTGCTGCTAAAGAACAAGAAATAAAGGAAGTTGTAAATTCAGAAAACTAAGAAAAATCTGAGGTACCTAGGTGAAGACGTAGAAAACTATACCGCCCAATGAATAATAAATTCGCATTCAAGATGACGAGGAATCACTATAGGGAACGATTTGCGTGATTGAATGACATAAGGGACAAGATTGGGTTTTTATGGGCATGAAGAAGAAATGAGAAGAAGAAAATGAGATGGAAGGAATATTGAAGTAGTTATTCAACGGAAGCAATCTCAAGACAAAGTTCATTGAAGAGGAAAATGAATTCATGAAGTCAAATCCCAAAGATGAAAAGAAATTCAAGGCATCAGTAAGGGCAGAGAGCGGTTAGGCTACTGATAAATAAGGCCTACAGAATGGACGGTATTTCTGCCAAGCTAATTAAGAATGCAGGAGAGAAGACATTCGTTCAGCTGTACAATACCATCTGCAACATATGCACAATTGGATACGTAACCAAGTACTTCGGGAAGAGCGTTATCATCCCTATTCCCAAAATGAAGACAGATTCGAACTGTGAATATTTTGGGACCACAATCTGAAGGTATTGGAGAGGATCACGTTGAAAAGAACAGAATGAATCGCAAAGGAGTTCCTGGATAGAGATTAGGATTAAAAAAGTGAGGGGTACATGAGGAGCAATTTTTGCACTCAGGTTTCGTATGGAGAAAAAATGGAGAAAATGAAATCAACGTGCGTTGTGTACGTGAATTTTGGCACCATGGATTGGAATCCAATTCTTAGGTTTCTAAAAGAAATTTGAGTGTCATTTAGTGACCGAAGTTTGTATAAAATCCAGGTTGCTGTTACGAAATGAGAACCTCAGTGGAGAATTGTGAAGAAAGAAATGATTGAGGCACGGATGTGCTCTGTCCGATATTTTTTTCACTATATATACATCGAAAAAGCAATAGTGCATTGTCAACAATGAAATCGCTGTAATACTCATGACTTTGGCTAGGAATATTCACGGGGAAAATTTCAACATAATATGATTTGCCGATAGCATATCGCTCATGCTTGAATTAAAAACGTCATGCTTGAATTAAAGAAGGCTTGGAAAAGACTCTGGTCAAGTTAATTCCTAGATATAATTAGAAAATCGATCAAAAATGGTAATGGTATACAGTAGGATAGAAGAGGCCAAGATCAACGTAAAACTAGAAAAAACAGGCTCCTGGTGGTAAAATAGTAATATCATCTGGGTCGCTGAAAACAGCAATGGACGAAGTAAGAAGCAAATCTCAAGTAGAATAGCTTAGACAAAGAAGAATCTACTTTCAGCAGGAAATACAAGCTGGAAGCAAGAAGGTACTTACTTAGAGCTTGCATCTGGAGTATGCTTCTTTATGGCCGTGATGCGTGGACGATAACAGCACCAGAGAAGCCAAGTCTTGAAGCATTCGAAATGTAGTGCAGCATAAGAATGATGAAGAGAAAATGGATTGACCGAGTGACCCTGTCCTGAGAATTAATCCTGAGAAAAGTGGGAGAAAAAAGAAGCCTGAAGAAATCTAAGGAGATAGCTGTAGAACTAATTCGGCTGTATCTTGAGACAGATGGCCTGACGAAGACAATATACCAGGGAAAAGTCAATGTAAAGAATGAAAAAGAGAGGCCTTGTGTGAGATATATGGAGCAAGTACGGAAGAATATGAAATGAAAGTGTAATGCAAAGATGAAGACTACAGCTGATAGGAGAATGGAATGAAAAACTGCGACAAACCAAATTTAGTGTTGTTACTGGTGATGATGGGGACTTGCAATAACACAAAATTATATTTTTTTAAGTATTTTTTTTCAGCACATTGTCAATTTTCATTGTTAATTAATATCTTTAGTATCATTTCTGCACCACAATAACCAATAAGTTATTTTTGTATAAGTAAATATTCGTTTTAGTTTGCTTCAAAGCAACCGTATCTCTCTAAAATACGATAGGAAAATATATTTAAAAATACGATTTCTCCCATAAAGGTTAATGAATGAAGACGATACAGGCTTCGCTGTAGTAACACAAGTCCATGGTGCAATCTTACAATAACGATATGATATTTCTTGACGGTATATCCTACAACGGTCCTGATGGTATATACCTACCTGAACTTAATGAGCCCCCACTATTGTTGGTAATTCACATGGCAATTTTACCGAGGCTCAAGGTACCGCCGTTCACGCGGCTGGTTTGAAATATACTGCACTCCACTATTATTGATCAGAAGGTACCAATAATCCATAAACAAAATTCTAATAATATTGGCACCTTGTATAATTACAAATTATAGCTTACTTTTCAATAAATATTTTTGAAAATTGCAATGATGTAATTGCAATAGTTCTCATATTCTCACTTGTTCTTGACAACCCCTTGCCGATATAGCCTTGTTGATTATGCTCGAGCTGCCTTTGAGTGAAGATGTTTTTTTTGTGAGTACCTCGAAGACTGCGCAAAGTCGTGGACTCGCCATTTAGTGAACAGTTCCGGCCACCAGCTCAATGCCTCGGAAATGTGGATGCATCGCCGTTGTGCAGAGCCTGCCAAATCGAATGCGAAACTCCATCCTTGCGATCTTTGCAAGGGCTACTACAATACCATGCAGGTTTAATTCAGGTCCTATGACGTAGGAGACCGCCTAAAGCTCCCGATGTATTTTTGTACTCGTAATGGGGGCGTTCACTCGGAACCAAAATCGCAATTTTGTGCACGAAATTGTTAGATGGAAACAAAAAAAGAATTGTAGTGAAAAATTTAATCTTCTAACCAAAACCATTCACTCATAAATCAAAAATTAAAATAAGCAAAAGGTGACACCCACCGAAAAAGCTGCTGTGATAACATTGACGTCATTTTCCTCCCGTCCTTGACTGCTCTTATGGGAAGGGAGTGGAGGGGGATTCTCGGAAGGTCTGCTTGCACAGATCCTGTCGCAATCGCTCCCATTGGGAGAGCCAGCTAGCTGTGCCCCCCCCCCCCCCCGCCTTTGCGATAAGGCGAAGTAGCTTCACGGGCTCAGTTGTGATTAGATGAAGTCGATATACGTCAGAGGTTGCACCACACCCACTTTTCCGAAAGGTTTAAAAACACCAGTTTATCGCCGCTGATAACTCGAGAAATAATTGACGGATCAAAAAACGGAAAAAAGCGGGTCTTTTTATTTTACAAACTCCATCATATTCGGCAATCAAGAAATACGGTAAACGACCCCATTGTATGGAGCACATGGGAGTAAATAAAAAATCGATATCAATAGTACACAGTGCTGCAAGCTGTCTGCCATGAAATAGGACGACCATTCGTTGGTAAATGAGCGCGCACTTCTCGGAGGTGAAAGGAGAATGGCGGGATGCGGGCCGAGCAGGCGCCCGTGCTTACTTGCGCTCTGGTGTGCAGACTTCGATGCCACCTCTTTCAAGGACGGAGTCACTCAACTCAATGGGTTCAAAGACTTGAGTCGGGATCACTCCCAAGTGTCGATAACGAGGGCGACTGTCTGGCGGCTATTCTTGCGAAGCTCGAGCAATTAGGTGAAAATGATCGCATTTCTTGCAGACTCTCCTCTTTCGAGGGCGCCATCGCCGATCTTAAATTACAACTCGAGACGCTGTCGAATCTCAACTTGGCGTTCTGGAGACCATTCCAGAGGGGAATCGGGGAAGCAGAGAGGGCACAGGAGGAGGTGGGAAGAGAGGAACGGGAAATCTGGAGATTCCGGGGAGTAGGCCTGGCGCTTCCGATGTCCTTGTGCATGTAATGGTTGAGAATATTCAACGGCTCGAGGTGGTAAACCCTACAACGAGCGACCGTCTCACGGTGCAAGCAAGTATCGACAACCACGGACTGTGTGAATGCAGGGCTGACGGTGACGGAGGGAGCCGACTTGAGGTCTATGGTAGGAGTGGGCGAATTGTGCTCACTAATAGGTATTTGGGTGCCCAAAAGAATTCATGGGTACCCGACGAATATATGGGTACCTGGATAAGTACATGAATACCTCGATGACTACCTGTAAAGTACATGAACATCTGGACGAGTGGATAAGTTCCTGAATTTATACAAGGACGACAACATCAGCACCTCAGCGAATACATTAATATCCCTGAATACGAGCACCCGAACAGTAGCGTACCAAGGCTTGCTTGGCGCCCGGGGCTAACTAGATTATAGCCCCCCACCCCGTAGAAAAAAAATATTTTTTCTTAAACTAAAAAAATAACTTTTTCAATTTTGGCGCCTCCCCCTTTACAGCACCCGGGGCGGCCGCCCAGTTGGTAGCCAGCCCCCCCCCCCCCCCTTGATACGCTACCTGATAACTACCTTCGATGCATATCACTGTTCACATTTGACGGGTAAAGTACGCACGATTGTCACATGTATATCGCTAGCCTCAAAGCCTCGAGAACTCGGAAACCTGAAGAAACCATATGAATGGTAAGTTTTCGGGATGACTATTTGACCACCTCGACTAAAGTGGCGAAGACGTTCGCAGATGGACACGAAAGGCCGATGTCTCCTTTCTTCCATTCTTTCATTGTTTTCTTACCAATGAAATCCATCCAAACTGTTTCTCTACCTACATATTAGCAAATATCAGCAAATAATATTGGCAAATTAAACAGTAGAAAAGGGATAAAGGATAGTGTTCACTGGAAACTTGAAACGATATTGCGTACGAACTCGGGTTGAAATTTAAATTATGAAATCTCGATTTGCAACTTTATGCATGGGAAAGCTACTATCAACTTAAAATTGCAATACCCGAAATAAAAAAAACCGTCTCCCCTGAATATCCCTGCTTTTCATCCCGGCTGTCCCATGTCAATGTTGCTAGTAGGCGACAATTCAGTAGCACCTTCTTCGTCCCCGCAGAGGCGTTCCCCGGGCGAATGCTTTGCCATGAAATCTGCTCTCGGGGACAGAAATGAGGAAGCAGATGCCGTGACGCCCCATGGAACTGCGTCCAAGTTGAAAGCTTCGGCTGTCGAGGAGGCCACTCCACCAGGCGCGCCACCAACTCGTCTATCAGGTGTAGCCTCGGCCGATCCACAACGCCATCTCTCCTCGCTCCTCTCAACAATCCTATACCCAACCACCCACCTATCCTGATGCGGCAAACCACCATTGTTGTTATCTTCCCCAAGTGACATACCTACAGCTATCAACTTGGAGCATAAGTCGAAGGCTCAGTACGACATTGGAATCTATTTCCTGACATGACATTGGCATCTACTTCCTCATCTCGTTGCCTCGAAACCAGTTTGCATGGGAAAGAATTTGGCGTGATATCGTTCATCGGATGGCATCACGCGATGTCGCGTATCGTACGATATCCCACCATAATATACCGCTTTGTTTTCTGTTATAGATATCGTGTTGGAATGTGAACCTCACCTGGAGATGTAGGTAACGTAGAGCGTACTCGTATTCAGCCGCTTATTAAATGCGTAATTGAAACTCTAAATTATTAAAATATACCTGGCCCTTTGTTATTTATTATTGTAACGTCAAATTAATATGTCTTAGGCCATGTGACAGAAATCGCCTTTCTATCCCCACCAACCGCCAGAGGAAATAAAATAACATCATTCTAAAAGAAACTCTTGCGGTTATTTTTCCTAAAAGTACAGGCTAACAGAAAGTTCATGCGCACTTAATGTATTCATGTATGCTTTTGATCCGTAAATATCAATATCAACGGATTGAAAAGTGCCCTACCGATGCCGATGAGTTCTGAAGGAAACATAAATTACTATTATTATTATAAATATATAATTTTAGAAAAAGCTTATCCTCTCGATGAAATTCCTTGAAAAATAGCTGAATT
Organism: Platycnemis pennipes; assembly: GCA_933228895.1. NCBI lineage: Eukaryota > Metazoa > Arthropoda > Insecta > Odonata > Platycnemididae > Platycnemis > Platycnemis pennipes. The sequence continues at coordinate 113,840,841 of OW121846.1, forward strand.
CCCTAGGGAGCATTTTCAATACGGATAAACAGGCCGTGATCAGTGTCATTTTTTAAAACGCGATCACAAGTTCACGACGCAAGAGCAACAGAAATTCGAGAAGATTGCGTTGAAACGTTTTTTCCATAAAAAAATATTTTCTCGTCAATTCTAACATAACGCGCATTCCATACAGATACATTCACTTTTCACCCCATTAGCCGTCCCTTGTTCTTAGTACGGTGAAAATTTGGATGCAAAGTGAATAGCTATTGCTGTAGAAGAGTCTTGGTGAACCGTGGCATTCCGCTCACCACCGCGCCCATCTCAAAACGCCCATGCCAAGTATGAAATGTACAGGCATTAAAGACTTCTCCTTGCTTATAATTGCACATGTTCTTCGTCAGAATCTGAGCTGAAGAAGGTACCAATGGATATTGAGTCCACTTCCTCAACAAGTATAAGAACGTAATCGCATTTGACATGGCCGGTCAGGTTGGCCTCGGCAAAAAAGTGAAGAGCATATTCCGCCGAGAAGCGGACGGCGTATGCACGATGCAGCTCAAGGTTTTCTGAGAGATCTGCTGGAAAAGTAAAGTTCTCAGGGAAAGTAAATCTGTGTCTCTCTGCTCTCCATGCATGAAAAGTCAGTCGCCATTGGGATATTGCCGATTTCATTCGAACGATGAGCTGAAAAAGGAAGGGATGATGAAATCCCATGCCCAAGGGCTTCTGGAATATGAAAAGTGAGCAAGTATTTTACGGTTATGCGCCATTCATCAACGAAAATACGTTCCTTGATAAATGATCGTACATTGCATCAAAAAAGTTCTTTTCACGCTATCGTGGAAAACATTCAACAACCTTGTGGGGTTGTATCGCTATATTGATTTTCGGATAGTCTTGTCTAGGGAAGGCCTTTGGCTATAAAAGGTATGCTTAGAGAGATTTGTGAGCGAGTGTTGAACATAGTGTTCAACAGGAAGACTTGAGAAATAAAAAAACAACTTATTGTTCGTCGAATAGCTCATTCCAAATACATCAGTGCCATAAGCGTTTGAAAATTCATGTTTTCGTTAGAAATACTTCGATGATCGTCGCATTCTATCGGTCTATTTCTGCAAGAAGTGTCTCTACAAATTAGTTTTCTTTGCAGCAGTTAAAATACCGCGCCAGTAGTACGCGATGCAAGTAGTGGACTTTGTCGTCATGATCATTTAGTCCATGCATCGTGACGATTAAGAGAAATTGGATGGAAATTAATTCATATCGTTCGTTCAAATATATGTTAAATACTAGGTTTACCAAAAAAATGATTTCCTATGATGTTATTCATGTTGTATTACGGTCGATTTGGTTTCGGACAGCACTTACGTTAAAGTAAATGATTTTTTTCCCACGCACGGCAAGTAATAATAATAGATGTAAAGAAACAGTCGGGATAGTCAATATTGTAGTTGTAAAAATCTTGTATTTCTGCTCTTTCGTATTTCTGATACTGACACTCCCTTACGTACCTACTGCTCACATAACAAATTTGTATTTCACATTTGGAGTTATGTTAATTCTCTGGGACCATTAACATTGACACGCAGGGCTCGTAGTCCTTAAGCACACGGCTCTATTTTAACCGGCCGTAAATGAGTCTCTCCGTGGATAAACTATTCACAAGCACCGTAATTCTTCGCGAAGTGCACTTCGTAAATCACGCAAGCACAGCCTCGCGCGCCCCTCAGCGGAATCGGAAGCCACTGTCAACTCCACAGTCTAAGAAACCCGAATTTTGCCAGCTGGATCTTGGCATGGATTGAAGCTTGATCGCCCAGAGGGGCCCGGAGCATGGAGGTCTTCAGCGCGAAGACTCTCTACTCGTCTACGCCCGTGCTATTCCATGGGCGCTTGCTGTGAAAGGCACCGACACCTGAATGTCCCACCTTCAGCGGGGCGCACTCACCAGCGCCAGGGCGCTTGCCGCCCGGAAGTGGACCGCCATGGGCCCCGTCAACAGCTGCTGGCGTCGTCTCGCAGGTGTTGCGGCTGCATCATGTGGTAGGCCGGGCGCGGGGCCGGCAGATCTTCGCACTGCCCTATCCTGCAAGTGACTGGCCGGGGCGGCCGCTGCCAAGGGCGGCCGGGCCCTCGACCTTGGCAGAGGACGCCGTCTCGTCGAGGGAGGGGGTGGCTCAAGATCAAGTTCGGTCCGTCCGTTAGAGGGAGGGCCGCGCCCGGCCCTGCCGCCGCCGCTCCCACGCCCCCTGCCCGCCGGAATCCGCGCCGTCGACGAAAGAACAGGAGAGCGTTCAACCAGGTTGACTGACCACGCCCAATGAAGCGGTTTTTGCCTCGACTACTAGAGCTGGGGGTGATTTTGCAGCGACTGCAACAAAGGTTTTTTTTCCTTCCCTCCTTATCCAAAAAGAAATTTACTAAGACAGCCGGGGATCGGATTGGTGTGGTGGCCTCCCATCCCGAGGGCCCGGGTTCGGTTCCCGGCAGTGGCGGATTTTTCAGTGAAAAACCGGTCCCCACTTGAGTGTCTAGTGGAGGGCATTTCAAGTTCAGTACTCCGTCCGTCGGATGGGACGTTAAGCCGTGGTCCCCTTGGCGCCTTTCGTTAAGAGTAGGCTAATGCCGACGCCGGGTTTCTCTCCACCCTTCCTCCGTTCCCTGAAAACTCCTACCATTACCCCATTATCCACCTATCCTATATGGCGCAAATGACCTCAGCTGTCGGTCGCCTCCCCTAAATAACCAACCTACTAAGACAGCCAACGCGGAGAATTTTTTCATTATTTTGATAACCGGCAATTCTTAATGCATGTTAAAGATTACTGAACCTTAGAGTGAGTATACCGATATTCGCACCGCCTGATGTAGAAATAAATACTAAGAAAATTTATTTATATTAATCGTTAAGCATAATATTCGTTAGTATGTTCATAGTAAATAATTACGAGCAATGGCCATGATTGAATTCAGAAGTCGTCAAGTGGACCAGTGGAACAAGTCATTTATTTTGAGCAACTGAACTCAGAAGGGGAGGATCTATTTTCCTAATTTTATTTGTTGTACAACATTTTTGCATGGCAGTCAGGGCGTTTAAGCACTGGTCACGATAGGAAAAATTCGCGATATCGAATCCCGTCTAGGGCAGGGCTGTTGTCTTTGTCCTAAGGATTAAGATATTTGGTTGGACGGTGCAATATAGCCTCAGCCGTTCGTGCACCAAAATACTCTAGTGCGACTGCTATTAGTTACAATGATACGAATGCAGTTTATTGCCGTATCTGGCGCCAATTCTTCAATTCTTAGCAGTGGTTGCTGACGCTAAATCATCTACCCGAAAGATTTCTGTGTAAATAATGTGTCATTATGAAAGACAAGTAGAGAAGTACAGAAGTACAAGTACAGAAAGGTCTGTACCACATGGAAAAACAATTTTAGAAAGGGCTACCAGGTTTCCTCCACTGCATCTTCAACTTTATGCAAAAAACTGCATTATGCATTCTAATGGCCCCCAACATTAAAAAATAAGTTAATTAAAGCAATCATTTATATCATACATTATATAGGTATCCATCATGGATAAAATATAATGTAAATGCGATATTCAAATATCATCAGTATTATCATGAGTCAACAATTCTGAAATACAGTTTGAGGCAACTCTCCTCTCTATTCACCGATGGACTAAACTCTTCTTATTTACATTCTTCCTCTCTTTTGAATCCTTCACTGATTGCTCCATGTATCTCATGACCTTACTCCCCATTCTTCCCATTTATTTTTCCCTCGAACTTTCAATAGACATTCATGCGTCAACACTGTCCGATTAAGTTCGACATTCTTCTTCTTAAAGTAATCAGATGACTTCTCTTTTCCCCACTCTTTCAAGAACTTCTTCATAAGTCAGTCGGTTGATCCATTTTACCTTTACCATTCTTTTGTAGCGCCACGTTTCGACTGCTTCCTGCCTTGACTTCTCTGCTGCTGTTACCGTCCATGACTCATAAAGAAAAGTGCTAGAGATACATATTCTAATGAATGAAAACGGATAAGTTCACTGAATATATTAGATATATATTGAGATCCCTGCGAATTATGCTAATTTGACCCGGTAATTAAAATTAGAGAGAGAGAGATTGTCGTACCGATAGATTGAAAATGGCATTTTCCCCGCATACCATAAGAGAGTTCAATAGACCGCATATCAAAGGAATATGTTGGCGAAAAATTGCTGCAGTAGTCTGTAGTGCATGAAGCATGTTTTAACATTACCGCCTCGTGTATGCTATGAAAATACATATAAATATATGTAGATAAAGCCTTTATAACCAGTAATCCCCTTATCATTATGTACATACTAACCACCTACACGTGACTCTCATACCCAACATATTTCCATGTAGTAGTACCATTGTAGCTCTCAGTCGCATGTGGGTAGTGCATCTACGCCTATATAGTACCCTGCAAGCCACTCTAAAGGTGTGTGCTGGGGGAAATGTGCATGTTTGGTGATTTTGACCCCCTGCCACACACCCTGGTGGTGGCTCGGAGGGTTTTACTAGATGTAGACGTGACGGAACCATGCTGGTCACGAAGCTCGAACTCGTTCGGTTGAATAGTCAAGTTGTGGCAACCATATGAGCTCATAGTCCGAGCGAGTGAACCATGTAAATCCCGTATTATCTGGAATCAAGTCATATGCACATAAGTTAGCTTAGGGACGTGAGATGAAGTTGGTTCAGCGGTTTGCCGAGAAAAAGATACACATTTCTTACAAAGGAGTGGAGCATGGATAAACACGTGGAAAAATTAGAAAGCATAAATGTTTACCCCTGTTGCTAGATCTCATTTTTTTTAAAGATTAATAGGCTCTCAAAATGAAAGATTTCTTGAATGGTAAAGTGGTATTGGCTCGACTTTTCTCGGTGGATTCTTATGATCTGGTTTTCTGCCATAGTTTGCGTTTAAGTGGTTTCCATGCGTATTATTTTATCTATAATTTAATGATATCATTGAATCATCTTTGTACCTAGTCGCTGTTGATGAGGTAGGCAGGGTGGCCACCTGTGAGTTTCAAACTGTAACTGGAAACAAACCGTTAAGTGGCACGAGGCATACTGCCAGTGGTACCAAATTGATGGCTTGCAAACAATTAATCGAAACTAGCTGTTCAATTCCACGAAACAAACTACAAAGGTTTGGTACCAGACAGATCGGTTCCATTTACCAAACAATTCAATCGAACCAGTTTGGTCAAGGCAGGAGGCCGATAGGTAAGATCCGTGAGCAACTGCTCAGTTCGGTTGTGGGTACCACATATCTGTCAAAGAGGACCAAACCTTGCGCGTTGTGTTTTATTTACTGGGCTTTCCTACAATTTTTTATTGCTCTGACCATCGCTTTCTATTGCTCTTAGGCATCAAATGATTAAAAGATAAATGATTACTAATGAAAATTCACAGTATCTTAGGAATATTCATTTTAAAAAAGGAAAGAAAATTGATGTTATTGTAAACCATCATCATCACCATTATCAACCATAAGATTGGTGTGCCACAGAATTGCCTTCCATTCTTCTGTCAGTCTACGTCTTCATATTTACTTAAGACTTCTATTTCATATCCTTCCCTACATCCAAAGGAGGCTTCGTGCGAGATATTTGCTCCAATTTCTCACACGAGGACTCCTTTTGTCACTCATCACATTCCGTTTTCCCTGGTACATTGTCTTCATCTGGCCATTGTCTCAAGGTACAACCGATTTGCTTGTCCAGCCATCTCTTTAGATTTCATCAGGCCTCTTTTTGCTTCCACTCTTCTCAGGACTTAGTTTGTCTAAAAAATAGTTTGCCACTCGGTAAATCCATTTTATCTTCATCATTCTTTTGCTGCACTGCATTTCGAATGCTTCAAGCCTTGGCTTCTCTGCTTCAGTTATCGCTCAAGCCTCTCTGCCATCAAGAAGCATGCTCCGGATGTAAGCTCTGAGTAAGTACGTTCATACTTCCAAGTTTGTAGTTCCAGCTGAACGTTGCAAAGTTCCTTTGGAGTACGTTTCTTTTATAGTAATTTACTGTGGGATAAATATCTTCTCTCCTACATATTTAATTTGCTTGGTAGGATTGTCGTCAATTCCCGAAGCCGGCTTCATCAACAGGTCTCTTATTCCTACGTAAAATTTTGATCGCAGCACTGAGTCTCGCATATCATCCTTCTAGACTTCATTTTCCTTTTTGATTACTTCGCATTGAGGTTGATCCCGTTGGATAATTGCTCCAAATATTCCTTCCTCACATTTTCTTTATCCTCGTTTCAAGAAAAAATTCTCCACTCTTGTCATTAATGGCATTAAATTTTGTTCTCTGTTCCTTGAAGTGGCTCCTCACTGTCTTATTTAGTTTCCACCTTTCCATAAGTACGGTTGTTTTGTCGTGTTCACAGAGATCTTTCATCAACATTTCTTGAGCCTTTCTCGCTTATAAACTTATTTCGTTTTTATTTCTTTGGTAGTAGAGTAGCCGTTCTTGAGATTTTGCATTATTTTACTTTGTTTTTTATTTATTAGTTCTAAAACTTCCTGAAATGGCTTCTTCTTGCCAAATTTCCTTTTCACAAGAACTTTTGCTGCTTCCTGTCGCCCGCCTCTTTTTCCATTGATCTTCCACTGATTGCATAGTCACGTACCTTTCCACCTGGTTTTCCACAGCCTTCTACAAGGTCAACGGATGTTTAGTGTCCTTCAATTTTTTTACCTACCTCATGTTGTTCATTGCTTTCATCATTTTCTGGAAGTTCAGATGGTATTTCATCCTTTTTAAAGTTAGAGTCGCGGTCAATATCTGGCATGTGGTAGCTTTTTCCAATACAAGGCTTCCAAATCTCTGCTTCACTAAAATGTAGACAATTTGGTACATTCTTCTATCTCCTGCTATATCCCTTACACTTCGTTTTTTGCATGTAAATCTTTTGCGAAGATTGATGTTTTTTTTTCAAAAATAAATACGTGCTGCAGTGGCGAGAAACGATGTGAGATGGGAACACAGCGGCTACTAGAGAGTGACGTTGATAAAGTAATATTTGGCGGAGAGATCGAGGAATGACCGTCAGGTGGTGGTGTTACCGTATGAGCCGTAATTAGACAAAGTTGGGAAGAACGGTCGTAAATATTGAACAGTAGGTGATGGAATGGTACTTATGGAATTCAGGGAATATCCTTTCACGGCACAGAATGGCGGGCTGGAGAGTGGCCAGATGTTAGGAGAATTTGATTCCCATTACGAATATTTTGTGGTTGGCCTTAGCGAAACTAGCACGAGCGTTAGGCAAATTAAAAGGTAGTGTTCAATTGGTCACTCTTAGTTACCAATAATACCACACACGTAAACTTACAGCTGAACGGCCACCGGAAGGTTGAAAGGAATAAATTGACGGTGATTCCAAGGAGGTCCGAACAGTTCGGTGTTCGTGCAACCCCCGAGAGAGTCGTCCAGTGCCTCCAAGATATCCAGGGAGGCGGAGGAAGGCGTCGTCGCGTCGTGATCGGAAGGTCGCTGGAGACGCGCTCGGGCACTGAGCGGTCGTTGGCCTCTCGAGCGGACATGGGTTCGCCGTGCGCATGCAGAAAAAATTGAGGCTCAACAGGCGGAGCTGCATGGTAACCGCTAGCCGGTTTTCTTTTCACTAACAACCTTTTGAATCATCGTTACATATTCACAATCAATTTTATCTGCAGCTGATGGTGCATTGATCTGAAATAGGCACTTGGATTGCAACTCAAACAATATAATTTGCCAATTTGTGAGCATTGATGAAATTTTTTTCTTTTCCCGTAGCTCATATCTGAAAAACAAAATTGACAAAGAGACATCTATTACTGCACCACAAGCGTTTAACTCATAACATATGTATGTACGTATTTATTTTACTCGATTCACTCCTCGCCACTGCGGTAAATACGTAAAAGAGAAATACATTGCTTTGAATTTAAGCGATGTCGCAACACACTTTCTATCCAGAAACGCGGTTAAGATCATTTTTAACGAAATTTTCACAGACTAATATAGAACGTTTAAATAAAGTATTGCGGGAAAAAAACACTTGATCATTTCCTCGTGAGCCTTTGGTGCGCGTCGCTGAGATTCTTTCTTATTTGGAGTGGCTTTCTTATTTGGAGTGTGGTGCGGCTCGGCCTCCTCTTTTGCAGCACCAAGGAGGTACCCGGGGGGTAGCAAGGCAAGCAGGGTGCCGCTTTCGAGTGCTTTAATGATAATTCTTGTATAGCTCTTCGTTGCCACAACTTAGAACTCGTATCGCCATAACTAAGCCCTGTATTTTAGGAAAATTTCTCCCCTGACTCGGGCAATAATTTAAGCATCGATGCCAGCATGTTTTTGGTTCGAATAACGTCTCCTCTGAACGGTCGGCTTCTCTCAATAGTTTGTGCAAGACCTTGATCCATTGGTGCACAATCCTTGGGGCGCAACTAAAGATGGATTGATCATAATCTTTGTGGTGCGATTGATGAAATTATTGTGTACACGAGCAATGACTTTTGTGGAGCAGTGTTACTTCTTGTTTCTCCTTCAAATATTTCCTTAAATTGATTAACTGCTTACTATGGAGTCCTTCGGAGTAAAAGTGTTGATAACTAGGCCTTCTTGTCATTAAATAAGTTATATACTTTCAATTGGTGCTTAAAAATTTCTGATCACTAATTGGTACTGAATACGCCATTTTTTAATTTTTTATTCCAGTTCTTCCAAATCTATTTTTGTCCATTTAATAATATCGAATGTATATATAAGCCTTGGGATGACCCAACTGTTTATGGCATCTTAGGAATTCTTCCCGCAGATTTGAGTTTTCACGACCATTTTTTATTGTTTTTGTATTTTTTCTTCATCTGCTCATTATACTCCTCTTCTGACTCTCAGAGAGTGCGGACCGTCTACCTGAGCTTCTCTGCAAACCGGTTTCGCCGCTGCTAGTAGCCCATTATCCTTTCCTGCTGTGCCTAGAACGCCTCTTACTGTAGTGCTTAGAAGTAGTTTACGTTATATTTAGTACCAAGTGTTGCCTTAGCGTTCAGTTACTTATAGATCTTGTGGAAGTCGCACTCGTATTGTTTTGTGCGTGAATGTAATTGCATGCCATTCCTGCCCTAGTGCCGTCCCTTTTGGTGTGCAGGCGGAGTTGGTGTGCGTGTACTAATCGTGATTCAAAGGAATAAATTTCCGCACTCTTTAGTCGTTTCGGAATTTCATTGGTGTAATCCTTCAACTAACATGTTTGGTTCATACGAAACATCGCTTTTAGTGCCCCAATGATATAAATATTTTATTGCATGGTAGCTCATTATATTATTTAACACGAGGAAGATTGGAAAATGAGAAAAATAATTCCCCTCGCACGATCACCTAATGCAAAGAAAACAAGAAAACAAATGCATTGCTATCCTAAAAGGTTGTGGGAGGAAGAGACAAACTGAGAGTTAAAAATCTATTACCTTATTGTCCGCCAATTTAACCTGATTATTGACGAGATTATGTAAAATCTTCCCACGAGTCAGTCAAAACATTTTTCTGACCATTAATGCAAATCTTTAGCGTTGAAAAGCAGTCAGAATATTATTGTCCATACCATCCATGGAGCCTATGATGGGTCTCATTTTTTAGTTGGGGTATGCTTTTGTCTATCTCTATCACCACCCTCCACAGAAGCGGATACAATGGAATGTCAATGCGTATCACTGCGCACCAATATTTGCAGGTTCCATGAGCGCTAACAGATTTGAGAGCTTGCTTTCCTATCTTCGCCTAGTTGATAATAATACAAATGGTGGGGGTGATCACATGCATAAGACGGGCGCTTTTGTTGATTTTCCATCGAAGGCATTCAAGAACGATGAACCAGATGGGAGTTGAAATATGTATATTGATGACAGTATGACTCCTCATTACGGATAACATGGAAATGAGTGTTTTTATGGAAAATTTGGAAAAAATGCAACTTCATGTTAATCTGACTATACTAATATGATTGTTGTGCAGACAACGCAATCGCCACTTTCTTCTAAAATTGACACCTTAAAGCCTACTAAGAAATCAGTTGGGGCGGAGAAAAAGTAAGGTGACTCCCTGGTGCCATGCCAGGGGATATGCACATAGGTATAATACTTATATGACCGACGTTTCTGTGGTCCAAAATTCCTTTATATATTCCTTCACAGAATATGAGAAACTAAGACAATCAACATGAGTTTAGACGTCGGTAAGCTCTTTCTTATTCAAAAACTTTGCTGCCGTCACATTATCACTTGTGGCACGATCCCTGTTTTTCCCGGGGTATAACACGATTCTGACGAATTTAAAATATGAAAACGGGGAATAGTTAAGCGTTGTGGCTAAGAGTTTAGAGATAGAAGAGGAAAAGGACGCAGTTAACGATGAGCTGGAACCAGGAATACTTTTTGGTGACAGAGAAATTAAGGTGTGGAAAGCTATTTGGATTGATAGCATACCAAAGAAGATACTAAAGAACCTAGGGAGATAGCGGAAGAGAGATTTCTGTGGATATGGTCAGAGAATATGTGAGGACGATTTTTGCCGGAGGCTTTGGAAAAGAAGATAGAAATAGCTTTTGAGACATGGGTGTTGGAGGAGGACAGAGAAGGTAAGGAGAGTGGAAAGTCAGAGGACCATGGAAGTGCTGAAGGAGATGGAGACGAAAAGGAAGTTCATTCCTGGAAGGGGAATGGTTGAAGCAGGTTTAAAGGGTAGAGGGTGCTTTGAAAGACGTAACAGAGGGAAGAAGTTTGGGTGAGCGGTACAGAGGGAGGAGAAGAACGGGTAGTTTTGATGGAGTGATGGTGGGTAGGAAGCATACGGAGCTAAAGAAGGACATCATTAGGGGGATACGAGCCGTGGAAAGAACTTATGATCCATCATAACCTGCTTTATCCGACAGAACACTAATGGCATTAATAATAGTATTCACTTTCCATTCCTTACCTATGTGTATATGTTGTGACCTCGTAACGTGTATATTTATGTTTGATGATTTATTTGCATAGGCCTCAGACTAGACGACAGGAAACTTAGAACATGGAAATAAACGTACTCCCAAACATGGGTGATTTGTCATTGTTGGATGTGAAGCAAAAAACTATATTTTACGATAGGAATTATATCCTATATGTTAATCCCTTTCAGTAGTTAATTTCCGGTGTTTTTACGGTAATAAATAATAATTTAATTTTTGAAGTGAAAATGATGCTGCATGATAAAAAACCGATTTTACCGCGTATTTCTCGTAAAAGTCAAGTTTATATTCTACGAGATAACGACATTTAATAATTAGCCAAGTTTCCAATAATAGAGCTTTGCATCAAAACATGACGTTTTTGGACTTCCATCTGTTCAATTTTCTCCCTCTCTATCTCCATAATAAGTTGTTCCAGAAAGATACCGTAAATTGCACTGCAATTGTAGCAAACTGAGGGGCCGGGGGATTTTATATGAATTTTCTTAAGCTTGGGTCTAGCTCCTGAGGTCAATTATGTACAGGTTGCCTGTACTGTCAGAAGTGGTGACGATCATGTACGAGAAATTAGCCACTTTTCCCTTGTAATACCTATTTGAAATGCGCTGCCAGTCAGTGGCGTAGAGCGTAGCACTCCCTACTGTAAAAACAAGCTCAAAAATAAAATAAGCTGTGTCCCAACTCGTTAGGCATTAGGGAACATGGATTTGGGCACCTAAAATTTAGCTGACTAACCCAAAGGGAGCATGAATTGGGACATCCTTACGCAGGTATTGCCATCTGCTGGGATCGAAACCGATGAAAAACAAGAGATTGTGAAAGGGATGACAAATGATGTACAAAATCTTACACAATCCATGTTAACTTTCTCATGCCACTGTGTATAGACAGAATTTAATTTGAGTTTAGTACCGTAGATTAGCATCTTATCATATTTTCCGTAATTTAGGTAATACATTTAATTTAATGTAGATCAATTCGGCCTTCTCCTACTTCTGAATGAATCTCTCCGTCATGTCACTACTCCCTATAACGATATTTTATTGTGATAAAGGAATTAACACGGCTAATTATAAAAATATCAACAAACTTTCAGCCAAAATACTTTCCCTCGTTGGCAGCCATCTTCATCGAGTCCACTGCTCTCGCTTTGAACACTTTGAATCATGGGAAAAGGATGAACTCGTCGATGCCCAAATCTGGCGGCTGAAAAATGTACCTAAAACCGCTCCCTTATGATGCGTAACGAGTTGGGACACCCTTCCAAGATGGCGTCCTCCCTAAATTCTGATATGGTACCTGTCTGGTAAATTAGGTGCCCAGCTATAGAGCCCGCATAGTCGGAAGTGCCTCAGTACTTTCGGCAATTTCCGATGTCTCGTGATAAGCTCGTGGAGCTCGACTGACAGACAAGTGAGTCTTCACCTACCCTTGAATAGTAGTAATAGCCAATATATGATATAATATGGAATAACAGTGTCGCACCAGGCGCGTAGCCAGGGGGGTTAAACCCCCCCCTGAAATTTTTCATCGGCGAGGAAAAGGAGAAAATAAGGGAGGATGAGAGAAAGGCTAGCCCCAAGCAGCATCGTATGTGCAGTTATACGTCGGCCCAATGTCATTTTGACGTCACCAATGTCGTTTTAACATCGGCTGATTATTACGATATAAAAATGACACATAGGTAAATGATACCTTTCTCCGATGTAAAATTGATAACGTCGACGTATCTCAAATTGATATTTAATAGATATCGTTTTCCGATGTAAAGATAATGTCAGCTGAGCTGACTAATAAAGGGCATAAAAATGATCATATTTTTCTGGTCGCTGGATTTTATAATAATTTTGACTATTCACATTTTTTCCCCCGACGTCAGAGACAAGAAAGTCAAAAATTTGTGATTGGTCAGAACATCAGAAACCATTTGGAGGCCAACATATAAAATAAGAAATATGACTATCTAAAGATTCGATAACACAGAAAGAAAAAAACACGAGCCTGCGTTATCATGTTTCGTTTCCACTCCATATCGCTCGAATCTTCAGAATTATATAGTAAGGATTCGATGTTTGCTTACTAATTGCCGTTCACGCGGCAGGCTTGGAATATCCTACATTTACCGCCAAGCGTGGCTTTAGCGCTGGATGGAGTTCACCTTTGGTCGTAGCTTCTTTGAAGCCCTTTCTCCCTTGCATTTCCATCCTTGATGGACCACGAGGGCTCAATATCTAGTACCTTGAACCTCGGTAAAATTGGCCAAAGGTCCGTGGTTCCATTCCCGGTCCAGGTGAATTTTTTCGCATGGCAATTAATGTGAACCCCCCACACTCCAATAACTTCAGCATAAAACGAGTTGGAAATATTTTATTACAACGATAACGCTTAAAGTTACGTATCTTTCAGTAAGGGAAGTTCGGTCAGGAGTAAATTAGGTGCCTTATTACTATCATAAACGCTTAAAATTAACCGTTTATTAATAAGGAGATTTGGGTCATGGGTAAAATGTAGGGTTCTCAATGTGAACGATCTTAGATCGAAACTACCTCTCGCAATTTCTTTTTCCATCGCAATTTTAGTACGACCATCCCTTGTTATAAATATTTGTAAAGTTTAACAAGGATACATTTTATCTATCTTACTTATTAAATCATCCCAATATCATGTTAATGAAAAATCAGTCCATGGTAATATCAAATATACGTCGGCCCAATATCATTTTTATGCCACTATATAGTGGTGACAGATGTCTTTTTATCATCAAATTAATATTGGCCCAATATCGTCAGTAAATGTCATTTTTATAATGACTAATGTTATCACTTTTGACATTTACCGATATCGGTAGCCAATACCGGATTGACCAATAGGTGATATGTGACGGTGTAAAAATGATATTGGGCCGATATCATGATGCTGCGTGGGGAAGGCTACGTTGTTGCACAAACCGTGGACTCCTTTAGACGACCAGTTCCCTCATAACGAAGTTATGAAGAAAGGAAAGCGTACAAAAAATATGCACAGAGATCATATCTTGACAATTTCCACTGGCTTGTGCTGTCTCATAAAGACAGGGGCTGTGTTGTAAATATTGTGTACTTTTTTCATCTGGCTTAGGAAGTGTCCACCACAACGAGACTTCACTTAGGAAATTAGTTAAGGAACCCTTTCAGAAGTTGATAATCTCTTAGGAGAAAAAGGTGACCTCACCACTCATGAAAACCGATTCCATGTAATAGTAGTCGACAATGGAAAATACTTTTTACAAACATACAATGAACCATCTTTAGAAATAAACAACCGACTAAGGGGCTCAGGTTGGTGTGGTGGATAGTGTACTGGCCTCCCATCTCGAGGGCCCTGGTTCGATTCGTGGCAGTGGGCCCGGATTTTCCAGTGGAAAACCGGGCCCCACTTGAGTGCCTAGTGGAGGGCCTTTAAGTCCAGTACTCCGTCCGTCGGATGGGATGTTAAACCCCCTTGGCGCCTTTCGTTAAGAGTAAGCTAATGCCGACAATGGGTTTCTCTCCACCCTTCCCCCGTTTCCTGAAAACTCCTACCATTACCCAATTACCTACCTATCCTAAATGGCGCAAATGACCTCAGCTGTCGGTTTTTTTTCACATTTTTGTATGCAATTATAATCTAGATTTTCCCACTTTCGTTATTTGAAGAAACTGATCATGAGTTGGCTTTCAAAAAATTCTTTTGTTACATCGTACTGATGATACCGTACAGCAATGTTAGCACACAACTCAAACTTTTTAGTATGCCCCTAATGAAACAGATAGTTTTTAACTTTTATGTATGTGCTTATCATCACTGTATACCTTTTCCAATGAAATTTTTTCACATTTTTTGTTCTATGAAACATTAATGTTTTGTAATTATTTTAAACTTCAAGTTGGCTGTTAAACTTCTTAAATGTCGAAAATTTTTCAATATAATCTGTTGTTAAGAATACAAACTACAATACAAATGACATTTTAGGCTCCAAAATGCGTAAAAAATGGGTATTTATAAAAAATTTAACGCCCCTCTCTCCCGGGGGGATGGGGGTTCCATACTACCCAGACCCAGGTCATGACCCCCCCCCCCCCCCCAATATTTGATGCTGAATCCGCCCCTGCTGCCAGTATATATGGGTTCCATACCAAATAGGCCTAAATAATGAACTTGAACGTGTGCACCGAAGATCGGCAAGATTGTAAATGGACGGTAAGATAGCTAGATATTAGCGTAACCAGTCTATTAAATGAATTAAAATGGGAATGGGAATGTCAGATATTCGGCTGAAATTTAGACTTAATCTTTTAAATAAATACTAAGATAATATTTTCATTGATGACGTTAAAAATATTTTGCGAACTCCAACTTACTATGGTAGACTGGACCATAATCACAAGATTAGAGAAATTGATTGCCGAACTAACAGATTCAAAATGTCCTTTTTTCCTCGCACAATTGATGATATGAATAGCTGTAAATATATCCAAGAGCATAAATACGAGTGTGTCAATGTATAGCATAGGTAGTTGCATGTGGGAATAAAGACTTTAAGCTAACCCAACTAACAACATCATATTGCACGCTTGCTTTGCTGTTTTTATCATTTTCAAATTGTGAACTACTGACTATCAGTACTGAAATACTGAATATTATTACTAATCCTTTTTTATTCATGATATGTAAACCATGTTTGGTGCGAATTCAACCCTTGCCACACACCTTTATGGTGACTTTTAGGATAAAGAGGTGACAACAAAATTCCATGACACAATTTATATAGGTTTTTTTATCATAGTCAGCTCGTAAATTAGTATAGTCATTTAAAATATTGAAATACGTTATGTACAAAATGGAAAGTTACCTGATGACATCGGAAAAGTATTTATTCACGATGAGGATGACTATAAGCGATATATTATAAAATTAGATGAGATTTATTTGATATGTTAAAAACTAATTCAGAGTTATGGATTCTGAGACAACAATGAAATAGGCGTTGGTAACGCCCAAGAAAGAACCCCAGCATCTGATAAATTCGGAGTGAATTTACACTTACTCTCAGCATCACTCCGGGTTTTCTTATGCGTTAGTTGGCTTGAACACAACGGTTTCACTGACTATGCTGTCAGCGCCTTCAGTCGAATGTCTCGACATGTGGCTTCTGCCTCTGTATACTGCAGGCTATCTGGGTTCTGCACTCTGATTGGCTGTCTCTTTGATGACTATTTTAGGCGCTGTAAAGGGAAAACCGTCCTCTCTGTTGAAACTCAGCGGTGTTTTTTTGAATTCCTATTGCTTCCTAATCTGCCGAGGGAAGTATGGGCACTCCTTGGTCAAGACTTTGGTCTCCTCAAATTTAATGCCGTGGCCAGGTTCCGGCCACGCGTGTTCGGCGATGGCAAAAAGGCGAAATCGCTTATTTTTCGTTGCCCTCTGATGTTCTTTTATCTGCACATTCATCGAGTGGTAGGGTTCACCAATTTAAGACTTTCCTCAGGAGCAAGTGACCTCGTATACTCCGTCCTATAGAATAGGTAACCCCAGCGGCATGGTGTTCTTGGTCCAAGGTTAACAGTTCCTTACTTCGGTGACACAGTGTGTATCTCAACACAACGTCATTTATTTCAAGTATCCTGGAGATCTTTTCATATGCTCCAGTTATGAACGGGATGGCGACTTACAAATTTTGTCATGACTCCGTCTCTCCGCCTGCATCTCTCTTCCCTTGCGGTCATTCTTAGGATCTTCTCTCCGGTAGCCATTTCTCTGTGCGTCCGCTTTCTGTAGACAGCGTAGCCTAGTCTCTCGTTCTTTCTTGGTAACCAAGCCGTCCAGGAAATGTAATATATGTTCTTTTTCCATTTCCATTGTAAATTAAATGCCGTATTACTGCGTGTTCAGGTGTCTAAAGAATGCCTTTAATTCTGCACCATCGGACCAGATGGCTAAAGTGTCGTCCACATCTTAGCCTTAGCTTCGGTTTCGTCTCTTAAGATTCAAGCGCTTCTTTCTCAAATTTCTACATGTAGCGATGGGTTCGCCTCTATCACCTATGGTGGCGAATCCACCGCTGCACCCTTCATCTGTTCGTAACTTCAGAGCACGCTCCTGCCTCTTTTCCCTTTAGCATTACTACGCTCCAACCTATCTACATCGAATGAGAGCAATTTATTACATGCCGAAGCTTACTCGAATCTTCACCTAAAAACTACTACAGGCATCAGCAATTCCATAGACCTGCTCTTCAATACCACCACCTTCACCATCTCCTCTTCCTGGTTACGAATCGAATCCGACCTTCCTCAAGCGAACTTCATCCCTTCCTTCATCCTAATCCTTGAAGCCGCGACTTCCAGAGGACCTGGAACACATTGTTTGCGGAGGACTACAAATAGCTCCACCTCAGGGTCAGAAACAAGTTCAAAATCCACCTCGCCTCTAGCATCCTGGCAGCCGCCCAGCCTGCAACCGAATATCTAAAAGCTAGTTCATGGACGTTAGTCAGTAACTTCCATCAGAAGACAAAATCCACTTCCAATATTCGTATCGCAAAAAATCCTCATCAATAGCCAAGAAAAATCCTCTTTTCCTAACATTTTTCCCACATTTTTACGATGTCTGCAACACATTTATTATAATCCGCCTCTTGGAACACACTACAATCCCTTCTTTTTTCCCTTAGCTAAGAACCCCCGCATGTTACTATTGATGAAACCAAAAAATTATGCTAAAATTGAAACCTGGAAAACCTCAGGGCCATGATCATCTTTCGCAAAAATCCTTAAGAACCTTCCTCAACTTACTTTCTAACAGACATTTCCAATTCCTGATTTTTTTCCCTTATTTCTCTACCACTGGTAGGCAGGTCAAAATTATTATGATTATACTGACACCTGGCAAAACCTTCCTCCACCCCAAATTCCTACCATATCATAAGTCCTCTACCCCCAATGGGCAAGCTGTTGGATGAAATCAACCATCACCGCCTAAAATACTCCATCCACATTCACTCCTTCTTACCTCCATTCAAAGCACATTTCGACAGTGACACTCCAAGATGCACCAACAAGTAAGTATTGTAGAGAGCATTACATCAGCACCCTCCAAAAAGAAAACATCTATGGACCTTGATAAGGCATTTGACAGAATGTAGCATGATTAATTATTCCTTGAATTGTTTAACCTTCCTATATGGAATTACCTTCTGACAATCATTACATCTAGTGCCTTCCTATAACCCAATTATGTATCCTCTAAAAATCATTACCTCCCATGCCTTCCTCGTTTCTTTCAAAGAGGCCATCTCTCAACCTATCACCGCAGAAATAAAGGAGAAAACTCTTTCAAAACTATTAGGAACCTTAAAATGCCTAATAACTCTCTTCAGGACTACATCTGAAGCAATTATTTCTCATGCATCTCCTAATTTGGAATTAAGCAAGTACATTATAAAATCATTGAGGAATATAACCAAAGTTGCCAGGCATTATGTTACTTTCTATCATTGAGGAGTTGTCATACCAATCAATCTAGGAAAATACTAGGGCATCCTTGGAATGTTAAAAAAGTATATTTATGGGGACCTTCTGCTAACATCCTTACTAGAATCCATTCTTAAACTTAATAATTCCTTCAAAAAACCTAATTCAACTAATCGTCTGCATCAAAATCTCTGGGCCTACACACCATATAATACCTACAATAACTAAACCTAAGTCATTCTTTTTTAATCTTCCCATTCAAAAAACTCTTCCAGTTCCCTTTCCATTCTCCTTAACCCTATGTCAGTGACCCTCTATAGTTTGGTTTGATCCAGCAATGGAGTTTAATTTTATATGCGTCACTAAGTGTAAGAAATTAATGGATGTTAATACTAACACATTCTAGCCTGTACTTTTTTTTAAGTTTTATTCACGTTGATAGCTTTCCTTGTTTCATGGACATTAAGGTCGTCCAAAATCGCAAGAAATAAATAAAAGTTACAAATGTTCATCTCCGCATTGCTGCCCTTGTTCCACTAGGTAAACTTAAATACCATGCCGAAATTTGGATCAATAAGATGATGTTTAGGGGTCCCTATGATTTGAACGTTTTGAAGAAATAAGCATTTTTTTAGTAATCGCTTCTAAAGTTTGCCATTTACAGGTTGCTGTTAGAAAGTTAATGGAATATTCAAATGTACCGTAAATAGACAAGAAGTTTTACTTAGTTATATCATTTTTCAATAGATAATAGAACGTTCCAGTGTTTACTGAGAAAATATGTCAATAGAACAACACTAGAAAGCAGTAGCAGTAGAGAACCTATAGTATTACTTAGGTATTCTCATCAAACTGACAGGCGGCCATTCTGTGCCAGCTGTCTGTGTCATTGTCATACTTTGTAAATCTCTATTCTAATACAACACAAGGTATATATAATTAATAATACCTAGATTTTAGAATGAATCACACAATATAAAAGTAGAGTAATAAATATTTAAATTAATGTATCGAGTACCTACCAGACCTACCTAACTTTTGGAGCGCATGTTTGCTAAGATTAATATGGTAGATATTATATCTACCATATGAAATCTCTTGGTTGCAGGCAGATGTGGCTCAATGGAAAGCCTACTGAGTCACTGCTCAAATCTAGACTTTCAAAACGAAACATGTTACAACGACTTGTTTTCCATCACATTAACCAAAATTTGGGCTTAAAAAAGGAATGAGAGCCATTGTTGAGGATGCACTGAAAATTTGGGGTATGGCAAGAATTCCTACTCAAAGAATAAATGCGATTGAAAGAAAATTTAATAAATTGTACTCAGACAAAATGTGCGGGCTCTAGTATTTGACACAACAGCTGCCAATACAGGCCTGAAGAGTGGAGCATGTACTATTCTCGAGTTTAGGAACTAGTCTTGTGTGGATTCCATGCAGGCACCATGTACTTTAAATTATGTTGTCATATTTTTTACTACAGCATTTGGAGTTAGTGGGGGTCCAGATGTCACAATATTTAATTATTTCCAGAAACAATAGCCTCGTATCGACAAGCTAATATATTCTCAAGGCAGTGATGATCTATATGATTCCAATGAGATCAAAATGTTAACAGGAGAAATAATGGGATATTATGCTGCTATTTTAGAAGACCCAATTAAGTCAAAGTAGCCTAGAGATGATTACCTTGAGCTTTTAAAGTTGTGTTATACCTTTCTTGGTGGTCAAAATCCTAATGGATCCAAAGAGAAATTCCGAGCACCAGGTGGTGTGCACAACGCATGTTGGATGGCAAAGGCTATTTATTCCCTTAACATTTACTTATTTAGAGATCAGTTCAACCGTACAGCAGGAGAAAATAAAGGAATCACTGAAGTAAGCTTGTATGTAGCTCTCATCTACGATCGACATTGGAATGAGGCGCCCAAAGCTGTCATGAATGATGCGATTCTTTTAAAACAAATTGAAGCTTATCCCAACTTCAATGTTAAGAAGGCTGCTTTGGTAGCTTTTCACCGCCATCTGTGGTTCTTTTCAGAGCATTTGGTTGGACTTCCCCTCTTTGAATCCCATGTATGTGACTCTACCAAAGTTAAAATGGTTACCAACCTACAGCGCCCACCAAAAGCCTAGGCTCTTAAGAGAGTTGAGAGTAAAACATTTAAACATGACACTCCTCTGGAAACATACGTGACACAGCAAACTGCAGAACTCTTTGACATTCTCCATAAAGATGGGAATGAAAAGGCTGCTTCATTTCTTTGCAAAGAACCTAAGTTGTGGGATTCGGATCCCGATTACATACAACTCAAACAGGCTGTTCACAAGATGAAAGTAGTTAATGACTGTGCTGAAAGAGGCATTGTCCTGATACAAACATTCAATATGTGTATAACCAAGAATGAAGGCCAGTTTCAGTATATTCTTCGGATTGTTAAATCACACTGAACCAAGTAATCAACTTGTAAGAAGGCAGTACTCATGGCTGACGATGATGATGGTAAAGGGGCTGAGTGAAAAAAACATATTATAATCTTGTATTGAACATACCTTTTACCTTTTCAGAGACTTATTTATGGTTACAGTAAATGCATCATGATCATTTAGCATTATTTATGTATTCAGTTATGTCACCATTAAATTTTTTTCATTAAAATACTATTGTTTTAGTTAAAAATCCGCATTCGCCCAAAAAGTGCTCAATCATAGGGACCTCTAAATATTAACCAATTTGCCTAAATTTTTTTTCATAGCTTTCTAACACCAATTGAAACAGGGGCAAACATGTGGAGCGGGTGTATACAAAAAAAATTTTTTTGGACCACCCTAATGGACATTCTTTTTTTTCTTATGTGTGAATGTTTTTTAATGATGCAAAACGCATATCACAACTAATTGAAACAAATTATGATGACATTTATGATGGATGAAATATCCCTCAACATTATTCCATTTAGAAAAATGTTTGTGGTAGGGATACGTTCAAATGATGTATCATCTAGATCTACTCTACACATACATTATGCAAACAAATATGGATGGATGAGGGATGCAAACTCTATTGCCAGGTTAAGAAGATCTGGTATCACGCTCACTTGCCGGACCAAATGTAATCTGGCCTCACTACGGGCATTATATTGTGGAAATGAGCACTACAATTGTGTTAATCATGGTAAAGGCACTTTCATATCTTCCCAAATCAGCAGTGGTACAATAGTTATACCACCATAAACCTTGACATAAATGCACTAACATAGGTGAAGATTGTCTTAATGAACCAAATGGGTACCTACCGCTTTGAATTTTTTTTTAACATTGCTAAGAGTTACCCACAATACAGTCCAATTCATTTGACATGAGTTACAATAGCAATGGGAGTCACAGATGGTCTTTCAGTAGGCAGTTGAAAAAAAAGATAGATCCTGACTGTGAAATCAGTGGTAGAGATATGAGAAAATATTAAAAACAGACCACATAAAGCCACAAAAACAGATATGGGGAGAAGAAAAGTTGTTAATGAGAAGCCATGGATCACAGATGAAGTCATAGACCAGATTGAAGAGAGAGGAAAGATATAAATATGATAATTGAAGACAGAAACTGCTTCAAAAGAATCAGAAATGAAATTAGTTCTAAAGAGAGAATGCTAAGATAAATGTTGATGAAGGACATCTGTGAAGATGTTAAAAGCAACCTATAATATGAAAAGTTTAAAGTTGCCCAGAGGATGGTGAGGAACCCCTTCAAATAAAGGACAGTAAGATGTATTTCCAATACAAACAGTAATATAGAGCAATTAATTGAACATAAATGGAAAATGAAGAGATGGAAAGAATGCTTTGAACAGTTATACCATGCAAACAACCTCAGTATGAAAGTAATAGATGATGAAAAAGAAGTCAAAAATAAAAGACATTTACCCAGCTGTGACATGTACTCTACAAAACATTTCTATGGAGGACTTTTAGGAGAGCGTCATCCGGACCAAAAAAAAGAGGGTTTAAAACTGAATATTTTAGGACTATAACCCTGATGACACATAATTAGGAGATATTAACAAGGATTGTCTACAGTAAAATAGTACAAAAAGCTGAAGAGTTCCTAGATACCATGGGTTCAGAAAAAACAAGGGTAAATGGAGGTGACTTTTTCCCCAGGAAACCTATGGACTAGAGAATGGAAAAGAACAACCTTATGTTCATTGTGCTTGTGGATTTGGAGAAGGATTTAAAGAAACTTTAAGCAACATTTTAAAGAACACACAACATGCTACGAAAACAAATATTCCTACTGCCTCTTTGTGAAGCATCTCCTGGAATCCGACCACCACATTTATTTCACCCCTGGAATCCTCCACATTCTTCCCAAGGGCCTTAAAATGGATGCCCTCGATCAACTGGAGATAAGAAGGCAACTGGTAGACTCCAATAGGACCCTGTGCATTGAGAAATTGTTTCCTCAACCCTCCCCTCCTGTCCTTCAGTGCTGATCATATGTACCTGTTGAGATGAGTCCAACCAAAGAGAGTTTGTATGTACCTGACGATGCTGCAAGGTGGTGAAAAGCATCCTACCATCGTTAAGCTTGAGGAAAAGTACCAAGTGCATTTTAATATGGACATTTGAATCTTCCAGGAAGTGAAGCCTCAAACAGTCAATTGTACTTAGGACTGTTGACTGATAATTGTGATCATCAAACTTCATGTTCACAATTATTACCTTTGTGAAAATGTGAAAAAATGTGAAAATGTAAAAAATTATAATTATGAAGAATTTTATTTTCCTAATAAGCACCTGCACCCTTAAATTTTGAAAAATGTGTTTTCAGAAGATTCCCCATATTTGGAAACATTGTCAATCTGTTGCATTCAATATGTTTGTAGAAAATAAATAACCATTATAGGTCATATATTGTTTCATTATTACTTAACATATCGAAGAGTAGCAAAATAGTCATATTACAAGACAATGACATGTGAGGTCCTTCTATGTAGTCCAGAAGCAATCCCTCTAGCATTATGGCAGGAGTACCTTAAATTTCCAAGCATAGTTTTTATTATTCTGTGAAATAAAAACCTATATTTTTTCATTTTGGATCATTTTTGGACAATCAGCTTTCTTTATAATTAAGAATCCTTAAGGATATTCACTAACATATATTTTAGTACCAGATCCATCTTTCAAACACAATCACTAAATATCATGTTAGTTATTCTTAATAAGCGTCTATCACAATAGATTTTTTATTTGAATTTGATAAATGAAGAATTCTTAGTTTTTGTCTCCAATAGGGAGCCAGAACTTTGTCTAATTTCTGATTTGTGGAACTTCAATTGGTATGATTACCTTAATTCACCACAATGGTAAATAGATCTTCCTCCTATAGGAGACATTGCACAGTCCAGACACAGTTCAGAAACACTTCACGAACACCTCATAAACATTTTGTGAACCTTTCATGAAAAACTTAACGAAATGGTCCGTAACGGTTCATTTCGGCCAAATGGTTGAAGTGGGCCAAACAGTTCATGAACACCCCCTGCAACACTTCATGAACAGTTCTTGAACAGCTCATTTTTACCAGGAATAATCAGGATTGGTGTTTATTTCTAGGCCATAAATTTTTCCTTTAGAACAGCAGCAGACATTCTTTCCTCAGTGGTTAATTGTCATGACTGTATTCATTAGGTTTGGGCATATTTTCCTTAACCCACTCTAACATTTGGACTTCACTGCTTCAAACCCTTGGCAACATTTGATGCATCTATGTTGCATGTTCATGCATATTCATAGGTGAGAATTTTTTTTTGTCTCAGTGATGGCGTATCTTATCAGAAAGACAAGCATTGCATATTTAGTACATCATTAGCGGGCTGAAAATTGGATTATTTTTTGAAGGGTCATATGTTTTTTAGTCTTTTAATAGTAGGTCGCTATGTGATCCCTTGGATCATGAAAATTTGGGATTTTGTTGAGATCTTTGAGAAAGGAGATAAAGACCTATGTTAACTATATAAATGCTTTGTGTCTTAGGGTGACTTAGTTACTTTCTCATTTATATTCAACAGAGTTATACCAGATGTGCCACAAAAATAATTTGGATAATTCTCTTTCATTGTGCACCACAGGGTGAGGTGGACAGTTAATGACCAGCTGCAGCCTCACTAGGTGGCTGTTATCCTAGTGAACCTATAGGAAGCAGGCTTTGCCAAATAGCTGATATATTCAAATATTTTAATAACAAATACTAAAAATTACTGTTTATCAGAAACAGTGCAAGAGAAATGCTGTAAACTGCCTATATGCAAATAAGGTCAGGAAGAAATGACTTGATTTTAATGAAAAATCCCTACCGTATCATAAGTCCTCTACGTTCAATGGGCAAGCTGTTGGATGAAATCAACCTTCACCGCCTTAATGACTCCATCCACCTTCACTCTTTACCTCCATTCAAACCACCTTGCGAGAGTGACACTCCAAGATGCACCAACAAGCAAGTATTTTGGAGAGAATTACATCAGCACCCTCCTAAAAGAAATCCTCTATGGACCTTGATAAGGCATTCGACAGAGTGAAGCATGATTCATTAATCCTTGAATTGTTTAACCTTCCAATACACAATTACCTTCTAAAAATCATTACCTCTTGTGACTTCCTATAACCCAATTATTTATCCTCTAAAATTCATTACCTCCCATGCCTTCCTAGTTTCTTTCAAAGAGGCCATCTCTCAACCTATCACCGCCGGAGTAGCTCAAGGATCCATTCTACTACCTACCTTCTTCAACCTCTTCATCGCCTACATCACTACCTTATGGAATACAGACACCTACCAATATGCATCAAAATGACCATGCCGTCGACACACCCCAAATAACCAACCAACCAATACCAATATGCAGATGACTTGGTAGTCTTGACAGAAGGCCTCATACCCAGATTAGCAGTCAGGAGAATGAAACCTGATTTTCAGTCTTCCCCGAGTGGAACCAGTCGTGGAAGATGTGAACAAACCTGAATAATGGTCATTATTGTGTTCAACATTAGAAAGGTATTGGAACAAGTATCTCCAAAAACTTTAAACAGAGTACAAATCAAATATACAGGCACAGTTAAATACCTAGGAGTGATCCTTGAAAACGAATTGAATTTCTCTCAAAGGAAATGAGAAATAAAGGAGAAAACTCTTTCAAAACTATCATGAACCTTAAAATGCAAAATAACTCTTCAGGATTACATCTGAAGCAATTATATCTCATGCATCACCTAATGTGGAATTAAGCAAGTACATTATAAAATCATTGAGGAGTATGACCAAAGTTGCCAGACGTTACGTTACTTTCTATCATTGAGGAGTTGTCATACCAATCAACCTAGGAAAATACTAGGGCATCCTTGGAATGTTAAAAAAATACATTTATAGGGACCTTCTGCTAACAACCTTGCTAGAATCCCTTCTTAAACTGAATAATTCCTTCAAAAAACCTACTACAACTAATCCACTGCTTCAAAATCTCTGAACCTACCCACCATATCCCACTACGATAACTAAACCTAAGTCATTCTTTTTTAATCCTCCTCTTAAAAAAACTCCTCCAGTTCCCTTTCCATTCTCCTTAACCCTCTGTCAGTGGCCCTCTAAAGTTTGGTTTAATCCAGCAATGGAGTTTAATTTTATATGCGTCTCAAAGTGTAAGAAATTTAAAGATGTTAATTACTAACACTTTCTAACCTGTACTTTTTTCAACTTTTAATCATGTTCATAGCTCTCCTTTTTTTCTTATGTGTGAATGTCTTTTATTGAAGCAAAAGTCATATCAAAACTAATTGAAACAAATTATGATAACATTGCTTAAATCTCAATAAATTTCACTCAAATGAAATGGAGACACAGCTCCTTTGGGGAAAAATTTGGGCGACCTCTTTGACTCATCTAAGTCAACCATTAAGAAGGCAAAGAGCCGGGGCTCCCTCACGGGGGAATATGACTCAGGACCATCTGTCAATACCATAAGGATCTACTCAGCAAGTAAGAAGATACTCTCTATTTCACAAAAGCAGAGTGTAGCCGGACGGAGAAGAAGAAGAAAAGGATGGCAGGACGTAAGGAGATGTATTGGGAAGACCCTCATGCTCATAGGAGATCTGCTCGTGAGGCAATTGCTGGTTGGGCCCCGGGGCAGGGGAGTGACTGACAGACTCTCCCTCCAATTCAGCCACAAAGAGCAAGTAAATCCCAGGGGATATGCCTACTGTCAAGATCCAGGATGCCAACAGAGCCAAGGTTGGGTCGGTCTCCTATTCAGAGGTGACCAAGAGGGTCATCATGCTGGCAAGCTACCCTCAAGAGATGATGACATAGGAATTGCATAGGGAGATAGAGAGGAGGTTGAGGAATCTCTTGGACGAAGTCTCAGACTATCGGAACCTCCGTATCTTCGAGGTCACCAGGTTTGCAAATTGCAGATTGTGTGTGGCAAAGGCCACTCTGAACCTTATCACATGGAAGCAGCAATGAGGATGGGACCCATTCATGGGACCATCTTTCAAGCTGTGGAGGAGCATAACCATATCAAGAGGAGGGTGGATGTAAGGGTTCTTGGACCCAGTAAGCTGGATACCAAAACCCTCCTGATGAGGCTATGGAGGGTCAACCTGGGGCTGCAAATGGCCCTTTGGTGGCCCTACGACAGGACAAGATTCATTTTCATCATAGAGCAAAATAAAATATGATGTAATTCATCTCCATAATTGATTATGAATCAAATTTCTTTGAACCACTTGAAAATCTAAACACTAGAAGGACCGCACAAGAACACTATAAGCAACCACTATGGCTCACTCCACATTTGATTTCTATGCCATTTTCAACCCTTAAGTATGTACATTGAATATGGGTTGACCAGACCCAACCACATTTAAAATGCTTAAAATAAAAAAAAAATATTTGATTTTTCTTTTTCTTTCATGGTGCTTGCCCTAGATAGGAGGGGCATCTTTAGGACTGCTTTTGATGTTCTGAAATATTTTCCAAGACTGATTACTTGTCTGGGTCTCTTGTTAGACCTCGTCTCTCTCGTTTTACTCATTTTTGAATTTCTTTTTCCTCTTTGGTCTCATTTTTGCATTAACATTTTCCTTGGAAATATAAAGATATGAATTTTTTGTGTTTTAATAAAGTGTTTATAACAATTATTTTATTACTACCTCAGCATACGTTGGATGAAATATTACTGAGCATTATTCCAATTAGAAAAATGTTTGTGGGAGGGACAGGTTCAAATTATGTATCGTCTAGTTCTGTATACTCTACACATACATCATGCAAACAATTATGGATGGATGAGGGATGCAAATACTATTGCCAGGTTAAGAAGACATGGCATCATGTCACTTGCCGGACCAAATGAAATCAGGCCTCACCAAGGGCATTATACTGTGGAAATGAGCACTATAATTTTGTGAATCATGGTAAAGGCACTTTCATAGTTTCCCAAGTCAGTAGTGGTACCGTCGTTATACCACCATAAACCTTGACATAAATGCACTAACATAGGTGAAGATTATCATAAACAATTCATGATTACCTCATAAACATCTAGTGAAGAGCCCTAGAATGCTTCGTGAACCTCTTATGAAAAACTTAATGAAATGGTTCGTAACGGTTCATTTGGGCCAAAGTAGAGTTCACTCATGCTTCAGCAACAGTTCAACAATGCCTCATTAATAGTTCGTTAACACCCCCTGCAACACTTCATGAACAGTTCTTGAACAGCTCATTTTTACCAGGGATAATCAGGATTGGTGTTTATTTCTAGGCCATAAATTGTTCCTTTAGAACAGCAGGAGACATTCTTCCCTTCAGTGGTTAATTGTCATGACTGTATTCATTAGGTTTGTGTATATTTTGGTTAACCCACTCTAAAATTTGGACTTCACTGCCTCACACCCTTGGCATCGTTTGATGCATCTGTGTTGCATGTTCATGCATATTCATAGGTCAGAATTTTATTTTGGTCGCAGGGATGGTATATCCTATCAGTAAAACAAGATTTGAGTATTTAGTACACCATTAGCTAGCTGAAAATTGGATTATTTTTTGAAGGGTGTTATGTTTTTTAGTCTTTTAATAGTAGGTACCCATATGATCCCTTGGATCATGAAAATTTGGGGTTTTGTTGAGATCTTTAAGATAGGAGATAAATATCTATGTTAACTTTTGATGGAATTCAGTAAATATTTTAAGACTAAAACTGTAAATTAGACAACTGCAGGTAATTTACAAATTTTATGGAACTTGATAATTTGGAAAAGGTCTCAAATGTCATCAGTGATTGACTTCTGTTTTACCAACATTAATGCTTTGTGTCTTAGGGTGACTCAGTTGCATTCCTATTTATATTCAACAGAGTTATACCAGACGTTCCACTAAAAAATTAGGTAATAATCTTTCATTGTTGCACCACAGGATGAGGTGGACAGTTAACGACCAGCTGCAGCCTCATTATGAGTCTGTATTATTGCATCTATTGGAAGCAGGATTTGCCAAATTGCTGATAATATATATTCAAATATTTAAAGAATAAATATTAAAAATTACTCTTTACCAGAAACAGTTCAAGAGCAATGCTGTAAACTGCCAATATGCGCATAAGGTCAGGAAAAAATGACTTGATTTTAATAAAAGGCACTGTTAGGATTCCGTGTTCCCCCCAAAAATATTTAAGCGAATTTAATTTCTAGTTATTATTTAACTATCAGTTATTAAAGGGAATTTATTACCACCAGTGGTCACTCTTAGGGTACACATTGAAATGTAAGTTGGTAGGCCAGCCTTAAAATATTCTCTTAAATTACATTTATATTTATCTATTCATTAAGTCGTTTTTTTATCTTCATATAAAATAGTGAACGGGATAGTCTATCGTATACCTTAACTGCTCCATGTCTCCATGATCTCCACACCCCATTCGATGCAAACAATTTCTTTTTTTATCATATCACACCTGTGGGTGCTTTGAAGAACTTTGAGCAGGCTAAATCCAACTCTCCATTATATGACCAAATTTAAATCCTATTTATTCACAAATCCAAACTACCATGGATCCTCGGAATTTTTAATTATTATTTATTTCATGATTAATTTTCAACTGCCTGGAAAATAGATGAAAAAATGACCTTCATAAAGGTTATGCTTAAAATATAAAAATCTGTACAACGTCAGGCTCATCTCTGTACTATGCCCTGAGTTGAACCCATATGAGAAATCAACCACTCATTCGCAACTGTATAGTAAACTGTATTGACACTGCCCTGCATTATCAACGTTGAAACACTATTGACTTCTGTTGACACCGCACTGCATTCATAGAGTAAACATGAAGAACTAATGTGATCTATAATGATTTCTCCATAATACCTTAGCTGGTTATGATTCTAAGACTGTTATTGGCTTTCAAAAATTCTACGAATGTAGTTTTTCCTGCAAATAATTCTGGAATTGAAAAAAAATAGGTAAGCACTCTATTATTTTCCATATAGGTAAATAGGCTTTTACCTCCACTCAAATTCATTTCATTTGCAAGCTTACAGTATACTTTTCTGGAATAGCACAAGTAGTTAACAAATGGAGGAGTTATCCTCTTGTCTCTCAGTTTATTTGGTGTCCGACATGGTTCTGTCCTCAGACACACCTTTTTCAGCTTTAACGATAGCCTAAGACTCAGAAGTGGATGTTACAAAAAGTAAGTTAACAATAATAATTGTAACACAAGATACAGAGCGTGCCAAGCCCGCCCGTAGATATTGAGTCATCTTCTCTCCAGCTGAGGATTCTAAGCAAGTAGGCATATTTAGCTCAGCACAATAGGGCTCTGGGGTTGTTAAATTTTCATCAACGCTACCAGTATGGCATTGATGAAACACAGGAACTGCTGAAATGAATGGGAGAGATCCAGTCCTGCGAAAGTTCTCTGTTGCGTAGAATTTTTTCTGTAGAACTCCGTGGAAAGGGAAAGGTTTTTACGGAAACTGTAGAATTCCTTACGTTCCGTAGAGAATCTGTACGGAATTTTTCAGCAGGGGAAATACCCAGTATCTTCAACGAAGAGCAATGAAGCCTGTTCTATAAGGGTCAGTGCGTTGTAGATTAAGGAGATCGGTTAGAAAACAACAGGTAGCATTAATTAGTGACTGAAATCGTAAGAATAAATTAAAAAATCCTCATATGATTTCAAATAAGGTTTGATCATCCGGTTTAAAAAGAAATTAATATCAGAGTGACAAAATACAACCGATCATAAGCTACTGCTTCGGAAACTGCTGACAATGGTTTAAGAATAAAAGAAGCAAAAAGCGCGGTCATAGTCGTCTCTTGCAGGTTTGGCATCGCACCCACATTGGGTACATGCATCAGTTCGGGCTCGGTACACAATGAGGTAAATGCCCGGCTCGCGATTGGACACAAGAGACATCGGACCGCGCACATAGTGTGATCGGCAGCTACTGCCTTAAGTAACCACCGCTACTCCGTGAAAAGTAATTGCGAGAACTGAGATGAATGTCGTCCGTTAAATAGAATCTTTTAAAGTTACGCCTTCTTTTACACAGGCATTTTATATTACCAAAAACGCCTTAAAACAGTTAGTCAAAAAGTGCTGGTCGATGCATACTTTTGTCAGAGAACGTTTTGCACAGCAGGTCCAGTTTGTAATTCTTATTTGGTGCGTACTCAGAAGTATAGTTTTAGAGGTGTAATTTCGCTTAACCATTAACTAAATTATTTTTCTGTCGTTTCCACTAAACATTTAGTTTCAGAAATCGCATATCTGATCATATTGCAGATATGTACATGCAAATTAACATTTTACCTGATAAGTAATCTTTCAGCATTTAGTCATTGTACTCAGAGACAAATCACTCCAAAGACAGGCACAATCACGGTGGCTCGGTTGATACTCTGCAGGTATTGATATCGGAAAGTAATCTGTAGCACTATCGTTATTGAAATAAAATACACAGATCAAAAGATTATCTGCCTTTGTCTTCACGTTATTTGCCATTTGAATAACACATTAATAGCCATGTGAAAAAATTGCCATTATTCTACATTTTGCATTTGTCTTGACTAATTCTCGTGATATTTCCGTGAGAACAGAAAATATCTCACGTTGTGAAAGTTAGCCGCATGTGGTTATTTTTTGTGGAATGTTTGTTTACATGGTTAGTGGATAGGATATTACCCCCAAAAAATAAATAATAACCCAAAAGTGTTAGTAAACACGTGACCTATTTAAAACCCGTACCAAATGCTTATCTGAATACCTATGAACATGACGCTGTGGCATTGAAACCGGTTGGGTAATCATAATATCTGTAGCATATTGCGAAGCCATTCATTCTTTCACCAGCAAATTGTCACTCGAAGTCTTTGCCGAGAGTAATTTTATTACTTTACAGCGGGAGTATCTAAATTACAGTTTTTAAATCCTAACGTGCCTTTATAAGAGCCAGAGACATCGCACCTCGTGCACCTTTAACTCTATCCACATGTCGGTTTCTAAGAGGTAGGTTAAGCTTACTCTGCTCTAAGCTAAGGTGACCATACGTCCCGCTTTTAGCGGGACAGTGCCGATTTTTAACAATTTATCCCGCGTCCCGCGACGTTTTAAGAAAGTCCCGATTTTTAGAAAGAATACACGACAAGTTATGGAACGATAGCTACATTGCTCTACCTGCTCTAGCTTCTGACCTACTTTTATGTTTATATTATCCCTTTTTGTTCTTGAAAATCGCATTACTTTCGTTTTCTTCTGGTTTATCTTCATCCCATATCTTTCGCACTGTTCCCGCAACGCATCCAGCATTTTTTGCAAGCCACAGGCTGACTGGCTGAGTAGCGCTTGGTCATTCGCAAATCTCACAGATTTTATCAATTTCCCTCCGACCTTTGCTCCAGCCCATCCCAAGCCTCTCTCACCATTTCCTCCGAGTGTATGTTGAAAAGTACCGGCGATAATGGACAGCCCTGCCCAACTCCCCTCCCTATTGTGGCCCAATCCGATTCTCCATCGGCTACTCTCACCTGAGTCTTTTGCGCCATGCATAAATTCCGGATCAGTCTCCTGTCTCTCCAGTCTACTCCTATCTACCTCAATATTTCCATTAACTCATCCCACCTCACTCTTTCGAACGCCTTTTTGAAATCAACAAAGCACGCGAATACATCGATCGCTAGCGAAACATGTCGCCATAAGAATAAAATCTGTGGAAGAGTACGAATTGTTCTCTCTTCATTTTGCAGCTACGAAATGTTTTCGTCGCTGCTAATACCCAAAAATGCTACTGTTCATTAAGTCCAAACAATGGTGGTTGTAGCAGCCAAGGCGGACAGACGATTCGGCGCAATTCGCCATTCAGTCATGGAGAGTGAGCGCCCGATCCGCCAGAGGGGAGCAACGGCAACGCGAGGAAAGGAGAACGGAAGTTCTCCCGCGGCCATTGAGACAGTCGGCTCGACCGACGCACGGATCCGCCGGCAGGCGCCAATTGTTGTAGTTCAGCGGCACAATAAATACGCTCTTACCAGAACGGCTATTCTTCACATTATTTTTGGGCGCACAAACCCCCAAAACTGGTGACCCCGACGTGATCGAAGTGTAGCCGTTCCGAGGCCACGTGGCCTTATCGTTGTGCGACGACAGTTTTCTTTGAGCATAGTGTTTCGCCCGAAATATTGTTCGTTTCGCGCTCGGATATCGTTCTTCTGTGAGTACATTGTTTGATTCACGCGTTAGGATTTACCGCGAGTCGAGATGCCGACGGATACGACCGCCGCCGTGGCGAACCGCGTCGCCCTGAGGATACCGCGATTCTGGCCCGAAAGGCCAGCGTTATGGTTCTCCCAACTCGAGGGCCAGTTCAATTTAAATGGCGTGACGGAGGACATCACCAAGTTCTGGCACGTCGTCAGCGCCCTTGACAGTTCGTATGCAGCCGAAGTCGAGGATGTAATTACGAACCCCCCAGCCGAGCACCGGTATGTGAAGATTAAGGAGGAGCTCATCAGGAGGCTTTCGGCGTCTCAGGAGCAAAATATTCGCCAACTGATCGAGCGGGAGGAAATAGGCGACCGAAAGCCCTCCCAATTCCTCCGCCACCTACGACAGCTGGCTGGGAGCAACGTCCCAGACACCTTCCTCCGGTCCTTGTGGGTTGGACGCCTGCCATCCCTCTTGCAACCCATCCTCGCTATGCAGGACAGCATGGATTTGGACACGGTGGCCCGCCTGGCGGATCGAGTGCACGATATCACTCCACGACCTCAGGTTTCAGCCGTCTCAGCCAGCGACGCCCTCATCACTACGCTCCTGCAGCGCGTCGAGGATCTGAGTCGCCAAGTCGCCGCTTTGTCCACCTCTATCCCCGCGGCGAGGTCGCGCTCGCGTCCCCGCAGTCGACCCCGTAGCAGCAGCAGCCGGCAAGGCTCCCGCGCCAACTCCCCCCACGGTGGCATGGAAGGCCGCCTGTGCTATTTCCACTACCGTTTCGGAGCCGACGCGCGGAATTGCCGATCCCCGTGTTCCTTCCGTGCTCCACAGGCGGAAAACATGTAGGGCGGTCGGTGGACGCGGCCTCCGACCCCTGCCCGCCGACTTGCCGCCTGTTTGTCAACGACCGCGCGACGGGGCAAAGTTTCCTCGTGGATACAGGATCCGACTTGTGCGTGTTTCCCAGGAGCCTAGTAAAGAGTCCGCGAGAGAAGACCACCTACGAGCTGTTTGCGGCAAATAGTACGGTGATTGCCACATACGGTTGGACGGCCTTAACTTTAAATCTGGGGTTGCGCCGTGAATTTATGTGGCGTTTCGTCGTCGCCGATGTCGCCAACCCTATAATAGGCGCCGATTTTCTCAAGCATTATGCACTGCTTGTGGATATACGCCGCAAGCGTCTGGTGGATCCACTCACCACCTTAGGTGTCAATGGACGCACGCCAGTCTCCGCGTGCGGCGGCGTGAAGGCTATCAGCGGGGATGGGCGTTACCACGGGATATTGCGCGAATATCCAGGCATTACTCGGCCCGCCGGACGACCTCAGTCCGTTAACCACGACGTGGTGCATTTTCTTCACACGACGCCTGGACCACCTACCTCTTGCAAACCCCGGAGGCTTGCACCGGACAGGTTGGCCGCCGCCAAGTGCGAATTCCAGGAAATGCTTCGCCTGGGAGTAGCACGGCCATCAAAAAGCGCTTGGTCATCACCGTTGCATCTCGTACCTAAAAAGAACGGTGAATGGAGGCCATGCGGGGATTATCGCGCCCTGAACTCGCGGACCGTGGACGATAAGTACCCTGTGCCGCATATCCACGACTTCACCCACGCCCTCCTCGGCAAAAGTGTGTTTTCGACCTTAGACCTAGTCCGGGCATACCATCAAATCCCGGTTAATCCCGCCGACGTCCCGAAAACTGCTGTGACAACTCCGTTCGGCTTGTTCGAATTTCCCCAAATGTGTTTTGGATTAAAAAACGCTGCCCAAAGCTTCCAGAGATTTATGGATAGTGTCGTGCGCGGTCTGGATTTTGTGTACGTCTACATTGACGACGTGCTTGTGGCATCCTCCTCCGAATCAGAGCATGAGGCGCACTTGCGCGAGCTATTTTCCCGTTTCGCGAAATACGGAATCCTAATCAACACATCGAAGTGCGTGTTAGGTGCCTCGGAAGTGAAGTTTTTGGGCCATTTAGTAACCTCATGTGGAATTTGCCCTGTAGAGGATAAAGTGTCCGCAGTGATAGATTTCCCTGAGCCAGCCACAGTGACGGAACTGCGGCGGTTCCTTGGGATGGTGAATTTCTACAGGAGATTCATCCCAAACGCTGCAGCAATTCAGGCCCCCCTTCATACCGTCCTCGGGAAAAAAGTGAAGGGTAAACACCCCGTCGAGTGGTCTCCCGAAATGAAGCAGGCATTCGCTGATTGCAAGGCAAGCCTTTCCCAGGCGGCTCTTCTATCCTACCCTGACCCTTCTCTCCCTCTTGCGATCGTGACGGACGCGTCCGAAGTCTCCATCGGAGCGGCCCTCCAACAACAGTGCGCTACCGGGTGGAAACCACTAGCGTTTTTCACTCGAAAGCTAATCGCGGCCGAGAGGAACTATAGCGCTTACGACCGCGAGTTAATGGCAGTTTATGGTGCGATCCGCCATTTCCGGCATATGGTAGAGGGAAGGAGCTTTACAGTGCTAACTGACCATAAACCCCTCATCTACGCCTTTCGCCAAAAGGCCGACAAGTGCTCGCCCAGACAATTCCGCTATCTGGACTACATATCACAATTTACTACGGACATACGCCACGTATCCGGCGAGGAAAATGTGGTGGCAGATACGCTGTCACGAGTGGAAGCGATCGGTGCCGCTGTAAGCCACGAAGCCCTCGCTTTGGCTCAACAGACCGATGAGGAACTAAAAACGGAACTCGAATCCAACTCCACTTCCCTCGTACTGCGAAAGACCTTTTTCCCGGACGCTCAGGTCCACATATATTGTGATTTTTCCGGTGCCGCCGCCAGACCTTACGTACCCAGTGCACTCCGACGGCAAGTTTTTTATTCCTTGCACTCCCTGTCCCACCCGGGTGTAAAGGCATCAGTTAGGCTTGTGACGGAGCGATTTGTGTGGCCTTCCCTCAACAAGGACTGTAGGACGTGGGCACGCGAGTGTATTCCGTGCCAGAAGTCTAAAGTGTCGCGGCATGTGTTCCCTCCCGTCGGCAAATTCATCGCCCCGGGGTCACGGTTTGAGCACGTCCACATTGACATCGTTGGACCCATGCCTACCTCTCGCACTTTTCAGTATTGTCTCACCTGTGTAGATCGTTTCACACGTTGGCCGGAGGCGATACCGCTACCGGACATATCCGCGGAGACGGTCGCAAGAGCGTTTTTCCGCGAGTGGATTTCACGCTACGGGACTCCAGCCAGAATCACCAGCGACCAGGGACGACAATTCGAGAGCCGCATGTTCCACCAACTGGCAGACATGTGCGGGGCCAAGCACCTACGAACGGCGGCATATCATCCTGCCGCGAACGGTATGGTGGAGCGCTTCCACCGGCAATTAAAGGCTGCCATTCGCTGCCACGAGACCACAAGCTGGGTGGACGTCTTGCCCGGAATCCTCCTCGGTCTACGCGCCAGTTGGAAGGATGATCTTTCCTGCACGTCCGCGGAAATGGTGTTCGGAGAGCCTCTAAAACTCCCGGGTGAATTCCTGCGTCCCTCGTCCAGCAGCACCGTAGACGACCCGACTGATTACGTGATTCAGCTTCGGTCACACGTCAGGAGGTTGACTCCAGCACCGGCATCGCACCACGGGGCCCGCAAAATATTTATTTTTCGGGACCTTGCCACCTCCTCGCACGTCTTTGTGCGGAATGACCGCACGCACGGGACGCTGCAACCGCCATATGACGGCCCCTTCGAGGTCCGCCAGAGGAAGGACAGGGACTACTTACTCAGGGTCAGAGGACGCGATACATGGGTGTCCCTGGAACGCTTAAAGCCAGCATTCGTCGTCAACAATGACGGGGTGCTGGCCGACAGCCGACGTTCCCCCGATGACGACATGATTCAGGGTACGAGACCACCGTACCCGCCGGGACCCCATGGACCAGACCCACCAGACCAGCCCGCTGCCCACCAACCGGACCCTCAGGCCAACCTACCCAAGCAGAGGACCACCAGATCCGGGCGACGAGTCCATTTCCCGCCCTACCTGGCGGACTACAGCACCTGAGTTTTGTTTTTTTTCCTTTTCTCTTCCTCTCCTCTCACGCAGGGCTAATTACTGCCAGGGGGGTGTGTAGCAGCCAAGGCGGACAGACGATTCGGCGCAATTCGCCATTCAGTCATGGAGAGTGAGCGCCCGATCCGCCAGAGCAACGGCATCGCACCGGCAACGGCAACGCGAGGAAAGGAGAACGGAAGTTCTCCCGCGGCCATTGAGACAGTCGGCTCGACCGACGCACGGATCCGCCGGCAGGCGCCAATTGTTGTAGTTCAGCGGCACAATAAATACGCTCTTACCAGAACGACTATTCTTCACATTATTTTTGGGCGCACAAACCCCCAAAGTGGTCGAATTCTAGCAACTGATCAAGGTGAACTTTGATAAGCAGTTCCTGAAAATCAGTTCTCAACAATTAATTTTATTATTAAAGTTTAACATTATAAAATTTACAGAAATAATATAAAACTCATATCCTGGTGAAATAGCTACATGGAAGCCGAAAACCGCATATTCCCTTCCCGTTCTCCCACCGTTCCATAGCTTGTCGTGTATTCTTTCTAAAAATCGGGACTTTCTTAAAACGTCGCGGGATGCGGGATAAATTGTTAAAAATCGGCACTGTCCCGCTAAAAGCGGGACGTATGGTCACCTTAGCTTAGAGCAAAGTGAGCTTAACCTACCTCTTAGAAACCGACATGTGGATAGAGTTAAAGGTGCACGAGGTGCGATGTCTCTGGTTCCTATAAAGGCACGTTAGGATGTAAAAACTGTAATTTAGATACTCCCGCTATAAAGTAATAAAATTACTCTCGGCAAAGACTTCGAGTGACAATTTGCTGGTGAAAGAATGAATGGCTTCGCAATATGCTACAGATATTATGATTACCCAACCGGTTTCAATGCCACAGCGTCATGTTCATAGGCATTCAGATAAGCATTTGGTACGGGTTTTAAATAGGTCACGTGTTTACTAACACTTTTGGGTTATTATTTATTTTTTTGGGTTAATATCCTATCCACTAACCATGTAAACAAACATTCCACAAAAAATAACCACATGCGGCTAACTTTCACAACGTGAGATATTTTCTGTTCTCACGGAAATATCACGAGAATTAGTCAAGACAAATGCAAAATGTAGAATAATGGCAATTTTTTCACATGGCTATTAATGTGTTATTCAAATGGCAAATAACGTGAAGACAAAGGCAGATAATCTTTTGATCTGTGTATTTTATTTCAATAACGATAGTGCTACAGATTACTTTCCGATATCAATACCTGCAGAGTATCAACCGAGCCACCGTGATTGTGCCTGTCTTTGGAGTGATTTTTCTCTGAGTACAATGACTAAATGCTGAAAGATTACTTATCAGGTAAAATGTTAATTTGCATGTACATATCTGCAATATGATCAGATATGCGATTTCTGAAACTAAATGTTTAGTGGAAACGACAGAAAAATAATTTAGTTAATGGTTAAGCGAAATTACACCTCTAAAACTATACTTCTGAGTACGCACCAAATAAGAATTACAAACTGGACCTGCTGTGCAAAACGTTCTCTAACAAAAGTATGCATCGACCAGCACTTTTTGACTAACTGTTTTAAGGCGTTTTTGGTAATATAAAATGCCTGTGTAAAAGAAGGCGTAACTTTAAAAGATTCTATTTAACGGACGACATTCATCTCAGATCTCGCAATTACTTTTCACGGAGTAGCGGTTGTTACTTAAGGCAGTAGCTGCCGATCACACTATGTGCGCGGTCCGATGTCTCTTGTGTCCAATCGCGAGCCGGGCATTTACCTCATTGTGTACCGAGCCCGAACTGATGCATGTACCCAATGTGGGTGCGATGCCAAACCTGCAAGAGACGACTATGACCGCGCTTTTTGCTTCTTTTATTCTTAAACCATTGTCAGCAGTTTCCGAAGCAGTAGCTTTTGATCGGTTGTATTTTGTCACTCTGGTATTAATTTCTTTTTATACCGGATGATCAAACCTTATTTGAATCATATGAGGATTTTTTAATTTATTCTTACGATTTCAGTCACTAATTAATGCTAAGTGTTGTTTTCTGACCGATCTCCTTAATCTACAACGCACTGACCCTAATAGAACAGGCTTCATTGCTCTTCGTTGAAGATATTGGGTATTTCCCCTGCTGAAAAATTCCGTACAGATTCTCTACGGAACGTAAGGAATTCTACAGTTTCCGTAAAAACCTTTCCCTTTCCACGGAGTTCTACAGAAAAAATTCTACGCAACAGAGAACTTTCTGTAGAAAATTGTGATGTTTCACTGTTTCTACGGAATTATACGGAATATTTTGGGAGGATAGTTCAAAATTCCGATTCTGCCTGTGCCACGCAGGCTGGAATACACGTGAGGTTATCGACCAGCGATCCCTTAATTACACCGAGCACACCTATAATAATTACTAACTTTACAGAGTCTGGGATACATACATAGGCCATAGTTCAAACAGTAGGTTGTGACATTTGGTCTGTTTTCCACCTCCTTTGCTTTCATGTTCGTTTCGCAGGACTGGATCTCTCCCATTCATTTCAGCAGTTCCTGTGTTTCATCAATGCCATACTGGTAGCGTTGATGAAAATTTAACAACCCCAGAGCCCTATTGTGCTGAGCTAAATATGCCTACTTGCTTAGAATCCTCAGCTGGAGAGAAGATGACTCAATATATACGGGCGGGCTTGGCACGCTCTGCATCTTGTGTTACAATTATTATTGTTAACTTACTTTTTGCAACATCCACTTCTGAGTCTCAGGCTATCGTTAGAGCTGAAAAAGGTGTGTCTGAGGACAGAACCATGTCGGACACCAAAGAAACTGAGAGACAAGAGGATAACTCCTTAATTTGTTAATTACTTGTGCTATTCCAGAAAAGTATACTGTAAGCTTGCAAATGAAATGAATTTGAGTGGAGGTAAAAGCCTATTTACCTATATGGAAAATAATAGAGTGCTTACCTATTTTTTTTCAATTCCAGAATTATTTACAGGAAAAACTACATTCGTAGAATTTTTGAAAGCCAATAACAGTCTTAGAATCATAACCAGCTAAGGTATTATGGAGAAATCATTATAGATCACAGTAGTTCTTCATGTTTACTCTATGAATGCAGTGCGGTGTCAACAGAAGTCAATAATGTTTCAACGTTGATAATGCAGGGCAGTGTCAATACAGTTTACTATACAGTTGCGAATGAGTGGTTGATTTCTCATATGGGTTCAACTCAGGGCATAGTACAGAGATGAGCCTGACGTTGTACAGATTTTTATATTTTAAGCATAACCTTTATGAAGGTCATTTTTTCGTCTATTTTCCAGGCAGTTGAAAATTAATCATGAAATAAATAATAATTAAAAATTCCGAGGATCCATGGTAGTTTGGATTTGTGAATAAATAGGATTTAAATTTGGTCATATAATGGAGAGTTGGATTTAGCCTGCTCAAAGTTCTTCAAAGCACCAACAGGTGTGATATGATAAAAAAAGAAATTATTTGCATCGAATGGGGTGTGGAGATCATGGAGACATGGAGCAGTTAAGGTATACGATAGACTATCACATTCACTATTTTATATGAAGATAAAAAAACGACTTAATGAATAGATAAATATAAATGTAATTTAAGAGAATATTTTAAGGCTGGTCTACCAACTTACATTTCAATGTGCACCCTAAGAGTGGCCATAAATTCCCTTTAATAACTGATAGTTAAATAATAACTAGAAATTAAATTCGCTTAAATATTTTTGGGGGGAACACGGAATCCTAACAGTGCCTTTCATTAAAATCAAGTCATTTCTTCCTGACCTTATTTGCATATAGGCCCTTTACAGCATTTCTCTTGCACTGTTTCTGATAAACAGTAATTTTTTGTATTTGTTATTAAAATATTTGAATATATCAGCTATTTGGCAAAGCCTGCTTCCTATAGGTTCACTAGGAAAACAGCCACCTAGTGAGGCTGCAGCTGGTCATTAACTGTCCACCTCACCCTGTGGTGTACAATGAAAGAGAATTATCCAAATTATTTTTGTGGCACATCTGGTATAACTCTGTTGAATATAAATGAGAAAGTAACTAAGTCACCCTAAGACACAAAGCATTTATATAGTTAACATAGGTCTTTATCTCCTTTCTCAAAGATCTCAACAAAATCCCAAATTTTCATGATCCAAGGGATCACATAGCGACCTACTATTAAAAGACTAAAAAACATATGACCCTTCAAAAAATAATCCAATTTTCAGCCCGCTAATGATGTACTAAATATGCAATGCTTGTCTTTCTGATAAGATACGCCATCACTGAGACAAAAAAAAATTCTCACCTATGAATATGCATGAACATGCAACACAGATGCATCAAATGTTGCCAAGGGTTTGAAGCAGTGAAGTCCAAATGTTAGAGTGGGTTAAGGAAAATATGCACAAACCTAATGAATACAGTCATGACAATTAACCACTGAGGAAAGAATGTCTGCTGCTGTTCTAAAGGAAAAATTTATGGCCTAGAAATAAACACCAATCCTGATTATTCCTGGTAAAAATGAGCTGTTCAAGAACTGTTCATGAAGTGTTGCATGGGGTGTTCATGAACTGTTTGGCCCACTTCAACCATTTGGCCGAAATGAACCGTTACGGACCATTTCGTTAAGTTTTTCATGAAAGGATCACAAAATGTTTATGAGGAGTTCGTGAAGTGTTTCTGAACTGTGTCTGGACTGTGCAATGCCTCCTATAGGAGGAAGATCTATTTACCATTGTGGTGAATTAAGGTAATCATACCAATTGAAGTTCCACAAATCAGAAATTAAACAAAGTTCTGGCTCCCTATTGGAGACAAAAACTAAGAATTCTTCATTTATCAAATTCAAATAAAAAATCTATTGTGATAGACGCTTATTAAATATAACTAACTTGATATTTAGTGATTGTGTTTGAATGATGGATCTGGTACTAAAATATATGTTAGTGAATATCCTTAAGGATTCTTAATTATAAAGAAAGCTGATTGTCCAAAAATGATCCAAAATGAAAAAATATAGGTTTTTATTTCACAGAATAATAAAAACTATGCTTGGAAATTTAAGGTACTCCTGCCATATTGCTAGAGGGATTGCTTCTGGACTACATAGAAGGACCTCACATGTCATTGTCTTGTAATATGACTATTTTGCTACTCTTCGATATGTTAAGTAATAATGAAACAATATATGACCTATAATGGTTATTTATTTTCTACAAACATATTGAATGCAACAGATTGACAATGTTTCCAAATACGGGGAATCTTCTGAAAACACATTTTTCAAAATTTAAGGGTGCAGGTGCTTATTAGGAAAATAAAATTCTTCATAATTATAATTTTTTACATTTTCACATACAAAGGTAATAATTGTGAACATGAAGTTTGATGATCACAATTATCAGTCAACAGTCCTAAGAACAATTGACTGTTTGTGGCTTCACTTCCTGGAAGATTCAAATGTCCATATTAAAATGCACTTGGTACTTTTCCTCAAGTTTAACGATGGTAGGATGCTTTTCACCACCTTGCATCATCGTCAGGTACATACAAACTCTCTTTGGTTGGACTCATCTCAACAGGTACATATGATCAGCATTGAAGGACATTGTAGTAAGGGAAGCAGAGGGAGTGAGAGGATTTTGATGGGGTGTTTTGGAGTAGAAGCGGTGGTTATAACATGGGTAATGACCTGGGAAGAAAGTTGGGGTGAATGAGAGATGGAAAGTGTGCTGCCATCATGTGGGAAGAAGGGTTGGTTTCTTAAAGAATAGATTTTCAGAAAGGAGAGGGGAGGGTTGAGGAAACAATTTCTCAATGCACAGGGTCCTATTGGAGTCTACCAGTTGCCTTCTTATCTCCAGTTGATCGAGGGCATCCATTTTAAGGCCCTTGGGAAGAATGTGGAGGATTCCAGGGGTGAAATCAATGTGGTGGTCGGATTCCAGGAGATGCTTCACAAAGAGGCAGTAGGAATATTTGTTTTTGTAGCATGTTGTGTGTTCTTTAAAATGTTGCTTAAAGTTTCTTTAAATCCTTCTCCAAATCCACAAGAACAATGAACATAAGGTTGTTCTTTTCCATTCTCTAGTCCATAGGTTTCCTGGGGAAAAAGTCACCTCCATTTACCCTTGTTTTTTCTGAACCCATGGTATCTAGGAACTCTTCAGATTTTTGTACTATTTTACTGTAGACAATCCTTGTTAATACCTCCTAATTATGTGTCATCAGGGTTATAGTCCTAAAATATTCAGTTTTAAACCCTCTTCTTTTTGGTCTGGATGACGCTCTCCTAAAAGTCCTCCATAGAAATGTTTTGTAGAGTACATGTCACAGCTGGGTAAATGTCTTTTATTTTTGACTTCTTTTTCATCATCTATTACTTTCATAATGAGGTTGTTTGCATGGTATAACTGTTCAAAGCATTCTTTCCATCTCTTCATTTTCCATTTATGTTCAATTAATTGCTCTATATTATTGTTTGTATTGGAAATACATCTTACTGTCCTTTATTTGAAGGGGTTCCTCACCATCCTCTGGGCAACTCTAAACTTTTCATATTATAGGTTGCTTTTAACATCTTCACAGATGTCCTTCATCAACATTTATCTTTTTATTCTCTCTTTAGAACTAATTTCATTTCTGATTCTTTTGAAGCAGTTTTGTCTTCAATTATCATATTTATATCTTTCCTCTCTCTTCAATCTGGTCTATGACTTCATCTGTGATCCATGGCTTCTCATTAACAACTTTTCTTCTCCCCATATCTGTTTTTGTGGCTTTATGTGGTCTGTTTTTAATATTTTCTCATATCTCTACCACTGATTTCACAGTCAGGATCTATCTTTTTTTTCAGCTGCCTACTGAAAGACCATCTGTGACTCCCATTGCTATTGTAACTCATGTCAATTGAATTGGGCTGTATTGTGGGCAACTCTTAGCAATGTTAAAAA
This sequence comes from Platycnemis pennipes, assembly GCA_933228895.1. Classification (NCBI taxonomy): domain Eukaryota; kingdom Metazoa; phylum Arthropoda; class Insecta; order Odonata; family Platycnemididae; genus Platycnemis; species Platycnemis pennipes. Next base: position 113,885,167 of record OW121846.1, read on the forward strand.
AAAATTCAAAGCGGTAGGTACCCATTTGGTTCATTAAGACAATCTTCACCTATGTTAGTGCATTTATGTCAAGGTTTATGGTGGTATAACTATGGTACCACTGCTTATTTGGGAAGATATGAAAGTGCCTTTACCATGATTAACACAATTGTAGTGCTCATTTCCACAATATAATGCCCGTAGTGAGGCCAGATTACATTTGGTCCGGCAAGTGAGCGTGATACCAGATCTTCTCAACCTGGCAATAGAGTTTGCATCCCTCATCCATCCATATTTGTTTGCATAATGTATGTGTAGAGTAGATCTAGATGATACATCATTTGAACGTATCCCTACCACAAACATTTTTCTAAATGGAATAATGTTGAGGGATATTTCATCCATCATAAATGTCATCATAATTTGTTTCAAGTAGTTGCGATATGCGTTTTGCATCATTAAATAACATTCACACATAAGAAAAAAAAGAATGTCCATTAGGGTGGTCGAAAAAAAATTTTTTTTAAACACCCGCTCCACATGTTTGCCCCTGTTTCAATTGGTGTTAGAAAGCTATGAAAAAAAATTTAGGCAAATTGGTTAATATTTAGAGGTCTCTATGATTGAGCACTTTTTGGGCGAATGCGGATTTTTAACTAAAACAAGTATTTTAATGAAAAAAATTTAATGGTGACATAACTGAATACATAAATAATGCTAAATGATCATGATGCATTTACTGTGACCATAAATAAGTCTCTGAAAAGGTAAAAGGTATGTTCAATACAAGATTATAATATGTTTTTTTCACTCAGCCCCTTTACCATCATCATCGTCAGCCATGAGTACTGCCTTCTTACAAGTTGATTACTTGGTTCAGTGTGATTTAACAATCCGAAGAATATACTGAAACTGGCCTTCATTCTTGGTTATACACATATTGAATGTTTGTATCAGGACAATGCCCCTTTCAGCACAGTCATTAACTACTTTCATCTTGTGAACAGCCTGTTTGAGTTGTATTTAATCGGAATTCGAATCCCACAACTTAGGTTTTTTGCAAAAAAATGAAGCAGCCTTTTCATTCCCATCTTTATGGAGAATGTCAAAGAGTTCTGCAGTTTGCTGTGTCACATATATTTCCAGAGGAGTGTCATGTTTAAATGTTTTACTCTCAACTCTCTTAAGAGCCTAGGCTTTTGGTGGGCGCTGTAGGTTGGTAACAATTATTTTATTACTACCTCAGCATACGTTGGATGAAATATTCCTCAGCATTATTCCATTTAGAAAAATGTTTGTGTGAGGGACAGGTTCAAATTATATATCGTCTAGTTCTGTATACTCTACACATACATTATGCATACAATTATTATGCAAACAATTCTGTGAAATACAAACATATATTTATTCATTTTGCATCATTTTTGGTCAATCAGCTTTCTTTAAAATTAAGAAGGATATTCACTAACATATATTTTATTGCCAGATCCATCTTTCAAACACAATCATTTCTTATCATGTTAGTTATTCTTAAACAGCGTGTAAGACAATAGATTTTTTATTTGAATTTGATAAATGAAGAATTGTTAGTTTATGTCTCCAATAGGGAGTCAGAACTTTGTCTAATTTCGGATTTGTGGACCTTAAATTGGTATGATTAACCTTAATTCACCAAATTGGTAAATAGATCTTCCTCCTATAGGAGGCATGGCACAGTCGAGACACAATTCAGAAACAATTCATGAATACCTCATAAACATCTAGTGAAGAGCCCTAGAATGCTTAGTGAACCTCTTATGAAAAACTTAATGAAATGGTTCGTAACGGTTCATTTGGGCCAAAGTAGAGTTCACTCATGCTTCAGCAACAGTTCAACAATGCCTCATTAATAGTTCATTAACACCCCCTGCAACACTTCATGAACAGTTCTTGAACAGCTCATTTTTACCAGGGATAATCAGGATTGGTGTTTATGTCTAGGCCATTAATTGTTCCTTTAGAACAGCAGGAGACATTCTTCCCTTCAGTGGTTAATTGTCATGACTGTATTCATTAGGTTTGTGTATATTTTGGTTAACCCACTCTAAAATTTGGACTTCACTGCCTCACACCCTTGGCATCGTTTGATGCATCTGTGTTGCATGTTCATGCATATTCATAGGTCAGAATTTTATTTTGGTCGCAGGGATGGTATATCCTATCAGTAAGACAAGATTTGAGTATTTAGTACACCATTAGCTAGCTGAAAATTGGATTATTTTTTGAAGGGTGTTATGTTTTTTAGTCTTTTAATAGTAGGTACCCTTATGATCCCTTGGATCATGAAAATTTGGGGTTTTGTTGAGATCTTTAAGATAGGAGATAAATATCTACGTTAACTTTTGATGGCATTCAGTAAATATTTTAAGACTAAAACCGTAAATTAGACAACTGCAGGTAATTTACAAATTTTATGGAACTTGATAATTTGGAAAAGGTCTCAAATGTCATCAGTGATTGACTTCTGTTTTTACAACATTAATGCTTTGTGTCTTAGGGTGACTCAGTTGCATTCCTATTTATATTCAACAGAGTTAAACCAGACGTTCCACTAAAAAATTAGGTAATAATCTTTCATTGTTGCACCACAGGATGAGGTGGACAGTTAACGACCAGCTGCAGCCTCATTATGAGGCTGTATTATTGCATCTATTGGAAGCAGGATTTGCCAAATTGCTGATAATATATATTCAAATATTTAAATAATAAATATTAAAAATTACTCTTTACCAGAAACAGTTCGAGAGCAATGCTGTAAACTGCCAATATGCGCATAAGGTCAGGAAAAAATGACTTGATTTTAATTAAAGGCACTGGTAGGATTCCGTGTTCCCCCCAAAAATATTTAAGCGAATTTAATTTCTAGTTATTATTTAACTATCAGTTATTAAAGGGAATTTATTACCACCAGTGGCCACTCTTAGGGTACACATTGAAATGTAAGTTGGTATGCCAGCCTTAAAATATTCTCTTAAATTACATTTATATTTATCTATTCATTAAGTCGTTTTTTTATCTTCATATAAAATAGTGAATGTGATAGTCTATCGTATACCTTAACTGCTCCATGTCTCCATGATCTCCACACCCCATTCGATGCAAATAATTTCTTTTTTTATCATATCACACCTGTGGGTGCTTTGAAGAACTTTGAGCAGGCTAAATCCAACTCTCCATTAAATGACCAAATTTAAATCCTATTTATTCACAAATCCAAACTACCATGGATCCTCGGAATTTTTAATTATTATTTATTTCATGATTAATTTTCAACTGCCTGGAAAATAGACGAAAAAATGACCTTCATAAAGGTTATGCTTAAAATATAAAAATCTGTACAACGTCAGGCTCATCTCTGTACTATGCCCTGAGTTGAACCCATATGAGAAATCAACCACTCATTCGCAACTGTATAGTAAACTGTATTGACACTGCCCTGCATTATCAACGTTGAAACACTATTGACTTCTGTTGACACCGCACTGCATTCATAGAGTAAACATGAAGAACTACTGTGATCTATAATGATTTCTCCATAATACCTTAGCTGGTTATGATTCTAAGACTGTTATTGGCTTTCAAAAATTCTACGAATGTAGTTTTTCCTGCAAATAATTCTGGAATTGAAAAAAAATAGGTAAGCACTCTATTATTTTCCATATAGGTAAATAGGCTTTTACCTCCACTCAAATTCATTTCATTTGCAAGCTTACAGTATACTTTTCTGGAATAGCACAAGTAGTTAACAAATGGAGGAGTTATCCTCTTGTCTCTCAGTTTATTTGGTGTCCGACATAGTTCTGTCCTCAGACACACCTTTTTCAGCTTTAACGATAGCCTGAGACTCAGAAGTGGATGTTACAAAAAGTAAGTTAACAATAATAATTGTAACACAAGATACAGAGCGTGCCAAGCCCGCCCGTAGATATTGAGTCATCTTCTCTCCAGCTGAGGATTCTAAGCAAGTAGGCATATTTAGCTCAGCACAATAGGGCTCTGGGGTTGTTAAATTTTCATCAACGCTACCAGTATGGCATTGATGAAACACAGGTACTGCTGAAATGAATGGGAGAGATCCAGTCCTGCGAAACGAACATGAAAGCAAAGGAGGTGGAAAACAGACCAAATGTCACAACCTACTGTTTGAACTTTGGCCTATGTATGTATCCCAGACTCTGTAAAGTTAGTAGTTATTATAGGTGTGCTCGGTGTAATTAAGGGATCGCTGGTCGATAACCTCACGTGTACTATTCCAGCCTGCGTGGCACAGGCAGAATCGGAATTTTGAACTATCCTCCCAAAATGAATAGATTGAATAACACTTAATGAATAGATAAATATAAATGTAATTTAACAGAATATTTTAAGGCTGGCATACTAACTTACATTTCAATATGTACCCTAAGAGTGGCCACTGGTTGTAATAAATTCCCTTTAATAACTGATAGTTAAATGATAACTAGAAATTAAATTCGCTTAAATATTTTTGGGGGGAACGGAATCCTAACAGTGCCTTTCATTAAAATCAAGTAATTTTTTCCTGACCTTATGCGCATATTGGCAGTTTACAGCATTGTTCTTGAACTGTTTCTGGTAAAGAGTAATTTTTAATATTTATTATTTAAATATTTGAATATATATTTTCAGCAATTTGGCAAATCCTGCTTCCAATAGATGCAATAATACAGACTCATAATGGTCTGCAGCTGGTCGTTAACTGTCCACCTCATCCTGTGGTGCAACAATGAAAGATTATTACCTAATTTTTTAGTGGAACGTCTGGAATAACTCTGTTGAATATAAATAGGAATGCAACTGAGTCACCCTAAGACACAAAGCATTAATGTTGTAAAAACAGAAGTCAATCACTGATGACATTTGAAACCTTTTCCAAATTATCAAGTTCCATAAAATTTGTAAATTACCTGCAGTTGTCTAATTTACGGTTTTAGTCTTAAAATATTTACTGAATGCCATCAAAAGTTAACATAGATATTTATCTCCTATCTTAAAGATCTCAACAAAACCCCAAATTTTCATGATCCAAGGGATCATATGGGTACCTACTATTAAAAGACTGAAAAACATAACACCCTTCAAAAAATAATCCAATTTTCAGCTAGCTAATGGTGTACTAAATACTCAAATCTTGTCTTACTGATATGATATACCATCCCTGCGACCAAAATAAAATTCTGACCTATGAATATGCATGAACATGCAACACAGATGCATCAAACGATGCCAAGGGTGTGAGGCAGTGAAGTCCAAATTTTAGAGTGGGTTAACCAAAATATACACAAACCTAATGAATACTGTCATGACAATTAACCACTGAAGGGAAGAATGTCTCCTGCTGTTCTAAAGGAACAATTTATGGCCTAGAAATAAACACCAATCCTGATTATCCCTGGTAAAAATGAGCTGTTCAAGAACTGTTCATGAAGTGTTGCAGGGGGTATTAATGAACTATTAATGAGGCATTGTTGAACTGTTGCTGAAGCATGAGTGAACTCTACTTTGGCCCAAATGAACCGTTACGAACCATTTCATTAAGTTTTTCATAAGAGGTTCACTAAGCATTCTAGGGCTCTTCACTAGATGTTTATGAGGTATTCATGAATTGTTTCTGAATAGTGTCTCGACTGTGCCATGCCTCCTATAGCAGGAAGATCTATTTACCAATTTGGTGAATTAAGGTTAATCATACCAATTTAAGGTCCACAAATCCGAAATTAGACAAAGTTCTGACTCCCTATTGGAGACATAAACTAACAATTCTTCATTCATCAAATTCAAATAAAAAATCTATTGTCTTACACGCTGTTTAAGAATAACTAACATGATATGAAATGATTTTGTTTGAAAGATGGATCTGGCACTAAAATATATGTTAGTGAATATCCTTCTTAATTTTAAAGAAAGCTGTTTGACCAAAAATGATGCAAAATGAATAAATATAAGTTTGTATTTCACAGAATAATGAAAACTATCGGTGACTCCCATTGCTATTGTGACTCATGGCAATTGAATTGGGCTGTATAGTGGGTAACTCTTTGCAATATCCAAAAAAATTCAAAGGGGTAGGTACCTATTTTGTTGTTTATGATAATCTTCACCTATGTTAGTGCATTTATGTTAATGTTTATGGTGGTATAACGACGGTACCACTACTGACTTGGGAAACTATGAAAGTGCCTTTACCATGATTCACAAAATTATAGTGCTCATTTCCACAATATAATGCCCTTGGTGAGGCCTGATTTCATTTGGTCCGGCAAGTGACATGATGCCATATCTACTTAACCTGGCAATAGTAATACCTGGCATCCCTCATCCATACATAATTGTTTGCATAATGTATGTGTAGAGTATACAGAACTAGACGATACATAATTTGAACCTGTCCCTCCCATAAACATTTTTCTAAATGGAATAATGCTGAGGAATATTTCATCCAACGTATGCTGAGGTAGTAATAAAATAATTGTTACCAACCTACAGCGCCCACCAAAAGCCTAGGCTCTTAAGAGAGTTGAGAGTAAAACATTTAAACATGACACTCCTCTGGAAATATATGTGACACAGCAAACTGCAGAACTCTTTGACATTCTCCATAAAGATGGGAATGAAAAGGCTGCTTCATTTCTTTGCAAAGAACCTAAGTTGTGGGATTCGGATCCCAATTACATACAACTCAAACAGGCTGTTCACAAGATGAATGTAGTTAATGACTGTGCTGAAAGGGGCATTGTCCTGATACAAACATTCAATATGTGTATAACCAAGAATGAAGGCCAGTTTCAGTATATTCTTCGGATTGTTAAATCACACTGAACCAAGTAATCAACTTGTAAGAAGGCAGTACTCATGGCTGACGATGATGATGGTAAAGGGGCTGAGTGAAAAAAACATATTATAATCTTGTATTGAATATACCTTATACCTTTTCAGAGACTTATTTATGGTCACAGTAAATGCATCATGATCATTTAGCATTATTTATGTATTCAGTTATGTCACCATTAAATTTTTTTCATTAAAACACTATTGTTTTAGTTAAAAATCCGCCTTCTCCCAAAAAGTGCTCAATCGTAGGGACCTCTAAATATTAACCAATTTGCCTAAATTTTTTTTCATAGCTTTCTAACACCAATTGAAACAGGGGCAAACATGTGGAGCGCGTGTTTAAAAAAAAATTTTTTTTCGTCCATCCTAATGGACATTCTTTTTTTTCTTATGTGTGAATGTTTTTTAATGATGCAAAACGCATATCACAACTAATTGAAACAAATTATGATGACATTTATGATGGATGAAATATCCCTCAACATTATTCCATTTAGAAAAATGTTGGTGGTAGGGATACGTTCAAATGATGTATCATCTAGATCTACTCTACACATACATTATGCAAACAAATATGGATGGATGAGGGATGCAAACTCTATTGCCAGGTTAAGAAGATCTGGTATCACGCTCACTTGCCGGACCAAATGTAATCTGGCCTCACTACGGGCATTATATTGTGGAAATGAGCACTACAATTGTGTTAATCATGGTAAAGGCACTTTCATAGCTTCCCAAATCAGCAGTGGTACAATAGTTATACCACCATAAACCTTGACATAAATGCACTAACATAGGTGAAGATTGTCTTAATGAACCAAATGGGTACCTACCGCTTTGAATTTTTTTTTAACATTGCTTAGAGTTGCCCACAATACAGTCCAATTCAATTGACATGAGTTACAATAGCAATGGGAGTCACAGATGGTCTTTCAGTAGGCAGTTGAAAAAAAAAGATAGATCCTGACTGTGAAATCAGTGGTAGAGATATGTGAAAATATTAAAAACAGACCACATAAAGCCACAAAAACAGATATGGGGAGAAGAAAAGTTGTTAATGAGAAGCCATGGATCACAGATGAAGTCATAGACCAGATTGAAGAGAGAGGAAAGATATAAATATGATAATTGAAGACAGAAACTGCTTCAAAAGAATCAGAAATGAAATTAGTTCTAAAGAGAGAATGCTAAGATAAATGTTGATGAAGGACATCTGTGAAGATGTTAAAAGCAACCTATAATATGAAAAGTTTAGAGTTGCCCAGAGGATGGTGAGGACCCCCTTCAAATAAAGGACAGTAAGATGTATTTCCAATACAAACAATAATATAGAGCAATTAATTGAACATAAATGGAAAATGAAGAGATGGAAAGAATGCTTTGAACAGTTATACCATGCAAACAACCTCAGTATGAAAGTAATAGATGATGAAAAAGAAGTCAAAAATAAAAGACATTTACCCAGCTGTGACATGTACTCTACAAAACATTTCTATGGAGGACTTTTAGGAGAGCGTCATCCAGACCAAAAAGAAGAGGGTTTAAAACTGAATATTTTAGGACTATAACCCTGATGACACATAATTAGGAGGTATTAACAAGGATTGTCTACAGTAAAATAGTACAAAAAGCTGAAGAGTTCCTAGATACCATGGGTTCAGAAAAAACAAGGGTAAATGGAGGTGACTTTTTCCCCAGGAAACCTATGGACTAGAGAATGGAAAAGAACAACCTTATGTTCATTGTGCTTGTGGATTTGGAGAAGGATTTAAAGAAACTTTAAGCAACATTTTAAAGAACACACAACATGCTACGAAAACAAATATTCCTACTGCCTCTTTGTGAAGCATCTCCTGGAATCCGACCACCACATTGATTTCACCCCTGGAATCCTCCACATTCTTCCCAAGGGCCTTAAAATGGATGCCCTCGATCAACTGGAGATAAGAAGGCAACTGGTAGACTCCAATAGGACCCTGTGCATTGAGAAATTGTTTCCTCAACCCTCCCCTCTCCTTTCTGAAAATCTATTCTTTAAGAAACCAACCCTTCTTCCCACATGATGGCAGCACACTTTCCATCTCTCATTCACCCCAACTTTCTTCCCAGGTCATTACCCATGTTATAACCACCACTTCTACTCCAAAACACCCCATCAGAATCCTCTCACTCCCTCTGCTTCCCTTACTACAATGTCCTTCAGTGCTGATCATATGTACCTGTTGAGATGAGTCCAACCAAAGAGAGTTTGTATGTACCTGACGATGCTGCAAGGTGGTGAAAAGCATCCTACCATCGTTAAACTTGAGGAAAAGTACCAAGTGCATTTTAATATGGACATTTGAATCTTCCAGGAGGTGAAGCCTCAAACAGTCAATTGTACTTAGGACTGTTGACTGATAATTGTGATCATCAAACTTCATGTTCACAATTATTACCTTTGTATGTGAAAATGTAAAAAATTATAATTATGAAGATTTTATTTTCCTAATAAGCACCTGCACCCTTAAATTTTGAAAAATGTGTTTTCAGAAGATTCCCCATATTTGGAAACATTGTCAATCTGTTGCATTCAATATGTTTGTAGAAAATAAATAACCATTATAGGTCATATATTGTTTCATTATTACTTAACATATCGAAGAGTAGCAAAATAGTCATATTACAAGACAATGACATGTGAGGTCCTTCTATGTAGTCCAGAAGCAATCCCTCTAGCATTATGGCAGGAGTACCTTAAATTTCCAAGCATAGTTTTTATTATTCTGTGAAATAAAAACCTATATTTTTTCATTTTGGATCAATTTTGGACAATCAGCTTTCTTTATAATTAAGAATCCTTAAGGATATTCACTAACATATATTTTAGTACCAGATCCATCTTTCAAACACAATCACTAAATATCATGTTAGTTATTCTTAATAAGCGTCTATCACAATAGATATTTTATTTGAATTTGATAAATGAAGAATTCTTAGTTTTTGTCTCCAATAGGGAGCCAGAACTTTGTCTAATTTCTGATTTGTGGAACTTCAATTGGTATGATTACCTTAATTCACCACAATGGTAAATAGATCTTCCTCCTATAGGAGACATTGCACAGTCCAGACACAGTTCAGAAACACTTCACGAACACCTCATAAACATTTTGTGAACCTTTCATGAAAAACTTAACGAAATGGTCCGTAACGGTTCATTTCGGCCAAATGGTTGAAGTGGGCCAAACAGTTCATGAACACCCCCTGCAACACTTCATGAACAGTTCTTGAACAGCTCATTTTTACCAGGAATAATCAGGATTGGTGTTTATTTCTAGGCCATAAATTTTTCCTTTAGAACAGCAGCAGACATTCTTTCCTCAGTGGTTAATTGTCATGACTGTATTCATTAGGTTTGTGCATATTTTCCTTAACTCACTCTAACATTTGGACTTCACTGCTTCAAACCCTTGGCAACATTTGATGCATCTGTGTTGCATGTTCATGCATATTCATAGGTGAGAATTTTTTTTTGTCTCAGTGATGGCGTATCTTATCAGAAAGACAAGCATTGCATATTTAGTACATCATTAGCAGGCTGAAAATTGGATTATTTTTTGAAGGGTCATATGTTTTTTAGTCTTTTAATAGTAGGTCGCTATGTGATCCCTTGGATCATGAAAATTTGGGATTTTGTTGAGATCTTTGAGAAAGTAGATAAAGACCTATGTTAACTATATAAATGCTTTGTGTCTTAGGGTGACTTAGTTACTATCTCATTTATATTCAACAGAGTTATACCAGATGTGCCACAAAAATAATTTGGATAATTCTCTTTCATTGTGCACCACAGGGTGAGGTGGACAGTTAATGACCAGCTGCAGCCTCACTAGGTGGCTGTTATCCTAGTGAACCTATAGGAAGCAGGCTTTGCCAAATCGCTGATATATTCAAATATTTTAATAACAAATGCTAAAAATTACTGTTTATCAGAAACAGTGCAAGAGAAATGCTGTAAACTGCCTATATGCAAATAAGGTCAGGAAAAAATGACTTGATTTTAATGAAAGGCACTGTTAGGATTCTGTGTTCCCCCAAAAATATTTAAGCAAATTTAATTTCTAGTTATTTTTTAACTATCAGTTATTAAAGGGAATTTATTACCACCAGTGGCCACTCTTAGGGTACACATTGAAATGTAAGTTGGTATGCCAGCCTTAAAATATTCTCTTAAATTACATTTATATTTATCTATTCATTAAGTCGTTTTTTTATCTTCATATAAAATAGTGAATGTGATAGTCTATCGTATACCTTAACTGCTCCATGTCTCCATGATCTCCACACCCCATTTGATGCAAATAATTTCTTTTTTTATCATATCACACCTGTGGGTGCTTTGAAGAACTTTGAGCAGGCTAAATCCAACTCTCCATTATATGACCAAATTTAAATCCTATTTATTCACAAATCCAAACTACCATGGATCCTCGGAATGTTTATTTATTATTTATTTCATGATTAATTTTCAACTGCCTGGAAAATAGACCACATAATGACCTAAATGAAGGTTATGATTCAAATATAAAATTCTGAACAACGTCAGGCTCATCTCTGTACTATGCCCTGAGTTGAACCCAAATGAGAAATCAACCACTCATTCGCAACTGTATAGTAAACTGTATTGACACTGCCCTGCATTATCAACGTTGAAACACTTTTGACTATTGTTGACACCGCACTGCATTCATAGAGTAAACATGAAGAACTACTGTGATCTATAATGATTTCTCCATAATACCTTAGCTGGTTATGATTCTAAGACTGTTATTGGCTTTCAAAAATTCTACGAATGTAGTTTTTCCTGCAAATAATTCTGGAATTGAAAAAAAATAGGTAAGCACTCTATTATTTTCCATATAGGTAAAAAGGCTTTTACCTCCACTCAAATTCATTTCATTTGCAAGCTTACAGTATACTTCTCTGGAATAGCACAAGTAGTTAACAAATGGAGGAGTTTCTCAGTTTATTTGGTGTCCGACATGGTTCTGTCCTCAGACACACCTTTTTCAGCTTTAACGATAGCCTGAGACTCAGAAGTGGATGTTACAAAAAGTAAGTTAACAATAATAATTGTAACACAAGATACAGAGCGTGCCAAGCCCGCCCGTAGATATTGAGTCATCTTCTCTCCAGCTGAGGATTCTAAGCAAGTAGGCATATTTAGCTCAGCACAATAGGGCTCTGGGGTTGTTAAATTTTCATCAACGTTACCAGTATGGCATTGATGAAACACAGGTACTGCTGAAATGAATGGGAGAGATCCAGTCCTGCGAAACGAACATGAAAGCAAAGGAGGTGGAAAACAGACCAAATGTCACAACCTACTGTTTGAACTTTGGCCTATGTATGTATCCCAGACTCTGTAAAGTTAGTAGTTATTATAGGTGTGCTCGGTGTAATTAAGGGATCGCTGGTCGATAACCTCACGTGTACTATTCCAGCCTGCGTGGCACAGGCAGAATCGGAATTTTGAACTATCCTCCCAAAATATTCCTTATAATTCCGTAGAAAGAGTGAAACATCACAATTTTCTACAGAAAGTTCTCTGTTGCGTAGAATTTTTTCTGTAGAACTCCGTGGAAAGGGAAAGGTTTTTACGGAAACTGTAGAATTCCTTACGTTCCGTAGAGAATCTGTACGGAATTTTTCAGCAGGGGAAATACCCAATATCTTCAACGAAGAGCAATGAAGCCTGTTCGATAAGGGTCAGTGCGTTGTAGATTAAGGAGATCGGTCAGAAAACAACAGGTAGCATTAATTAGTGACTGAAATCGTAAGAATAAATTAAAAAAATCCTCATATGATTTCAAATAAGGTTTGATCATCCGGTTTAAAAAGAAATTAATACCAGAGTGACAAAATACAACCGATCAAAAGCTACTGCTTCGGAAACTGCTGACAATGGTTTAAGAATAAAAGAAGCAAAAAGCGCGGTCATAGTCGTCTCTTGCAGGTTTGGCATCGCACCCACATTGGGTACATGCATCAGTTCGGGCTCGGTACACAATGAGGTAAATGCCCGGCTCGCGATTGGACACAAGAGACATCGGACCGCGCACATAGTGTGATCGGCAGCTACTGCCTTAAGTAACCACCGCTACTCCGTGAAAAGTAATTGCGAGATCTGAGATGAATGTCGTCCGTTAAATAGAATCTTTTAAAGTTACGCCTTCTTTTACACAGGCATTTTATATTACCAAAAACGCCTTAAAACAGTTAGTCAAAAAGTGCTGGTCGATGCATACTTTTGTCAGAGAACGTTATGCACAGCAGGTCCAGTTTGTAATTCTTATTTGGTGCGTACTCAGAAGTATAGTTTTAGAGGTGTAATTTCGCTTAACCATTAACTAAATTATTTTTCTGTCGTTTCCACTAAACATTTAGTTTCAGAAATCGCATATCTGATCATATTGCAGATATGTACATGCAAATTAACATTTTACCTGATAAGTAATCTTTCAGCATTTAGTCATTGTACTCAGAGACAAATCACTCCAAAGACAGGCACAATCACGGTGGCTCGGTTGATACTCTGCAGGTATTGATATCGGAAAGTAATCTGTAGCACTATCGTTATTGAAATAAAGTACACAGATCAAAAGATTATCTGCCTTTGTCTTCACGTTATTTGCCATTTGAAGAACACATTAATTGCCATGTGAAAAAATTGCCATTATTCTACATTTTGCATTTGTCTTGACTAATTCTCGTGATATTTCCGTGAGAACAGAAAATATCTCACGTTGTGAAAGTTAGCCGCATGTGGTTATTTTTTGTGGAATGTTTGTTTACATGGTTAGTGGATAGGATATTAACCCAAAAAATAAATAATAACCCAAAAGTGTTACTAAATACGTGAACTATGTCAAACCCGTACCAAATGCTTATCTGAATACCTATGAACATGACGCTGTGGCATTGAAACCGGTTGGGTAATCATAAAATCTGTAGCATATTGCGAAGCCATTCATTCTTTCACCAGCAAATTGTCACTCGAAGTCTTTGCCGAGAGTAATTTTATTACTTTACAGCGGGAGTATCTAAATTACAGTTTTTAAATCCTAACGTGCCTTTATAGGAACCAGAGACATCGCACCTCGTGCACCTTTAACTCTATCCACATGTCGGTTTCTAAGAGGTAGGTTAAGCTTACTCTGCTCTAAGCTAAGGTGACCATACGTCCCGCTTTTAGCGGGACAGTGCCGATTTTTAACAATTTATCCCGCGTCCCGCGACGTTTTAAGAAAGTCCCGATTTTTAGAAAGAATACACGACAAGCTATGGAACGGTGGGAGAACGGGAAGGGAATATGCGGTTTTCGGCTTCCATGTAGCTATTTCACCAGGATATGGGTTTTATATTATTTTTGTAAATTTTATAATGTTAAACTTTAATAATAAAATTAATTGTTGAGAACTGATTATCAGGAACTGCTTATCAAAGTTCACCTTGATCAGTTGCTAGAATTTGACCACCATTGTTTGGACTTAATGAACAGTAGCATTTTTGGGTATTAGCAGCGACGAAAACATTACGTAGCTGCAAAATTAAGAGAGAACAATTCGTACTCTTCCACAGATTTTATTCTTATGGCGACATGTTTCGCTAGCGATCGATGTATTCGCGTGCTTTGTTGATTTCAAAAAGGCGTTCGAAAGAGTGAGGTGGGATGAGTTAATGGAAATATTGAGGTAGATAGGAGTAGACTGGAGAGACAGGAGACTGATCCGGAATTTATGCATGGCGCAAAAGACTCAGGTGAGAGTAGCCGATGGAGAATCGGATTGGGCCACAATAGGGAGGGGAGTTGGGCAGGGTTGTCCATTATCGCCGCTACTTTTCAACATACACTCGGAGGAAATGGTGAGAGAGGCTTGGGATGGGCTGGAGCAAAGGTCGGAGGGAAATTGATAAAATCTGTGAGATTTGCGAATGACCAAGCGCTACTCAGCCAGTCAGCCTGTGGCTTGCAAAAAATGCTGGATGCGTTGCGGGAACAGTGCGAAAGATATGGGATGAAGATAAACCAGAAGAAAACGAAAGTAATGCGATTTTCAAGAACAAAAAGGGATAATATAACCATAAAAGTAGGTCAGAAGCTTGAGCAGGTAGAGCAATGTAGCTATCGTCCCATAACTTGTCGTGCATTCTTTCTAAAAATCGGGACTTTCTTAAAACGTCGCGGGACGCGGGATAAATTGTTAAAGATCGGCACTGTCCCGCTAAAAGCGGGACGTATGGTCACCTTAGCTTAGAGCAGAGTAAGCTTAACCTACCTCTTAGAAACCGACATGTGGATAGAGTTAAAGGTGCACGAGGTGCGATGTCTCTGGCTCTTATAAAGGCACGTTAGGATTTAAAAACTGTAATTTAGATACTCCCGCTGTAAAGTAATAAAATTACTCTCGGCAAAGACTTCGAGTGACAATTTGCTGGTGAAAGAATGAATGGCTTCGCAATATGCTACAGATATTATGATTACCCAACCGGTTTCAATGCCGCAGCGTCATGTTCATAGGTATTCAGATAAGCATTTGGTACGGGTTTTAAATAGGTCACGTGTTTACTAACACTTTTGGGTTATTATTTATTTTTTGGGTTAATATCCTATCCACTAACCATGTAAACAAACATTCCACAAAAAATAACCACATGCGGCTAACTTTCACAACGTGAGATATTTTCTGTTCTCACGGAAATATCACGAGAATTAGTCAAGACAAATGCAAAATGTAGAATAATGGCAATTTTTTCACATGGCAATTAATGTGTTATTCAAATGGCAAATAACGTGAGGACAAAGGCAGATAATCTTTTGATCTGTGTATTTTATTTCAATAAGGATAGTGCTTCCGATTACTTTCCGATATCAATACCTGCAGAGTATCAACCGAGCCACCGTGATTGTGCCTGTCTTTGGAGTGATTTGTCTCTGAGTACAATGACTAAATGCTGAAAGATTACTTATCAGGTAAAATGTTAATTTGCATGTACATATCTGCAATATGATCAGATATGCGATTTCTGAAACTAAATGTTTAGTGGAAACGACAGAAAAATAATTTAGTTAATGGTTAAGCGAAATTACACCTCTAAAACTATACTTCTGAGTACGCACCAAATAAGAATTACAAACTGGACCTGCTGTGCAAAACGTTCTCTGACAAAAGTATGCATCGACCAGCACTTTTTGACTAACTGTTTTAAGGCGTTTTTGGTAATATAAAATGCCTGTGTAAAAGAAGGCGTAACTTTAAAAGATTCTATTTAACGGACGACATTCATCTCAGATCTCGCAATTACTTTTCACGGAGTAGCGGTGGTTACTTAAGGCAGTAGCTGCCGATCACACTATGTGCGCGGTCCGATGTCTCTTGTGTCCAATCGCGAGCCGGGCATTTACCTCATTGTGTACCGAGCCCGAACTGATGCATGTACCCAATGTGGGTGCGATGCCAAACCTGCAAGAGACGACTATGACCGCGCTTTTTGCTTCTTTTATTCTTAAACCATTGTCAGCAGTTTCCGAAGCAGTAGCTTTTGATCGGTTGTATTTTGTCACTCTGGTATTAATTTCTTTTTAAACCGGATGATCAAACCTTATTTGAAATCATATGAGGATTTTTTTAATTTATTCTTACGATTTCAGTCACTAATTAATGCTACCTGTTGTTTTCTGACCGATCTCCTTAATCTACAACGCACTGACCCTTATAGAACAGGCTTCATTGCTCTTCGTTGAAGATATTGGGTATTTCCCCTGCTGAAAAATTCCGTACAGATTCTCTACGGAACGTAAGGAATTCTACAGTTTCCGTAAAAACCTTTCCCTTTCCACGGAGTTCTACAGAAAAAATTCTACGCAACAGAGAACTTCTGTAGAAAATTGTGATGTTTCAACGGAATTATACGGAATATTTTGGGAGGATAGTTCAAAATTCCGATTCTGCCTGTGCCACGCAGGCTGGAATACACGTGAGGTTATCGACCAGCGATCCCTTAATTACACCGAGCACACCTATAATAACTACTAACTTTACAGAGTCTGGGATACATACATAGGACAAAGTTCAAACAGTAGGTTGTGACATTTGGTCTGTTTTCCACCTCCTTTGCTTTCATGTTCGTTTCGCAGGACTGGATCTCTCCCATTCATTTCAGCAGTTCCTGTGTTTCATCAATGCCATACTGGTAGCGTTGATGAAAATTTAACAACCCCAGAGCCGTATTGTGCTGAGCTAAATATGCCTACTTGCTTAGAATCCTCAGCTGGAGAGAAGATGACTCAATATCTACGGGCGGGCTTGGCACACTCTGCATCTTGTGTTACAATTATTATTGTTAACTTACTTTTTGTAACATCCACTTCTGAGTCTCAGGCTATCGTTAAAGCTGAAAAAGGTGTGTATGAGGACAGAACCATGTCGGACACCAAATAAACTGAGAGACAAGAGGATAACTCCTCAATTTGTTAACTACTTGTGCTATTCCAGAAAAGTATACTGTAAGCTTGCAAATGAAATGAATTTGAGTGGAGGTAAAAGCCTATTTACCTATATGGAAAATAATAGAGTGCTTACCTATTTTTTTTCAATTCCAGAATTATTTACAGGAAAAACTACATTCGTAGAATTTTTGAAAGCCAATAACAGTCTTAGAATCAATACCAGCTAAGGTATTATGGAGAAATCATTATAGATCACAGTAGTTCTTCATGTTTACTCTATGAATGCAGTGCGGTGTCAACAATAGTCAAAAGTGTTTCAACGTTGATAATGCAGGGCAGTGTCAATACAGTTTACTATACAGTTGCGAATGAGTGGTTGATTTCTCATATGGGTTCAACTCAGGGCTTAGTACAGAGATGAGCCTGACGTTGTACAGATTTTTATATTTTAAGCATAACCTTTATGAAGGTCATTTTTTCGTCTATTTTCCAGGCAGTTGAAAATTAATCATGAAATAAATAATAATTAAAAATTCCGAGGATCCATGGTAGTTTGGATTTGTGAATAAATAGGATTTAAATTTGGTCATTTAATGGAGAGTTGGATTTAGCCTGCTCAAAGTTCTTCAAAGCACCCACAGGTGTGATATGATAAAAAAAGAAATTATTTGCATCGAATGGGGTGTAGAGATCATGGAGACATGGAGCAGTTAAGGTATACGATAGACTATCACATTCACTATTTTATATGAAGATAAAAAAACGACTTAATGAATAGATAAATATAAATGTAATTTAACAGAATATTTTAAGGCTGGCATACTAACTTACATTTCAATATGTACCCTAAGAGTGGCCACTGGTTGTAATAAATTCCCTTTAATAACTGATAGTTAAATGATAACTAGAAATTAAATTCGCTTAAATATTTTTGGGGGGAACGGAATCCTAACAGTGCCTTTCATTAAAATCAAGTAATTTTTTCCTGACCTTATGCGCATATTGGCAGTTTACAGCATTGTTCTTGAACTGTTTCTGGTAAAGAGTAATTTTTAATATTTATTATTTAAATATTTGAATATATATTTTCAGCAATTTGGCAAATCCTGCTTCCAATAGATGCAATAATACAGACTCATAATGGTCTGCAGCTGGTCGTTAACTGTCCACCTCATCCTGTGGTGCAACAATGAAAGATTATTACCTAATTTTTTAGTGGAACGTCTGGAATAACTCTGTTGAATATAAATAGGAATGCAACTGAGTCACCCTAAGACACAAAGCATTAATGTTGTAAAAACAGAAGTCAATCACTGATGACATTTGAAACCTTTTCCAAATTATCAAGTTCCATAAAATTTGTAAATTACCTGCAGTTGTCTAATTTACGGTTTTAGTCTTAAAATATTTACTGAATGCCATCAAAAGTTAACATAGATATTTATCTCCTATCTTAAAGATCTCAACAAAACCCCAAATTTTCATGATCCAAGGGATCATATGGGTACCTACTATTAAAAGACTGAAAAACATAACACCCTTCAAAAAATAATCCAATTTTCAGCTAGCTAATGGTGTACTAAATACTCAAATCTTGTCTTACTGATATGATATACCATCCCTGCGACCAAAATAAAATTCTGACCTATGAATATGCATGAACATGCAACACAGATGCATCAAACGATGCCAAGGGTGTGAGGCAGTGAAGTCCAAATTTTAGAGTGGGTTAACCAAAATATACACAAACCTAATGAATACTGTCATGACAATTAACCACTGAAGGGAAGAATGTCTCCTGCTGTTCTAAAGGAACAATTTATGGCCTAGAAATAAACACCAATCCTGATTATCCCTGGTAAAAATGAGCTGTTCAAGAACTGTTCATGAAGTGTTGCAGGGGGTATTAATGAACTATTAATGAGGCATTGTTGAACTGTTGCTGAAGCATGAGTGAACTCTACTTTGGCCCAAATGAACCGTTACGAACCATTTCATTAAGTTTTTCATAAGAGGTTCACTAAGCATTCTAGGGCTCTTCACTAGATGTTTATGAGGTATTCATGAATTGTTTCTGAATAGTGTCTCGACTGTGCCATGCCTCCTATAGCAGGAAGATCTATTTACCAATTTGGTGAATTAAGGTTAATCATACCAATTTAAGGTCCACAAATCCGAAATTAGACAAAGTTCTGACTCCCTATTGGAGACATAAACTAACAATTCTTCATTCATCAAATTCAAATAAAAAATCTATTGTCTTACACGCTGTTTAAGAATAACTAACATGATATGAAATGATTTTGTTTGAAAGATGGATCTGGCACTAAAATATATGTTAGTGAATATCCTTCTTAATTTTAAAGAAAGCTGTTTGACCAAAAATGATGCAAAATGAATAAATATAAGTTTGTATTTCACAGAATAATGAAAACTATCGGTGACTCCCATTGCTATTGTGACTCATGGCAATTGAATTGGGCTGTATAGTGGGTAACTCTTTGCAATATCCAAAAAAATTCAAAGGGGTAGGTACCTATTTTGTTGTTTATGATAATCTTCACCTATGTTAGTGCATTTATGTTAATGTTTATGGTGGTATAACGACGGTACCACTACTGACTTGGGAAACTATGAAAGTGCCTTTACCATGATTCACAAAATTATAGTGCTCATTTCCACAATATAATGCCCTTGGTGAGGCCTGATTTCATTTGGTCCGGCAAGTGACATGATGCCATATCTACTTAACCTGGCAATAGTAATACCTGGCATCCCTCATCCATACATAATTGTTTGCATAATGTATGTGTAGAGTATACAGAACTAGACGATACATAATTTGAACCTGTCCCTCCCATAAACATTTTTCTAAATGGAATAATGCTGAGGAATATTTCATCCAACGTATGCTGAGGTAGTAATAAAATAATTGTTACCAACCTACAGCGCCCACCAAAAGCCTAGGCTCTTAAGAGAGTTGAGAGTAAAACATTTAAACATGACACTCCTCTGGAAATATATGTGACACAGCAAACTGCAGAACTCTTTGACATTCTCCATAAAGATGGGAATGAAAAGGCTGCTTCATTTCTTTGCAAAGAACCTAAGTTGTGGGATTCGGATCCCAATTACATACAACTCAAACAGGCTGTTCACAAGATGAATGTAGTTAATGACTGTGCTGAAAGGGGCATTGTCCTGATACAAACATTCAATATGTGTATAACCAAGAATGAAGGCCAGTTTCAGTATATTCTTCGGATTGTTAAATCACACTGAACCAAGTAATCAACTTGTAAGAAGGCAGTACTCATGGCTGACGATGATGATGGTAAAGGGGCTGAGTGAAAAAAACATATTATAATCTTGTATTGAATATACCTTATACCTTTTCAGAGACTTATTTATGGTCACAGTAAATGCATCATGATCATTTAGCATTATTTATGTATTCAGTTATGTCACCATTAAATTTTTTTCATTAAAACACTATTGTTTTAGTTAAAAATCCGCCTTCTCCCAAAAAGTGCTCAATCGTAGGGACCTCTAAATATTAACCAATTTGCCTAAATTTTTTTTCATAGCTTTCTAACACCAATTGAAACAGGGGCAAACATGTGGAGCGCGTGTTTAAAAAAAAATTTTTTTTCGTCCATCCTAATGGACATTCTTTTTTTTCTTATGTGTGAATGTTTTTTAATGATGCAAAACGCATATCACAACTAATTGAAACAAATTATGATGACATTTATGATGGATGAAATATCCCTCAACATTATTCCATTTAGAAAAATGTTGGTGGTAGGGATACGTTCAAATGATGTATCATCTAGATCTACTCTACACATACATTATGCAAACAAATATGGATGGATGAGGGATGCAAACTCTATTGCCAGGTTAAGAAGATCTGGTATCACGCTCACTTGCCGGACCAAATGTAATCTGGCCTCACTACGGGCATTATATTGTGGAAATGAGCACTACAATTGTGTTAATCATGGTAAAGGCACTTTCATAGCTTCCCAAATCAGCAGTGGTACAATAGTTATACCACCATAAACCTTGACATAAATGCACTAACATAGGTGAAGATTGTCTTAATGAACCAAATGGGTACCTACCGCTTTGAATTTTTTTTTAACATTGCTTAGAGTTGCCCACAATACAGTCCAATTCAATTGACATGAGTTACAATAGCAATGGGAGTCACAGATGGTCTTTCAGTAGGCAGTTGAAAAAAAAAGATAGATCCTGACTGTGAAATCAGTGGTAGAGATATGTGAAAATATTAAAAACAGACCACATAAAGCCACAAAAACAGATATGGGGAGAAGAAAAGTTGTTAATGAGAAGCCATGGATCACAGATGAAGTCATAGACCAGATTGAAGAGAGAGGAAAGATATAAATATGATAATTGAAGACAGAAACTGCTTCAAAAGAATCAGAAATGAAATTAGTTCTAAAGAGAGAATGCTAAGATAAATGTTGATGAAGGACATCTGTGAAGATGTTAAAAGCAACCTATAATATGAAAAGTTTAGAGTTGCCCAGAGGATGGTGAGGACCCCCTTCAAATAAAGGACAGTAAGATGTATTTCCAATACAAACAATAATATAGAGCAATTAATTGAACATAAATGGAAAATGAAGAGATGGAAAGAATGCTTTGAACAGTTATACCATGCAAACAACCTCAGTATGAAAGTAATAGATGATGAAAAAGAAGTCAAAAATAAAAGACATTTACCCAGCTGTGACATGTACTCTACAAAACATTTCTATGGAGGACTTTTAGGAGAGCGTCATCCAGACCAAAAAGAAGAGGGTTTAAAACTGAATATTTTAGGACTATAACCCTGATGACACATAATTAGGAGGTATTAACAAGGATTGTCTACAGTAAAATAGTACAAAAAGCTGAAGAGTTCCTAGATACCATGGGTTCAGAAAAAACAAGGGTAAATGGAGGTGACTTTTTCCCCAGGAAACCTATGGACTAGAGAATGGAAAAGAACAACCTTATGTTCATTGTGCTTGTGGATTTGGAGAAGGATTTAAAGAAACTTTAAGCAACATTTTAAAGAACACACAACATGCTACGAAAACAAATATTCCTACTGCCTCTTTGTGAAGCATCTCCTGGAATCCGACCACCACATTGATTTCACCCCTGGAATCCTCCACATTCTTCCCAAGGGCCTTAAAATGGATGCCCTCGATCAACTGGAGATAAGAAGGCAACTGGTAGACTCCAATAGGACCCTGTGCATTGAGAAATTGTTTCCTCAACCCTCCCCTCTCCTTTCTGAAAATCTATTCTTTAAGAAACCAACCCTTCTTCCCACATGATGGCAGCACACTTTCCATCTCTCATTCACCCCAACTTTCTTCCCAGGTCATTACCCATGTTATAACCACCACTTCTACTCCAAAACACCCCATCAGAATCCTCTCACTCCCTCTGCTTCCCTTACTACAATGTCCTTCAGTGCTGATCATATGTACCTGTTGAGATGAGTCCAACCAAAGAGAGTTTGTATGTACCTGACGATGCTGCAAGGTGGTGAAAAGCATCCTACCATCGTTAAACTTGAGGAAAAGTACCAAGTGCATTTTAATATGGACATTTGAATCTTCCAGGAGGTGAAGCCTCAAACAGTCAATTGTACTTAGGACTGTTGACTGATAATTGTGATCATCAAACTTCATGTTCACAATTATTACCTTTGTATGTGAAAATGTAAAAAATTATAATTATGAAGATTTTATTTTCCTAATAAGCACCTGCACCCTTAAATTTTGAAAAATGTGTTTTCAGAAGATTCCCCATATTTGGAAACATTGTCAATCTGTTGCATTCAATATGTTTGTAGAAAATAAATAACCATTATAGGTCATATATTGTTTCATTATTACTTAACATATCGAAGAGTAGCAAAATAGTCATATTACAAGACAATGACATGTGAGGTCCTTCTATGTAGTCCAGAAGCAATCCCTCTAGCATTATGGCAGGAGTACCTTAAATTTCCAAGCATAGTTTTTATTATTCTGTGAAATAAAAACCTATATTTTTTCATTTTGGATCAATTTTGGACAATCAGCTTTCTTTATAATTAAGAATCCTTAAGGATATTCACTAACATATATTTTAGTACCAGATCCATCTTTCAAACACAATCACTAAATATCATGTTAGTTATTCTTAATAAGCGTCTATCACAATAGATATTTTATTTGAATTTGATAAATGAAGAATTCTTAGTTTTTGTCTCCAATAGGGAGCCAGAACTTTGTCTAATTTCTGATTTGTGGAACTTCAATTGGTATGATTACCTTAATTCACCACAATGGTAAATAGATCTTCCTCCTATAGGAGACATTGCACAGTCCAGACACAGTTCAGAAACACTTCACGAACACCTCATAAACATTTTGTGAACCTTTCATGAAAAACTTAACGAAATGGTCCGTAACGGTTCATTTCGGCCAAATGGTTGAAGTGGGCCAAACAGTTCATGAACACCCCCTGCAACACTTCATGAACAGTTCTTGAACAGCTCATTTTTACCAGGAATAATCAGGATTGGTGTTTATTTCTAGGCCATAAATTTTTCCTTTAGAACAGCAGCAGACATTCTTTCCTCAGTGGTTAATTGTCATGACTGTATTCATTAGGTTTGTGCATATTTTCCTTAACTCACTCTAACATTTGGACTTCACTGCTTCAAACCCTTGGCAACATTTGATGCATCTGTGTTGCATGTTCATGCATATTCATAGGTGAGAATTTTTTTTTGTCTCAGTGATGGCGTATCTTATCAGAAAGACAAGCATTGCATATTTAGTACATCATTAGCAGGCTGAAAATTGGATTATTTTTTGAAGGGTCATATGTTTTTTAGTCTTTTAATAGTAGGTCGCTATGTGATCCCTTGGATCATGAAAATTTGGGATTTTGTTGAGATCTTTGAGAAAGTAGATAAAGACCTATGTTAACTATATAAATGCTTTGTGTCTTAGGGTGACTTAGTTACTATCTCATTTATATTCAACAGAGTTATACCAGATGTGCCACAAAAATAATTTGGATAATTCTCTTTCATTGTGCACCACAGGGTGAGGTGGACAGTTAATGACCAGCTGCAGCCTCACTAGGTGGCTGTTATCCTAGTGAACCTATAGGAAGCAGGCTTTGCCAAATCGCTGATATATTCAAATATTTTAATAACAAATGCTAAAAATTACTGTTTATCAGAAACAGTGCAAGAGAAATGCTGTAAACTGCCTATATGCAAATAAGGTCAGGAAAAAATGACTTGATTTTAATGAAAGGCACTGTTAGGATTCTGTGTTCCCCCAAAAATATTTAAGCAAATTTAATTTCTAGTTATTTTTTAACTATCAGTTATTAAAGGGAATTTATTACCACCAGTGGCCACTCTTAGGGTACACATTGAAATGTAAGTTGGTATGCCAGCCTTAAAATATTCTCTTAAATTACATTTATATTTATCTATTCATTAAGTCGTTTTTTTATCTTCATATAAAATAGTGAATGTGATAGTCTATCGTATACCTTAACTGCTCCATGTCTCCATGATCTCCACACCCCATTTGATGCAAATAATTTCTTTTTTTATCATATCACACCTGTGGGTGCTTTGAAGAACTTTGAGCAGGCTAAATCCAACTCTCCATTATATGACCAAATTTAAATCCTATTTATTCACAAATCCAAACTACCATGGATCCTCGGAATGTTTATTTATTATTTATTTCATGATTAATTTTCAACTGCCTGGAAAATAGACCACATAATGACCTAAATGAAGGTTATGATTCAAATATAAAATTCTGAACAACGTCAGGCTCATCTCTGTACTATGCCCTGAGTTGAACCCAAATGAGAAATCAACCACTCATTCGCAACTGTATAGTAAACTGTATTGACACTGCCCTGCATTATCAACGTTGAAACACTTTTGACTATTGTTGACACCGCACTGCATTCATAGAGTAAACATGAAGAACTACTGTGATCTATAATGATTTCTCCATAATACCTTAGCTGGTTATGATTCTAAGACTGTTATTGGCTTTCAAAAATTCTACGAATGTAGTTTTTCCTGCAAATAATTCTGGAATTGAAAAAAAATAGGTAAGCACTCTATTATTTTCCATATAGGTAAATAGGCTTTTACCTCCACTCAAATTCATTTCATTTGCAAGCTTACAGTATACTTCTCTGGAATAGCACAAGTAGTTAACAAATGGAGGAGTTTCTCAGTTTATTTGGTGTCCGACATGGTTCTGTCCTCAGACACACCTTTTTCAGCTTTAACGATAGCCTGAGACTCAGAAGTGGATGTTACAAAAAGTAAGTTAACAATAATAATTGTAACACAAGATACAGAGCGTGCCAAGCCCGCCCGTAGATATTGAGTCATCTTCTCTCCAGCTGAGGATTCTAAGCAAGTAGGCATATTTAGCTCAGCACAATAGGGCTCTGGGGTTGTTAAATTTTCATCAACGTTACCAGTATGGCATTGATGAAACACAGGTACTGCTGAAATGAATGGGAGAGATCCAGTCCTGCGAAACGAACATGAAAGCAAAGGAGGTGGAAAACAGACCAAATGTCACAACCTACTGTTTGAACTTTGGCCTATGTATGTATCCCAGACTCTGTAAAGTTAGTAGTTATTATAGGTGTGCTCGGTGTAATTAAGGGATCGCTGGTCGATAACCTCACGTGTACTATTCCAGCCTGCGTGGCACAGGCAGAATCGGAATTTTGAACTATCCTCCCAAAATATTCCGTATAATTCCGTAGAAAGAGTGAAACATCACAATTTTCTACAGAAAGTTCTCTGTTGCGTAGAATTTTTTCTGTAGAACTCCGTGGAAAGGGAAAGGTTTTTACGGAAACTGTAGAATTCCTTACGTTCCGTAGAGAATCTGTACGGAATTTTTCAGCAGGGGAAATACCCAATATCTTCAACGAAGAGCAATGAAGCCTGTTCGATAAGGGTCAGTGCGTTGTAGATTAAGGAGATCGGTCAGAAAACAACAGGTAGCATTAATTAGTGACTGAAATCGTAAGAATAAATTAAAAAAATCCTCATATGATTTCAAATAAGGTTTGATCATCCGGTTTAAAAAGAAATTAATACCAGAGTGACAAAATACAACCGATCAAAAGCTACTGCTTCGGAAACTGCTGACAATGGTTTAAGAATAAAAGAAGCAAAAAGCGCGGTCATAGTCGTCTCTTGCAGGTTTGGCATCGCACCCACATTGGGTACATGCATCAGTTCGGGCTCGGTACACAATGAGGTAAATGCCCGGCTCGCGATTGGACACAAGAGACATCGGACCGCGCACATAGTGTGATCGGCAGCTACTGCCTTAAGTAACCACCGCTACTCCGTGAAAAGTAATTGCGAGATCTGAGATGAATGTCGTCCGTTAAATAGAATCTTTTAAAGTTACGCCTTCTTTTACACAGGCATTTTATATTACCAAAAACGCCTTAAAACAGTTAGTCAAAAAGTGCTGGTCGATGCATACTTTTGTCAGAGAACGTTATGCACAGCAGGTCCAGTTTGTAATTCTTATTTGGTGCGTACTCAGAAGTATAGTTTTAGAGGTGTAATTTCGCTTAACCATTAACTAAATTATTTTTCTGTCGTTTCCACTAAACATTTAGTTTCAGAAATCGCATATCTGATCATATTGCAGATATGTACATGCAAATTAACATTTTACCTGATAAGTAATCTTTCAGCATTTAGTCATTGTACTCAGAGACAAATCACTCCAAAGACAGGCACAATCACGGTGGCTCGGTTGATACTCTGCAGGTATTGATATCGGAAAGTAATCTGTAGCACTATCGTTATTGAAATAAAGTACACAGATCAAAAGATTATCTGCCTTTGTCTTCACGTTATTTGCCATTTGAAGAACACATTAATTGCCATGTGAAAAAATTGCCATTATTCTACATTTTGCATTTGTCTTGACTAATTCTCGTGATATTTCCGTGAGAACAGAAAATATCTCACGTTGTGAAAGTTAGCCGCATGTGGTTATTTTTTGTGGAATGTTTGTTTACATGGTTAGTGGATAGGATATTAACCCAAAAAATAAATAATAACCCAAAAGTGTTACTAAATACGTGAACTATGTCAAACCCGTACCAAATGCTTATCTGAATACCTATGAACATGACGCTGTGGCATTGAAACCGGTTGGGTAATCATAAAATCTGTAGCATATTGCGAAGCCATTCATTCTTTCACCAGCAAATTGTCACTCGAAGTCTTTGCCGAGAGTAATTTTATTACTTTACAGCGGGAGTATCTAAATTACAGTTTTTAAATCCTAACGTGCCTTTATAGGAACCAGAGACATCGCACCTCGTGCACCTTTAACTCTATCCACATGTCGGTTTCTAAGAGGTAGGTTAAGCTTACTCTGCTCTAAGCTAAGGTGACCATACGTCCCGCTTTTAGCGGGACAGTGCCGATTTTTAACAATTTATCCCGCGTCCCGCGACGTTTTAAGAAAGTCCCGATTTTTAGAAAGAATACACGACAAGCTATGGAACGGTGGGAGAACGGGAAGGGAATATGCGGTTTTCGGCTTCCATGTAGCTATTTCACCAGGATATGGGTTTTATATTATTTTTGTAAATTTTATAATGTTAAACTTTAATAATAAAATTAATTGTTGAGAACTGATTATCAGGAACTGCTTATCAAAGTTCACCTTGATCAGTTGCTAGAATTTGACCACCATTGTTTGGACTTAATGAACAGTAGCATTTTTGGGTATTAGCAGCGACGAAAACATTTCGTAGCTGCAAAATGAAGAGAGACCAATTCGTACTCTTCCACAGATTTTATTCTTATGGCGACATGTTTCGCTAGCGATCGATGTATTCGCGTGCTTTGGTGATTTCAAAAAGGCGTTCGAAAGAGTGAGGTGGGACGAGTTAATGGAAATATTGAGGTAGATAGGAGTAGACTGGAGAGACAGGAGACTGATCCGGAATTTATGCATGGCGCAGAAGACTCAGGTGAGAGTAGCCAATGGAGAATCGGATTGGGCCACAATAGGGAGGGTAGTTGGGCAGGGCTGTCCATTATCGCCGGTACTTTTCAACATACACTCGGAGGAAATGGTGAGAGAGGCTTGGGATGGGCTGGAGCAAAGGTCGGAGGGAAACTGATAAAATCTGTGAGATTTGCGAATGACCAAGCGCTACTAAGCCAGTCAGCATGTGGTTGGAAAAAATGCTGGATGCGTTGCGGGAACAGTGCGAAAGATATGGGATGAAGATAAACCAGAAGAAAACGAAAGTAATGCGATTTTCAAGAACAAAAAGGGATAATATAACGATAAAAGTAGGTCAGAAGCTAGAGCAGGTAGAGCAATTTAGCTATCTAGGTAGTGTGTTTGAAGAAAAAGGCTATAGCAGCATTGAAGTGAGAAAGAGAATTGCATTGGAGAAATAAGCTTTTACTCGGAGGCGTGAACTAACGACAGGGGCGTTGAGTACGGAAGTGAAGAAAAGACTAGTGAAAAGTTTAATATGCAGCGTTGCACTATATGGGGCGGAATCGTGGGCTTTGCGAAAAGAAGATGAAAATAGACTTAGTGCTTTTGTGATGTGTGTGTGTGGAGAAGGATGGATAAAGTAAAGTGGGCCGAAAGGAAGACGAACGATGAAGTCCAGAATTGGTAGGAGAGGAAATAAATTTGATAGATGGAATTAGGAGAAGGCAGAAGGTGTGGATGGAAAAGGTAATAAAAGGGGCTGGTGTTTTGAAGGATGTGATTGAGGGAAGAGCGTTGGGTAAGCAGGGAAGAGAGAGGAGAAGAACGGGTAGCTTGGATGGGGTATGAGGGGCTGAAGAGGGACATCGTGTGAATTTTAGGGGTGGGAGGAATTAAATGTCCATTTAAACCTACCTCCACCGGTAGAATACTAATAATAATAGTATAGACCTTATTTTTAATCATGAATCCCTCCCCCGCCCCCCCCCCCCCCCCAATCTCCCCGGGTAAATGGTGTCCCGCTTTACGAATGTTAAAATCTGGTCACCTTACTATAAGCCCCATGGCGCGTGCAGTCCATTTATCATGATAAGGGGACATTTCTTACACAGTGGTCTGTCTCCCCTGGAAATCTAATGCGCAGAAAATCTCAAATCTTGGGTTCAGCTGGCCGAATTTCCAATGCATCCTGATTTAGAGAATTTGGGATAAGTAAGGGTAAAATTGGGTTTTGTACTCATTTTCCTCGAAACAGCGAACGAAAAGGGGAAAGAGAAAAGGCAGCAGAGCAGCGTGATCATATTTGGTATGATAGGATTCGGTGCGGAAGACTATTTCCTGCCAAAAGTACCTTTCATTTCACATCTTCTCAATTACGGAATATACGTATCGTTAGCTGAATTATTAAACCTCATTATGAATTGGCTAATATTCACGCTGAAAAAATTGAACGCTTAGGGTTAAAGGAATTCGATCATAGGAATAAATATATAATAAATAAATAATATTCTTTTGTGAATGCTCGAACCAGTTCATGCCAGAAGAGTGAAGTGCCCTTGCACTCAAATCAAAGTCACGCTAGCTACTAGATTATCTAGCTACTGCCCTCTCTGCTGCCTCACAATCAGTTACTTCTCAGCATTTGTGCGGCAGAGTTGGGTGAATTCTTGTGCTGTCAAGCCTATTCCCGAAGTGCAAAGAAGTTAGGCGTTTAAAATTTTTTACTGTCCATGTTGAACTCAACGATCAATGGATCCGTAAGATTTCGGCTAGCATGCTCATTTGTTGAACATACGTTAAATTTACCTAAGAAGGAAAATCATGCCGTAAAGATAATCATCATAGCATCCGTACGCAGTCATTGTGGCCATATGAGGAGGAAATGGGAAGAGTTCCATCGAAAAGAAAAAGTGTTTTTAAGAAGTATGAGGTATTGTTGGAATACATCATATCCTTCCAACCACCAGGTGTTGCTGCTAAGGCCCCTCCTTAATCAATTGATTCATAAGGATCCAGTGAAAGAAATATTTGAAATTATCTTATGGGAAGACAGGTTAAAGATGTGAGGAGATCGTATTTTGGTGATAGTAAGAATTGAGACATGAAAGGGAAAAATGTGATCCTCTGTGTGAACGTAATTGCACGTATTTAAGTTCATTACGAATGTGGAGATGAATTTCTTTTCTTTTCACTTTTACACACTCCTCTTTTCATGTCACTATTAGACCCAGACCTTATGCGTGGATGGCCAAGAAAGAAAATTGCAGAAAGTAGTAACCGTTCGAATCGGGGAAGAGTGAGAAAATTAGAACTTCTTTTGAACGGATGAACTTACGTTAGCCGCTACTATGAATTTGAGGTAATGCGGCAATGAAGCCGCAGCAAAACTATTAACAGGAGTAACAAAAGCTTCACCAGGACGTTCATGTAAAATAATATCCCGTGAAAAGAGCTAAAACAAGTAATTCGAGGCCATATACAGCTGAAGAAGCTTTGTTCTTAATTATTCACAGCAACTTGCCGAAAAGACAATACAGTCAAGCACCCTTAATCTGGGATCCCTAATCCGGGAACACCCATCTTTTTCATCATGATAGTCAGCTGGTAAATTACTATAGTCATATAAAATAATGAAATATTTTCTTGTACAAAATGAAGAGTTACCTGATTGCATCAGAAAAATAAGTATTTATACACGACGATGATGATTATAAGGGATATATTATAAAATTAGATCAGATTTATTTGATATATTAAAACCTAATTCAGAGTTATTGCTTCTGAGGCAACAATGAAATAGGCGTTGGTATTGCCCTAGGAAGAACCCCAGCATCTAATAAATTCCGAGTAAATTTACAGTTGCTCTCAGCATCGCTCCTGGTTTTCTTATGCGTTAGTTGGCTTGAACACAACGGTTTCACTGACTATGCTGTCAGCGCCTTCAGTCGAATGTCTCGACATGTGGCTTCTGCCTCTGTATACTGCAGGCTATCTGGGTTCTGCACTCTGATTGGCTGTCTCTTTGATGACTATTTTAGGCGCTGTAAAGGGAAAACCGTCCTCTCTGTTGAAACTCAGCGGTGTTTTTTTGAATTCCTATTGCTTCCTAATCTGCCGAGGGAAGTATGGGCACTCCTTGGTCAAGACTTTGGTCTCCTCAAATTTAATGCCGTGGCCAGGTTCCGGCCACGCGTGTTCGGCGATGGCAAAAAGGCGAAATCGCTTATTTTTCGTTGCCCTCTGATGTTCTTTTATCTGCACATTCATCGAGTGGTAGGGTTCACCAATTTAAGACTTTCCTCAGGAGCAAGTGACCTCGTATACTCCGTCCTATAGAATAGGTAACCCCAGCGGCATGGTGTTCTTGGTCCAAGGTTAACAGTTCCTTACTTCGGTGACACAGTGTGTATCTCAACACAACGTCATTTATTTCAAGTATCCTGGAGATCTTTTCGTATGCTCCAGTTATGAACGGGATGGCGACTTACAAATTTTGTCATGATTCCGTCTCTCCGCCTGCATCTCTCTTCCCTTGCGGTCATTCGTAGGATCTTTCTCTCCGGTAGCCATTTCTCTGTAATGCCGCCGTACGATGGTTTATCTCAGCCGACAGGGATCGGAAAGTCTGTCGGGTCTACTGATTAGTGTTGCCACTAGTGAGGCCGTGTGACTGGGATGGTGGTAGGATGCTGCGTTGAGGTAGCTTTCAGTGTGTCCGCTTTCTGTAGTCAGCGTGGCCTAGTCTCTAGTTCTTCCTTGGGAACCAAGCCGTCCAGGAAATGTAATATATGTTCTTTTTCCATTTCCATTGTAAATTAAATGCCGTATTACTGCGTGTTCAGGTGTCTAAAGAATGCCTTTAATTCTGCACCAACGGACCAGATGGCGAAAGTGCCGTCCACATCTTAGCCTCAGCTTCGGTTTCGTCTCTTAAGATTCAAGGGCTTCTTTCTCAAATTTCTCCATGTAGCGATGGATTCGCCTCTATGGCCTATGGTGGCGAACCCACCGCTGCACTCTTCATCTGTTCGTAACTTCAGAGCACGCTCCTGCCTCTTTTCCCTTTAGCATTACTGCGCTCCAACCTATCTACATAGAATGAGAGCAATTTATTACATGCCGAAGCTTACTTAGACCACTTTCCGAAACTTTACCTAAAGACCACCACAGGCATCAGCAATTCCATAGACATGCTCTTCAATACCACCACCTTCACCATCTCCTCTTCCTGGTTACGAATCGATTCCGACTTTCCTCAAACCAACTTCATCCCTTCCTTCAACCTAACCCGCGAAGGGAACCGTGCCAGCCGCGACTTCCAGTGGACCAGGAACTCATTGTTCGCGGAGGACTACAAATACCTCCACCTCAGTGTCAGAACAAGTTAAAAATCCACCTCGCCTCCAGCATTCTGGCAGCCGCCCAGTCGACAACCATATTACTACAAGGCAATTCATGGAAATTAGTCAGGAACCTCCATCAGAAGACAACATCCACTGCCAAAATTCGTTCATACCGCAAAATATCGTTCATACTGCATAAAAATCCTCATCAACAGCCAAGAAAAGCCTCCTTTGCCTAACAGTTTTCCCACATTTTTACGAAGTCTGCATCACAATTATTAGAATCCGCTCTTTGAACACAATACATTCTCTTCTTTTTACCTTACCTCAGAAGCCTCACCTGTTACTATTGATGAATACGAAAATTCATGCTGAAATTGAAACCTGGAAAAGCTCTTGGCCATGATCATCTTTCGAAAAACTCCTTAAGAACCTTCCTCAACTTACTTCCTAACAGACATCTCCAACGCCTGACTTTTTTACCTTATTTCTCTACCACTGGTTTGCAGGTCAAAAATGTTATGATACTCAAACCTGGGAAAACCTTCCTCCACCCCAAATCCCTACCGTATCATAAGTCCTCTACGTTCAATGGGCAAGCTGTTGGATGAAATCAACCTTCACCGCCTTAATGACTCCATCCACCTTCACTCTTTACCTCCATTCAAACCACCTTGCGAGAGTGACACTCCAAGATGCACCAACAAGCAAGTATTTTGGAGAGAATTACATCAGCACCCTCCAAAAAGAAATCCTCTATGGACCTTGATAAGGCATTTGACAGAGTGAAGCATGATTCATTAATCCTTGAATTGTTTAACCTTCCAATACACAACTACCTTCTAAAAATCATTACCTCTTGTGACTTCCTATAACCCAATTATTTATCCTCTAAAAATCATTACCTCCCATGCCTTCCTAGTTTCTTTCAAAGAGGCCATCTCTCAACCTATCACCGCCGGAGTAGCTCAAGGATCCATTCTACTACCTACCTTCTTCAACCTCTTCATCGCCTACATCACTACCTTATGGAATACAGACACCTACCAATATGCATCAAAATGACCATGCCGTCGACACACCCCAAATAACCAACCAACCAATACCAATATGCAGATGACTTGGTAGTCTCGACAGAAGGCCTCATACCCAGATTAGCAGTCAGGAGAATGAAACCTGATTTTCAGTCTTCCACGAGTGGAACCAGTCGTGGAAGATGTGAACAAACCTGAATAATGGTCATTATTGTGTTCAACATTAGAAAGGTATTGGAACAAGCATCTCCAAAAACTTTAAACAGAGTACAAATCAAATATACAGGCACAGTTAAATACCTAGGAGTGATCCTTGAAAACGAATTGAATTTCTCTCAAAGGAAATGAGAAATAAAGGAGAAAACTCTTTCAAAACTATCATGAACCTTAAAATGCAAAATAACTCTTCAGGATTACATCTGAAGCAATTATATCTCATGCATCACCTAATGTGGAATTAAGCAAGTACATTATAAAATCATTGAGGAGTATAACCAAAGTTGCCAGACGTTACGTTACTTTCTATCATTGAGGAGTTGTCATACCAATCAACCTAGGAAAATACTAGGGCATCCTTGGAATGTTAAAAAAATACATTTATAGGGACCTTCTGCTAACAACCTTGCTAGAATCCCTTCTTAAACTGAATAATTCCTTCAAAAAACCTACTACAACTAATCCACTGCTTCAAAATCTCTGAACCTACCCACCATATCCCACTACGATAACTAAACCTAAGTCATTCTTTTTTAATCCTCCTCTTCAAAAAACTCCTCCAGTTCCCTTTCCATTCTCCTTAACCCTCTGTCAGTGGCCCTCTAAAGTTTGGTTTAATCCAGCAATGGAGTTTAATTTTATATGCGTCTCAAAGTGTAAGAAATTTAAAGATGTTAATTACTAACACTTTCTAACCTGTACTTTTTTCAACTTTTAATCGTGTTCATAACTCTCCTTTTTTTTCTTATGTGTGAATGTCTTTTATTGATGCAAAAGTCATATCAAAACTAATTGAAACAAATTATGATGACATTGCTTAAATATCAATAAATTTCACTCAAATGAAATGGTGACACAGCTCCTTTTGGGAAAAATTTGGGCGACCTCTTTGACTCATCTAAGTCAACCATTAAGAAGGCAAAGAGCCGGGGCTCCCTCATGGGGGAATATGACTCAGGACCATCTGTCAATACCATAAGGATCTACTCAGCAAGTAAGAAGATACTCTCTATTTCACAAAAGCAGAGTGTAGCGGAAGGAGAAGAATAAGAAAAGGATGGCAGGACGTATGGAGACGTATTGGGAAGACCCTCATGCTCATAGGAGATCTGCTCGCGAGGCAATTGCTGGTTGGGCCCCGGGGCAGGGGAGTGGCTGACAGACTCTCCCTCCAATTCAGCCACAAAGAGCAAGTAAATCCCAGGGGATATGCCTACTGTCAAGATCCAGGATGCCAACAGAGCCAAGGTTGGGTCGGTCTCCAATTCAGAGGTGACCAAGAGGGTCATCATGCTGGCCAGCTACCCTCAAGAGATGATGACATAGGAATTGCATAGGGAGATAGAGAGGAGGTTGAGGAATCTCTTGGACGAAGTCTCAGACTATCGGAACCTCCGTATATTCGAGGTCACCAGGTTTGCAAATTGCAGATTGTGTGTGGCAAAGGCCATTCTGAACCTTATCTCATGGAAGCAGCAATGAGGATGGGACCCATTTATGGGACCATCTTTCAAGCTGTGGAGGAGCATAACCATATCAAGAGGAGGGTGGATGTAAGGGTTCTTGGACCCAGTAAGCGGGATACCAAAACACTCCTGATGAGGCTATGGAGGGTCAACCTGGGGCTGCAAATGGCCCTTTGGTGGCCCTACGACAGGACAAGATTCATTTTCATCATAGAGCAAAATAAAATATGATGTAATTTATCTCCATAATTGATTATGAATCAAATTTCTTTGAACCACTTGCAAATCTAAACACTATAAGGACTGCACAAGAACACTAGAAGCAACCACTATGGCTCGCTCCACATTTGCTTTCTATGCCATTTTCAACCCTTAAGTATATACATTGAATATGGGTTGACCAGACCCAACCACATTTAAAATGCTTAAAATAAAAAAAAAATATTTGATTTTTCTTTTTCTTTCATGGTGCTTGCCCTAGATAGGAGGGGCATCTTTAGGACTGCTTTTGATGTTCTGAAATATTTTCCAAGACTGATTACTTGTCTGGGTCTCTTGTTAGACCTCGTCTCTCTCGTTTTACTCATTTTTGAATTTCTTTTTCCTCTTTGGTCTCATTTTTGCATTAACATTTTCCTTGGAAATATAAAGATATGAATTTTTTGTGTTTTAATAAAGTGTTTATAACAATTATTTTATTACTACCTCAGCATACGTTGGATGAAATATTACTGAGCATTATTCCAATTAGAAAAATGTTTGTGGGAGGGACAGGTTCAAATTATGTATCGTCTAGTTCTGTATACTCTACACATACATCATGCAAACAATTATGGATGGATGAGGGATGCAAATACTATTGCCAGGTTAAGAAGACATGGCATCATGTCACTTGCCGGACCAAATGAAATCAGGCCTCACCAAGGGCATTATACTGTGGAAATGAGCACTATAATTTTGTGAATCATGGTAAAGGCACTTTCATAGTTTCCCAAGTCAGTAGTGGTACCGTCGTTATACCACCATAAACCTTGACATAAATGCACTAACATAGGTGAAGATTATCATAAACAATTCATGATTACCTCATAAACATCTAGTGAAGAGCCCTAGAATGCTTCGTGAACCTCTTATGAA
Source organism: Platycnemis pennipes (assembly GCA_933228895.1). Lineage (NCBI taxonomy): Eukaryota > Metazoa > Arthropoda > Insecta > Odonata > Platycnemididae > Platycnemis > Platycnemis pennipes. The sequence continues at coordinate 113,921,794 of OW121846.1, forward strand.
AAACTTAATGAAATGGTTCGTAACGGTTCATTTGGGCCAAAGTAGAGTTCACTCATGCTTCAGCAACAGTTCAACAATGCCTCATTAATAGTTCGTTAACACCCCCTGCAACACTTCATGAACAGTTCTTGAACAGCTCATTTTTACCAGGGATAATCAGGATTGGTGTTTATTTCTAGGCCATAAATTGTTCCTTTAGAACAGCAGGAGACATTCTTCCCTTCAGTGGTTAATTGTCATGACTGTATTCATTAGGTTTGTGTATATTTTGGTTAACCCACTCTAAAATTTGGACTTCACTGCCTCACACCCTTGGCATCGTTTGATGCATCTGTGTTGCATGTTCATGCATATTCATAGGTCAGAATTTTATTTTGGTCGCAGGGATGGTATATCCTATCAGTAAGACAAGATTTGAGTATTTAGTACACCATTAGCTAGCTGAAAATTGGATTATTTTTTGAAGGGTGTTATGTTTTTTAGTCTTTTAATAGTAGATACCCATATGATCCCTTGGTTCATGAAAATTTGGGGTTTTGTTGAGATCTTTAAGATAGGAGATAAATATCTATGTTAACTTTTGATGGAATTCAGTAAATATTTTAAGACTAAAACCGTAAATTAGACAACTGCAGGTAATTTACAAATTTTATGGAACTTGATAATTTGGAAAAGGTCTCAAATGTCATCAGTGATTGACTTCTGTTTTTACAACATTAATGCTTTGTGTCTTAGGGTGACTCAGTTGCATTCCTATTTATATTCAACAGAGTTATACCAGACGTTCCACTAAAAAATTAGGTAATAATCTTTCATTGTTGCACCACAGGATGAGGTGGACAGTTAACGACCAGCTGCAGCCTCATTATGAGTCTGTATTATTGCATCTATTGGAAGCAGGATTTGCCAAATTGCTGATAATATATATTCAAATATTTAAAGAATAAATATTAAAAATTACTCTTTACCGGAAACAGTTCAAGAGCAATGCTGTAAACTGCCAATATGCGCATAAAGTCAGGAAAAAATGACTTGATTTTAATAAAAGGCACTGTTAGGATTCCGTGTTCCCCCCAAAAATATTTAAGCGAATTTAATTTCTAGTTATTATTTAACTATCAGTTATTAAAGGGAATTTATTACCACCAGTGGTCACTCTTAGGGTACACATTGAAATGTAAGTTGGTAGGCCAGACTTAAAATATTCTCTTAAATTACATTTATATTTATCTATTCATTAAGTCGTTTTTTTATCTTCATATAAAATAGTGAACGGGATAGTCTATCGTATACCTTAACTGCTCCATGTCTCCATGATCTCCACACCCCATTCGATGCAAATAATTTCTTTTTTTATCATATCACACCTGTGGGTGCTTTGAAGAACTTTGAGCAGGCTAAATCCAACTCTCCATTATATGACCAAATTTAAATCCTATTTATTCACAAATCCAAACTACCATGGATCCTCGGAATTTTTAATTATTATTTATTTCATGATTAATTTTCAACTGCCTGGAAAATAGACGAAAAAATGACCTTCATAAAGGTTATGCTTAAAATATAAAAATCTGTACAACGTCAGGCTCATCTCTGTACTATGCCCTGAGTTGAACCCATATGAGAAATCAACCACTCATTCGCAACTGTATAGTAAACTGTATTGACACTGCCGTGCATTATCAACGTTGAAACACTATTGACTTCTTTTGACACCGCACTGCATTCATAGAGTAAACATGAAGAACTACTGTGATCTATAATGATTTCTCCATAATACCTTAGCTGGTATTGATTCTAAGACTGTTATTGGCTTTCAAAAATTCTACGAATGTAGTTTTTCCTGTAAATAATTCTGGAATTGAAAAAAAATAGGTAAGCACTCTATTATTTTCCATATAGGTAAATAGGCTTTTACCTCCACTCAAATTCATTTCATTTGCAAGCTTACAGTATACTTTTCTGGAATAGCACAAGTAATTAACAAATTAAGGAGTTATCCTCTTGTCTCTCAGTTTCTTTGGTGTCCGACATGGTTCTGTCCTCAGACACACCTTTTTCAGCTTTAACGATAGCCTGAGACTCAGAAGTGGATGTTACAAAAAGTAAGTTAACAATAATAATTGTAACACAAGATACAGAGCGTGCCAAGCCCGCCCGTAGATATTGAGTCATCTTCTCTCCAGCTGAGGATTCTAAGCAAGTAGGCATATTTTGCTCAGCACAATAGGGCTCTGGGGTTGTTAAATTTTCATCAACGCTACCAGTATGGCATTGATGAAACACAGGAACTGCTGAAATGAATGGGAGAGATCCAGTCCTGCGAAAGTTCTCTGTTGCGTAGAATTTTTTCTGTAGAACTCCGTGGAAAGGGAAAGGTTTTTACGGAAACTGTAGAATTCCTTACGTTCCGTAGAGAATGTGTACGGAATTTTTCAGCAGGGGAAATACCCAGTATCTTCAACGAAGAGCAATGAAGCCTGTTCTATAAGGGTCAGCGCGTTGTAGATTAAGGAGATCGGTCAGAAAACAACAGGTAGCATTAATTAGTGACTGAAATCGTAAGAATAAATTAAAAAATCCTCATATGATTTCAAATAAGGTTTGATCATCCGGTTTAAAAAGAAATTAATACCAGAGTGACAAAATACAACCGATCATAAGCTACTGCTTCGGAAACTGCTGACAATGGTTTAAGAATAAAAGAAGCAAAAAGCGCGGTCATAGTCGTCTCTTGCAGGTTTGGCATCGCACCCACATTGGGTACATGCATCAGTTCGGGCTCGGTACACAATGAGGTAAATGCCCGGCTCGCGATTGGACACAAGAGACATCGGACCGCGCACATAGTGTGATCGGCAGCTACTGCCTTAAGTAACAACCGCTACTCCGTGAAAAGTAATTGCGAGATCTGAGATGAATGTCGTCCGTTAAATAGAATCTTTTAAAGTTACGCCTTCTTTTACACAGGCATTTTATATTACCAAAAACGCCTTAAAACAGTTAGTCAAAAAGTGCTGGTCGATGCATTCTTTTGTCAGAGAACGTTTTGCACAGCAGGTCCAGTTTGTAATTCTTATTTGGTGCGTACTCAGAAGTATAGTTTTAGAGGTGTAATTTCGCTTAACCATTAACTAAATTATTTTTCTGTCGTTTCCACTAAACATTTAGTTTCAGAAATCGCATATCTGATCATATTGCAGATATGTGCATGCAAATTAACATTTTACCTGATAAGTAATCTTTCAGCATTTAGTCATTGTACTCAGAGAAAAATCACTCCAAAGACAGGCACAATCACGGTGGCTCGGTTGATACTCTGCAGGTATTGATATCGGAAAGTAATCTGTAGCACTATCGTTATTGAAATAAAATACACAGATCAAAAGATTATCTGCCTTTGTCTTCACGTTATTTGCCTTTTGAATAACACATTAATAGCCATGTGAAAAAATTGCCATTATTCTACATTTTGCATTTGTCTTGACTAATTCTCGTGATATTTCCGTGAGAACAGAAAATATCTCACGTTGTGAAAGTTAGCCGCATGTGGTTATTTTTTGTGGAATGTTTGTTTACATGGTTAGTGGATAGGATATTAACCCAAAAAAATAAATAATAACCCAAAAGTGTTAGTAAACACGTGACCTATTTAAAACCCGTACCAAATGCTTATCTGAATACCTATGAACATGACGCTGTGGCATTGAAACCGGTTGGGTAATCATAATATCTGTAGCATATTGCGAAGCCATTCATTCTTTCACCAGCAAATTGTCACTCGAAGTCTTTGCCGAGAGTAATTTTATTACTTTACAGCGGGAGTATCTAAATTACAGTTTTTAAATCCTAACGTGCCTTTATAAGAGCCAGAGACATCGCACCTCGTGCACCTTTAACTCTATCCACATGTCGGTTTCTAAGAGGTAGGTTAAGCTTACTCTGCTCTAAGCTAAGGTGACCATACGTCCCGCTTTTAGCGGGACAGTGCCGATTTTTAACAATTTATCCCGCGTCCCGCGACGTTTTAAGAAAGTCCCGATTTTTAGAAAGAATACACGACAAGTTATGGAACGATAGCTACATTGCTCTACCTGCTCTAGCTTCTGACCTACTTTTATGTTTATATTATCCCTTTTTGTTCTTGAAAATCGCATTACTTTCGTTTTCTTCTGGTTTATCTTCATCCCATATCTTTCGCACTGTTCCCGCAACGCATCCAGCATTTTTTGCAAGCCACAGGCTGACTGGCTGAGTAGCGCTTGGTCATTCGCAAATCTCACAGATTTTATCAATTTCCCTCCGACCTTTGCTCCAGCCCATCCCAAGCCTCTCTCACCATTTCCTCCGAGTGTATGTTGAAAAGTACCGGCGATAATGGACAGCCCTGCCCAACTCCCCTCCCTATTGTGGCCCAATCCGATTCTCCATCGGCTACTCTCACCTGAGTCTTTTGCGCCATGCATAAATTCCGGATCAGTCTCCTGTCTCTCCAGTCTACTCCTATCTACCTCAATATTTCCATTAACTCATCCCACCTCACTCTTTCGAACGCCTTTTTGAAATCACCAAAGCACGCGAATACATCGATCGCTAGCGAAACATGTCGCCATAAGAATAAAATCTGTGGAAGAGTACGAATTGGTCTCTCTTCATTTTGCAGCTACGAAATGTTTTCGTCGCTGCTAATACCCAAAAATGCTACTGTTCATTAAGTCCAAACAATGGTGGTCGAATTCTAGCAACTGATCAAGGTGAAATTTGATAAGCAGTTCCTGATAATCAGTTCTCAACAATTAATTTTATTATTAAAGTTTAACATTATAAAATTTACAGAAATAATATAAAACTCATATCCTGGTGAAATAGCTACATGGAAGCCGAAAACCGCATATTCCCTTCCCGTTCTCCCACCGTTCCATAGCTTGTCGTGTATTCTTTCTAAAAATCGGGACTTTCTTAAAACGTCGCGGGACGCGGGATAAATTGTTAAAAATCGGCACTGTCCCGCTAAAAGCGGGACGTATGGTCACCTTAGCTTAGAGCAGAGTAAGCTTAACCTACCTCTTAGAAACCGACATGTGGATAGAGTTAAAGGTGCACGAGGTGCGATGTCTCTGGTTCTTATAAAGGTACGTTAGGATTTAAAAACTGTAATTTAGATACTCCCGCTGTAAAGTAATAAAATTACTCTCGGCAAAGACTTCGAGTGACAATTTGCTGGTGAAAGAATGAATGGCTTCGCAATATGCTACAGATATTATGATTACCCAACCGGTTTCAATGCCACAGCGTCATGTTCATAGGTATTCAGATAAGCATTTGGTACGGGTTTTAAATAGGTCACGTGTTTACTAACACTTTTGGGTTATTATTTATTTTTTTGGGTTAATATCCTATCCACTAACCATGTAAACAAACATTCCACAAAAAATAACCACATGCGGCTAACTTTCACAACGTGAGATATTTTCTGTTCTCACGGAAATATCACGAGAATTAGTCAAGACAAATGCAAAATGTAGAATAATGGCAATTTTTTCACATGGCTATTAATGTGTTATTCAAATGGCAAATAACGTGAAGACAAAGGCATATAATCTTTTGATCTGTGTATTTTATTTCAATAACGATAGTGCTACAGATTACTTTCCGATATCAATACCTGCAGAGTATCAACCGAGCCACCGTGATTGTGCCTGTCTTTGGAGTGATTTTTCTCTGAGTACAATGACTAAATGCTGAAAGATTACTTATCAGGTAAAATGTTAATTTGCATGTACATATCTGCAATATGATCAGATATGCGATTTCTGAAACTAAATGTTTAGTGGAAACGACAGAAAAATAATTTAGTTAATGGTTAAGCGAAATTACACCTCTAAAACTATACTTCTGAGTACGCACCAAATAAGAATTACAAACTGGACCTGCTGTGCAAAACGTTCTCTGACAAAAGTATGCATCGACCAGCACTTTTTGACTAACTGTTTTAAGGCGTTTTTGGTAATATAAAATGCCTGTGTAAAAGAAGGCGTAACTTTAAAAGATTCTATTTAACGGACGACATTCATCTCAGATCTCGCAATTACTTTTCACGGAGTAGCGGTTGTTACTTAAGGCAGTAGCTGCCGATCACACTATGTGCGCGGTCCGATGTCTCTTGTGTCCAATCGCGAGCCGGGCATTTACCTCATTGTGTACCGAGCCCGAACTGATGCATGTACCCAATGTGGGTGCGATGCCAAACCTGCAAGAGACGACTATGACCGCGCTTTTTGCTTCTTTTATTCTTAAACCATTGTCAGCAGTTTCCGAAGCAGTAGCTTATGATCGGTTGTATTTTGTCACTCTGGTATTAATTTCTTTTTAAACCGGATGATCAAACCTTATTTGAAATCATATGAGGATTTTTTAATTTATTCTTACGATTTCAGTCACTAATTAATGCTACCTGTTGTTTTCTGACCGATCTCCTTAATCTACAACGCGCTGACCCTTATAGAACAGGCTTCATTGCTCTTCGTTGAAGATATTGGGTATTTCCCCTGCTGAAAAATTCCGTACAGATTCTCTACGGAACGTAAGGAATTCTACAGTTTCCGTAAAAACCTTTCCCTTTCCACGGAGTTCTACAGAAAAAATTCTACGCAACAGAGAACTTTCTGTAGAAAATTGTGATGTTTCACTGTTTCTACGGAATTATACGGAATATTTTGGGAGGATAGTTCAAAATTCCGATTCTGCCTGTGCCACGCAGGCTGGAATACACGTGAGGTTATCGACCAGCGATCCCTTAATTACACCGAGCACACCTATAATAACTACTAACTTTACAGAGTCTGGGATACATACATAGGCCAAAGTTCAAACAGTAGGTTGTGACATTTGGTCTGTTTTCCACCTCCTTTGCTTTCATGTTCGTTTCGCAGGACTGGATCTCTCCCATTCATTTCAGCAGTTCCTGTGTTTCATCAATGCCATACTGGTAGCGTTGATGAAAATTTAACAACCCCAGAGCCCTATTGTGCTGAGCTAAATATGCCTACTTGCTTAGAATCCTCAGCTGGAGAGAACATGACTCAATATCTACGGGCGGGCTTGGCACGCTCTGCATCTTTTGTTACAATTATTATTGTTAACTTACTTTTTGTAACATCCACTTCTGAGTCTCAGGCTATCGTTAAAGCTGAAAAAGGTGTGTCTGAGGACAGAACCATGTCGGACACCAAAGAAACTGAGAGACAAGAGGATAACTCCTTAATTTGTTAATTACTTGTGCTATTCCAGAAAAGTATACTGTAAGCTTGCAAATGAAATGAATTTGAGTGGAGGTAAAAGCCTATTTACCTATATGGAAAATAATAGAGTGCTTACCTATTTTTTTTCAATTCCAGAATTATTTACAGGAAAAACTACATTCGTAGAATTTTTGAAAGCCAATAACAGTCTTAGAATCAATACCAGCTAAGGTATTATGGAGAAATCATTATACATCACAGTAGTTCTTCATGTTTACTCTATGAATTCAGTGCGGTGTCAAAAGAAGTCAATAGTGTTTCCACGTTGATAATGCAGGGCAGTGTCAATACAGTTTACTATACAGTTGCGAATGAGTGGTTGATTTCTCATTTGGGTTCAACTCAGGGCATAGTACAGAGATGAGCCTGACGTTGTTCAGAATTTTATATTTGAATCATAACCTTCATTTAGGTCATTATGTGGTCTATTTTCCAGGCAGTTGAAAATTAATCATGAAATAAATAATAAATAAACATTCCGAGGATCCATGGTAGTTTGGATTTGTGAATAAATAGGATTTAAATTTGGTCATATAATGGAGAGTTGGATTTAGCCTGCTCAAAGTTCTTCAAAGCACCCACAGGTGTGATATGATAAAAAAAGAAATTATTTGCATCGAATGGGGTGTGGAGATCATGGAGACATGGAGCAGTTAAGGTGTACGATAGACTATCCTGTTCACTATTTTATATGAAGATAAAAAAACGACCTAATGAATAGATAAATATAAATGTAATTTAAGAGAATATTTTAAGGCTGGCCTACCAACTTACATTTCAATGTGTACCCTAAGAGTGACCACTGGTGGTAATAAATTCCCTTTAATAACTGATAGTTAAATAATAACTAGAAATTAAATTCGCTTAAATATTTTTGGGGGGAACACGGAATCCTAACAGTGCCTTTTATTAAAATCAAGTCATTTTTTCCTGACCTTATGCGCATATTGGCAGTTTACAGCATTTATCTTGCACTGTTTCTGATAAACAGTAATTTTTAGCATTTGTTATTAAAATATTTGAATATATCAGCGATTTGGCAAAGCCTGCTTCCTATAGAATCACTAGGATAACAGCCACCTAGTGAGGCTGCAGCTGGTCATTAACTGTCCACCTCACCCTGTGGTGCACAATGAAAGAGAATTATCCAAATTATTTTCGTGGCACATCTGGTATAACTCTGTTGAATATAAATGAGAAAGTAACTAAGTCACCCTAAGACACAAAGCATTTATATAGTTAACATAGGTCTTTATCTCCTTTCTCAAAGATCTCAACAAAATCCCAAATTTTCATGATCCAAGGGATCACATAGCGACCTACTATTAAAAGACTAAAAAACATATGACCCTTCAAAAAATAATCCAATTTTCAGCCCGCTAATGATGTACTTAATATGCAATGCTTGTCTTTCTGATAAGATACGCCATCACTGAGACAAAAAAAAATTCTCACCTATGAATATGCATGAACATGCAACACAGATGCATCAAATGTTGCCAAGGGTTTGAAGCAGTGAAGTCCAAATGTTAGAGTGGGTTAAGGAAAATATGCACAAACCTAATGAATACAGTCATGACAATTAACCACCGAGGAAAGAATGTCTGCTGCTGTTCTAAAGGAAAAATTTATGGCCTAGAAATAAACACCAATCCTGATTATTCCTGGTAAAAATGAGCTGTTCAAGAACTGTTCATGAAGTGTTGCAGGGGGTGTTCATGAACTGTTTGGCCCACTTCAACCATTTGGCCGAAATGAACCGTTACGGACCATTTCGTTAAGTTTTTCATGAAAGGTTCACAAAATGTTTATGAGGTGTTTGTGAAGTGTTTCTGAACTGTGTCTGGACTGTGCAATGTCTCCTATAGGAGGAAGATCTATTTACCATTGTGGTGAATTAAGGTAATCATACCAATTGAAGTTCCACAAATCAGAAATTAGACAAAGTTCTGGCTCCCTATTGGAGACAAAAACTAAGAATTCTTCATTTATCAAATTCAAATAAAAAATCTATTGTGATAGACGCTTATTAAGAATAACTAACATGATATTTAGTGATTGTGTTTGAAAGATGGATCTGGTACTAAAATATATGTTAGTGAATATCCTTAAGGATTCTTAATTATAAAGAAAGCTGATTGTCCAAAATTGATCCAAAATGAAAAAATATAGGTTTTTATTTCACAGAATAATAAAAACTATGCTTGGAAATTTAAGGTACTCCTGCCATAATGCTAGAGGGATTGCTTCTGGACTACATAGAAGGACCTCACATGTCATTGTCTTGTAATATGACTATTTTGCTACTCTTCGATATGTTAAGTAATAATGAAACAATATATGACCTATAATGGTTATTTATTTTCTACAAACATATTGAATGCAACAGATTGACAATGTTTCCAAATATGGGGAATCTTCTGAAAACACATTTTTCAAAATTTAAGGGTGCAGGTGCTTATTAGGAAAATAAAATCTTCATAATTATAATTTTTTACATTTTCACATACAAAGGTAATAATTGTGAACATGAAGTTTGATGATCACAATTATCAGTCAACAGTCCTAAGTACAATTGACTGTTTGAGGCTTCACCTCCTGGAAGATTCAAATGTCCATATTAAAATGCACTTGGTACTTTTCCTCAAGTTTAACGATGGTAGGATGCTTTTCACCACCTTGCAGCATCGTCAGGTACATACAAACTCTCTTTGGTTGGACTCATCTCAACAGGTACATATGATCAGCACTGAAGGACATTGTAGTAAGGGAAGCAGAGGGAGTGAGAGGATTTTGATGGGGTGTGTTGGAGTAAAAGCGGTGGTTATAACATTGGTAATGACCTGGGAAGAAAGTTGGGGTGAATGAGAGATGGAAAGTGTGCTGCCATCATGTGGGAAGAAGGGTTGGTTTCTTAAAGAATAGATTTTCAGAAAGGAGAGGGGAGGGTTGAGGAAACAATTTCTCAATGCACAGGGTCCTATTGGAGTCTACCAGTTGCCTTCATATCTCCATTTGATCGAGGGTTTCCATTTTAAGGCCCTTGGGAAGAATGTGGAGGATTCCAGGGGTGAAATCAATGTGGTGGTCGGATTCCAGGAGATGCTTCACAAAGAGGCAGTAGGAATATTTGTTTTTGTAGCATGTTGTGTGTTCTTTAAAATGTTGCTTAAAGTTTCTTTAAATCCTTCTCCAAATCCACAAGAACAATGAACATAAGGTTGTTCTTTTCCATTCTCTAGTCCATAGGTCTCCTGGGGAAAAAGTCACCTCCATTTACCCTTGTTTTTTCTGAACCCATGGTATCTAGGAACTCTTCAGATTTTTGTACTATTTTACTGTAGACAATCCTTGTTAATACCTCCTAATTATGTGTCATCAGGGTTATAGTCCTAAAATATTCAGTTTTAAACCCTCTTCTTTTTGGTCTGGATGACGCTCTCCTAAAAGTCCTCCATAGAAATGTTTTGTAGAGTACATGTCACAGCTGGGTAAATGTCTTTTATTTTTGACTTCTTTTTCATCATCTATTACTTTCATACTGAGGTTGTTTGCATGGTATAACTGTTCAAAGCATTCTTTCCATCTCTTCATTTTCCATTTATGTTCAATTAATTGCTCTATATTATTGTTTGTATTGGAAATACATCTTACTGTCCTTTATTTGAAGGGGTTCCTCACCATCCTCTGGGCAACTCTAAACTTTTCATATTATAGGTTGCTTTTAACATCTTCACAGATGTCCTTCATCAACATTTATCTTAGTATTCTCTCTTTAGAACTAATTTCATTTCTGATTCTTTTGAAGCAGTTTTGTCTTCAATTATCATATTTATATCTTTCCTCTCTCTTCAATCTGGTCTATGACTTCATCTGTGATCCATGGCTTCTCATTAACAACTTTTCTTCTCCCCATATCTGTTTTTGTGGCTTTATGTGGTCTGTTTTTAATATTTTCTCATATCTCTACCACTGATTTCACAGTCAGGATCTATCTTTTTTTTTCAGCTGCCTACTGAAAGACCATCTGTGACACCCATTGCTATTGTAACTCATGTCAATTGAATTGGGCTGTATTGTGGGCAACTCTTAGCAATGTTAAAAAAAAATTCAAAGCGGTAGGTACCCATTTGGTTCATTAAGACAATCTTCACCTATGTTAGTGCATTTATGTCAAGGTTTATGGTGGTATAACTATTGTACCACTGCTGATTTGGGAAGATATGAAAGTGCCTTTACCATGATTAACACAATTGTAGTGCTCATTTCCACAATATAATGCCCGTAGTGAGGCCAGATTACATTTGGTCCGGCAAGTGAGCGTGATACCAGATCTTCTTAACCTGGCAATAGAGTTTGCATCCCTCATCCATCCATATTTGTTTGCATAATGTATGTGTAGAGTAGATCTAGATGATACATCATTTGAGCGTATCCCTAACACAAACATTTTTCTAAATGGAATAATGTTGAGGGATATTTCATCCATCATAAATGTCATCATAATTTGTTTCAATTAGTTGCGATATGCATTTTGCATCATTAAATAACATTCACACATAAGAAAAAAAAGAATGTCCATTAGGGTGGTCGAAAAAAAATTTTTTTTTAAACACCCGCTCTAAAAAAAATTTAACACCCGCCCGAAAAAAAATTTAGGCAAATTGGTTAATATTTAGAGGTCTCTATGATTGAGCACTTTTCGGGCGAATGGGGATTTTTAACTAAAACAAGTATTTTAATGAAAAAAATTTAATGGTGACATAACTGAATACATAAATAATGCTAAATGATCATGATGCATTTACTGTGACCATAAATAAGTCTCTGAAAAGGTAAAAGGTATGTTCAATACAAGATTATAATATGTTTTTTTCACTCAGCCCCTTTACCATCATCATCGTCAGCCATGAGTACTGCCTTCTTACAAGTTGATTACTTGGTTCAGTGTGATTTAACAATCCGAAGAATATACTGAAACTGGCCTTCATTCTTGGTTATACACATATTGAATGTTTGTATCAGGACAATGCCCCTTTCAGCACAGTCATTAACTACTTTCATCTTGTGAACAGCCTGTTTGAGTTGTATGTAATCGGAATCCGAATCCCACAACTTAGGTTTTTTGCAAAAAAATGAAGCAGCCTTTTCATTCCCATCTTTATGGAGAATGTCAAGGAGTTCTGCAGTTTGCTGTGTCACATATATTTCCAGAGGAGTGTCATGTTTAAATGTTTTACTCTCAACTCTCTTAAGAGCCTAGGCTTTTGGTGGGTGCTGTAGGTTGGTAACAATTATTTTATTACTACCTCAGCATACGTTGGATGAAATATTCCTCAGCATTATTCCATTTAGAAAAATGTTTGTGTGAGGGACAGGTTCAAATTATATATCGTCTAGTTCTGTATACTCTACACATACATTATGCATACAATTATTATGCAAACAATTCTGTGAAATACAAACTTATATTTATTCATTTTGCATCATTTTTGGTGAATCAGCTTTCTTTAAAATTAAGAAGGATATTCACTAACATATATTTTAGTGCCAGATCCATCTTTCAAACACAATCATTTCTTATTATGTTAGTTATTCTTAAACAGCGTGTAAGACAATAGATTTTTTATTTGAATTTGATAAATGAAGAATTGTTAGTTTATGTCTCCAATAGGGAGTCAGAACTTTGTCTAATTTCGGATTTGTGGACCTTAAATTCGTATGATTAACCTTAATTCACCAAATTGGTAAATAGATCTTCCTCCTATAGGAGGCATGGCACATTCGAGACACAATTCAGAAACAATTCATGAATACCTCATAAACATCTAGTGAAGAGCCCTAGAATGCTTAGTGAACCTCTTATGAAAAACTTAATGAAATGAAATTCGTAGATTCTGGCGATATTGCGTGGTATTCGAACATATCAGAAAAAGACAAAATTTGCAATTTACCACATAAAAACTTTATTCCGACCCGGGTTTCGTTGGTACTGCAACATCGTCAGGTCATCGTCGTCGACCTGACGATGTTGCAGTGCCAACGAAACCCGGGTCGGAATAAAGTTTTTATGTGGTAAATTGCAAATTTTGTCTTTTTCTTAATGAAATGGTTTGCAACGGTTCATTTGGGCCAAAGTAGAGTTCACTCATGCTTCAGCAACAGTTCAACAATGCCTCATTAATAGTTCATTAACACCCCCTGCAACACTTCATTAACAGTTCTTGAACAGCTCATTTTTACCAGGGATAATCAGGATTGGTGTTTATGTCTAGGCCATTAATTGTTCCTTTAGAACAGCAGGAGACATTCTTCCCTTCAGTGGTTAATTGTCATGACTGTATTCATTAGGTTTGTGTATATTTTGGTTAACCCACTCTAAAATTTGGACTTCACTGCCTCACACCCTTGGCATCGTTTGATGCATCTGTGTTGCATGTTCATGCATATTCATAGGTCAGAATTTTATTTTGGTCGCAGGGATGGTATATCCTATCAGTAAGACAAGATTTGAGTATTAAGTACACCATTAGCTAGCTGAAAATTGGATTATTTTTTGAAGGGTGTTATGTTTTTTAGTCTTTTAATAGTAGGTACCCATATGATCCCTTGGATCATGAAAATTTGGGGTTTTGTTGAGATCTTTAAGATAGGATATAAATATCTACGTTAACTTTTGATGGCATTCAGTAACTATTTTAAGACTAAAACCGTAAATTAGACAACTGCAGGTAATTTACAAATTTTATGGAACTTGATAATTTGGAAAAGGTCTCAAATGTCATCAGTGATTGACTTCTGTTTTTACAACATTAATGCTTTGTGTCTTAGGGTGACTCAGTTGCATTCCTATTTATATTCAACAGAGTTATACCAGACGTTCCACTAAAAAATTAGGTAATAATCTTTCATTGTTGCACCACAGGATGAGGTGGACAGTTAACGACCAGCTGCAGCCTCATTATGAGGCTGTATTATTGCATCTATTGGAAGCACGATTTGCCAAATTGCTGATAATATATATTCAAATATTTAAATAATAAATATTAAAAATTACTCTTTACCAGAAACAGTTCAAGAGCAATGCTGTAAACTGCCAATATGCGCATAAGGTCAGGAAAAAATGACTTGATTTTAATTAAAGGCACTGGTAGGATTCCGTGTTCCCCCCAAAAATATTTAAGCGAATTTAATTTCTAGTTATTATTTAACTATCAGTTATTAAAGGGAATTTATTACCACCAGTGGCCACTCTTAGGGTACACATTGAAATGTAAGTTGGTATGCCAGCCTTAAAATATTCTCTTAAATTACATTTATATTTATCTATTCATTAAGTCGTTTTTTTATCTTCATATAAAATAGTGAACGGGATAGTCTATCGTATACCTTAACTGCTCCATGTCTCCATGATCTCCACACCCCATTCGATGCAAATAATTTCTTTTTTTATCATATCACACCTGTGGGTGCTTTGAAGAACTTTGAGCAGGCTAAATCCAACTCTCCATTATATGACCAAATTTAAATCCTATTTATTCACAAATCCAAACTACCATGGATCCTCGGAATTTTTAATTATTATTTATTTCATGATTAATTTTCAACTGCCTGGAAAATAGATGAAAAAATGACCTTCATAAAGGTTATGCTTAAAATATAAAAATCTGTACAACGTCAGGCTCATCTCTGTACTATGCCCTGAGTTGAACCCATATGAGAAATCAACCACTCATTCGCAACTGTATAGTAAACTGTATTGACACTGCCGTGCATTATCAACGTTGAAACACTATTGACTTCTGTTGACACCGCACTGCATTCATAGAGTAAACATGAAGAACTACTGTGATCTATAATGATTTCTCCATAATACCTTAGCTGGTATTGATTCTAAGACTGTTATTGGCTTTCAAAAATTCTACGAATGTAGTTTTTCCTGTAAATAATTCTGGAATTGAAAAAAAATAGGTAAGCACTCTATTATTTTCCATATAGGTAAATAGGCTTTTACCTCCACTCAAATTCATTTCATTTGCAAGCTTACAGTATACTTTTCTGGAATAGCACAAGTAATTAACAAATTAAGGAGTTATCCTCTTGTCTCTCAGTTTCTTTGGTGTCCGACATGGTTCTGTCCTCAGACACACCTTTTTCAGCTTTAACGATAGCCTGAGACTCAGAAGTGGATGTTACAAAAAGTAAGTTAACAATAATAATTGTAACACAAGATGCAGAGCGTGCCAAGCCCGCCCGTAGATATTGAGTCATCTTCTCTCCAGCTGAGGATTCTAAGCAAGTAGGCATATTTAGCTCAGCACAATAGGGCTCTGGGGTTGTTAAATTTTCATCAACGCTACCAGTATGGCATTGATGAAACACAGGAACTGCTGAAATGAATGGGAGAGATCCAGTCCTGCGAAACGAACATGAAAGCAAAGGAGGTGGAAAACAGACCAAATGTCACAACCTACTGTTTGAACTTTGGCCTATGTATGTATCCCAGACTCTGTAAAGTTAGTAGTTATTATAGGTGTGCTCGGTGTAATTAAGGGATCGCTGGTCGATAACCTCACGTGTATTCCAGCCTGCGTGGCACAGGCAGAATCGGAATTTTGAACTATCCTCCCAAAATATTCCGTATAATTCCGTAGAAACAGTGAAACATCACAATTTTCTATAGAAAGTTCTCTGTTGCGTAGAATTTTTTCTGTAGAACTCCGTGGAAAGGGAAAGGTTTTTACGGAAACTGTAGAATTCCTTACGTTCCGTAGAGAATCTGTACGGAATTTTTCAGCAGGGGAAATACCCAATATCTTCAACGAAGAGCAATGAAGCCTGTTCGATAAGGGTCAGTGCGTTGTAGATTAAGGAGATCGGTCAGAAAACAACAGGTAGCATTAATTAGTGACTGAAATCGTAAGAATAAATTAAAAAATCCTCATATGATTCAAATAAGGTTTGGTCATCCGGTTTAAAAAGAAATTAATACCAGAGTGACAAAATACAACCGATCAAAAGCTACTGCTTCGGAAACTGCTGACAATGGTTTAAGAATAAAAGAAGCAAAAAGCGCGGTCATAGTCGTCTCTTGCAGGTTTGGCATCGCACCCACATTGGGTACATGCATCAGTTCGGGCTCGGTACACAATGAGGTAAATGCCCGGCTCGCGATTGGACACAAGAGACATCGGACCGCGCACATAGTGTGATCGGCAGCTACTGCCTTAAGTAACAACCGCTACTCCGTAAAAAGTAATTGCGAGATCTGAGATGAATGTCGTCCGTTAAATAGAATCTTTTAAAGTTACGCCTTCTTTTACACAGGCATTTTATATTGCCAAAAACGCCTTAAAACAGTTAGTCAAAAAGTGCTGGTCGATGCATACTTTTGTCAGAGAACGTTTTGCACAGCAGGTCCAGTTTGTAATTCTTATTTGGTGCGTACTCAGAAGTATAGTTTTAGAGGTGTAATTTCGCTTAACCATTAACTAAATTATTTTTCTGTCGTTTCCACTAAACATTTAGTTTCAGAAATCGCATATCTGATCATATTGCAGATATGTACATGCAAATTAACATTTTACCTGATAAGTAATCTTTCAGCATTTAGTCATTGTACTCAGAGACAAATCACTCCAAAGACAGGCACAATCACGGTGGCTCGGTTGATACTCTGCAGGTATTGATATCGGAAAGTAATCTGTAGCACTATCGTTATAGAAATAAAATACACAGATCAAAAGATTATCTGCCTTTGTCTTCACGTTATTTGCCATTTGAATAACACATTAATAGCCATGTGAAAAAATTACCATTATTCTACATTTTGCATTTGTCTTGACTAATTCTCGTGATATTTCCGTGAGAACAGAAAATATCTCACGTTGTGAAAGTTAGCCGCATGTGGTTATTTTTTGTGGAATGTTTGTTTACATGGTTAGTGGATAGGATATTAGACCCAAAAAATAAATAATAACCCAAAAGTGTTACTAAATACGTGAACTATGTCAAACCCCTCCCAAATGCTTATCTGAATACCTATGAACATGACGCTGCGGCATTGAAACCGGTTGGGTAATCATAAAATCTGTAGCATATTGCGAAGCCATTCATTCTTTCACCAGCAAATTGTCACTCGAAGTCTTTGCCGAGAGTAATTTTATTACTTTACAGCGGGAGTATCTAAATTACAGTTTTTAAATCCTAACGTGCCTTTATAAGAACCAGAGACATCGCACCTCGTGCACCTTTAACTCTATCCACATGTCGGTTTCTAAGAGGTAGGTTAAGCTTACTCTGCTCTAAGCTAAGGTGACCATACGTCCCGCTTTTTAACAATTTATCCCGCGTCCCGCGACGTTTTAAGAAAGTCCCGATTTTTAGAAAGAATACACGACAAGCTATGGAACGGTGGGAGAACGGGAAGGGAATATGCGGTTTTCGGCTTCCATGTAGCTATTTCACCAGGATATGAGTTTTATATTATTTCTGTAAATTTTATAATGTTAAACTTTAATAACAAAATTAATTGTTGAGAACTGATTATCAGGAACTGCTTATCAAAGTTCACCTTGATGAGTTGCTAGAATTCGACCACCATTGTTTGGACTTAATGAACAGTAGCATTTTTGGGTATTAGCAGCGACGAAAACATTACGTAGCTGCAAAATTAAGAGAGACCAATTCGTACTCTTCCACAGATTTTATTCTTATGACGACATGTTTCGCTAGCGATCGATGTATTCGCGTGCTTTGTTGATTTCAAAAAGGCGTTCGAAAGAGTGAGGTGGGACGAGTTAATGGAAATATTGAGGTAGATAGGAGTAGACTGGAGAGACAGGAGACTGATCCGGAATTTATGCATGGCGCAAAAGACTCAGGTGAGAGTAGCCGATGGAGAATCGGATTGGGCCACAATAGGGAGGGGAGTTGGGCAGGGCTGTCCATTATCGCCGGTACTTTTCAACATACACTCGGAGGAAATGGTGAGAGAGGCTTGGGATGGGCTGGAGCAAAGGTCGGAGGGAAACTGATAAAATCTGTGAGATTTGCGAATGACCAAGCGCTACTAAGCCAGTCAGCATGTGGTTGGAAAAAATGCTGGATGCGTTGCGGGAACAGTGCGAAAGATATGGGATGAAGATAAACCAGAAGAAAACGAAAGTAATGCGATTTTCAAGAACAAAAAGGGATAATATAACGATAAAAGTAGGTCAGAAGCTAGAGCAGGTAGAGCAATTTAGCTATCTAGGTAGTGTGTTTGAAGAAAAAGGCTATAGCAGCATTGAAGTGAGAAAGAGAATTGCATTGGAGAAATAAGCTTTTACTCGGAGGCGTGAACTAACGACAGGGGCGTTGAGTACGGAAGTGAAGAAAAGACTAGTGAAAAGTTTAATATGCAGCGTTGCACTATATGGGGCGGAATCGTGGGCTTTGCGAAAAGAAGATGAAAATAGACTTAGTGCTTTTGTGATGTGTGTGTGTGGAGAAGGATGGATAAAGTAAAGTGGGCCGAAAGGAAGACGAACGATGAAGTCCAGAATTGGTAGGAGAGGAAATAAATTTGATAGATGGAATTAGGAGAAGGCAGAAGGTGTGGATGGAAAAGGTAATAAAAGGGGCTGGTGTTTTGAAGGATGTGATTGAGGGAAGAGCGTTGGGTAAGCAGGGAAGAGGGAGGAGAAGAACGGGTAGCTTGGATGGGGTATGAGGGGCTGAAGAGGGACATCGTGTGAATTTTAGTGGGTGGGAGGAATTAAATGTCCATTTAAACCTACCTCCACCGGTAGAATACTAATAATAATAGTATAGACCTTATTTTTAATCATGAATCCCTCCCCCGCCCCCCCCCAATCTCCCCGGGTAAATGGTGTCCCGCTTTACGAATGTTAAAATCTGGTCACCTTACTATAAGCCCCATGGCGCGTGCAGTCCATTTATCATGATAAGGGGACATTTCTTACACAGTGGTCTGTCTCCCCTGGAAATCTAATGCGCAGAAAATCTCAAATCTTGGGTTCAGCTGGCCGAATTTCCAATGCATCCTGATTTAGAGAATTTGGGATAAGTAAGGGTAAAATTGGGTTTTGTACTCATTTTCCTCGAAACAGCGAACGAAAAGGGGAAAGAGAAAAGGCAGCAGAGCAGCGTGATCATATTTGGTATGATAGGATTCGGTGCGGAAGACTATTTCCTGCCAAAAGTACCTTTCATTTCACATCTTCTCAATAACGGAATATACGTATCGTTAGCTGAATTATTAAACCTCATTATGAATTGGCTAATATTCACGCTGAAAAAATTGAACGCTTAGGGTCAAAGGAATTCGATCATAGGAATAAATATATAATAAATAAATAATATTCTTTTGTGAATGCTCGAACCAGTTCATGCCAGAAGAGTGAAGTGCCCTTGCACTCAAATCAAAGTCACGCTAGCTACTAGATTATCTAGCTACTGCCCTCTCTGCTGCCTCACAATCAGTTACTTCTCAGCATTTGTGCGGCAGAGTTGGGTGAATTCTTGTGCTGTCAAGCCTATTCCCGAAGTGCAAAGAAGTTAGGCGTTTAAAATTTTTTACTGTCCATGTTGAACTCAACGATCAATGGATCCGTAAGATTTCGGCTAGCATGCTCATTTGTTGAACATACGTTAAATTTACCTAAGAAGGAAAATCATGCCATAAAGATAATCATCATTGCATCCGTACGCAGTCATTGTGGCCATATGAGGAGGAAATGGGAATAGTTGAATCGAAAAGAAAAAGTGTTTTTAAGAAGTATGAGGTATTGTTGGAATACATCATATCCTTCCAACCACCAGGTGTTGCTGCTAAGGCCCCTCCTTAATCAATTGATTCATAAGGCTCCAGTGAAAGAAATATTTGAAATTATCTTATAGGAAGACAGGTTAAAGATATGAGGAGATCGTATTTTGGTGATAGTAAGAATTGAGACATGAAAGGGAAAAATGTGATCCTCTGTGTGAACGTAATTGCACGTATTTAAGTTCATTACGAATGTGGAGATGAATTTCTTTTCTTTTCACTTCTCCACACTCCTCTTTTCATGTCACTATTAGACCCAGACCTTATGCGCGGATGGCCAAGAAAGAAAATTGCAGAAAGTAGTAACCGTTCGAATCGGGGAAGAGTGAAAAAATTAGAACTTCTTTTGAACGGATGAACTTACGTTAGCCGCTACTATGAATTTGAGGTAATGCGGCAATGAAGCCGCAGCAAAACTATTAACAGGAGTAACAAAAGCTTCACCAGGTCGTTCATGTAAAATAATATCCCGTGAAAAGAGCTAAAACAAGTAATTCGAGGCCATATACAGCTGAAGAAGCTTTGTTCTTAATTATTCACAGCAACTTGCCGAAAAGACAATACAGTCAAGCACCCTTAATCTGGGATCCCTAATCCGGGAACACCCATCTTTTTCATCATGATAGTCAGCTGGTAAATTACTATAGTCATATAAAATAATGAAATACTTTCTTGTACAAAATGAAGAGTTACCTGATTACATCAGAAAAATAAGTATTTATACACGACGATGATGATTATAAGGGATATATTATAAAATTAGATCAGATTTATTTGATATATTAAAACCTAATTCAGAGTTATTGCTTCTGAGGCAACAATGAAATAGGCGTTGGTATTGCCCTAGAAAGAATCCCAGCATCTAATAAATTCCGAGTAAATTTACAGTTGCTCTCAGCATCGCTCCTGGTTTTCTTATGCGTTATTTGGCTTGAACACAACGGTTTCACTGACTATGCTGTCAGCGCCTTCAGTCGAATGTCTCGACATGTGGCTTCTGCCTCTGTATACTGCAGGCTATCTGGGTTCTGCACTCTGATTGGCTGTCTCTTTGATGACTATTTTAGGCGCTGTAAAGGGAAAACCGTCCTCTCTGTTGAAACTCAGCGGTGTTTTTTTGAATTCCTATTGCTTCCTAATCTGCCGAGGGAAGTATGGGCACTCCTTGGTCAAGACTTTGGTCTCCTCAAATTTAATGCCGTGGCCAGGTTCCGGCCACGCGTGTTCGGCGATGGCAAAAAGGCGAAATCGCTTATTTTTCGTTGCCCTCTGATGTTCTTTTATCTGCACATTCATCGAGCGGTAGGGTTCACAAATTTAAGACTTTTCTCAGGAGCAAGGAACCTCGTATACTCCCTCCTATAGTATAGGCAACTCCTTTGGAATGGTTTTCTTGGTCCCAGGTAAACAGTTCCTTATCTTGGTCACACAGTGTGTATCTCATGACCACGTCATTTATTTCAAGTATCCTGGAGATCTTTTCATGTGTTCCAGTGATGAACGGGATGGCGACTTACAAATTTTGTCATGACTCCGTCTCTCCGCCTGCATCTCTCTTCCCTTGCGGTCATTCGTAGGATCTTTCTCTCCGGTAGCCATTTCTCTGTAATGCCGCCGTACGATGGTTTATCTCAGCCGACAGGGATCGGAAAGTGTGTCGGGTCTACTGATTAGTGTTGCCACTAGTGAGGCCGTGTGACTGGGATGGTGGTAGGATGCTGCGTTGAGGTAGCTTTCAGTGTGTCCGCTTTCTGTAGGCAGCGTGGCCTAGTCTCTAGTTCTTCCTTGGGAACCAAGCCGTCCAGGAAATGTAATATATGTTCTTTTTCCATTTCCATTGTAAATTAAATGCCGTATTACTGCGTGTTCAGGTGTCTAAAGAATGCCTTTAATTCTGCACCAACGGACCAGATGGCGAAAGTGCCGTCCACATCTTAGCCTCAGCTTCGGTTTCGTCTCTTAAGATTCAAGGGCTTCTTTCTCAAATTTCTCCATGTAGCGATGGATTCGCCTCTATGGCCTATGGTGGCGAACCCACCGCTGCACCCTTCATCTGTTCGTAACTTCAGAGCACGCTCCTGCCTCTTTTCCCTTTAGCATTACTGCGCTCCAACCTATCTACATAGAATGAGAGCAATTTATTACATGCCGAAGCTTAGTTAGACCACTTTCCGAAACTTCACCTAAAGACCACCACAGGCATCAGCAATTCCATAGACATGCTCTTCAATACCACCACCTTCACCATCTCCTCTTCCTGGTTACGAATCGATTCCGACTTTCCTCAAACCAACTTCATCCCTTCCTTCAACCTAACCCGCGAAGGGAACCGTGCCAGCCGCGACTTCCAGTGGACCAGGAACTCATTGTTCGCGGAGGACTACAAATACCTCCACCTCAGTGTCAGAACAAGTTAAAAATCCACCTCGCCTCCAGCATTCTGGCAGCCGCCCAGTCGACAACCATATTACTACAAGGCAATTCATGGAAATTAGTCAGGAACCTCCATCAGAAGACAACATCCACTGCCAAAATTCGTTCATACCGCAAAATATCGTTCATACTGCATAAAAATCCTCATCAACAGCCAAGAAAAGCCTCCTTTGCCTAACAGTTTTCCCACATTTTTACGAAGTCTGCATCACAATTATTAGAATCCGCTCTTTGAACACAATACATTCTCTTCTTTTTACCTTACCTCAGAAGCCTCACCTGTTACTATTGATGAATACGAAAATTCATGCTGAAATTGAAACCTGGAAAAGCTCTTGGCCATGATCATCTTTCGAAAAACTCCTTAAGAACCTTCCTCAACTTACTTCCTAACAGACATCTCCAACGCCTGACTTTTTTACCTTATTTCTCTACCACTGGTTTGCAGGTCAAAAATGTTATGATACTCAAACCTGGGAAAACCTTCCTCCACCCCAAATCCCTACCGTATCATAAGTCCTCTACGTTCAATGGGCAAGCTGTTGGATGAAATCAACCTTCACCGCCTTAATGACTCCATCCACCTTCACTCTTTACCTCCATTCAAACCACCTTGCGAGAGTGACACTCCAAGATGCACCAACAAGCAAGTATTTTGGAGAGAATTACATCAGCACCCTCCAAAAAGAAATCCTCTATGGACCTTGATAAGGCATTTGACAGAGTGAAGCATGATTCATTAATCCTTGAATTGTTTAACCTTCCAATACACAACTACCTTCTAAAAATCATTACCTCTTGTGACTTCCTATAACCCAATTATTTATCCTCTAAAAATCATTACCTCCCATGCCTTCCTAGTTTCTTTCAAAGAGGCCATCTCTCAACCTATCACCGCCGGAGTAGCTCAAGGATCCATTCTACTACCTACCTTCTTCAACCTCTTCATCGCCTACATCACTACCTTATGGAATACAGACACCTACCAATATGCATCAAAATGACCATGCCGTCGACACACCCCAAATAACCAACCAACCAATACCAATATGCAGATGACTTGGTAGTCTCGACAGAAGGCCTCATACCCAGATTAGCAGTCAGGAGAATGAAACCTGATTTTCAGTCTTCCACGAGTGGAACCAGTCGTGGAAGATGTGAACAAACCTGAATAATGGTCATTATTGTGTTCAACATTAGAAAGGTATTGGAACAAGCATCTCCAAAAACTTTAAACAGAGTACAAATCAAATATACAGGCACAGTTAAATACCTAGGAGTGATCCTTGAAAACGAATTGAATTTCTCTCAAAGGAAATGAGAAATAAAGGAGAAAACTCTTTCAAAACTATCATGAACCTTAAAATGCAAAATAACTCTTCAGGATTACATCTGAAGCAATTATATCTCATGCATCACCTAATGTGGAATTAAGCAAGTACATTATAAAATCATTGAGGAGTATAACCAAAGTTGCCAGACGTTACGTTACTTTCTATCATTGAGGAGTTGTCATACCAATCAACCTAGGAAAATACTAGGGCATCCTTGGAATGTTAAAAAAATACATTTATAGGGACCTTCTGCTAACAACCTTGCTAGAATCCCTTCTTAAACTGAATAATTCCTTCAAAAAACCTACTACAACTAATCCACTGCTTCAAAATCTCTGAACCTACCCACCATATCCCACTACGATAACTAAACCTAAGTCATTCTTTTTTAATCCTCCTCTTCAAAAAACTCCTCCAGTTCCCTTTCCATTCTCCTTAACCCTCAGTCAGTGGCCCTCTAAAGTTTGGTTTAATCCAGCAATGGAGTTTAATTTTATATGCGTCTCAAAGTGTAAGAAATTTAAAGATATTAATTACTAACACTTTCTAACCTGTACTTTTTTCAACTTTTAATCGTGTTCATAGCTCTCCTTTTTTTTCTTATGTGTGAATGTCTTTTATTGATGCAAAAGTCATATCAAAACTAATTGAAACAAATTATGATGACGTTGCTTAAATATCAATAAATTTCACTCAAATGAAATGGTGACACAGCTCCTTTTGGGAAAAATTTGGGCGACCTCTTTGACTCATCTAAGTCAACCATTAAGAAGGCAAAGAGCCGGGGCTCCCTCACGGGGGAATATGACTCAGGACCATCTGTCAATACCATAAGGATCTACTCAGCAAGTAAGAAGATACTCTCTATTTCACAAAAGCAGAGTGTAGCGGGAAGGAGAAGAAGAAGAAAAGGATGGCAGGACGTAAGGAGACGTATTGGGAAGACCCTCATGCTCATAGGAGATCTGCTCGCGAGGCAATTGCTGGTTGGGCCCCGGGGCAGGGGAGTGGCTGACAGACTCTCCCTCCAATTCAGCCACAAAGAGCAAGTAAATCCCAGGGGATATGCCTACTGTCAAGATCCAGGATGCCAACAGAGCCAAGGTTGGGTCGGTCTCCAATTCAGAGGTGACCAAGAGGGTCATCATGCTGGCCAGCTACCTTCAACAGATGATGACATAGGAATTGCATAGGGAGATAGAGAGGAGGTTGAGTAATCTCTTGGACGAAGTCTCAGACTATCGGAACCTCCGTATATTCGAGGGTCACCAGGTTTGCAAATTGCAGATTGTGTGTGGCAAAGGCCATTCTGAACCTTATCTCATGGAAGCAGCAATGAGGATGGGACCCATTCATGGGACCATCTTTCAAGCTGTGGAGGAGCATAACCATATCAAGAGGAGGGTGGATGTAAGGGTTCTTGGACCCAGTAAGCGGGATACCAAAACCCTCCTGATGAGGCTATGGAGGGTCAGTCAACCTGGGGCTGCAAATGGCCCTTTGGTGGCCCTACGACAGGACAAGATTCATTTTCATCATAGAGCAAAATAAAATATGATGTAATTCATCTCCATAATTGATTATGAATCAAATTTCTTTGAACCACTTGCAAATCTAAACACTATAAGGACCGCACAAGAACACTAGAAGCAACCACTATGGCTCGCGTCAAATTTTGCTTTCTATGCCATTTTCAACCCTTAAGTATATACATTGAATATGGGTTGACCAGACCCAACCACATTTAAAATGCTTAAAATAAAAAAAAAATATTTGATTTTTCTTTTTCTTTCATGGTGCTTGCCCTAGATAGGAGGGGCATCTTTAGGACTGCTTTTGATGTTCTGAAATATTTTCCAAGACTGATTACTTGTCTGGGTCTCTTGTTAGACCTCGTCTCTCTCGTTTTACTCATTTTTGAATTTCTTTTTCCTCTTTGGTCTCATTTTTGCATTAACATTTCCTTGGAAATATAAAGATATGAATTTTTAGTGTTTTAATAACGTGTTTATAACAATTATTTTATTACTACCTCAGCATACGTGGATGAAATATTCCTCAGCATTATTCCATTTAGAAAAATGTTTGTGGGAGGGACAGGTTCAAATTATGTATCGTCTAGTTCTATATACTCTACACATACTTTATGCAAACAATTATGGATGGATGAGGGATGCAAACACTATTGCCAGGTTAAGAAGATATGGCATCATGTCACTTGCCGGACCAAATGAAATCAGGCCTCACCAAGGGCATTATATTGTGGAAATGAGCACTATAATTTTATGAATCATGGTAAAGGCACTTTCGTAGTTTCCCAAGTCAGTAGTGGTACCGTCGTTATACCACCATAAACCTTGACATAAATGCACTAACATAGGTGAAGATTATCATAAACAATAAAATAGGTACCTACCCCTTTGAATTTTTTTGAATATTGCAAAGAGTTACCCACTATACAGCCCAATTCAATTACCATGAGTCACAATAGCAATGGGAGTCACAGATAGTTTTCATTATTCTGTGAAATAGAAACTTATATTTATTCATTTTGCATCATTTTTGGTAAATCAGCTTTCTTTAAAATTAAGAAGGATATTCACTAACATATATTTTATTGCCAGATCCATCTTTCAAACACAATCACTAAATATCATGTTAGTTATTCTTAATAAGTGTGTATCACAATAGATTTTTTATTTGAATTTGATAAATGAAGAATTCTTATTTTATGTCTCCAATAGGGAGCCTGAACTTTGTCTAATTTCTGATTTGTGGACCTTCAATTGTATGATTAACCTTAATTCACCAAATTGGTAAATAGATCTTCCTCGTATAGGAGGCATGGCACAGTCCAGACACAATTCAGAAACAATTCATGAATACCTCATAAACATCTAGTGAAGAGCCCTAGAATGCTTAGTGAACCTCTTATGAAAAACTTAATGAAATGGTTCGTAACGGTTCATTTGGAGCTTTGTTCGCGTCGCTTGCTCCATCTGTAACTTCTGTGACCGAGGGAACAGGAAGGAACAGCTGAGTGCAGTAGGATCAACTTGAGTCGACGCGAACGCTTCCAGATCCCAGCGGAAAACATGGCGCGTAACATGATTTGTAGAGCTTTGTTGGAAGGGCTTATTCAGGAAGATTCTTCTGAAGAAGATGATATTGACCTTGTATTTCCTGCGTTAATTCGGCCGCAGGAGAGAGGTGATAAGATAATGAGTTATTCCATTCTATATACAACGGTATGATTCAGCCGGGCTGCTTACATATCTTATTCGTCAGGTTCATATATATGCTGTTCAGATAGAGCAGTCGTTAGCTCTTGAATCTTTGAGGATTTTAAATACGCATCAATTTCTTAATTAATGAAGTACTAATTAATTATAAGTGAGATTTGTTAGTATGTTTTCATTTCGTCTATCTGGTCCCCATTTTCTCAGTAATAGCCAATTCGTAGCAAGGCTTAGGATTGTAATCAACGAAGGGAATTTTCGCCAGTAGGAATGCCGTTAGAACTATATTTTCCAAGTAGATCGTGTTGTGGAGAATTCCACTCAAACTTTCTTTTATTTTTGGCTGTTAGCATACTGAAACTCACTGCCTTCATTATGATGTTTTAGATAGCCATAGTTTCATCCTGTTCTCTGCATTTTTCAGGCAATTTACAATATGCTAACGATGTCATTAATGCATTGGAACACCAGGAGAGGAATGCAATACTAGGATATGTGGAAGAAATAATTCCATTGTATAGTGAAAGGGAGTTCATGATGCATTTTCGTTTAAAACGAGCCCTTGTGCTAAATCTTATAGCCAAGTTTCGAATGTCACCTGAATTCGAAGCTTTACAAGGTATTTGCAAATACCTTGTATCAAAACTATGTGCATGTTCACTCCATATATGGATGGATATGTACACTGATTTATATGTGTGTGTGTGCACTGTTTATAGGTTACCTGCATGTTTTCATTGTAGGTCATGGAGGATTTGAGCCGGTTAGTCCCGAAAAACATGTATTGGCGTATTTATGGTTTATTGGGCATGAGGCTGCTGGTTTTCGGGATGTGGCGGATCGATTCGATCTCAGCTTGAGTGCATTGCACTCAGTAATTAAAAGAATGGGCACATTTATTGTGGGTATGGCTCCTACAACAATAAAGGACCCCTCTAATCTGGAAAAAGATGCAACAAAGGCATATTACTTTAATAGGAAAGGGTTTCCTGATGTAATCGGTAATACTTAACTGACATGTAACTCTGAATTTCCCTGTTTGTTGGTTGAAAAAAATATTTCTAGTTTCATTAAAAATTCAGGTTCGATTGATGGATCCCATGTGAGGCTTGATAAACCTGCCGAAGATCCAAATTCATACATTAACAGGAAGAAGTACTTTTCAGTGCAGATCCAGGCAGTGGCAAATGAGAACGGGAAATTTTTAGATGTGTATATTGGATATCCTGGGTCTGTACATGATGCTAGGGTGTTTAGGAACAGCCCAATATATGCTGAACTTCCTAATATGTGTCAAGGTTGGTTTACATGGGAATTCTATTCATTATTTAATGCCCATACTCTACCCCATTTTTACTCTATGACATCTTATATTAATTTTTCCCTTTGCATTATGATTGTGTTAGAATTTGAAATAGACAAATTAAATAAGATTTACATTCTTAAATCTTTACAGGTCAGGGTTACCTACTAGGGGATAGTGCATATCCTTGCTCCCCATACCTTATTACCCCATACAGGGACAATGGGCACCTGTCAAGGGCACAAAGAAATTTTAACTTTGTGCACAGTAGTTGCCGTGTTACTGTGGAACATGCTTTTGGGTGGTTGAAACAAAGGTTTCGTCAACTTTACCATCTAAAAACTAGAGACATGGTTGACATTGTAACGATCATCCATGCATGCTGTGTTTTGCATAACATTGCGGACTTTGATGATTTAGAGGGTTTTGAGGAACCCATGGCTGATGATCACCCTGACAGAGATGCAGAAGCCATTCAGGAGAGACAGGGTGCTGATGGAATAGATAACCTGGGAGACCCTGTTGATGCCGACGGGGGAAAACTTCTTAGGGATGAAATTTGTCGTCAGCTGGCCATGAGGAGGGCTAATTTTTAGAGGGTTACCATAAGAAATGATAGAATAAAATTAAATCCTTATGGAAGGCAGGCAGACTCTGGTTTTTATTGCTTAAGGAGCTCCTTGAGCAAAACTAATTGCTCACCCAAAAGCTCATTTCTTTTTGCCCTTTGAGCATTTGCCTCCTCTTTAAGGGCATTGCTTTTCTGAATTTCGAGCAGTATGGCATCGTCTCTTTTATTTCTGTTTTCTATTAAATGGCTCTGCCTAGCCACTTCCTCTCTCAGAGCTTGTATGGCCATTGCCATTTTCCCATCCCGTTTCGTCACTTTGATTTTTTTCACTGGAGCTTCTCTCTGAGTAACAGTGGATTCTGGAGAAGATTCTCCAGCACCAACAGCTGATTTGGATGTGGATGGCCCAGGATCTCCATTTCCACATTCAGGAGTTGCAATACTGCAAAAAGATTCATTTGTCCAGCTTTTATTTTTAGCAAAAATCACTCCATTCCTACTCTAGCAAGAGTGGGATACTGTTTCACCCTTCCCCTAACTGTGGCATGCAATAAATTGAAATGTAGATCCAAAATACTGACTTGGACTGTGCCACTATGGTGCCTCCTATGGTCAGTCCATGACGGCCAGACACCACCTTGGGAACAATGTTGTGTTTTTTCCCGAACATTTCGATCATTTCCCTGCAACCAGATGTACAGTTGCATTGTTTTATGACTTAAGTTGTGTGAAGAATGTAGTTCATTATTATGAAAAAAAACTTACGTTTCATAAGGTAGGACCCTTCGACCTCTACCTGTTCTGTTGTTGGTGGCAACAAAGGTTTTAAATGCCCTCTCCAGGGACTTGTATTTGTTGCACACCTGCTGTGCTGTTATATTATGCCCATGACCTTGCATTTCCCCTGCAATCGATTCATACAGCCTCTTCTGTATGAAAAATTTTTTTTCTCCCATTCCCTTCTTTGAAATATAACTTTCTAAAAATAGTTTGAGGGAGCAGTCATCCCAGGCAAACTGGTCCGTCGCTGCAATGGTTTCTACAGGACATGTGGGGGGCTTTTGTGGGAGCACCAGCTCCACTTGCTGGCCTCCTACTTGGATGACATAGGACTCCTTACTTAGGTCAATTTCATTAGCCCTTATTTTGAAAATAGAAGATCCATCTATCAAGTAAAAATACATGCAAGAAGGGAGATGTGTGGGAAGAATTTCGATATAGTCTGTTATCAAGGAAATGGCAGGTCCGATAGCTATGACTAGAGAATATTAACTTTCTTCATTAACAATTCTCATTTCATTTTTGAATAACGTGAAAATAATACCTTCCAGGACAAAAGAAATCATTCCTTCGTCATCCAACAGAATATTGTTTTCCTCGTTTAAAAGGGGACGAGCCGTCATTTTCACTGTTGAGGTGTGAATATATATCGCAAAGAATGTGCAATTCAGTAATGCAGCTGTCTAACAAAAGGTGACGATTAGATTTTTTCCCATAATCTATTGCTTTAGCCCCGGGAAAACAAGGGAGATTAATCCGGATCGTGGGTAGCAACTGGAAAATTTTTTGTATAGATAATCTTCTCAAAACTATACCTGATCTATGCATGAGTATATCTCAAAGTACGCATGGTTATAAATACAGGTACACCTGTCATTCATTTATAAAGATTAAATAAGCGGCTGTCGCCTAATAATTGGGGCCAAAGCGGAGCTAGGGTTTCAATCAATCAAGTTCAATCTTCGGTATGGTGTAATGCTGTCAAGTATAAACGGGTAAATAGGGTACCTACATTATTAAAAGACTCTGAAGATGAAGGGTTAATCAAGATCTTTATGATATAACACGCATACATGCGTATACGGACTTTATATAAAGTCCGCGGACTATGCATTTCATTGCCTGAATATATAGCATTAAGTGACTTACGGTACAAAGGAATATTTGAGATGTAAGAAGTTAAAACGATGGGTTAAGTTGTTCCTTTAATTAGAGGAGCAGCTATAGTCATCTCATCCTCTTCTAAGATTTTTTCATTCCTCTTGTAAGATGCCGTCACATATGGCAGTGAGACAAACCTTGTTACAACATATTTCAGAAATAATAAAAATAAATCAAAATCAGTAGTTTGCTAGTCATTTTAATCTAGGTGACGAAAATTAATCCAAGCCAAATTAGAGAATACATTGGAGATTTTACATTTCGTCAAAGATTTCTCCGATTGAAAGTATTAATCATACATATAGCGAGGAAAAATGAAATGTCACAGTATTTTAGTCCAATATTGAAAAAGATGTAACATATACTTTGCTAAATCAGAGTAAAATTCTGTGAAAATGTTCATTAATCATCTCGGATACGCTGGAACAGCAGACGAATATTCCACCTTTCGTCTGCTCCTTCCCATAATTCTCTCTGCTGTTCCCTTGTGCACCTTTTGCTCCACCTCGGCAGCAGGAGCAAAAGGAGCAGGAAAAGTTACAACTGTACCCGCGACGCGAACGCTTATGCCACTTGCACTTTCTGCGACGCGAACGCCAAAGGAGCAAGAAGTGGCAGAAAGGTGCAGAAAGTGCAGCGACGCGAACAAAGCTTGGGCCAAAGTAGAGTTCACTCATGCTTCAGCAACAGTTCAACAATGCCTCATTAATAGTTCATTAACACCCCCTGCAACACTTCATGAACAGTTCTTGAACAGCTCATTTTTACCAGGGGTAATCAGGATTGGTGTTTATTTCTAAGCCATAAATTGTTCCTTTAAAACAGTAGCAGACAGTCTTCCCTCAGTGGTTAATTGTCATGACTGTATTAAAAATATTTGATTTTTCTTTTTCTTTTATGGTGCTTGCCCTAGATAGGACGGGCATCTTTAGGACTGCTTTTGATGTTCTGAAATATTTTCCAAGACTGATTACTTGTCTGGGTCTCTTGTTAGACCTCGTCTCTCTCGTTTGACTCATTTTTGAATTTCTTTTTCCTCTTTGGTCTCATTTTTGCATTAACATTTCCTTGGAAATATAAAGATATGAATTTTTAGTGTTTTAATAACGTGTTTATAACAATTATTTTATTACTACCTCAGCATACGTGGATGAAATATTCCTCAGCATTATTCCATTTAGAAAAATGTTTGTGGGAGGGACAGGTTCAAATTATGTATCGTCTAGTTCTATATACTCTACACATACTTTATGCAAACAATTATGGATGGATGAGGGATGCAAACACTATTGCCAGGTTAAGAAGATATGGCATCATGTCACTTGCCGGACCAAATGAAATCAGGCCTCACCAAGGGCATTATATTGTGGAAATGAGCACTATAATTTTATGAATCATGGTAAAGGCACTTTCGTAGTTTCCCAAGTCAGTAGTGGTACCGTCGTTATACCACCATAAACCTTGACATAAATGCACTAACATAGGTGAAGATTATCATAAACAATAAAATAGGTACCTACCCCTTTGAATTTTTTTGAATATTGCAAAGAGTTACCCACTATACAGCCCAATTCAATTACCATGAGTCACAATAGCAATGGGAGTCACAGATAGTTTTCATTATTCTGTGAAATAGAAACTTATATTTATTCATTTTGCATCATTTTTGGTAAATCAGCTTTCTTTAAAATTAAGAAGGATATTCACTAACATATATTTTATTGCCAGATCCATCTTTCAAACACAATCACTAAATATCATGTTAGTTATTCTTAATAAGTGTGTATCACAATAGATTTTTTATTTGAATTTGATAAATGAAGAATTCTTATTTTATGTCTCCAATAGGGAGCCTGAACTTTGTCTAATTTCTGATTTGTGGACCTTCAATTGTATGATTAACCTTAATTCACCAAATTGGTAAATAGATCTTCCTCGTATAGGAGGCATGGCACAGTCCAGACACAATTCAGAAACAATTCATGAATACCTCATAAACATCTAGTGAAGAGCCCTAGAATGCTTAGTGAACCTCTTATGAAAAACTTAATGAAATGGTTCGTAACGGTTCATTTGGGCCAAAGTAGAGTTCACTCATGCTTCAGCAACAGTTCAACAATGCCTCATTAATAGTTCATTAACACCCCCTGCAACACTTCATGAACAGTTCTTGAACAGCTCATTTTTACCAGGGATAATCAGGATTGGTGTTTATTTCTAGGCCATAAATTGTTCCTTTAGAACAGCAGGAGACATTCTTCCCTTCAGTTGTTAATTGTCATGACTGTATTCATTAGGTTTGTGTATATTTTGGTTAACCCACTCTAAAATTTGGACTTCACTGCCTCACACCCTTGGCATCGTTTGATGCATCTGTGTTGCATGTTCACGCATATTCATAGGTCAGAATTTTATTTTGGTCGCAGGGGTGGTATATCCTATCAGTAAGACAAGATTTGAGTATTAAGTACACCATTAGCTAGCTGAAAATTGGATTATTTTTTGAAGGGTGTTATGTTTTTTAGTCTTTTAATAGTAGGTACCCATATGATCCCTTGGATCATGAAAATTTGGGGTTTTGTTGAGATCTTTAAGATAGGAGATAAATATCTATGTTAACTTTTGATGGCATTCAGTAAATATTTTAAGACTAAAACCGTAAATTAGACAACTGCAGGTAATTTACAAATTTTATGGAGCTTGATAATTTGGAAAAGGTCTCAAATGTCATCAGTGATTGACTTCTGTTTTTACAACATTAATGCTTTGTGTCTTAGGGTGACTCAGTTGCATTCCCATTTATATTCAACAGAGTTATACCAGATGTTCCACTAAAAAAGTTGGGTAATAATCTTTCATTGTTGCACCACAGGATGAGGTGGACTGTTAACGACCAGCTGCAGCCTCATTATGAGGCTGTTTTATTGCATCTATTGGAAGCAGGAGTTGCCAAATTGCTGATAATATATATTCAAATATTTAAATAATAAATATTAAAAATTACTCTTTATCAGAAACAGTTCAAGAGAAATGCTGTAAACTGCCTATATGCACATAAGGTCAGGAAAAAATGACTTGATTTTAATGAAAGGCACTGTTAGGATTCCGTGTTCCCCCCAAAAATATTTAAGCGAATTTAATTTCTAGTTATTAATTAACTATGAGTTATTAAAGGGAATTTTTTACCACCAGTGGTCACTCTTAGGGTACACATTGAAATGTAAGTTGGTATGCCAGCCTTAAAATATTCTCTTAAATTACATTTATATTTATCTATTCATTAAGTCGTTATTTTATCTTCATATAAAATAGTGAAGGTGATAGTCTATCGTATACCTTAACTGCTCCATGTCTCCATGATCTACACACCCCATTCGATGCAAATAATTTCTTATTTTTATCATATCACACCTGTGGGTGCTTTGAAGAACTTTGAGCTGGCTAAATCCAACTCTCCATTATATGACCAAATTTAAATCCTATTTATTCACAAATCCAAACTACCATGGATCCTCGGAATTTTTAATTATTATTTATTTCATGATTAATTTTCAACTGCCTGGAAAATAGATGAAAAAATGACCTTCATAAAGGTTATGCTTAAAATATAAAAATCTGTACAACGTCAGGCTCATCTCTGTACTATGCCCTGAGTTGAACCCATATGAGAAATCAACCACTCATTCGCAACTGTAAAGTAAACTGTATTGACACTGCCATGCATTATCAACGTTGAAACACTATTGACTTCTGTTGACACCGCACTGCATTCATAGAGTAAACATGAAGAACTACTGTGATCTATAATGATTTCTCCATCAACACTTAGCTGTTATTGATTCTACGATTGGCATTGGCTTTCAGAAATTCTACAATGTAGCTTTTCCTGTAAACAATTATGGAATTGAAAACAAAAAATATAGGTAAGCACTTTATTTCTTTCCATATAGGTAAATAGGCTTTTACCTCCACTCAAATTCTTTTCACGTGCAAGCTTACAGTATCCTTTTCTGGAATAGCACAAGTAAGAGGTTATTGGTTCCATTGAGGAGTAATCCTCTTGTCTTACAGTGTATGTGGTGTCCAACACGGTTCTGTCCTCAGACCATCTTGTTCAGCTTTCACGATAGCCTGAGACTCAGAAGTGGATGTTTCAAAAGTAAGTAAATAATAATAATTGTAACACAAAATTCAGAGCGTGCCAAGCCCCTCCGTCATCTTCTCTCCAGCTATAAATTCTAAGCAAGTAGGCGTATTTAACTCAGCACAATATTGCTTTGCGGTTTTATATTATCACAAGCGCTACCACTATGGGGTATTGTTAAAACACCGGTACTGGTCAAATGAATGGGAGAGATCCAGTCCTGCAAAACGAACATGAAACCAAAGGAGGTTGATAAACAGACCAAATGTCTAGACCTACTGTTTGAACTTTGGCCGATGTATGTATTCCAGACTCTGAAAAGTTAATAGTTATTATTGTTGTGCTCGGGTCAATTAAGATATCGCTGGTCGAAAACCTCAAGTGTATTCCAGCTTGCGTGGCACAGGCAGAATCGGAAATTTGAACTTTCCTCACAAAATATCCCGTATAATTCCGTAGAAAAAGTGAGCATCATAATTTTCTTCTGAAATCACTCTGTTGCTTAGAATTTTTTCTGTAGGAATCAGTAGAAAATGAAAGGTTTTTACGGAAACCCTATAGAATTCCTTACGTTCCGTAGAAAATCTGTACGGAAATTTTCAGCAGGGGAAATAACCAATATTATCCAGGAGAGCTAAGAAGCCTGTTCTACTAGGGTCTCTGAGTTATAGATTAAGTATATCGGTTAGAATACAACAGGCAGTATTAATTAATGACTAAAATCGTAAGAATAAATTAAGAAATCATCGCATGATTTGAAATAAGGTTTGTTCATCCGGTATTAAAAAAAATTACTACCGGAGGGACAAAATACAAGTGATCAAAAGCTACTACTTCCGAAAAAGCTGACAACGGTTTAAGAATAAAAAAAGCAAAAAACGCGGTCATAGTCGTCTCTTGCAGGTTTGGCATCGCACTCGCATTGAGTACATGCATCAGTTCGGGCTCGGTACATGGCAGCAAATGCCCGGCTCGCGATTGGACACAAGAGACATCGGACCGCGCACACAGTGGGATCGGCAGCTACTGCCTTAAGTAACACCCGCTACTCCGTGAAAAGTAACTGCGAGACCTGAGATGAATTTCGTCTGTTAAATAGATTCTTTTGTAGTTACGTCGTTCTTTTACACAGGCATTTTTTTATCAACAAAAACGCCTTAAAACAGTTAATCAAAAAGTGCTGGTCGATGTACTCTTTTGTCAGGGAACGTGTTGCACAGCGGGTCCAGTTTGTAATTCTTATTTGGTACGTACTCAGAAGTATAGTTTTAGAGGTGTAATTTCGCTTAACCATTTACTAAATTATTTTTCTGTCGTTTCCACTAAACATTTAGATTCATAAATCGCATATCTACACTTATTGCAGATATGTGCATGCAATTTCATGTTTTACCTGATAAGTAATCTTGCAGCATTTAGTCATTTTACTCGGCGACAAATCACTCCAATGACAGGCACCATCACGGTGGCTCGGTTGATACTCTGCAGGTACCGTAAGTTGGGGCGAGTTCGGACACTTTTTTGTATATAATCATTATTTGCGCAACGACGTATTTGCCGATTTGCGCGAAAATCGAAATTAAAAATCTATAAACCTTTAGAAACATCGCGAGAAGAAATAAACTGATGTTGCTTTATTGTAAACTACGAAAAATATTCAATGACACCATTGGAACACGCCTCACGGAGTGGGGCGAGTTCGGACACGCGCAAAATATTTACGTTTTCGTTCATAGTAATCACTTTCGTGGCGATAGGAAGAACATATATTTATTTAAATATGTTCTTATATTAAAAATAATAATTTATAAATATTTTCAATGTGTTAAAAGACTGTAAGAGGCTTTTAGTTACATGTTTTTATTAGCGAATCATTGAACTGTAAAAAAAATTCGAAACATTTATATGATCGTCGCATTGATGGTTGTGACCAGGCATTTAGTTATTTAACATAGTAATTCCATAGATAAAATTGAGAAAGTGAATTTGCTTCATTGTTAAAAACCAAAGAAATTTGTTGAGTGGTTAATATTTCTTTTATTTGAACCTCTACGTCACACCGACAAGAGCGTAAAATCTCGCAGGTTTGAAAAAATTCATGATGAAGACGGGAATGTATTGAAATGAAATAAACCAAATATATCAACTTTGGATCACATATTTAATGATGCATTTAACAAATGTACAATGAAATGGTCTTCTCATTTATTGTTCACCATTAAAACAAAAAATTTCAATCTCCCCGATGGATGCAACCAAAAGCTTTGACACGTTTCGATGAAGTGGGAACTTAACTTAGCAAAATAAAAAAATACACATACGCATCAAAATAAATCATTGCAATGACAAACAATACTATTCATGACAAAATCAATTAATCAACATCATTAATGTTCGTTAAACCACTAAAAATGAAGCGGCCCCTTCGTAAGTCCCTTGGCGGAGCCAGCTGACGAACAATTTGCGTTCTGTGCACTAGGCACTCATCAGCAACATCGGGAAATCTGAAATAAGTCTCCTTGACTGTGGCTTTTTTCCGGAGACACTGAACGCGGAATCTGTTGTTAGAGCAGACTTCCATAACTTTCCCCACGAAGAGCCTGTCGCGTTTATTTGTCTCGAACTTTAATAAAATGAATGCATTTACAGGGAAAGAGGCGGGAATTTCAAAATTACTCTCATCAGCGGCATTGTTATTCTGCGATGCCAAATCATTGATCTCGTCAATCGGTGCATTATTCTCCGAGGAAACGTCTCCCACTCCCTCAACGCACGATTTAGTCACGCATTCAGCACTCACACTTTTCCCTGGCTGAACTTGAAGTTTTTTCCCCCTAGATTTTTTAAGCACAGGTGATTCTACACGGGATGATGCTAACCATTGCAGAAAGGCATCTGACCATGCAGATCCCCCGGCGGCATTTTCCGAATTTTCCTCAGGATTTAAAGAAGGAACTTTGTTAATAACTCGACTTTTGTCGAAAGGGAAAATTCCCGCAGCTTTAAACCCTGCACAAACATTGCCTGATAGGTGAGATCCAATGAAATCAAAGGCAGATTTCAGTAATCTGGGAAACTCACTTTTTGGAAGAACCCCGCGATTTTTGCGTTTCCATTCATCAAGACATTTTCGCCATGCGATCTTAAGGGGTCTAAAAAAAGCAAGATCGAGAGGCTGGCATAAATGCGTCGCGTTAGGAGGAAGCATAACAAAATTTATTCCCATTTCTTGGCACAACCTAATCACTTCTATTGAGAGGTGACTCGAAAGATTATCTCCTATTAAAAGTTTAGGCCCTTGCCTGTTTTTGAAAAATGGCACACACGTTGTTTTAAACCAGTCTTCAAAGCAAGAAATGTCAAACCATCCACTGGTGTTCCTGTTGAATCTTGCACCCTCAATGCCACCTTCTACCCACGTAGGATACAAGTGCACAGCTTTGTACACTGTGTACGGTGGAAGCAATTCCCCGCTTGCAGCTGCTGCGATCATCACAGACACACTTGTTTTGCTGGTGTCCTTAACAACTGATGGATGTTTCTCACCCCTCTTAACAATCACCCGAGATTTTCCGGGATCGTCACAAAAATTGGTCTCGTCATAGTTTACTATATTCTCTGGAGGAACACCATCCAAAGCCAGTTGTAAATTTTTAAAATATTGTTCTAAAACCTCTCTAGTCACTGCTGCACGGGCCCTTTTAACGTTTTCCCCCAAACGCACTGTGAGTTCTGGTCGTCTCGTCATAAATCCCCGCACCCATTCCATTCCCGGGCAGTTATCTTTAAATGTTTTCTCTTGTCGTCCCATCCTATTCAAAAATTCCTTTACGACTAACTGCAGATCTATTGCTCGTAAGGGAATCCCCCATTCTGCGCACTTAAGAATTCCTTGACTTAGCTGGCTTTCTTCTTGGTTGGAGAGAACAGTTTGTCCCCCAGATTTTTTCGGGTGCTTTCCCTTCAGTTTATCATAAACCGTAGATTTAGGCACTTCAAACTCCTTACACGCAGCCCGAAGTGTCATTCTTCCACATTTCACAGCCTCAACGGCCTTATCGATGTTCTGCTCATCGTGCCCGTGTGAGCGCCGGCCTCCAATGACCCTCGCGTACTTTCTCACCATTCCGCCCGCGGAGCTACATGAAATCGAATAATGCGTTGTAATGGATAGAATATTCATGTTATTTGAAAGTAAATTTCCACATGTTATGAGAAATGAAGCAGCTTTAAAAAGAAATTAATCTCATAAATTTCAGAAGCACTTACCAAAAAGCACAGTAGTTTCTTTCCGGCGATACAAAATTTCACCCAACTGTTGCGCCGCAAACTAATCGGATTGACTACGACGAAAAGCACGAGATCCACTGCTTTTATACGGAATATGATACATTGTATCATTCTTTGTCTCGAAGACATGATTAACTTGTATAACAATATGAGCTTCGGGAGAAAACACAATGTAAGTACCAGTCGGCGCGATCGTCCGAACTCGCCCCACGTGTCCGAACTCGCCCCAACTTACGGTATTGATAACGGAAAGTAATCTTTAGCACTGTCGTTACTGAAAAAAATACACTGAGCAAAAGATTGTCAGCGTTGGAATTCAATGCTTGATATTCTAAAAGGAATTGGAGTTTCCTACAATGATCGAAGAATTACCCACAGTTTTTTAAAAACCAATTATGGAATTGAAAACAAAAAATATAGGTAAGCACTTTATTACTTTCCATATAGGTAAATAGGTTTATTCCTCCATTCAAATTCTTTTCACGTGCAAGCTTACAGTATCCTTTTCTGGAATAGCACAAGTAAGAGGTTATTGGTTCCATTGAGGAGTAATCCTCTTGTCTTACAGTGTATGTGGTGTCCAACACGGTTCTGTCCTCAGACCATCTTGTTCAGCTTTCACGATAGCCTGAGACTCAGAAGTGGATGTTTCAAAAGTAAGTAAATAATAATAATTGTAACACAAAATTCAGAGCGTGCCAAGCCCGTCCGTCATCTTCTCTGCAGCTATAAATTCTAAGCAAGTAGGCGTATTTAGCTCAGCACAATATTGCTTTGCGGTTGTTATATTATCACAAGCGCTACCACTATGGGGTATTGATAAAACACCGGTACTGCTCAAATGAATGGGAGAGATCCAGTCCTGCGAAACGAACATGAAAGCAAAGGAGGTTGATAAACAGACCAAATGTCAATGAGAAGGCTTTTGACAACTTGAATTGGAATTCAATGCTTGATATTCTAAAAGGAATTGGAGTTTCCTACAATGATCGAAGAATTATCCACAGTTTGTATAAAAACCAAGTAGCTGTGATTGAATTTGGACCGAGCTGTGAAGATGCAAGAAAAAGGAAAGGAGTGAGGCGAGGCTGCCACTGTCTCCCGTAATTTTTAATGCATATATTGAAAGAGCCATCAACGAAGTCAAGGAGAAGTGTTCTGGAGTGAACATCAACGGTGAAACATTCAGCATGCTATGATTCGTTGATGACAGCTCCCATGGCAGAGACAGATAAGGAGCTTAATTAGATGCTGACAACCATGGAAAGGACATGACCAGATACCAGCTGAAGATCAATAAGAAGAAAACTAAGATATGGGTGTGCAGCAAAAGAGAAGAGGCCAAAACCAACGTTAAACTTGGAAAACGGAAACTGGACGAGGTGAAAGAGTTATATTTCCTGGGAAGCAGAGTAACCAACGGTGGACGAAACGAGAAAGAAATAGTGAGTAGAATAGCCCAGGCAAAGAGAGCATTCTATCAAAAGAAGAATCTACTAACAGATGGAAATACAAGACATTTGGTATATCTGGTATAACTCTGTTGAATATAAATGGGAATGCAACTGAGTCACCCTAAGACACAAAGCATTAATGTTGTAAAAACAGAAGTCAATCACTGATGACATTTGAGACCTTTTCCAAATTATCAAGCTCCATAAAATTTGTAAATTACCTGCAGTTGTCTAATTTACGGTTTTAGTCTTAAAATATTTACTGAATGCCATCAAAAGTTAACATAGATATTTATCTCCTATCTTAAAGATCTCAACAAAACCCCAAATTTTCATGATCCAAGGGATCATATGGGTACCTACTATTAAAAGACTAAAAAACATAACACCCTTCAAAAAATAATCCAATTTTCAGCTAGCTAATGGTGTACTTAATACTCAAATCTTGTCTTACTGATAGGATATACCACCCCTGCGACCAAAATAAAATTCTGACCTATGAATATGCGTGAACATGCAACACAGATGCATCAAACGATGCCAAGGGTGTGAGGCAGTGAAGTCCAAATTTTAGAGTGGGTTAACCAAAATATACACAAACCTAATGAATACAGTCATGACAATTAACAACTGAAGGGAAGAATGTCTCCATGAACACTTCATGAACAGTTCTTGAAAAGCTCATTTTTACCAGGGATAATCAGGATTGGTGTTTATTTCTAAGCCATAAATTGTTCCTTTAAAACAGTAGCAGACAGTCTTCCCTCAGTGGTTAATTGTCATGACTGTATTAAAAATATTTGATTTTTCTTTTTCTTTCATGGTGCTTGCCCTAGATAGGAGGGGCATCTTTAGGACTGCTTTTGATGTTCTGAAATATTTTCCAAGACTGATTACTTGTCTGGGTCTCTTGTTAGACCTTGTCTCTCTCGTTTTACTCATTTTTGAATTTCTTTTTCCTCTTTGGTCTCATTTTTGCATTAACATTTCCTTGGAAATATAAAGATATGAATTTTTTGTGTTTTAATAACATGTTTATAACAATTATTTTATTACTTCCTCAGCATACGTTGGATGAAATATTCCTCAGCATTATTCCATTTAGAAAATGTTTGTGGGAGGGATAGGTTCAAATTATGTATCGTCTAGTTCTGTATACTCTACACATACATTATGCAAACAATTATGGATGGATGAGGGATGCAAACACTAATGCCAGGTTAAGAAGATATGGCATCATGTCACTTGCCGGACCAAATGAAATCAGGCCTCACCAAGGGCATTATATTGTGGAAATGAGCACTATAATTTTAAGAATCATGGTAAAGGCACTTTCATAGTTTCCCAAGTCAGTAGTGGTACCGTCGTTATAACACCATAAACCTTGACATAAATGCACTAACATAGGTGAAGATTACCATAAACAATAAAATAGGTACCTACCCCTTTGAATTTTTTTGAATATTGCAAAGAGTTACCCACTATACAGCCCAATTCAATTGCCATGAGTCACAATAGCAATGGGAGTCACAGATAGTTTTCTTTATTCTGTGAAATACAAACTTATATTTATTCATTTTGCATCATTTTT
Source organism: Platycnemis pennipes (assembly GCA_933228895.1). Classification (NCBI taxonomy): domain Eukaryota; kingdom Metazoa; phylum Arthropoda; class Insecta; order Odonata; family Platycnemididae; genus Platycnemis; species Platycnemis pennipes. The sequence goes on from OW121846.1 coordinate 113,964,224, forward strand.
GGTCAATCAGCTTTCTTTAAAATTAAGAAGGATATTCACTGACATAAATTTTAGTGCCAGGTCCATCTTTCAAACACAATCACTAAATATCACGTTAGTTATTCTTAATAAGTGTGTATCACAATAGATTTTCTATTTGAATTTGATAAATGAAGAATTCTTAGTTATGTCTCCAATAGGGAGCCAGAACTTTGTCTAATTTCTGATTTGTGGACCTTAAATTGGTATGATTAACCTTAATTCACCAAATTGGTAAATAGATCTTCCTCGTATAGGAGGCATGGCACAGTCCAGACACAATTCAGAAACAATTGATGAATAACTCATAAACATCTAGTGAATAGCCCTAGAATGCTTAGTGGACCTCTTATGAAAAACTTAATGAAATGGTTCGTAACGGTTCATTTGTGACAAAGTACAGTTCACTCATGCTTCAGCAACAGTTCAACAATGCCTCATTAATAGTTCATTAACACCCCCTGAAAAACTTCATGAACAGTTCTTGAACAGCTCATTTTTACCAGGGGTAATCAGGATTGGTGTTTATTTCTAAGCCATAAATTGTTCCTTTAAAACAGTAGCAGACAGTCTTCCCTCAGTGGTTAATTGTCATGACTGTATTAAAAATATTTGATTTTTCTTTTTCTTTTATGGTGCTTGCCCTAGATAGGACGGGCATCTTTAGGACTGCTTTTGATGTTCTGAAATATTTTCCAAGACTGATTACTTGTCTGGGTCTCTTGTTAGACCTCGTCTCTCTCGTTTGACTCATTTTTGAATTTCTTTTTCCTCTTTGGTCTCATTTTTGCATTAACATTTCCTTGGAAATATAAAGATATGAATTTTTAGTGTTTTAATAACGTGTTTATAACAATTATTTTATTACTACCTCAGCATACGTGGATGAAATATTCCTCAGCATTATTCCATTTAGAAAAATGTTTGTGGGAGGGACAGGTTCAAATTATGTATCGTCTAGTTCTATATACTCTACACATACTTTATGCAAACAATTATGGATGGATGAGGGATGCAAACACTATTGCCAGGTTAAGAAGATATGGCATCATGTCACTTGCCGGACCAAATGAAATCAGGCCTCACCAAGGGCATTATATTGTGGAAATGAGCACTATAATTTTATGAATCATGGTAAAGGCACTTTCGTAGTTTCCCAAGTCAGTAGTGGTACCGTCGTTATACCACCATAAACCTTGACATAAATGCACTAACATAGGTGAAGATTATCATAAACAATAAAATAGGTACCTACCCCTTTGAATTTTTTTGAATATTGCAAAGAGTTACCCACTATACAGCCCAATTCAATTACCATGAGTCACAATAGCAATGGGAGTCACAGATAGTTTTCATTATTCTGTGAAATAGAAACTTATATTTATTCATTTTGCATCATTTTTGGTAAATCAGCTTTCTTTAAAATTAAGAAGGATATTCACTAACATATATTTTATTGCCAGATCCATCTTTCAAACACAATCACTAAATATCATGTTAGTTATTCTTAATAAGTGTGTATCACAATAGATTTTTTATTTGAATTTGATAAATGAAGAATTCTTATTTTATGTCTCCAATAGGGAGCCTGAACTTTGTCTAATTTCTGATTTGTGGACCTTCAATTGTATGATTAACCTTAATTCACCAAATTGGTAAATAGATCTTCCTCGTATAGGAGGCATGGCACAGTCCAGACACAATTCAGAAACAATTCATGAATACCTCATAAACATCTAGTGAAGAGCCCTAGAATGCTTAGTGAACCTCTTATGAAAAACTTAATGAAATGGTTCGTAACGGTTCATTTGGGCCAAAGTAGAGTTCACTCATGCTTCAGCAACAGTTCAACAATGCCTCATTAATAGTTCATTAACACCCCCTGCAACACTTCATGAACAGTTCTTGAACAGCTCATTTTTACCAGGGATAATCAGGATTGGTGTTTATTTCTAGGCCATAAATTGTTCCTTTAGAACAGCAGGAGACATTCTTCCCTTCAGTTGTTAATTGTCATGACTGTATTCATTAGGTTTGTGTATATTTTGGTTAACCCACTCTAAAATTTGGACTTCACTGCCTCACACCCTTGGCATCGTTTGATGCATCTGTGTTGCATGTTCACGCATATTCATAGGTCAGAATTTTATTTTGGTCGCAGGGGTGGTATATCCTATCAGTAAGACAAGATTTGAGTATTAAGTACACCATTAGCTAGCTGAAAATTGGATTATTTTTTGAAGGGTGTTATGTTTTTTAGTCTTTTAATAGTAGGTACCCATATGATCCCTTGGATCATGAAAATTTGGGGTTTTGTTGAGATCTTTAAGATAGGAGATAAATATCTATGTTAACTTTTGATGGCATTCAGTAAATATTTTAAGACTAAAACCATAAATTAGACAACTGCAGGTAATTTACAAATTTTATGGAGCTTGATAATTTGGAAAAGGTCTCAAATGTCATCAGTGATTGACTTCTGTTTTTATAACATTAATGCTTTGTGTCTTAGGGTGACTCAGTTGCATTCCCATTTATATTCAACAGAGTTATACCAGATGTTCCACTAAAAAAGTTGGGTAATAATCTTTCATTGTTGCACCACAGGATGAGGTGGACTGTTAACGACCAGCTGCAGCCTCATTATGAGGCTGTTTTATTGCATCTATTGGAAGCAGGAGTTGCCAAATTGCTGATAATATATATTCAAATATTTAAATAATAAATATTAAAAATTACTCTTTATCAGAAACAGTTCAAGAGAAATGCTGTAAACTGCCTATATGCACATAAGGTCAGGAAAAAATGACTTGATTTTAATGAAAGGCACTGTTAGGATTCCGTGTTCCCCCCAAAAATATTTAAGCGAATTTAATTTCTAGTTATTAATTAACTATGAGTTATTAAAGGGAATTTTTTACCACTAGTGGTCACTCTTAGGGTACACATTGAAATGTAAGTTGGTATGCCAGCCTTAAAATATTCTCTTAAATTACATTTATATTTATCTATTCATTAAGTCGTTATTTTATCTTCATATAAAATAGTGAAGGTGATAGTCTATCGTATACCTTAACTGCTCCATGTCTCCATGATCTACACACCCCATTCGATGCAAATAATTTCTTATTTTTATCATATCACACCTGTGGGTGCTTTGAAGAACTTTGAGCTGGCTAAATCCAACTCTCCATTATATGACCAAATTTAAATCCTATTTATTCACAAATCCAAACTACCATGGATCCTCGGAATTTTTAATTATTATTTATTTCAAGATTAATTTTCAACTGCCTGGAAAATAGACAAAAAAATGACCTTCATAAAGGTTATGCTTAAAATATAAAAATCTGTACAACGTCAGGCTCATCTCTGTACTATGCCCTGAGTTGAACCCATATGAGAAATCAACCACTCATTCGCAACTGTAAAGTAAACTGTATTGACACTGCCATGCATTATCAACGTTGAAACACTATTGACTTCTGTTGACACCGCACTGCATTCATAGAGTAAACATGAAGAACTACTGTGATCTATAATGATTTCTCCATCAACACTTAGCTGTTATTGATTCTACGATTGGCATTGGCTTTCAGAAATTCTACAATGTAGCTTTTCCTGTAAACAATTATGGAATTGAAAACAAAAAATATAGGTAAGCACTTTATTTCTTTCCATATAGGTAAATAGGCTTTTACCTCCACTCAAATTCTTTTCACGTGCAAGCTTACAGTATCCTTTTCTGGAATAGCACAAGTAAGAGGTTATTGGTTCCATTGAGGAGTAATCCTCTTGTCTTACAGTGTATGTGGTGTCCAACACGGTTCTGTCCTCAGACCATCTTGTTCAGCTTTCACGATAGCCTGAGACTCAGAAGTGGATGTTTCAAAAGTAAGTAAATAATAATAATTGTAACACAAAATTCAGAGCGTGCCAAGCCCCTCCGTCATCTTCTCTCCAGCTATAAATTCTAAGCAAGTAGGCGTATTTAACTCAGCACAATATTGCTTTGCGGTTTTATATTATCACAAGCGCTACCACTATGGGGTATTGTTAAAACACCGGTACTGGTCAAATGAATGGGAGAGATCCAGTCCTGCAAAACGAACATGAAACCAAAGGAGGTTGATAAACAGACCAAATGTCTAGACCTACTGTTTGAACTTTGGCCGATGTATGTATTCCAGACTCTGAAAAGTTAATAGTTATTATTGTTGTGCTCGGGTCAATTAAGATATCGCTGGTCGAAAACCTCAAGTGTATTCCAGCTTGCGTGGCACAGGCAGAATCGGAAATTTGAACTTTCCTCACAAAATATCCCGTATAATTCCGTAGAAAAAGTGAGCATCATAATTTTCTTCTGAAATCACTCTGTTGCTTAGAATTTTTTCTGTAGGAATCAGTAGAAAATGAAAGGTTTTTACGGAAACCCTATAGAATTCCTTACGTTCCGTAGAAAATCTGTACGGAAATTTTCAGCAGGGGAAATAACCAATATTATCCAGGAGAGCTAAGAAGCCTGTTCTACTAGGGTCTCTGAGTTATAGATTAAGTATATCGGTTAGAATACAACAGGCAGTATTAATTAATGACTAAAATCGTAAGAATAAATTAAGAAATCATCGCATGATTTGAAATAAGGTTTGTTCATCCGGTATTAAAAAAAATTACTACCGGAGGGACAAAATACAAGTGATCAAAAGCTACTACTTCCGAAAAAGCTGACAACGGTTTAAGAATAAAAAAAAGCAAAAAACGCGGTCATAGTCGTCTCTTGCAGGTTTGGCATCGCACTCGCATTGAGTACATGCATCAGTTCGGGCTCGGTACATGGCAGCAAATGCCCGGCTCGCGATTGGACACAAGAGACATCGGACCGCGCACACAGTGGGATCGGCAGCTACTGCCTTAAGTAACACCCGCTACTCCGTGAAAAGTAACTGCGAGACCTGAGATGAATTTCGTCTGTTAAATAGATTCTTTTGTAGTTACGTCGTTCTTTTACACAGGCATTTTTTTATCAACAAAAACGCCTTAAAACAGTTAATCAAAAAGTGCTGGTCGATGTACTCTTTTGTCAGGGAACGTGTTGCACAGCGGGTCCAGTTTGTAATTCTTATTTGGTACGTACTCAGAAGTATAGTTTTAGAGGTGTAATTTCGCTTAACCATTTACTAAATTATTTTTCTGTCGTTTCCACTAAACATTTAGATTCATAAATCGCATATCTACACTTATTGCAGATATGTGCATGCAATTTCATGTTTTACCTGATAAGTAATCTTGCAGCATTTAGTCATTTTACTCGGCGACAAATCACTCCAATGACAGGCACCATCACGGTGGCTCGGTTGATACTCTGCAGGTATTGATAACGGAAAGTAATCTTTAGCACTGTCGTTACTGAAAAAAATACACTGAGCAAAAGATTGTCAGCGTTGGAATTCAATGCTTGATATTCTAAAAGGAATTGGAGTTTCCTACAATGATCGAAGAATTACCCACAGTTTTTTAAAAACCAATTATGGAATTGAAAACAAAAAATATAGGTAAGCACTTTATTACTTTCCATATAGGTAAATAGGTTTATTCCTCCATTCAAATTCTTTTCACGTGCAAGCTTACAGTATCCTTTTCTGGAATAGCACAAGTAAGAGGTTATTGGTTCCATTGAGGAGTAATCCTCTTGTCTTACAGTGTATGTGGTGTCCAACACGGTTCTGTCCTCAGACCATCTTGTTCAGCTTTCACGATAGCCTGAGACTCAGAAGTGGATGTTTCAAAAGTAAGTAAATAATAATAATTGTAACACAAAATTCAGAGCGTGCCAAGCCCGTCCGTCATCTTCTCTGCAGCTATAAATTCTAAGCAAGTAGGCGTATTTAGCTCAGCACAATATTGCTTTGCGGTTGTTATATTATCACAAGCGCTACCACTATGGGGTATTGATAAAACACCGGTACTGCTCAAATGAATGGGAGAGATCCAGTCCTGCGAAACGAACATGAAAGCAAAGGAGGTTGATAAACAGACCAAATGTCAATGAGAAGGCTTTTGACAACTTGAATTGGAATTCAATGCTTGATATTCTAAAAGGAATTGGAGTTTCCTACAATGATCGAAGAATTATCCACAGTTTGTATAAAAACCAAGTAGCTGTGATTGAATTTGGACCGAGCTGTGAAGATGCAAGAAAAAGGAAAGGAGTGAGGCGAGGCTGCCACTGTCTCCCGTAATTTTTAATGCATATATTGAAAGAGCCATCAACGAAGTCAAGGAGAAGTGTTCTGGAGTGAACATCAACGGTGAAACATTCAGCATGCTATGATTCGTTGATGACAGCTCCCATGGCAGAGACAGATAAGGAGCTTAATTAGATGCTGACAACCATGGAAAGGACATGACCAGATACCAGCTGAAGATCAATAAGAAGAAAACTAAGATATGGGTGTGCAGCAAAAGAGAAGAGGCCAAAACCAACGTTAAACTTGGAAAACGGAAACTGGACGAGGTGAAAGAGTTATATTTCCTGGGAAGCAGAGTAACCAACGGTGGACGAAACGAGAAAGAAATAGTGAGTAGAATAGCCCAGGCAAAGAGAGCATTCTATCAAAAGAAGAATCTACTAACAGATGGAAATACAAGACATTTGGTATATCTGGTATAACTCTGTTGAATATAAATGGGAATGCAACTGAGTCACCCTAAGACACAAAGCATTAATGTTGTAAAAACAGAAGTCAATCACTGATGACATTTGAGACCTTTTCCAAATTATCAAGCTCCATAAAATTTGTAAATTACCTGCAGTTGTCTAATTTACGGTTTTAGTCTTAAAATATTTACTGAATGCCATCAAAAGTTAACATAGATATTTATCTCCTATCTTAAAGATCTCAACAAAACCCCAAATTTTCATGATCCAAGGGATCATATGGGTACCTACTATTAAAAGACTAAAAAACATAACACCCTTCAAAAAATAATCCAATTTTCAGCTAGCTAATGGTGTACTTAATACTCAAATCTTGTCTTACTGATAGGATATACCACCCCTGCGACCAAAATAAAATTCTGACCTATGAATATGCGTGAACATGCAACACAGATGCATCAAACGATGCCAAGGGTGTGAGGCAGTGAAGTCCAAATTTTAGAGTGGGTTAACCAAAATATACACAAACCTAATGAATACAGTCATGACAATTAACAACTGAAGGGAAGAATGTCTCCATGAACACTTCATGAACAGTTCTTGAAAAGCTCATTTTTACCAGGGATAATCAGGATTGGTGTTTATTTCTAAGCCATAAATTGTTCCTTTAAAACAGTAGCAGACAGTCTTCCCTCAGTGGTTAATTGTCATGACTGTATTAAAAATATTTGATTTTTCTTTTTCTTTCATGGTGCTTGCCCTAGATAGGAGGGGCATCTTTAGGACTGCTTTTGATGTTCTGAAATATTTTCCAAGACTGATTACTTGTCTGGGTCTCTTGTTAGACCTTGTCTCTCTCGTTTTACTCATTTTTGAATTTCTTTTTCCTCTTTGGTCTCATTTTTGCATTAACATTTCCTTGGAAATATAAAGATATGAATTTTTTGTGTTTTAATAACATGTTTATAACAATTATTTTATTACTTCCTCAGCATACGTTGGATGAAATATTCCTCAGCATTATTCCATTTAGAAAATGTTTGTGGGAGGGATAGGTTCAAATTATGTATCGTCTAGTTCTGTATACTCTACACATACATTATGCAAACAATTATGGATGGATGAGGGATGCAAACACTAATGCCAGGTTAAGAAGATATGGCATCATGTCACTTGCCGGACCAAATGAAATCAGGCCTCACCAAGGGCATTATATTGTGGAAATGAGCACTATAATTTTAAGAATCATGGTAAAGGCACTTTCATAGTTTCCCAAGTCAGTAGTGGTACCGTCGTTATAACACCATAAACCTTGACATAAATGCACTAACATAGGTGAAGATTACCATAAACAATAAAATAGGTACCTACCCCTTTGAATTTTTTTGAATATTGCAAAGAGTTACCCACTATACAGCCCAATTCAATTGCCATGAGTCACAATAGCAATGGGAGTCACAGATAGTTTTCTTTATTCTGTGAAATACAAACTTATATTTATTCATTTTGCATCATTTTTGGTCAATCAGCTTTCTTTAAAATTAAGAAGGATATTCACTGACATAAATTTTAGTGCCAGGTCCATCTTTCAAACACAATCACTAAATATCACGTTAGTTATTCTTAATAAGTGTGTATCACAATAGATTTTCTATTTGAATTTGATAAATGAAGAATTCTTAGTTATGTCTCCAATAGGGAGCCAGAACTTTGTCTAATTTCTGATTTGTGGACCTTAAATTGGTATGATTAACCTTAATTCACCAAATTGGTAAATAGATCTTCCTCGTATAGGAGGCATGGCACAGTCCAGACACAATTCAGAAACAATTGATGAATAACTCATAAACATCTAGTGAATAGCCCTAGAATGCTTAGTGGACCTCTTATGAAAAACTTAATGAAATGGTTCGTAACGGTTCATTTGTGACAAAGTACAGTTCACTCATGCTTCAGCAACAGTTCAACAATGCCTCATTAATAGTTCATTAACACCCCCTGAAAAACTTCATGAACAGTTCTTGAACAGCTCATTTTTACCAGGGGTAATCAGGATTGGTGTTTATTTCTAAGCCATAAATTGTTCCTTTAAAACAGTAGCAGACAGTCTTCCCTCAGTGGTTAATTGTCATGACTGTATTAAAAATATTTGATTTTTCTTTTTCTTTTATGGTGCTTGCCCTAGATAGGACGGGCATCTTTAGGACTGCTTTTGATGTTCTGAAATATTTTCCAAGACTGATTACTTGTCTGGGTCTCTTGTTAGACCTCGTCTCTCTCGTTTGACTCATTTTTGAATTTCTTTTTCCTCTTTGGTCTCATTTTTGCATTAACATTTCCTTGGAAATATAAAGATATGAATTTTTTGTGTTTTAATAACGTGTTTATAACAATTATTTTATTACTACCTCAGCATACGTTGGATGAAATATTCCTCAGCATTATTCCATTTAGAAAATGTTTGTGGGAGGGATAGGTTCAAATTATGTATCGTCTAGTTCTGTATACTCTACACATACATTATGCAAACAATTATGGATGAATGAGGGATGCAAACACTAATGCCAGGTTAAGAAAATATGGCATCATGTCACTTGCCGGACCAAATGAAATCAGGCCTCACCAAGGGCATTATATTGTGGAAATGAGCACTATAATTTTAAGAATCATGGTAAAGGCACTTTCATATTTTCCCAAGTCAGTAGTGGTACCGTCGTTATACCACCATAAACCTTGACATAAATGCACTAACATAGGTGAAGATTATCATAAACAATAAAATAGGTACCTACCCCTTTGAATTTTTTTGAATATTGCAAAGAGTTACCCACTATACAGCCCAATTCAATTGCCATGAGTCACAATAGCAATGGGAGTCACAGATAGTTTTCTTTATTCTGTGAAATACAAACTTATATTTATTCATTTTGCATCATTTTTGGTCAATCAGCTTTCTTTAAAATTAAGAAGGATATTCACTGACATAAATTTTAGTGCCAGGTCCATCTTTCAAACACAATCACTAAATATCATGTTAGTTATTCTTAATAAGTGTGTATCACAATAGATTTTTTATTTGAATTTGATAAATGAAGAATTCTTAGTTTATGTCTCCAATAGGGAGCCAGCACTTTGTCTAATTTCTGATTTGTGGACCTTAAATTGGTATGATTAACCTTAATTCACCAAATTGGTAAATAGATCTTCCTCCTATAGGAGGCATGGCACAGTCCAGCCTCAATTCAGAAACAATTCATGAATACCTCATAAACATCTAGTGAATAGCCCTAGAATGCTTAGTGAACCTCTTATGAAAAACTTAATGAAATGGTTCGTAACGGTTCATTTGGGCCAAAGTAGAGTTCACTCATGCTTCAGCAACAGTTCAACAATGCCTCATTAATAGTTCATTAATACCGCCTGCAACACTTCATGAACAGTTCTTGAAGAGCTCATTTTTACCAGGGATAATCAGGATTGGTGTTTATTTCTAGGCCATAAATTGTTCCTATAGAACAGCAGGAGACATTCTTCCCTTCAGTGGTTAATGGTCATGACTGTATTCATTAAGTTTGTGTATATTTTGGTTAACCCACTCTAAAATTTGGACTTCACTGCCTCACACCCTTGGCATCGTTTGATACATCTGTGTTGCATGTTCATGCATATTCTTAGGTCAGAATTTTATTTTGGTCGCAGGGATGGTATATCCTATCAGTAAGACGAGATTTGAGTATTTAGTACACCATTAGCGAGCTGAAAATAGGATTATTTTTTGAAGGGTGTTATGTTTTTTAGTCTTTTAATAGTAGGTACCCATATGATCCCTTGGATCATGAAAATTTGGGGTTTTGTTGAGATCTTTAAGATATGAGATAAATCTCTATGTTAACTTTTGATGGCATTCAGTAAATATTTTAAGACTAAAACCATAAATTAGACAACTGCAGGTAATTTAAAAATTTTATGGAACTTGATAATTTGGAAAAGGTCTCAAATGTCATCAGTGATTGACTTCTGTTTTTACAACATTAATGCTTTGTGTCTTAGGGTGACTCAGTTGCATTCCCATTTATATTCAACAGAGTTATACCAGATGTTCCACTAAAAAAGTTGGGTAATAATCTTTCATCGTTGCACCACAGGATGAGGTGGACAGTTAACGACCAGCTGCAGCCTCATTATGAGGCTGTTTTATTGCATCTATTGGAAGCAGGAGTTGCCAAATTGCTGATAATATATATTCAAATATTTAAATAATAAATATTAAAAATTACTCTTTATCAGAAACAGTTCAAGAGAAATGCTGTATACTGCCTATATGCACATAAGGTCAGGAAAAATTTACTTGATTTTAATGAAAGGCACTGTTAGGATTCCGTGTTACCCCCAAAAATATTTAAGCGAATTTAATTTCTAGTTATTAATTAACTATCAGTTATTAAAGGGAATTTATTACCACCAGTGGCCACTCTTAGGGTACACTATGAAATGTAAGTTGGTAGGCCAGCCTTAAAATATTCTTTTAAATTACATTTATATTTATCTATTCATTAAGTCGTTTTTTTATCTTCATATAAAATAGTGAATGTGATAGTCTATCGTATACCTTAACTGCTCCATGTCTCCATGATCTCCACACCCCATTCGATGCAAATAATTTCTTTTTTTATCATACCACACCTGTGGGTGCTTTGAAGAACTTTGAGCAGGCTAAATCCAACTCTCCATTATATGACCAAATTTAAATCCTATTTATTCACAAATCCAAACTACCACGGATCCTCGGAATTTTTAATTATTATTTATTTCATGATTAATTTTCAACTGCCTGGAAAATAGACGAAAAAATGACCTTCATTAAGGTTATGCGTAAAATATAAAAATCTGTACAACGTCAGGCTCATCTCTGTACTATGCCCTGAGTTGAACCCATATGAGAAATCAACCCCTCATTCGCAACTGTATAGTAAACTGTATTGACATTGCCGTGCATTATCAACGCTGAAACACTATTGACTTCTGTTGACACCGCACTGCATTCATAGAGTAAACATGAAGAACTACTGTGATCTATAATGATTTCTCCATCATAACTTAGCTGTTATTGATTCTACGATTGGCATTGGCTTTCAGAAATTCTACAATGTAGCTTTTCCTGTAAACAATTATGGAATTGAAAACAAAAAATATAGGTAAGCACTTTATTACTTTCCATATAGGTAAATAGGTTTATTCCTCCATTCAAATTCTTTTCACGTGCAAGCTTACAGTATTCTTTTCTGGAATAGCACAAGTAAGTAGTTATTGGTTCCATTGAGGAGTAATCCTCTTGTCTTTAAGTTATGTGGTGTCCAACACGGTTCTGTCCTCAGACCATCTTGTTCAGCTTTCACGATAGCCTGAGACTCAGAAGTGGATGTAACAAAAGGTAAGTTCATAATAATAATTGTAAAACAAGATGCAGAGCATGTCAAGCCCGTCCGTCATCTTCTCTCCAGCTGTAGATTCTCAGGAAGTAGACGTATTTAGCTCAGAACAATACGGCTCTGCGGTTGTTATATTTTTACCAGTGCTACCACTATGCCATTGATGAAACACCGGTACAGCTCAAATTAATGGGAGATATATGGTCCTGCGAAACGAATATGAAAACAAAGGAGGTGGAGAAACAGACAAAGTGTCTAGACCTACTGTTTGAACTTTGGCCGATGTATGTATTCCAGACTCTGTAAAGTTGGTAGTTATTATAGGTGTGCTCGATTGAATTAAGGGAGTGTATTTTCAGCCTGTGTATTCTCAACCTCCTGTAACCTCAAGTGTATTCCAGCCTGCATGGCTCAGGCAGAATCGGAATTTTGAACTTTCCTCACAAAAGATTCCGTATAATTCCGTAGAAACAGTGAGCCAATCCAATTTTCTACAGAGGCCCCTCTGTTGCGTAGAATTTTTTCTGTAGGACTCAGTAGAAAGTGAAAGGTTTTTACGGAAACTGTGTAGAATTCCCTACGTTCCGTATAATATCTGTACGCAATTATTCAATAGGGGAAATAACCAATACCATTTACGAAGAGCTATGAAACCTGTTCTACAAGGGTCTGTGCGTTGTACATTAAGCAGAACGGTCAAAAACAACAGGTAGCATTAATTAGTGACTGAAATCGTAAGAAAAAATTAAAAAATCATCACGTGACTTCAAATTAGGTTTGATCATCCGGTATTTACAAAAAAAAATTAATACCGGAGTGACAAAACACAACTGATCAAAAGCTACTGAATCGGAAACTGCTGACAACGGTTTAAGAATAAAAGAAGCAAAACGCGCGGTCATAGTCATCACTTGCAGGCTTGGCATCGTACTCGCATTGAGTACATGCATCAGTTCGGGCTCGTTACAAAGGTGGAAAATGCCCGGCTTGCGACTGAACACAAGAGACATGCGTCAGTTCGGGCTCGGTACATGGGCGTAAAATGCCCGGCTCGCGATTGGACACAAGAGACATCGGACCGCGCACATAGTATGGAAGGCTACTAGTGCGTTAAATAGCAGCCGCTACTCCGTGAAAAGTGGTGGCGAGATCTGAGATGAATTGCGTCTGTTAAAAAGTTTCTTTTATAGTTAAGTAGTTCTTTTACACAGGCATTTTATATCACCAAAAACGCCTTAAAACAGTTAATCAAAAAGTGCTGGTCGATGTACTCTTTTGTCAGGGAACGTGTTGCACAGCGGGTCCAGTTGGTAATTCTTATTTGGTTCGTACTCAAAAGTATAGTTTTAGAGGTGTAATTTCGCTTAACCATTTACTAAATTATTTTTCTGTCGTTTCCACTAAACATTTAGATTCAGAAATCGCATATCTGCACATATTGCAGATATGTACATGCAAATTATCATTTTACCTGATAAGTAATCTTGAAGCATTTAGTCATTTTACTCGGCGACAAATCACCCCAATGACAGGCACCATCACAGTGGCTCGGTTGATACTCTGTAGGTATTGATATCGGAAAGAAATTTGTAGCACTGTCGTTACTGAAAAAAAATACACAGAGCAAAAATTGTCGGCGTTGGTCTTCACATTAATTTCCATGTGAAAAACACATTAATTGCATGTGAAAAAATTCCATTATTCTACATTTTGCGTTTGTCTTGACTAATTCTCGTGATATTTCAATGAGAACAGAAAATATCTGAAGCAGTGAAAGTTAGCCGCATGTGGTCAATTTATGTGGAATGTTTGTTTACATGGTGAGTGGATAGGATATTAACCCAAATAATAAATAATAACCCAAAAGTGTTAGTAAATATGCGACCAATGTAACACTCCTCCCAAATGATTATCTGAATACCTATGAACATGACGCTGTGGCATTGAAACCGGTTGGGTAATTATAAAAACTGTAGCATATTGCAAAGCCATTCATTCTTTAACCAGAAAATTGTCCCTCGAAGTCTTTCCCGAGAGTAATTTAATTATTTTACAGATAGAGTATCTAAATTAAAGTTTTAAATCCTAACGTGCCTTTATAAGAACCAGAGACTGCACAACCCTACCAACATGTTGGTCTCTAAGAGGTAGGTTAAGCTAACTCTGCTCTAAGCACCATGGCGCGTGCAGTCCATTTATCATGAGAAGGGGACATTTCTTGGACACACACATTCTTTCTTAAGAATGGAACGCAAAGCAGAGGAGGTCCTGGAAGAAGATCAATTCGGATTCTGGAAAAGTAAGGGTACAAGAGAACAATATTGGCCCTTAGGCTGCTTATGGAGAAGCGAATGGAGAAGAACACACCGACCTTCATTGCATTTGTGGATTTAGAGAAGGCTTTTGACAACTTGGATTGGAATTCAATGCTTGATATTCTAAAAGGAATTGGAGTTTCCTACAATGATCGAAGAATTATCCACAGTTTGTATCCACAGTTTGTCTGCTGAAAACTATAAACAGAAGACAGGACACCCCAAATCGGGCATATCTTAAGACACGATGGCCTGATGAAGACAATCTTCGAGGGAAAAGTGAACGGGAAGAATGGAAAAGGCAGGCCTCGTATGAGTTACATGGAGCAGGTCGTATAGGACGTGAAAGAGAAAACTACGTTTGTATGAAGAGGTTGCAACCTCTTCATACCAACCAGCATACCAGCCATGGCTGATAGAAGAATGCACTGGAGGTCTGCGTAAAACCAATCCTAGGATTGTTGACCCTTGATGATGTAGATTTGTAACTTCCAAGAAGTGAAGCCTCAAACAGTCAATTGTGCTTGGGACTGTTGACTGATAATTATGATCATCAAACTTCATGTTCACAATTATTACCTAAGTATGTGAACGTGAAAAAAATTTTTATGGTAAATTTATTTTTCCTAATAGATGCACCTGCACCCTTAAATATTGAAAAATGGTGTTTTCAGAAGATTCCTCATATATGGAAACATTGTCAATCTGTTGCATTCAGAATGTTTGTAAAATTTAAATAACCATTATAGGTCATATATTGTTTCATTTTTACGTAGAATATGGAAGAGTAGCAAAATTGTCAAATTACAAGACAATGACATGTTAGGTCCTTCTATTTAGTCCAGAATGCAAGCTCTCTGGCATTAAGGCAGGAGTACCTTAAATTTCCAAGCGTAGTTTTTATTATTCTCTGAAATACAAACTTATATTTATTCATATTTTGCATCATTTTTGGTAAATCAGCTTTCTTTAAAATTAAGAAGGATATTCACTAACATATATTTTATTGCCAGATCCATCTTTCAAACACAATCACTAAATATCATGTTAGTTATTCTTAATAAGTGTGTATCACAATAGATTTTTTACTTGAATTTGATAAATGAAGAATTCTTAGTTTATGTCTCCAATAGGGAGCCAGAACTTTGTCTAATTTCTGATTTGTGGACCTTAAATTGGTATGATTATCCTTAGTTCACCAAATTGGTAAATAGATCTTCCTCGTATAGGAGGCATGGCACAGTCCAGACACAATTCAGAAACAATTCATGAATACCTCATAAACATCTAGTGAATAGCCCTAGAATGCTTAGTGTACCTCTTATGAAAAACTTAATGAAATGGTTCGTAACGGTTCATTTGGGCCAAAGTAGAGTTAACTCATGCTTCAGCAACAGTTCAACAATGCCTCATTAATAGTTCATTAACACCCCCTGCAACACTTCATGAACAGTTCTTGAAAAGCTCATTTTTACCAGGGATAATCAGGATTGGTGTTTATTTCTAAGCCATAAATTGTTCCTTTAAAACAGTAGCAGACAGTCTTCCCTCAGTGGTTAATTGTCATGACTGTATTAAAAATATTTGATTTTTCTTTTTCTTTCATGGTGCTTGCCCTAGATAGGAGGGGCATCTTTAGGACTGCTTTTGATGTTCTGAAATATTTTCCAAGACTGATTACTTGTCTGGGTCTCTTGTTAGACCTCGTCTCTCTCGTTTTACTCATTTTTGAATTTCTTTTTCCTCTTTGGTCCCATTTTTGCATCAACATTTCCTTGGAAATATAAAGATATGAATTTTTTGTGTTTTAATAACGTGTTTATAACAATTATTTTATGACTACCTCAGCATACGTTGGATGAAATATTCCTCAGCATTATTCCATTTAGAAAAATGTTTGTGGGAGGGACAGGTTCAAATTATGTATCGTCTAGTTCTGTATACTCTACACATACTTTATGCAAACAATTATGGATGGATGAGGGATGCAAATACTATTGCCAGGTTAAGAAGATATGGCATCATGTCACTTGCCGGACCAAATGAAATCAGGCCTCACTAAGGGCATTATATTGTGGAAATGAGCACTATAATTTTATGAATCATGATAAAGGCACTTTCATAGTTTCCCAAGTCATTAGTGGTACCGTCGTTATACCACCATAAACCTTGACATAAATGCACTAACATAGGTGAAGATTACCATAAACAATAAAATAGGTACCTACCAATTTGAATTTTTTTGAATATTGCAAAGAGTTACCCACTACATAGCCCAATTCAATTTCCATGAGTCACAATAGCAATGGGAGTCACCGATAGTTTTCATTATTCTGTGAAATAGAAACTTATATTTATTCATTTTGCATCATTTTTGGTCAATCAGCTTTCTTTAAAATTAAGAAGGATATTCACTAACATATATTTTAGTGCCAGGTCCATCTTTCAAACACAATCACTAAATATCATGTTAGTTATTTTTAATAAGTGTGTATCACAATAGATTTTTTATTTCAATTTGATAAATGAAGAATTCTTAGTTTATGTCTCCAATAGGGAGCCAGAACTTTGTCTAATTTCTGATTTGTGGACCTTAAATTGGTATGATTAACCTTAAGTCTGTTCTATACCAAACCAATATCTCTTGAGTAACCGCCACGGGGGTTAGTTCCGAGAGCCGCCGCTTCAGTTTCAGTGGGATGGGTAACTTTACTGGGAGGAGGGGGTCATCTTTGAGGGGTGTTTGGGGAGTGGCTTATTTATTCTGTCACCAATGAGTGACCACCGGTCCAAATGTTCCTTATCGCCTATTGCGTCACACGTCGTCACTCGACACCTTGGACGAAGGCCGAGGGAATCTTTGTTTACGAGTGATTCATTCGTCTTCCTCATCTTAGCTATCCGCTTATCTTTGCTACTCACCTAACACGAACGTAACTTGTCTATAAGTGGGATTTGATTTAGTCCACTCTCGCTACCAGGTAAAATATTCGGGGCTATTTATTTTCAGTACAGAAGTAAAATGCTTCTCTAAAACCTAATTTCTTTATTGCAAGATTTTTCAAATACGAGTGTAACTCCGTCTAAAGTTTGTCCAGAAATTAAATGGGATCGAGAAAAAACTAAAACACAACGTCATTGTAAGTGTGAACTGGAGTAAAACTTTTTATGGACTACGGTAAATTATATTTATTCGATAGATGAAAAGTCCAAAGAGAGAATCTTAAAAAAGAAAATTGAGCATCAGTAATTCAATGAAATAAAACTGACTGACTGATGGCTCGTCACCCTAGGGTGACTTTATTTCATAGTATGCCAAAAACTGGCTTATTATGTGTGTCATTTTAATCCCGGAACCGACTAGGATCTTTAATTATTCATTAAAATATCATTCGGTCTATGGAAACTGTCAATTGGATTGTTTTTATTCAAGGCTGCACATTCCATAGCTGTGTTTCACTGTTTTCTATCGTTTTGTAGTATTTCGTACTTTGATTTGTTATTATTTTTTCTATTGAGTCAATATTAGCTTTTTCGTATACTATGTCATTTGCGGTCCATTATTTAATTCCATGCATGTTTCTTAGCATCCTTCGGTCCATCGCCTTAATATTGTCTATCTTGTTTCCTTTGGAGTTTGCTTCCTTAGCTATTTCTCTCCACCTCTTACAGCAATATCGCGGCAAGTGATTGGTGCAATCTATTTTAATGACAGGGAGATCAACGCCGTAGGGAAGAAGTTCGGCCAATTTCTTGGTAGCACTGCTGTCGCCATCCCCTACGAATTAAATGGAAATTTTATCGTATTTGCGTGAAGAAAGATAAAACTAATTACACAACACCCATTTATAAGATTCATGACAAGCACATCATATTATATCGCCTATAAGCCGGTGGTACTTCAAATTGTGCATCTCTACTCTTGTTTTAAATCCCTCGACAATTATGTCGGCTTCCATTTCCGTCGAGGACTTGTTCCAATTCTTGAAGCACATATGCTGTTTGGCCTGTGTTTTCATAGTTCTGCATTTCGCACATATACTGCAGTATTTGCAGCTAAATGGTGCATTATTTCCCAGAGCTAACAGAGAAGTGAAACGGTGTCTTATATCAAACATTTTTCTTCTAGAAGGCTCATAAGCTGTCTCCTTCCTTTGTCTCTTCAGTGGTATCACTTGAAGTCAAGCAGGAATTTACGTTTGTAAATTGGCCTTTCAAAAGTTATTGAATCGCAGTGCCGCAGTTTCAGAGGGATGAAATGTCTCCGATATTTTTTTGAAATATACGAGAAAAACTAAACTGCAGCTCTACGAAAATGTTGATTATATTCGTAAGATTCGGATTTTTTCCAATTCGGACGTAAACGTAAAATACGCTTCCATTTAGCATTACTTACATAAACAAGATTGGTGCTTGAAGGAGTCAACCCCCTGTACTTTTATCCAGTATGTGTTGGAAGCAATTTTTTCCGATCCTAAATAGTACAATAGTTTGCACGAGTAATCCAGTTACTGTAGATCCATTCTAATTCATTAAAAAGGAAATATTAAATTTCACGGTAAATGGTTACTCGGTCGGACCAGGTGACCATTATTCTGCGTTTTACTGTCAGCTTATTGAACACAAGCTCCCCATTTTAACTATTTTACCTCAATTAACTTTTCTCAATTTACTTTCGAGAACAGGGCCTGGGGCCCCGAATTTCCCAGGCGATACGGAGGGGGACCCGAAACTTTTTCCAAGAAATTTTACCGTTCTGATTTTAACTGGGCATGATAATCCGGATTAAACTGCTTATATTTCATGTGCTAAGTGAAAAGTAACATCGCTATTTTGTCTTCTCGTCACATTTCCCAAGTACTCTTTTTATAAATCCTAGCTTTCTCTTCGCTCGGCCGCATATTTCCCGGATGTGTCTTCTCCACGATAAATCTTTAGTGATTGTTTCACCTAAATACCTTATGGTTTCAACGCTTTCGACCTTCGTGTTATTAATTTTATAGGATCGCTCTATAGAATTATTCCTCCTCCATGTCTTGAATTATATCTAAATCCTTGCTTCCTGTCTTCTTCTGATATACCCCTGCGCACTACAGTATCGTCTGCAAAAAGTCTAAGCGTTAAACTATCTACGCTACCCTGGGGAACTCCCGATGTGACTTTGATTGTGTCTGACATGATACCATCTATGACAACCCTCTGCTCTCGCCCACTTAAGAATTCTTTTATCCAACACACAACGTCATTATTTAAACCAAAACTCTCTAATTTCAAGATTAATTTATCATGTGGTACTTTATCGAATGCATTTTTAAAATCTTAAATCTATCGCATGAACTTCAGTACTCTTTTCCCCGTTGAGACTAAAATATCGTGTACAAATAAAGCTAATTGTGTCTCGCAAAATCTACCTTTCCGGAGCCCATGTTGGCTGTTTATGAGCAATCCCTGACTATCCAAATGCCCCATGATTGTACTGACTACAATGTGCTCAAATACTTTGCAAGAGATTAACGTGAGTGAAATGGGTCTGTAGTTACTAGGTTCTTTCCTATCACCGCTTTCAAAAATAGGTGTAATTTTAGCTACTTTCCAATCCCTGCGTAGGTACTGTGCGGTTCTTTAGCGTTTTATTGAATATTATTTCTAGATAGGGGGCTATTTCAGAAGCTAATGTTTTATATACCCGGGAAGGAATTTGATCGGGACCTGGTGATTTGTTTTTACTAATGTTTTTTAACTGCTGCTCTATTCCGCGACCAGAAAATTTTAATTCGGGCATTTGCTCACTGAATGTTTTCGGCGGAGGTTCCACTGCGATGTGTGACGATGAGTTGAATACGCTTTGGAAGAAGGCTTTTAAAGTATTGGCATTTTCCAAACCCTCAGGTGACTCTAATTCCTTTATCACTTTTAAGTGTGTGTACCTACTGTGGACCTATTTCCCTGAAGTTCTCTCTCTCACATATGACCAAAACACTTTAGGATTGCTATCTAAATATTCTCCTAACATCTTGCTCTTGAAATGTGATAACGCTTGCCGACATGATTTCCTTGCTAATGCTCTCGATTTTTTATAGTTTTGAACTAACTCATTTTTTTCCTCTACCGATAGACCCTGTCCTTCATTTTTCATCTCAGCGTGGCATACCCTTCGTCGCTTTAGTGATTTCCTAACCTCCGCGTCATACCACCTATGCTCTGTATTATCAATTTACTTGGTATATATTTATTAACTGCTTTACGGGTGACCTCAAGAATTTCTCTCCCCGAATCCTCTATATCTAATCCTTTGCTTTGTTCGCTAAATACATTAAACGATTCCCTTAATTCCTCTTTCATACCGTCGTTAATTAGCCTTGCCAAATAAGTATACCCTCCTCCTTGGTTTATAATGTTTTTCAACGCCTACATTCAATATCGCATGAACTATTTTATGATCACTAATTCCTGTCTGTAGCTACATTTAGAACTTATTCGGGTATATTTGTTGCGAATAAGTCTAGTATGTTGTCTCCCCTGGTCGGTTCTTTTACTAGTTGTTTTAAAGTTTCGTCGTACCGATGGACTGAAAAGCAGCCGATGTAACACCCATTTTTAAAAGTGGTGATAGGGAGCAGCCATCTAACTACAGACCGATATCCCTCACATCCATTTCATGCAAGGTCCTGGAACATATAATTATTAGTTCAGTCATGGGACAACTATATAGCCAGAATTTATTGGCCGATGTTCAGCATGGGTTCCGGAAGAGCAAATCATGTGAAACTCAACTTGCTCTCTTTTCTCACAATATTTTAGTTTCTGGCGAAAATTATATTCCAGTGGATGCTATATTTCTCGATTTCAAAAAAGCTTTCGAGAAGGTGTCTCATAGCAAACTAATCTTGAAATTAAAATATTATGGCATAGACAGTAACATTAAATCATTGATAAATGATTTCCTGCATGATCGGGTGCAAAGGATTGTTTTGGACGGTGTTACCTCACCGGCAATTAAAGTCACTTTGAGTGTCCCATCAGGTAGTGTGATAGGTCCACTCCTGTTCCTCCTGTACATAAATGATATCAATAAGGTTGTCATAAGTAAGCTTCGTCTATTTGCCGATGACACTGTAGTGTACAGGGGAATACTATGCCCAAACGATAAAGAATATTTAAATGATGACCTACAAGCAATTGAAAATTGGTGTGATACATGGCACTTAGAATTAAAATTTAATAATTGTCTCTTGATGAATTTTTGGAAAATGAATAGCTCTCCTCTTAGCACTTGAATTGAAGAAGATCGTAGCAGATTGAAATTTAGACATAATCTCTTAAAACAAATTCCAAGACCATATTTTCAGTGATGATGTTAAAAATATTTTGTGAACCCCAACTTACTATGGTAGACTGGACCATAATCACGAAATTAGAGAAAATGATTGCCAAACTGACAGATTCAAAATGCCCTTTTTTCTACGTACATTGAGGGATATGAATAACGGTAAATATATCCAGTACGAGTGTAGCAATGGATAACATTGGTACCTGCATGTTGGTATAAGGACTTATAGCTAACCCAACTAACGGCATGTTTTTGAATGTATGCTTCGCTATTTTTATCTTTTTTTAAATAGCGTAGTTTTGAACAGTACCTATACGAGTACTATTCCTTTTTTTATGCATGATATGTAGTGCATGTTTGGTGAGAATTCACCACTTACCACACACCTTTATGTTGGCTTGCAGAGTATTATGTAGAAGTAGATGTAAAAAATGTGACGTAAAGGTGTTCAACAGTGATTCGCAGAGTTACTTATCCTTACCTCCTGTTATAAAACTACACGTATTCCAGTCTATCGAAGGGAGATTGAAGTCTCCGCCTACTATTATTCCTCTGTATTTGTTCCGAGAAATCAATGTTCCTATCTCTGACTCTAGTTCCATTATAGAATTGATGTCTGCATCCGGTGGCCTGTAATATGCACCTACATATATCTTTTTTTTGCGTCACTACTTTTACTTTTAACGGAACACCAAATACTTACTACACTTCGCTCTGAAATAAGTTTTCTTCTACTAACATACGGGTCCTTCACAGCTATAAATAATACTCCTTCGTTTCTGCTTACTCTATCCTTTCTGTATACGGTAAAACACTTACGGAATACTTCATATCTGATATGTCCTTCGAAAGCCATCTTTCTGTGCGTACGATTATATCAACATCAGTACTTTTTATGAGGTGGTGAAATTCGGCTACTTTATTTCTTAAACTACGACAATTCACTACTATGACTGAAATTATTTCTCCCAATCTATTTCTCTCCTGGTGCTCTTTTTCAGCTAGAATTTTCCCCGATAATTATTTTATCGACACACTATTTAATCTACCAATCTGATATGTATGTATCTGTAGTAATCTGATATGTATGCATGATTTGAACTTCTGTTCTGGGGCCGGTTAAATTAACTGCTTCATGACAGGATAAACAGTGAGCTTAACCAGAGAAAACAGATAGGAATGGGCACTGTGAAAGCAAATACCGAGCACTGAAAATGAAGGAAGACATTTGTTTCATGTCGGTACCGACGGGCAAGGCTGAATTGAAGTTAGGCTAAACGTGCTAAACTTAGCCCCCCCCGAAGCAAATTTCTGGCTACGTGCCTGCCTGCTAATGAAAAAAATATCATTGCTGAGCTCGCTCGGTCTGAGAGCTCTGGCTTTCGACAAGGGGCCGGAGGGAGGCGAAGTGGCTCGGACGTGGCCTTGGAATGGTTCGAGAGAGAGAGAGAGATAAGGAGCCAGGAGGTGGAGGGTGACGTTAGCGGGAGTAGGGGGGGGACTAGAGCAGCGCCACGGAATGAAAGATTTTTAGCACGTAAAATAGTGAAAACATGGTTCGGAAAATAATAAATAGCAACTTTAGTATGCACTTAAGGTCTTTGAGTTTGATATAATAGTAGAAGAGAAGGATGAATCCCAGCGGATAATTGAACACATGTTTCCATTACGGTTTCAATGTCAAAGGAAAAAAAGTTGAAATCAGGCTATTTTTACGATTTTCAGTGCCTGAAGCTCTTTAATGAGTACTGCTAATGAAAATTCTGTTCAAATAGCCGCTCACATTGATCCTTAATCTAACGATTAGTGAAACCCGATCAGCTCTGCAACTTATATTAAACTCGTTATCTTCGATCTCGCAAGGGTCTGCAGAGCCGTTTTCTGCGGAGGTATAGAACCCCCTTAATTCACCAAATTGGTAAATGGATCTCCCTCCTATAGGAGGCATGGAACAGTCCAGACACAATTCAGAAACAATTCATGAATAACTCATAAACATCTAGTGACTAGCCCTAGAATGCTTAGTGAACCTCTTATGAAAAACTTAATGAAATGGTTCGTAACGGTTCATTTGGGCCAAAGTAGAGTTCACTCATGCTTCAGCAACAGTTCAACAATGCCTCATTAATAGTTCATTAATACCCCCTGCAACACTTGATGAACAGTTCTTGAACAGCTCATTTTTACCAGGGATAATCAGGATTGGTGATTATTTCTAGGCCATAAATTGTTCCTTTAGAACAACAGGAGACATTCTTCCCTTCAGTGGTTAATTGTCATGACTGTATTCATTAGGTTTGTGTATATTTTGGTTAACCCACTCTAAAATTTGGACTTCACTGCCTCACACCCTTGGCATCGTTTGATGCATCTGTGTTGCATGTTCACGCATATTCATAGGTCAGAATTTTATTTTGGTCGCAGGGGTGGTATATCCTATCAGTAAGACAAGATTTGAGTATTTAGTACACCATTAGCTAGCTGAAAATTGGATTATTTTTTGAAGGGTGTTATGTTTTTTAGTCTTTTAATAGTAGGTACCCATATGATCCCTTGGATCATGAAAATTTGGGGTTTTGTTGAGATCTTTAAGATAGGAGATAAATATCTATGTTAACTTTTGATGGCATTCAGTAAATAATTTAAGACTAAAACCGTAAATTAGACAACTGCAGGCAATTTACGAATGTTATGGAACTTGATAATTTGGAAAAGGTCTCAAATGTCATCAGTGATTGACTTCTGTTTTTACAACATTAATGCTTTGTGTCTTAGGGTGACTCAGTTGCATTCCCATTTATATTCAACAGAGTTATACCAGATGTTCCACTAAAAAAGTTGGGTAATAATCTTTCATTGTTGCACCACAGGATGAGGTGGACAGTTAACGACCAGCTGCAGCCTCATTATGTGGCTGTTTTATTGCATCTATTGGAAGCAGGAGTTGCCAAATTGCTGATAATATATATTCAAATATTTAAATAATAAATATTAAAAATTACTCTTTATCAGAAACAGTTCAAGAGAAATGCTGTAAACTGCCTATATGCACATAAGGTCAGGAAAAAATGACTTGATTTTAATGAAAGGCACTGTTAGGATTCCGTGTTACCCCCAAAAATATTCAAGCGAATTTAATTTCTAGTTATTAATTAACTATCAGTTATTAAAGGAAATTTATTACCACCAGTGGTCACTCTTAGGGTACACATTGAAATGTAAGTTGGTATGCCAAGCTTAAAATATTCTCTTAAATTACATTTATATTTATCTATTCATTAAGTCGTTTTTTTATCTTCATATAAAATAGTGAATGTGATAGTCTATCGTATACCTTAACTGCTCCATGTCTCCATGATCTCCACACCCCATTCGATGCAAATAATTTCTTTTTTATCATATCACACCTGTGGGTGCTTTGAAGAACTTTGAGCAGGCTAAATCCAACTCTCCATTATATGACCAAATTTAAATCCTATTTATTCACAAATCCAAACTACCATGGATCCTCGGAATGTTTATTTATTATTTATTTCATGATTAATTTTCAACTGCCTGGAAAATAGACCACATAATGACCTAAATGAAGGTTATGATTAAAATATAAAATTCTGAACAACGTCAGACTCATCTCTGTACTATGCCCTGAGTTGAACCTATATGTGAAATCAACCACTCATTCGCAAGTGTATAGTAAACTGTGTTGACACTGAACTTCTTTATCTATGTTGAAACACTATTGACTTGTGTTGACACCGCACTGCATTCATAAGGTAACCGGGAAGAACTAATGTGATCTATAATGATTTCTCCATCATAACTTAGCTGTTATTGATTCTACGATTGGCATTGGCTTTCAGAAATTCTACAATGTAGCTTTTCCTGTAAACAATTATGGAATTGAAAACAAAAAATATAGGTAAGCACTTTATTTCTTTACATATAGGTAAATAGGCTTTTACCTCCACTCAAATTCTTTTCACGTGCAAGCTTACAGTATCCTTTTCTGGAATAGCACAAGTAAGAGGTTATTGGTTCCATTGAGGAGTAATCCTCTTGTCTTACAGTGTATGTGGTGTCCAACACGGTTCTGTCCTCAGACCATCTTGTTCAGCTTTCACGATAGCCTGAGACTCAGAAGTGGATGTTTCAAAAGTAAGTAAATAATAATAATTGTAACACAAAATTCAGAGCGTGCCAAGCCCCTCCGTCATCTTCTCTCCAGCTATAAATTCTAAGCAAGTAGGCGTATTTAGCTCAGCACAATATTGCTTTGCGGTTGTTATATTATCACAAGCGCTACCACTATGGAGTATTGATAAAACACCGGTACTGCTCAAATGAATGGGAGAGATCCAGTCCTGCAAAACGAACATGAAAGCAAAGGAGGTTGATAAACAGACCAAATGTCTAGACCTACTGTTTGAACTTTGGCCGATGTATGTATTCCAGAATCTGAAAAGTTAATAGTTATTATTGTTGTGCTCGGGTCAATTAAGGGATCGCTGGTCGAAAACCTCAAGTGTATTCCAGCTTGCGTGGCACAGGCAGAATCGGAAATTTGAACTTTCCTCACAAAATATCCCGTATAATTCCGTAGAAACAGTGAGCATCATAATTTTCTACTGAACTCACTCTGTTGCTTAGAATTTTTTCTGTAGGACTCAGTAGAAATGAAAGGTTTTAACGGAAACTCTGAAGAATTCCTTATGTTCCGTAGAAAATCTGTACGGAAATTTTCAGCAGGGGAAATACCCAATATCATCCACGAGAGCTATGAAGCCTGTTCTACTAGGGTCTGTGAGTTATAGATTAAGTATATCGGTTAGAATACAACAGGCAGTATTAATTAATGACTAAAATCGTAAGAATAAATTAAGAAATCATCGCATGATTTGAAATAAGGTTTGTTCATCCGGTATTATAAAAAATTACTACCGGAGTGACAAAATACAAGTGATCAAAAGCTACTACTTCCGAAAAAGCTGACAACGGTTTAAGAATAAAAAAAGCAAAAAACGCGGTCATAGTCGTCTCTTGCAGGTTTGGCATCGCACTCGCATTGAGTACATGCATCAGTTCGGGCTCGGTACATAATAGCAAATGCCCGGCTCGCGATTGGACACAAGAGACATCGGACCGCGCACATAGTGGGATTGGCAGCTACTGCATTAAGTAACACCCGCTACTCCGTGAAAAGTGACTGCGAGATCTGAGATGAATTTCGTCTGTTAAATAGATTCTTTTGTAGTTACGTCGTTCTTTTACACAGGCATTTTTTATCAACAAAAACGCCTTAAAACAGTTAATCAAAAAGTGCTGGTCGATGTACTCTTTTGTCAGGGAACGTGTTGCACAGCGGGTCCAGTTTGTAATTCTTATTTGGTACGTACTCAGAAGTATAGTTTTAGAGGTGTAATTTCGCTTAACCATTTACTAAATTATTTTTCTGTCGTTTCCACTAAACTTTTAGTTTCATAAATCACATATCTACACTTATTGCAGATATGTGCATGCAATTTCATGTTTTACCTGATAAGTAATCTTGCAGCATTTAGTCATTTTACTCGGCGACAAATCACTCCAATGACAGGCACCATCACGGTGGCTCGGTTGATACTCTGCAGGTATTGATAACGGAAAGTAATCTGTAGCACTGTCGTTACTGAAAAAAATACACTGAGCAAAAGATTGTCAGCGTTGGAATTCAATGCTTGATATTCTAAAAGGAATTGGAGTTTCCTACAATGATCGAAGAATTATCCACAGTTTTATAAAAACCAATTATGGAATTGAAAACAAAAAATATAGGTAAGCACTTTATTACTTTCCATATAGGTAAATAGGTTTATTCCTCCATTCAAATTCTTTTCACGTGCAAGCTTACAGTATTCTTTTCTGGAATAGCACAAGTAAGTAGTTATTGGTTCCATTGAGGAGTAATCCTCTTGTCTTTAAGTTATGTGGTGTCCAACACGGTTCTGTCCTCAGACCATCTTGTTCAGCTTTCACGATAGCCTGAGACTCAGAAGTGGATGTAACAAAAAGTAAGTTCATAATAACAATTGTAAAACAAGATGCAGAGCATGTCAAGCCCGTCCGTCATCTTCTCTCCAGCTGTAGATTCTCAGCAAGTAGACGTATTTAGCTCAGAACAATACGGCTCTGCGGTTATTATATTTTTACCAGTGCTACCACTATGCCATTGATGAAACACCGGTACTGCTCAAATTAATGGGAGATATATGGTCCTGCGAAACGAATATGAAAACAAAGGAGGTGGAGAAACAGACAAAGTGTCTAGACCTACTGTTTGAACTTTGGCCGATGTATGTATTCCAGACTCTGTAAAGTTGGTAGTTATTATAGGTGTGCTCGATTGAATTAAGGGAGTGTATTTCCAGCCTGTGTATTCTCAACCTCCTCTAACCTCAAGTGTATTCCAGCCTGCATGGCTCAGGCAGAATCGGAATTTTGAACTTTCCTCACAAAATATTCCGTATAATTCCGTAGAAACAGTGAGCCAATCCAAGTTTCTACAGAGGCCCCTCTGTTGCGTAGAATTTTTTCTGTAGGACTCAGTAGAAAGTGAAAGGTTTTTACGGAAACTGTGTAGAATTCCCTACGTTCCGTATAATATCTGTACGCAATTATTCAATAGGGGAAATAACCAATACCATTTACGAAGAGCTATGAAACCTGTTCTACAAGGGTCTGTGCGTTGTACATTAAGCAGAACGGTCAGAAAACAACAGGTAGCATTAATTAGTGACTGAAATCGTAAGAAAAAATTAAAAAATCATCACGGGACTTCAAATTAGGTTTGATCATCCGGTATTTACAAAAAAAATTAATACCGGAGTGACAAAATACAACTGATCAAAAGCTACTGCATCGGAAACTGCTGACAACGGATTAAGAATAAAAGAAGCAAAACGCGCGGTCATAGTCATCACTTGCAGGCTTGGCATCGTACTCGCATTGAGTACATGCATCAGTTCGGGCTCGTTACAAAGATGGAAAATGCCCAGCTTGCGACTGAACACAAGAGACATGCGTCAGTTCGGGCTCGGTACATGGGCGTAAAATGCCCGGCTCGCGATTGGACACAAGAGACATCGGACCGCGCACATAGTATGGAAGGCTACTAGTGCCTTAAATAGCAGCCGCTACTCCGTGAAAAGTGGTGGCGAGATCTGAGATGAATTGCGTCTGTTAAAAAGTTTCTTTTATAGTTAAGTAGTTCTTTTACACAGGCATTTTATATCACCAAAAACGCCATAAAACAGTTAATCAAAAAGTGCTGGTCGATGTACTCTTTTGTCAGGGAACGTGTTGCACAGCGGGTCCAGTTGGTAATTCTTATTTGGTTCGTACTCAAATGTATAGTTTTAGAGGTGTAATTTCGCTTAACCATTTACTAAATTATTTTTCTGTCGTTTCCACTAAACATTTAGATTCAGAAATCGCATATCTGCACATATTGCAGATATGTGCATGCAATTTCATGTTTTACCTGATAAGTAATCTTGAAGCATTTAGTCATTTTACTCGGCGACAAATCACCCCAATGACAGGCACCATCACGGTGGCTCGGTTGATACTCTGTAGGTATTGATATCGGAAAGAAATTTGTAGCACTGTCGTTACTGAAAAAAAATACACAGAGCAAAAGATTGTCGGCGTTGGTCTTCACATTAATTTCCATGTGAAAAACACATTAATTGCATGTGAAAAAATTCCATTATTCTACATTTTGCGTTTGTCTTGACTAATTCTCGTGATATTTCAATGAGAACAGAAAATATCTGAAGCAGTGAAAGTTAGCCGCATGTGGTCAATTTATGTGGAATGTTTGTTTACATGGTGAGTGGATAGGATATTAACCCAAATAATAAATAATAACCCAAAAGTGTTAGTAAATATGCGACCTATGTAAAACTCCTCCCAAATGCTTATCTGAATACCTATGAACATGACGCTGTGGCATTGAAACCGGTTGGGTAATTATAAAAACTGTAGCATATTGCGAAGCCATTCATTCTTTAACCAGAAAATTGTCCCTCGAAGTCTTTCCCGAGAGTAATTTAATTATTTTACAGATAGAGTATTTAAATTAAAGTTTTAAATCCTTACGTGCCTTTATAAGAACCAGAGACTGCACAACCCTACCAACATGTTGGTCTCTAAGAGGTAGGTTAAGCTAACTCTGCTCTAAGCACCATGGCGCGTGCAGTCCATTTATCATGATAAGGGGACATTTCTTGGACACACACATTCTTTCTTAAGAATGGAACGCAAAGCAGAGGAGGTCCTGGAAGAAGATCAATTCGGATTCTGGAAAAGTAAGGGTACAAGAAAAGCAATATTGGCCCTTAGGCTGCTTATGGAGAAGCGAATGGAGAAGAACACACCGACCTTCATTGCATTTGTGGATTTAGAGAAGGCTTTTGACAACTTGGATTGGAATTCAATGCTTGATATTCTAAAAGGAATTGGAGTTTCCTACAATGATCGAAGAATTATCCACAGTTTTATAAAAACCAATTATGGAATTGAAAACAAAAAATATAGGTAAGCACTTTATTACTTTCCATATAGGTAAATAGGTTTATTCCTCCATTCAAATTCTTTTCACGTGCAAGCTTACAGTATTCTTTTTTAGATACAGAACTTTTTTACTGTCCATGTTGAACTCAAGGATCTATGGATCCGTAAGATTTCGGCTAGCATGCTCATTTGTTGAACATACATTAAATTCACCTAAGAAGGAAAACCATGCCATAAAGATAATCATCATTGCATCCGTACGCAGTCATTGTGGCCATATGAGGAGGAAATGGGAAGAGTTCCATCGAAAAGAAAAAGTGTTTTTAAGAAGTATGAGGTATTGTTGGAATACATCATATCCTCCAACTACCAGGTGCTGCTGCTAAGGCCCCTCCTTAATCAATTGATTCATAAGGGTCACAGTGAAACAAATATTTGAAATTATCTTAAGAGAAGACAGGTTAAAGACGTGAGGAGATCGTATTTTGGTGATATTAAAAATTGAGACATGAAAGGGAAATATGTGATCCTCTGGGTCAACGTAAGTGCACTTATTTAAGTTCATTACGAATGTGGAGATGAATTTCTTTTCTTTTCACTTTTACACACTCCTCTTTTCATGTCGCTATTAAACCCAGACCTTATGCGTGGATGGCCAAGGAAATAATTTGCAGAAAGTAGTAACCGTTCGAAACGGGGAAGAGTGAAAAAATTAGAACTTCTTTTGAAGAGGCTGAACTTACTTTAGCCACTACTATGAATTTGAGGTAATGCGGCAATGGACCCGCATTAAAACTATTAACAGGAGTAACAAAAGATTCACCAGGTCGTGCAAGTAAAATAATATCCCGTGAAAAGAGCTAAAACAAGTAATTCGAGGCCATATACAGCTGAAGAAGATTCGTTCTTAATTATTTACAGCAACTTGCCGAAAAGACATCAGAGTTGAGCACTCCGAGAATCCCTAATCCGGGAACACCCATAATCCGACAATTTTGCCATCACCTACCTGGTACTTTCTGGAAAATGCCGAAAATTTTTACCGAAACATTGCTTCATAACCTGCCGAGATATTATTCCATTCTTAACTTTAAATTTCCAATTTTAAATTTCCAAAAATGGAAACATTAATTTCTGGTACTTCGTGTACACTGGAATTATTCTGCAACTTGAATTAAACATACAGATTTGAAGACATCGCCGAGACGGACTACGTCTAGTTTACAGATCGGCGACTTTCAATGACGCGCGCATTTTTGATTGACCACTGGACGTAATTTGATAAAATTATTTGCTATCTGATTGTTTCTCCCTAATCATGTCTAACCTATTCAGTTGTGGCAACAGCAGAGGAGTGAGCATTAGTACAAAACGTTAACGATTGCAGAAGAAGTGCAAGTTGTGAAAAAGCTTGACACCGTTGCATCGATGCACCGATCGACAAAGCGTTTCTCTGAAACATACTGCGTTGGATCTTCGACAATATAATACATTAATAAGCAGAAAGAGAAAATTCTCAAAATTTTACAGTTAAAGTGAATGAAGAAATGGATGACAGGGAGGAAAACTATGAAAGAAAAGTGTTGATTTAGATCGCGTGGTTTCAATTGCATCAAAGTGAAGGCCTTAGTTCGTATTTCTGGCCAAATGCTAATGGAGCAGGATAAACTCTTTCAGAAACAGACCTGATCAATCTAAAAGACGTGATGTGGGAAATTTCGCACGCATGGAATAGTATTTCACAGTCAGTTCTAAAACATTCGTAGTTTCAATTGTGGCCTGCTTTGAGGTTTGATGTACACGAAATAAGTGGGGATTTCAAAGGCTTTCATGTTTCTGAGGATAAACATATGATGATGGAGTTGATTGATTGTACAAACAGCATCTATAACCCTGAACTAAAGTAATTGGCAAATTTAGAGGAATGGATATCTAGTGACCAGGAGACTCTCCGCACACATTTCACCGATGATGAAATCACTGAAAGTAATTAATAACAATAAATCTGAGTGGGGATGAAGATGAAGAGCCTGAAATTGTTGAAGGAAGACTACAATTAATGATGACCTTTAAAGAATCATCTAGTCCGGTCGCCCGCGACGTAGTGATGGGCGGCCGTATAGACGACACCCATGCGTTGATTTCGTTCTGAATCAGCTGGTAACAAATCAAGCGCGGTGGAATTCTCCAATAATGGTATTACATTTTTAAATGTGCAGTAATATGATGCACACGATGCTTAGCTTCCGTTATTTTCACTCACTGCGCAGCTACGTTACTTTTAAATAATAACTTCGTTAATTAGGAAACCATTTCTTTTACATTTTTCTGAGTAACTCTTTTAATAATTATGTTCAGTAAATGGCAAATTAATATATTTTATCGTAAATAATTGACTCCTTTCAATGAAAGCATCCCGGGCGTCAAAAATAGACCATAGTGCATGATCCATAGTCCGGCAAAATCCCTAATCCGGCATTCCATTGGTCCCGACTGTGCCGGATTAAAGATGCTCAACGTACGTCGCTCTTCGAAGAGGTGCAAAGAAGCTCGAATATGACCTTTACACTTTTTACAATTTCATTTCTGTAGCCAAGTGATTCTTTCGCTGACGACTGATTCTCAACATTATCCAGTAAAGTTTAAATTGTTAACGTTTCAATTTGACGCATGTCTATGACAGGATAATTCAGTAATAATCATTAATCACTTTGATGTATTTTTATTTATCATTTTTCATTCTATGAATTTAATTTAATTTGTCTATTGTCTGTTCGTTAGCATATTTTCAATATTTCGGATGGTAATTCATGATGACTTATTAAAAATGAGGGGATTGTCAGAGGAAAAGGTTGAAATGTATGAATTGAACTATTGAATTGAATATTGGAGAAACAAGAATAAAAAGGGCAAAGGGATATAAAAAAATCCATTTCATTCGTTCTGGCACGATAATTTGAGACTGTGTAATTCTTTCAATCAATCTGTAATTTTTACGCATGTTGTGATAACGATGGTATTTTATGTTTTATCTTTCTCGTTTCCTCTGAAAGCATATAAATTAAAGAAAACCGAATGAAAAAATTAAGAATTCATTGTTGCGTAACCCTTTTCTGACCCACTGTAATACCCGTTGTTCGCACTTACAGCTTGATAATTTCCTCACTTTTTGGATATGCTTCTTAGTTAATACTAGGTACGGTGACAGTAATGTTGCATTATAAAAACCTATGTCCAAACTCAACGGAAAAACTACTACTTGTTTGGAAGAAATATTAATTTTGTGTTTAAAGACTTTCAAGATATTCTACTTAGTGTCCGCCATTTAGCTTTCACAAATATTGAAGATTTGACTTCAGATTCATAATTATAGCCCCAAAAAAACCCTAAATACCAAGTTTCATCAAAATTTAACTATTATTTCTATTTTTGGCCTACTTTTTTCCCCATTCCGGGCTACTGTGCGTCGCACTGTGGGCTGGAATCGGAAAAGTTGGTCAAAAATCATATCTTCCCTATTTTTATAGATAGAACTACGAAATCTTCCCAACTATTTTGCTTTAGTCTTCTATACATAATTATGACAATATTTTGCCAAAAAATGATCCGGGGCCTTTTTTGGAAACAAATTTGAGGAGACTGAAAAAATCCAAAAATCGACTAGGCGTACCGCTGCAATACAGAGGGATTATTTTATTTTAATAAAATGTTTTAAATGCAAAAATAAGCCGTTTCAAATATATTTTAATTTTTTAAACAAAATATTACACATTAAATATATTAAAATATTTTTATAAACTATTTTAATGTAATAATTCATTAACATAAGGCATAAGGGTCAGCGATTGTATTGTTGTTATCTACACAAGATATCACTGTAAAGTCTTTGAAATCTTGAAACATGATATAAAAAGTTAAAAACTATATATTACAATTGATATAACCCGAAAAATTAATTCATCAACCCATTATAGGTCTTCATCGGATTCCAAATCATCGCTGTCCTCATCCGTTGTTGGCTCCTCCATCATAAGCAAATATCGTGTTTCTTCCGAAACATTTCTTCTAACATTTTTAATTAAAACTTCCAAATATTAGGGGATCCGAAGTTAGGAGGAGCCTTTGGAAAAGATCCTCCATTTCAGCAAAACGGGAAAATTTTCTCGTATGGTCTGCTCGGTACCTTCTAATATCTTTATGCCGAGATTCCAAAGCTTCCTCCGACAGCTGACCAATGGGAAGCACTGCTGCCTTTGCAATCAATGCTTCATGAAATAGTACCTTGTGCACCGTGGGCGGATATCACGGATACAATTTCACATATAGGGAAGCGGTCTTTGAGCAGTAATCGCTGAAAGTGCCGTAATTTATTTCAAGCCCAGAAGATAGTGCTTTCGAAATTGTGGCAAACCTTGCCATAAGTTCCTCGTTAATACCTAGTTCGGTAAAAAGAAAAAGTACTCTCACGTTATCTACCACAAAAATTCTGAATGTGAATGCCAAATTTTGGAATTAATAAACAAAAAAGACATATCTTAAGTTATTATTGGTTAACATACCGGTCATTTCTGATGTAAGCTTGGGATTAGAAAAAAAACGTCGGACAGTGTTCCCATCATTAGTCGTCCCTTGACCAGGCTTTGGAACGTCAATTAAACGAATTCAGTTTTAAACGAATCTTGAATCTCCTTTTCCCTTGTTTCCAATTCGGTTTTTCTTCCATTGCTTTGGTCTAAAACGAGGTCACGAAATTATGATATGAATATGCCTTAATGGAAAAAAATGGTACAATATTTGAATATGTGAGTATATGTAACCAAATTTTCTACTCACCCTCCATTTCTTTACGTTCAAGCGATAAGAGACTCGGAGTAGGCATTCAAAAAACCTAATAATGCGAGAGGCTGTGTGGTTCATCAGTTCTTGAAGGCTCACTTCATATTTTTTCGCCTACTGATATGCCCTCTGGGTATGCAGTATCTTCTGAAATCTAACCCTTTCATAACTAGGGTAAAGCTTGTGTCCACATTTTTTGGCAGTCTTGCGAAGTATTTTATATTGCACTTTTGTTAAATTGCAATCAACAATTAACGAAAGAGCTTCCTCTGGCGTCAACTCATTTTGAGGTGCAGGCATTGACCTCCATTTTTTTAACATTCGTTGTCCTCGGGTGGGGGTTGTTGTAGTCATTTCAGTTATTATTTCGCTGCCTCTTCATTCCCTTCGGAGAGCAATGTCATGGATGTGACCAGCAAAATGACTGCTGCTGACGCTTTCTCTCTTAAATCTGCTACTATTCTTCTTTTAGTTCTTTCACTAGACCTCTCAAAATATTTTTTCGGCCTTCCTTTGCCACTTAACTCAGAAGAACCTGAAACTAGAATGTAATAGCAATACTAAATTGCCTTGGAGTGAAATATAGCCACTGGAAATATGTTAAACAATGATTGGCACCAAACAGAGCTGGGATTTCCAATAAGGGATTTATACATAATCATTAGAATGGTATATCCTTCTCTAACCAACAAAGAAATTTTTGTTTAAATCTGTCGTTATTCCTATTACATTCATCCCATTTTGTGAAGTATGAATTGAAAAAATCTGCGTTCATGACATTCGTCAAAATTTCCTTAATTTTCATGTATTTTCCTAGGTTAAACTTACTGTGAAGATATTGCAAAGCTAATTTTCTTTTGGAAATCACCGAATTTCCACTTCCGTTGAAAATCACATCATGCATTTCTTTTCGGGTCACTTTCGTGGGGTCCATTTTTTTCTAATCCGGAATGTCAATACTGTTAATCACCGGAGAGGGAAATCAAAATTAGAATAAAATTCCCTCCGTAATACACGCACAATAATAGAGAAATTTGTTAGGGAAACTTACCTTATCATCGATCCTTAGTATCCTCTAGTTCGGCCTCTACGTTGAAATTTCACGCTCTGGGGAAATTGAGCTTCAGAGAACTCTTGGTTTTCGGATTCCGTGGTACAAGCACTGAGATCCTTTCGCACTCACGACGAAAATCTGACTACTTTCCTCAGTAAAATCGTGAAAAAGAGAATTTTTTCAACCAATTGGAAACAAGCATTTGTAGGAAAACCCATGCGATCTACTTCGTAGAATTCGTCCGCACGTGTCCTAGAGAAGCGATCCGCCAAAGTGCAAAAACCCCTTTTTTAGGGACGAGGCAATAAAGCAATGAGCGGCATTTCCGCAAACGAATAGCAAAGCATAGAATGCCATCTTTACCAACACTCAGCCGTACAGGCATTAAAGCTCTCAAACGCTAGATACAAATCAAAAGACTCAGGTAGGGTTACCGGACAAAGGGGATTACCGCTGTCAGCCGGGTAGTGACCGCGGCCACTGCTGTACATTTTCCTTATTCGAAGGTATGAGCTGCTGATAGTTAAAAGGCTCAGGAATGTGTGAAAAGCAATATATGTGAGTGCATAACGGTAAAAATTGGGTTTCCCAAAGATGAGAAAATATTCCCCTTCAACCACCCACTTCATGAGACAAGTTTCCGACTTGCCGGCGCACGCGTTGAACCTTGCAAATGTTATCTAACTAATTAAAATCGTAATGTAATAATGGAAAAAATGGAACAATAAGTCTTACATAGAGTGAATAATGTATACTGGTGTGGAAAATACGAGTGTCTCATTTTTATTGAGTAATCCATAACTGTAACAAATTCTGAACAAATTTCCGCATCTCAGCTCCGCGCCGCGCGGTTGGACCTGTGTGTACATAACTTGATCGGAGTGGCGGGGAGGCAGATTGGGGCAGGATTTTTCTTTTGAACATTTAAGTTGACACTTTTCTTTATAATTTGGTATCAATATTTTTGTTGCTAAAGACCGCTAACATAAAGTTTTTTCCTACTCTATGGTAAAAATACGAGAAAAATAGCATATTTTAATTGTTTAATAAATTTAAAAAAAATATAGCAACAACTTTTCACTATAGTTGGTTTGCAACATACATATTATTATGATGGTATGCTTAAAAATTACGTGTCTCACATTAAAACGGAACAGTAGCAAAACCCTTCCGTCAGTTTTCACCAAAAAAATGGAAAGTAATTTTTGATCATTTTTTATGAATTCCACAGACGTCTGTTAGTCTAAAAAATGTACTTAGAAATAAAATTCTTTCAGTATTTTGGACAATGATTATTGCATATTCAGAAAATGTAATCGTTTTTTCCGAAATAAAAAGTGAAAAAAATCATTTTTGTCCAAGAATATTCGATTTCAGCCCACAGTGCGTCGGCTGCAGTGGACGGTGATGCTGACCGTTTTTGGATGATCTGGCTACGGTCGAAGCAGGGGGCAGAGCCCGGATGGGTGATACTCTGGTATTACGTCGGCATTTACTTACAGAATTACACGGCTTTCGCATTTTTTGCCCGAGCTGACACGATAGCGACTCGACGAGTACTTCCTTGAGCCGAGATAATGTTGCAGGGCGTTTTCGATGACTTTGGCAGCGTGGCGTCAAATTCCCACATTCATGTGAGAAAAGTAGGTAGAGATCACAGATCTAGTTGTTATGGTTGGATTTTGTTTAGAACACCATGAGCAGAGAACTCGAAAAACAAAAGGATGCTCCCTGTCTGGCTCATGGGGTTTTTCTTCGTCCAAGAAATCAATGAAGCTCAAAAACTCATCCGTTCATCCTTTCCAATGGACGGCGGCCGTCGGCGAGTGGGACATAGGTACTGGACGTGGGAAGTCCTTGGCAGGCGCAAAATGGCAGAGACCAAAGTTGACACCTCGGTCGTCTTAAGGTCACACGATCCGAAGGCTTCCAAAACCTCCGCGCTACAGAAAAACAGCTACTCAATAGATTCTGCAGGCCAGTGACAGTATCGTAATATATCGTGCGAGTATATCGAATTTGCAAAATATAAACAAATGTTTATATATCGACATGCCAGGAATAATATGGCGCTTATATCGCCTCAGAGCCAGCGAGCAATAACAAATATTCAATGAATAGAATGCAATTATTGTGTTATTTTTGCTTGCTTAATTTTTGTTTAAAAACTCAATCTAAAACTTATACTTTACACCATGGTATTTGAATGAGGGTATGATGTTACGCTCCCGAATATTCAATAATGTTACGCTCCCGAATAATCAAAAAATTTGGATTGAGAAATGCCAGTTAACTAGAGAACTATGTTAGTTTTAAGTTTATTTGAAAAAGCTAAGAAATGGTGAGATGCGCTGCCTTGTTGCTGAGGTAACAAGTATCTATATAGTTTACGTTGCGAGGCATAGGAAATATTCGTCCCCTGGACTTACCATTGCATTTCCGAGTCTCTTAGCTCTAGTGAATGTGTATCAATAAGAGCCTATGACGCCTATCAAAGTTCGAAAGCTCTCCTCCGTTAAACATGGAATTATTATTCATTTTATAGGCTCCGGAATATCTTGCTCGTATTCCTCTGCCACTGCTAAAGCCCGTTTCACATGATACTTGATCCAGCACAAGACCTAGTGTGCTAGCCGCTACTGAATATTGAGGACGGAAGCTAGCATGATTGGAACCCTGCTATGAGGTTTCACACGATCATCGACCTTGTGCTTGCTATGAATCGGTTATTCCATATGGTTCCATGCTAATTAAAAAAAGAGAAGCTCGCTCAGCGTCTGTAACGGGACTTGATTGGTCGATGGCTACTGGGCTACTAGGTCCTACTAGAAATCTAGTACCGCATCAAGTATGAAATCCAGTAGCTCAGCGAGTATACTAGCTAGCATGCTTGCCAGCCAGTATACTGGTTCTGTTCACACGATACTGAAAAGCTAGCATACTAGCGAGTATACTAGACCTTGTACTGGATCAAGTATCGTGTGAAACGGGCTTAAGCATGGCTTGAAGTTCACGCGACTATGGGCAAACTTCACGGTGCGCTTAGTAAAATGAATACTAACAGTTTTTATATGAATCAACTGAATAAATAATTTTTAATAAATGAATAAAAGTCAGTAACAATAAATTACCTGGATAAATATACCTTCTCGGCAGTCCTTGATGGGCTCTTATGGGACTGTCACTAGCCTGGACTCAATCCGAGCGGAATCTCCTGGCCGGTACACGACGCCAATGACTTTGTACGGGACTTTGTAATAAAATTTTGACGGGACACGTGTAATAAAATTGTGGACTACACTGAATCAGCAAAAGTTTTACTTTATTTATTTACGACCATACTGTTCCACCAAATCTCGCCTGACACGGTTGAATTAGACAGTATTTAGTGACAAAGGGTCTGCGTGTGCAATGAACTCCACAGTCTCAATGTCCGGCTATCAAAAGTGGGCTCTTGAATTCATTCACGTGGCCAGGGAAGATAATCTACTCACTTAAACGAAAGCAAAGAGAAAATTTAATAACTCAGCCACACTTCTAAGCTGCCTTTGGTCATCATGTCAAATAGAAATGAAGTTCCTATCAAAGATGGGCATCGAAGAAAGTTGGCGTGGTCGAGGGGGTACGCTTGGGTGTAGCGGAGTGGTGTCAACGCAACTCTGCCGCGAGACTTTCGCGAGTCTTGTGGCGCTGGTCTCGTCTCGAGTTTCCGGGCACATAATCTCATCTCATTTTGGAGACGAGACGAGAAAGTCTAAAGTCACGTGGCAACTCTACCAAAATGGAATGGCAAAACTAAAAAAAAAAAAAAATGAACACCAACACGTTTAGCAACTTGAGTTCCATATAATCACTTTTATACCTATTACGCATGAAGGCAGTGTTGAAACAAAGAATGGAATAGAGAACTAAGATACTGATTTCCTAATAAATGCGGAGTGGGGCAGTTGTCTTACCATTTCTGAACTACTTTGATAGCACAAAATATCTTCTGATCAATCCCACTCAGTAAATATTATTGGATAAAAAAATAGCGATATATTCCGAATGTGTTTGGAATCTCCTGGAGGAGGCAATTTCATGTAAGCCCATGGTTAGCATTGAAGCTAGAATGAGGGAGGGAATGCTTAGGCCCCGCCTCCTCCGTACAAAATATTGCATTTATAAGGTCGCGCATGGAGACTGCGTGTGCATTTAAACACTAACAACAATGTAATCGCAACAAAAGTTCAACGCAGCGGCATCAGTTAATCTTCCTTGGGCTATTTAGGGACGTATTTATTTATTCGATTATTATGGGAGTTAATTTATTACTAAAGCTGGTTCGAATTGTGTGTATTTTAACAACACAAGTGGCGATTGTTGGTGTGTTTGCGCACTTTCCTCTGTTTCTTTGGAGAAATTTGAAAATTCATTTCATTTTTTCCCCTATTACACTAAATTTACCACGTGAAAACTAACTTCATTCGTACGAATTTCGCGAGTAGCAGTGCCGTATATCCTTAGTAACCAAAATGGCCACTGACTTCTCAAATCAGCTGTGATACGTCCTCCATGGCAATTAAAATTCCTTAATGTAGGATATTTCAAGTCTGCCGCGTGAACGGCGGTGAAATTCACTATAATTGCCATGCGAAAAAATTCACCTGGACCGGGAATCGAACCACGGACCTTTGGCTTTCCGGGGCACTGCGCAGACCACTAAGCTATCCAAGATTCCTAATTCGCATGGCAATTTTACCGAGGTTCGGGTACTAGATGTACAGCCCTCGTGGTCCATCAAGGATGGCAACGCAAGGGAGAAAGGCAGGCTTGAAATACATTTACCGCCAAGCGCGGCTTTAGCGCAGAACTGGGGTTCACCTTTGGTCGTGGCTTCCTTGAAGCCCTTTCTCCCTTGCGTTGCCATCCTTGATGGACCGCGAGGGCTCTACATCTAGTACCTGAACCTCGGTAAAAAAATTGCCATGCGAATTAGGGATCCTGGGTAGCGTAGTGGTCTGCGCAGTAGCCCGGAAATCCTAAGGTCCGTGGTTCGATTCCCGGTCCAGGTGTATTTCTTCGCATGGTAACCAATGAATGTGAAAACTCCTTAATGAATGTGTGCTCAAACGGAAGGTTAGTGTCTGATAGGTGAGAGTAGAGCTCAAGCCGTACTAAGCCATCGGCGTGTGAAATGCACGCATTCAGGGTAGGGGGGCCAGTTCCTTTCCCTGGGCCACCTGCAATTTCCTACGAAGTTCTGATACGCAGAAATTCGAATCGCGAGGACCTTAGGGCGTCCAGAAAGGCTCTTGCCCGGGATTTGCACCCGGGACCTTCCGGCCGGTAGCCGGTAGCACGAGGCCACCACGTATGTACCGAACCCCTATTTGAAGCAGGTTAGTTTGGTTGCTGGAGACTGGTCTTCCATCCCGAAGGCCCGGATTCAAATACCCCGAGATTTTTCATCTGTTCACCTGTCTCCACTTGGATGCTGTGTGGAGATAAAATTCGAGGGCAACACTCGATCCATGCAATGAGACATTTACTATGGGTCATCTCTGCATCTTTCACTGCTAGTGTTAATGTTGACGCCGGATTTCTTCCACCCTTCCGTTCCCTGAAATCTCTCTACCCCTGCCGTAATACTCTCCCATACCGAATGGCTCAAGTGACTCAAGCTTCAGTGGTCGGTATTCACCATAGAATAACTACAGGTACTAAATATGTTGAAAGTTTAGAGACGGCAGTATCAAACCAGCGTTGGAAGCTCATAAATCCTTACTTTTGACACTAAAATTTTAACCTTTGCAAAAATTCATTCAATATTAAGAATTTATGATGATTTGTTGAAATGTTTGTCTCTTAATCTGCACCACGCTACAATTTCAATTCATTCTTTTCATCCTCGTTATGCTTTATAAACACTATTGAATATAATGGCCCTAAATAAAAGTACTCATAATCTTTCATAAAAGGATGCCAGTACAGGGATTAGTGCGTTCTTTTCCGCAATATGATACTTTTTTACATCGCAATGTTGGCAAGAAATGTATTATATTTTTCATTGTCCTGCTGTGACTCAGAAAACTGAAAATTTGTCAGATGGAATGCTTTGTGGTTGAAGCTGATTTCTTCGTAACTGAATCTAAGTATTCACTCCTTTCCTTACGTAAATCTCTGGGATGATGCCACTCTTACGGCGTAATCGGTTTCACTGTGCATCTTACAAAACGATGTTTGGGGATGCTGGTGTCAATCATGGCACACAGGACCCAAAATAATTACACGAGTTTCAGTGTTCACCTCTCCCATTGGCAAAATCGAAACTCCTTTCCCTTCCGGATATGATTAAACACTCCCGGAATTCATCATGACCTTCGACTTCCTGTTTCCGCAACGGTGTTTCATCACCACCTCCGATAAACCTTACACTTCTATTATGCAAATTCACTTTCAGCTCCAGGAGTATGCCTTTTACCGCTGGACACACAAGAATGTTGCTCGACGTGAAAAAACTGCGACGAAAATCCTCTAGATGTTCCAGTTAGCTTTCCTTTTTCATTTCGGAAGGAGAAACTGCTACTCAAGCCTTCTTAATGGTTCTACATTCCGTGATAGGCAGACCGGTCAATGGCGAGCAGCTTTTGGCGATCTCATTCCCCGCAGGGCACTGAAGTTTCTTGAGAGGAAAAGTGTTGCTGAATTCCATTCGCCCCAAAAACAGTTGAATTTGTAACAGGCTCTGAACGAGTTGCCTGCCTTGCCTTTTTCACTCTCCTTAGCGTGAGACATGATTTCTTCACGACGTCTGTCCTCAGCCTCCCGGCCCCATTTATTCCCTAAAGACACTCGACTTGGACTTTTGGGTGACGTCATTGCCCTTCCCCTTGCCCTACTCCCATCGTATCTTTCCCAAGGGAACTTGTGGAAGGCGTTTTGTAATCCCAGGCTTCTCCGAGATTGCCGGGCAAGTCTTCTTACGACTCGTTCTTCGCTAAACTGCTCCCAATCTTCCAGAACCCCGCCTCCAAAATGGAGAGACATGGGAACATTTCACATCCGAAGACAACCAAGTGACTACTGAAATGAGGGATTTTGACGATCTTGCAGCAAATCTCACTGAGAAAGCGTTTTCCCCACGTGCACATGTCTTATTCCAAAGTTATGAAGAGCATTTTTCTCATTTTCTCTTTTTATTTGAGGGAAGTGAAATCAAAACGGCTTAGGGGTCGCTGGCACGGTCACATAAAACAAGTGAATCGAGGAGCGAGG
This sequence comes from Platycnemis pennipes, assembly GCA_933228895.1. NCBI lineage: Eukaryota > Metazoa > Arthropoda > Insecta > Odonata > Platycnemididae > Platycnemis > Platycnemis pennipes. The sequence continues at coordinate 114,007,671 of OW121846.1, forward strand.
TAGACATCTGTTGTGGAGAAGTAGCATATACAATCTTCGAATCTGAATCCACGAATCAATGAAGTAGGGAGCGTGAATGAAGGAGGAAAAAGTGAATTGTAAAGATAGGAAAAACAAGTAGATAATCATTCTCAAAAATCGTAAGGTAGCCAAGAAGTGAAGGTATTACAGCATGGGATGTGGGGATAGAGGGAATAAGAGTTGGAATTCGGTAGCGACGGGAATCAGGGCGAGGAAAGGGAATGAAAGCAGGAAGAGTTGACAATAGGAGAGTGAATGCGTTGCAGGAGAGCATTCCAGAGCACCAGTACTTGGTGATGATGAAAACTGAGCCAAATTGTGCTGCACCTGCCGATTTGCAGTAATTTACACGCCATGACTGCAAATGGAAAGTTTCTTGTGTTAAAGAAATTAAAGAGAATAAATTTGGAGTCCAAGACTTTTCAATTCGTTGACCTTGTTCTCCTCTCCATATTCCATATCAACTGTCTCGATAAAGCACCTTGATAGAAACTGAGAGCACCGTTAAGTCAGGGACTGAATAAATAAATTGCAACTGGTAAGGAATTTTTCAACATTCCTTCTAACCATTACCAGTTGCAAATAGTTCATCATCATCGGTCAACAATCCTAAGATTGGGTTTACGCAGACCTCCACTCGATTCTTCTATGGCCAACCTCTTCATATTAACGTAATTTTTCTCTTTTACATCCTTCACAACTTGTTCCACACCTATATCTCATACGAGGCCTGCCTTTTCCATTTTTCCCGTTCACTTTTCCCTTGACGATTGTCTTCATCAGGCCATCATGTCTCAAGATGTGGCTGATTAAGTTGTCCCTACTTCTTTTTAGAGTTATCAGCAGCCCTCTTTTCTCCCATTCATTTTGAAACTTTTTCGTTTGTCACTCGGTTGATCCATTTAAGTTCAGAATTTAAATGTGAAACAATGTGGGACCACCAGCAAAAACCCATCCTGAAATAATCGTTGTCTCTGATGGAATTGGCGTGCATAATGGAACGTTGGGCAAATTATGACTGGATACTTATAGGTACTGTTTTGAGACGTTTTAAACTCAGTTATTTGACTGTTCTAGATGACACTAGCTGTATAAACAATGCCTAGACGCACCCTTCTTCCTGAGCCACACACCCGCGCCCTTTGTCCACCCTCCACGATCTCCTTGTCAACTCTCTCCGCAATCGTCTCCTCTTCGTGATCTTTGTGGCTGACTCAAGTAATGGACCATGAAACGATAGCGGCGGGTGCATCAAAGTGTTGCTATACAAAAAACGTGGTAGATATATGTTATTCGTGAATCATACAGTGAGCCAATCCCATTCATCTACATCTACATCTACATAATACCCTGCAAGTCACCACAAGGGTGTGTGGCAGGGGGTGATTTTTCTCCAAACATGCACTACATATCATGCATAAAAAAGGAATAGTATTAATATACTAGTCAGAACTACACTATTTAAAAAAGATAGAAATTGCAAAGCAAACATGCAAAAACATTCTGTTAGTAGGGTTAGCTTTAAGTACTCATACCAACATGCAGCAACCAATGCTATTCATTGCTATTCTCCGAAAGGTCATATTTACCGTTATTCGTATCTCTAATTGTGCGAGGGAAAAAGGACATTTTGAATCGGTCGGTTCGGCAATCAATTTTTCTAATTTTATGATTATGGTCCAGTCTGCCATAGTAGGTTGGGGTTCGTAAAATATTTTTAACATCATCATTGAAAATATTGCCTTGGAATTTATTTGAGAGATTAAGTCTAAATTTCAACCTGCGATCTGACAATGATTCCCATTTCAATTCATTTAATAGACTGGTTACGCTAATATAATTATCGTACCGTCTCTTTACAAATCTTGCCGATCTTCGCTGCACACGTTCAAGTTCATTACTCAGACCGATTTCGTAGGGATCCCATACACTGGCAGCATATTCCAAATGAGGTCTAACAAGGGCCAAGTAGCTGATTTCTCGTGCATGATCGTCACATTTACTCAATACTCTTTTGATGAAACCCAGTTTACGATTAGCTTGACCCATTATTTCACGTTCCTCATCTTCCCTCCCATTCCTCATCTTTGAAAGAAATAGCAGATAATAGCTTTGATCAACTTCATTAATGTAGCTCACAGAATTTTCGTAATCAATTGCAATCATTAAGTTTTTAATATTTCAGCTTGAGCTACCTTTGTTTGATAAGGGGTTTCCTGTATTTGATTTTCCTGTGCGTTCCCGAGTGAAGAATCCCCGTGCTCTAATTAGCCAGGCCACTGAATCACTTTCCAACCTCTGGTTCTGAGAACTCATAAGGAGGCATTTCCTTCCGCAACACTCAGTGAATCATTTAATGAATAAAGAGAATCGCAGATCTCGAATCCAGCCAGGAGTGCAAATACACATTTAATCTCTGAAATCGGGGATACTTATTGGTGGCCTGCGTATTTGTCGTGAAATGTCGCTAAAAGATTTTTGTCATCCGTCGTGCTGCTCGAAGAATGTTTTCTGTCAAACGAATGTTGGAAAATCCAACGAAATGAAAGTAATGAACCTAACGGCCTAACGCTTCGCTGACTCTCTGCTATTCGACGCATTCTCCTCCCCGGTGATGGTCACCTTGTTGATCAAACCACTGGTATTTGAGTTCGTCACTCCTATTTAATTGGCTTTTCAGACGTGTCTCCGTTTTAAAAAGTTTCCTTGAGCCAATTTTCTCTCTATCAACATAATTTGAAGGGCGATTTAAGGGTTTATTTGGTGGTCAAGGAGAAAAGCCTTATTGGGTGGCCGGCCATACGCAGGATGCGGAGTGTGCCAAATGTATTTACTCATAGGTATTTGAGTACTGAAATTAATACATGAGTAGCATGAGTATCTACCGCGGGAGATGCAGCCCATGGATCTGGTGCGCAGCAGAGATCCAGAGAGAAGGAAAATCCTCCCTCAGGAGGACCATGAAGGAGAGGTTGGCTCCATCGCTGCGTCCCTGGTCAACCAGTTCATGATCCTCGAAGGCCTTTTTCTAGGACACATTGGGAAAGCTCGATGAGGAAATCTATGGCAGGAAATTGGATGACGGAAAAAGAAGTGTTTCAATGCCCTAAGGCTTTCGGCCTGCGGTAGAGGTGTGATGAGAGTTGATGTCTATAATGATGATTAGAATTTAAGTTTTTGGTGCGAGACAGAAGGTCGTCATGAAAAGTGAAAGGTGTCATGGATGGTAGACGGAAGCGAGGAAATAAATAGGAATCAGAAAGAACAGATGATCTTATCAAAGACAATTTTATGTTAAGACGGCAAGAAATATTTTATTTGTATATTTTCGTGGTAAAGCGATCATGTGAATTTGTTGCAACGAGGAGGAGAAAACCTGAAGTCAACGGACAAACGTCCATTGACATAAGAAACATCCGGCTTTCCTTCGGGCGTTGCTTAGTGAGAAACTTGAAATGACTCTAACTCATTGAGCTCTAGCCCGCAAGAATGACGTAAGTTTCACTGTTCCATTGGTGGTAATACTCAGCAGTGAAGATTCACCTTAATAAGATAGGATTTCAATTAATATTTATCTTTCGTTGGACCCACTCTAACCCTTGTTTTTCTCAGTTAATTTTCAGACGGTTTAAACTGTGGTAGGAGTGTGCTAAAGGTATTCAGTCATAGGTATTTGAGTACTTGAATTAATGCATGAAGACAACGAATTCATTTGCTCTTGAATACCTGGTTGAGTACCTTTGTTTGATAAGGGGTTTCCTTTATTTGATTTTCCTGAACGTTCCCGAGTGAAGAATCCCCGTGCGCTAATTAGCCAGGCCACTGTAGCTCGATGTTTTGTAGATTTTGTAGATGTAAATGTATATCTCGATGAGTAGATGACTACCCGAATGAATATAAGGACAGCAACCACAGCTAGTACTTGAATACCTGGTTAAATACTCCGGAACGCGAGTACCCGAATGAATCTCACCAAGTATTGGAAAACCCACCCCGATGAACACCACTGCTTTTATTCGACGGCCGAGTTCGCACGACCCTCACATGGCTATCATTAGACTCCTTGCCTTGAGAGATCGGAATCCTGAACCATATGCATCCCATGTTTTCGGGACGACTCCTCGACTGAAGTGCCCATAACGTTCCCAAGTGGGCAAAAGCAGACTGTTTCATTCATATCCGTTCTTTTTGAGCCTGGAGAAGCCTGATTGACGCTAACAATATATAATTTAGGTAAATGCTATAAATACTCTTTGGTATCGATATTCCAAGCAATAAAATGTTTTTTCCATGCCATGTAATAGGATGTTTCCTCGAATAAATGAGAAATGACGTTTAGTCCTGATTTTTAAGCGTTTTGCAGTCGAAAAGATACTTATTATTTCTTTACGGAAATCGTTGTTTCTCAGAATCTCTGAGAATCATTCATACGAGATGAACCTGTTAAATCTGATGTGACAATCGACCAGCTAACCGAACACTTCATTTCATCAGCAGCTGTCTGCCAGGGGATCGACAATCATGATTCCAAAGCTAAATCGATTTATTCGTCTGTCACATACATAACGATTAATAACAAAATGTTTCATTTTGATTATATTCTACTTGAAGTGGTTAAGAAAACGTTGTTCCATTCGATATCTTACTCAACGGGCCACGGTGAGATATCATATCTCATGCTTAAAAACCCCGTCCAGTAATTCTGCCAATTCTTTTAGAAATATTCAATTATATTCTCCTGTATTCTCAGTTTTTCACAGAGTGGAAATCATCACTGGTAATACCTATAAATTAGGTGAAAAAAAGACGAAAACATCCGATATAGACCTCTTTTTTTCTGTGTACTATCTCCAAATGTCTCGAGCGTACTGTTCATAATAAAACTTAAAATTTTATTCTGCCTAAAGAATTGATGGGCCCATAATATTCCGACAGGGTTTCACTGCACAAACTGCCCTGCTCAAAATAACTGATAATAATCGCTAGGGTGTAGATAATAAAATGGTGACTTTTCTTGTTCTACTCGACTTCAGTAAAGCATACACAGGTGAAGGAGTTATACATTTTAGTGGGGGTATTAATTTGGTTCCATGCCTATCTAACAGATCGTAGACAGGCTGTCAATGACTCGGCTAGAAATATTTTTAACTGGCGATCACGACTGAGGAGGGTCTGTCAAGGATCCGTCCTTTGCCCTTTGTTGTTTTCCTTGTATGTATTAGATATTCCCATGAACTTAATGTTTTATAAGCATATGTCTTACGCAAATGTTCCAGAAATTTATTTAGCTGACAGCTAGGTGAGGTAGGTACCACTATAAAAAAAATATTTATGTTGAGGCTACTTTCGATTGATCCGAGAGGAATTCCTTCATTATTAATGTTAACAATACTAAATCAATTACCTTTGGAAGTAGCGTAGGTACTTACTTAAAAAATCCATTTTAGTAATGCTCCGAAAGTCATGATTAAGAATACCTCAGTTACCTGCTCTAGCAATGTTATGAATGGAGTTTCATCTTTCTCCTACGCTATCTTGAAAATATGACGTTGATGGTAGATTAAGCAAAACATCAAGAGACTCAACAACGTGCTGAAGGTCCAAAGTAATTTTTTTACAGAAAATATTAGCATAATATTAATATCCACTTTGGTAGTTCCGATACTTAGAGTGGCCAGATCTGCCCAGTGTATTGAATACCAGGCTCCAAAGAAACATTAATTCATGCATCATGTGATCAGGTTCATGCATACAACCTGCTTAAGGACGAATACATAACTTCTTGTCTCAAAGAACGAAGGTGGTTGAAGGTAAAGACTAGAAGAAAATATTTCTTGGAACTATTTTTATACAAACTATTCGAAACCAAAAGTCCACATAATCTGTTGGAAATGTTCAATAAAAAAACTCTAGGTATACCTGATTAATTTCACACCATTAAATCTAAATCTCCATTATTGCCCCAGTTAACACACCACCACTTTTCAAAACTCATTCCAAATAGCCACAATAATACTCTCGCCATATACATTTGTAAGAAGGCTCGTCAGTTGAATTCTTCATTACAAATTATGTCTATTTCAGGCTTAACTATGTGGACCTCTCCATATCGTAAATATTAAAAAAAAATACCCTTTGTACGGTCCACTACTAATATTTATTGAGTACGTCCCGGGTAGTGTTACCTGGTTATGTTATAATGTAACCAAAAACGCGCATACTCAATAAATATATGTATTGGAACGCACAAAGAGCATTTTTTAAATTTCCTTCAAAACAAAATTTTATGAATATCTAATGCTACTTTGGAAATATTAAAGTTATGTAATCTATTAGCGCACTGAATATCCAAAAAATTGGTAAGCTATATTGACTTGGTAAATAACATGACGAATGTTAAATGGAATTGAATAATATTGATGTAAATTTGTGGTATCATTGTACTTGCATTGGCTCATATTCGTAAAGACAATTTCAAATAATATATTCATGGCAAATTCAAGAAGTTTCAAATTCTACTATATGGATGTGTAGTAAACTATTTGTGGTTTACAGCATAATATTTTACTGGCAGCAATAAATATTTATAGAATAGGCTCACATCGAGAGGGAATTCGTACCAAGCACTCAACTATATGCTCTTACTACCACAACCAAAGCCCTTTCCCTGGTAATTCTTTTTGGATAATTTACGTTTGTTCGTATCTTACAGATACGAACTTCATACGTTTCCGATGCATGCTCAGATTTTCTACACTAAAGAATGCAACGCCCAAGTTAAGATCACCCTTAAAGTATTCTATTAGTTAAGGGCATCAATTACAATTAGAAACTTCTCATTGAGTTTATTATACAAAGTGTCAAATATACAGGACATCATGAGCCCAAGCTACGGCTCCACGCTTGTAAATGGAAAAATTCTCATTTTAACAACACCAACTACTTCAATTAGACAGCGGAGGAGGTAAAGATGACGATAATACTCAAATGATTCTCGTAAATGCTAAACTCCACAAAAAAAATTCGAGAAGAGGAAAGCACCCCTTCAATAGAGCACAGCTTACATTTATCAAAAATTTTATGAATTTCGCCGTCACAGACACTGTCAAGAATAAATTGTTACTCGGTATGACATACTCATCCTTATGTTTGATTGAGTTTATTGCGTATATTTACGTTTATTGAGAAACTTTATTGCATCACATTTTTCACTTCATTCACTGAAATTTATCTCTATAGCTAGGTATGCTCACTTAGAAGTCCCACAACCGTTATTATCACAACTCTTGGTGGAACGCTTAAGTAAATAGGAAAATGAGGATGCCTTGAATTCCACACAGACAATTCATGGAAAACTCACGGAATATATCTTCACTTCCAAAAACTTATGCTGGTGGGAAATGTACTTATTGAAAAACTTAAATAATACTCCGCAAAACGTCAGTCATTTGTTCATCAACGTGTAAGAGAAAAAGCAAAGGAGAGAGCATCTAAAAGAGATGGAAATTCAGCGGTGTGATGTCACTGCCAAGATATAATGCACAGAATGTAGACCATTTAAAAGAATAAACGCCGTTGCCAGGATGGGTAGCCGGAACGTGCCGTCACAGCGGGGAATGCAGACAATTTTCCATATACGCTCGTAATGTATTTTAACACTCCATTAAGATTCCCTAAAAATTTCAGTCAGTGGGTTGAAAATATTATTAGACATTGAAAATTGTTCAGGAATGAATTATGAAATCTCAGATATAGGATACAAATGAGCAAGTTGAGTAGCTACCGTATAAAGTCTTGGAATACAACTGACACATGATCTTTCCTGGGTGAACACATACGTGAAATAATGGGTCAAGCTAATCGTAAACTGGGATCCATCAAAAGAGCAATTGGTAAATGTGACGCTTTTTTTCGAGATTTAGCTACTTTTTCCTTGTTAGACCTCATTTGGAATACACTATCCATATCTGGGATCCACACGAAATAGGCCTAAATGATAAACTTGAACGTGCGCAGCGAAGATCGGCAAGATTTGTAAATCGGCATCGGACGGCAAGGACGGTATGCTAACTATATTAGCGTTAACAGTCCATTAAATGAATTAAAATGGGAGTCACTGTCAGATCGTATGTTCAAATTTAGACTTTATCTCTTAAAAGAAATTCCAAGTCAATATTTTCACTGACGACGATTAAAATATTTTGCAAACTCTAACTTACTATGGTAGACTGGACCATAATCGCAAAAAGTAGAGAAATTGATTGCCGAACTGACAGATGCAAAATGTCCTTCTTTGCTCGTACAATTAGGGATATGAATAGCTGTAAATATATCCAATAGCATTAATACGAGTGTATCAATGGATAGCATCAATATAATTCTTATATTAATTCAGATGCATTACTAAACCTATCGTAACACCTTTTAACAAACCTAGCTGCTCTACTCTGCACACTCTCTAGCTATCTGATCAAACCTAATTCATTAGGATCCCATACACTGGCTACATATTCAAGGTGGGGCCTAACTAGTGAAAAGTAACATCGTTCGTTTGTCTTCTCATCATATTTCCCGAACACTCTTTTAATAAATCCTAGCTTACTCTTGGCTCCGCCAAATATTTCCCGGATGTGTCTTCCCCACGATAAATCTCTAGTGATTGTTACACCTAAGTAACTTATGGTTTCAATGTTTTCGATTTTCGTGTTACGAATGCTCTAGGATCGCTCTATCAAACTTTTTCCTTTTCAAAAAAATGAATAGCTACACTCTTTTTAAGGTTATGCTCGAACTTTCATTTGTCTCACCAATGTTACATTGCATCTAAATCATTGCTCAAGGATTCCGTATCTTCTTCTTTTGATATACGCCGGTACACTACCGCATCGTCTGCAAAAAGTCTTAACCTTACAGTTAACTATGGTAGCCCAATCGTTTATGTGTATAAAACCGTTTAACTGTAAAATATATTGCTGCATAGAAGTACTAACAATAAACTAATGGTATTGATGTTAGATTAAATTTATGGAACGCCAAATATTCAACAACAGTTCAAAAAATTTACCCCACATTTTACTACCACAAGAAATTTACATTAGTCAAAGTAACCCATTTGTCAAAATCAAAAAGGGAAAGAGATCCAAATGGTCCAACATGCATCCTTATTTTACTAAGTCATTTCAATTTATGCAAAGAATTTATTTGTAAACATACATAGATGCAAAATGGGCGTTGCATACTTCAAGACTATAGGTTATTAAGAATATTATTCCACATTTATAATAAAAATAGGACAGTAATGGGAAATTATATAACATTTCATGAAGTAGAACTGGGATGAATGCAACATATAGGTTGTAAAATTGGAGTTCCAATCATAAACTTGTACATATCAACTAACGAGCCCTACAAACACAAAGAGGACAAATTTATTAATCTATATTGTATTGAAGAGATTCAGGCTTTTTATGGTGGAAAGATTATACAATACATGTGTGGTGTCTTACTTAGAGAACTGTCTTATACATGAAGATGACTCTGTGAGTTGAAAGGTGTGGTGCATTACAAAACTCTGTGAAAAGGTAGGTACTATCGAGTTTTATGTAGTGCATGTTTGGTGAGAATTCACCCCCTGCCACACACCTTTATGGTGGCTTGCAGGGTATTACGAACATGTAGATGTAGTAGTGATTACTAATTGATCTATGATGTTAATGTTTCACCCAGCAAGTATACTTGTTAGAACAAGTATACTCAGATATGTATATCTGAAGTCGATGGAACCAAAGAAACAGTGGTGAACACAATAGTTTTAAGGAGCCGTTAATATTATTATGTATGGTAGTATTCTTTTACAATTCCCATAAGAAGGAAAGGAGTTATATGCTTGACGTAAAATGGCGAAATTTTATCTGATTTATCAGTATTTCATTGCAAAGTACATACATTTTGTATACAGTATACAAATTATGTCGTATCATTGTTGAAATGAATAAAAAAAGTTGCCGTCCTCAATTTATTTGGAATAGAAATAATCCTGTATCGAATAGCAATACATTGTGGAGAGTAGACCAACTATACTTTCGTTCACTTCAGCAATGTTACACCTGTTGCATAAAATCTCATTGAAAATCATTAATTATGTCATAAAATACTTAACTGTTCCTAATCTAACACAGATATGTTAATATATGGCAATAATCTGGTGTTACCAGTGTTCGGACCAACAGTAAATCAGCTCAAATAAACTAGAACACCTGCAGGTATTCCATGCTATGTGAACACACTACACCTAGAGGTATTGATTATATATCATCGTGATGATATAGTATCAAAACAAGGAGGCCGCCATTACCTTGTTATTAAAATTCAGTTTTTTTCCACAAGCATTTCCACATTCTTGGCCGGAGTCTCGGTCCAAATACGGGGAGAAGGACGTCTTTCACTTGATTACCTTATCTAGGCCGATCCCGAGCTGAAACCCTTGCTAATGACAGTCTACCTGCTCTGCCCCCAGAAAACTACCATGAACCGAAAGGTGAATAATGGAAAGCACAAAAAACGTGAAAAAGTTACAGCAATATAACAGTATGGTGAAAATCAATTGTACTTAAACAAAATGAGTCAAATAAACAGTAACAAGTGGGAAAATAAGCATACAAACGTAATGTATGCTTTAATTATGAATGACAAAATAAACTTGGTATTTCCACATCTATCTCCATATTTATCTGACACTACGACCATGGTTTCGACCATTACCGTCGTCATCAGGTACAGAATACAGAAATGCTGTCACTTATATACAGTTGAGGTTGGTGGTGAGGAGGTGGAAAGGAAGGTTGTGTGGTGGGGGGAAGGAGAGGGGAGAGAGATGGGGGGTGGAAGTAGAGCCTTCAGTGCAATTACCAGTGGGTGGTGGAAAAGAATTCAGCGGTTGAAGATAGTGGAACACAGAGGTATGGAGGTGGGGGGAATGGAACAGAGAGATTTTGAGGAGGGGGGAGCAGGAGGCATACAAAAATTCGTTTACAATGTTGCTATCAGCGTACACACATTTTAGGATTTCTTCTTGTTCTAGTGCATCTAGCTGGGGGCCTTTCCTTTCAAAATGTAATAAGTCCAGGGATAAAACACTTTTATGACCGTTGCCCAAAAGATGCTTGGCAAAGCTCGAGTTTAAATTTGGGTATTTGAAACATGCAATTTGCTCTTTCACCCTCTCCTGGATCCTTCCCGTTTGGCCGATATAAATCGACGAGCACTCACACTTAAGTTGGTACTCACCACTCCTTTCCAACTTCGGAATAAAGTCTTTGGATTTGGAAAAAAGATTTTTAAGGTTACAATTATTGTAAAAGGCGGGTCTGATATTATGTTTAGGGAAAACCTTGGTTGCTTGGAGGGACAAATCAAATTAATTAAATTATTAATAATAAGGAAAGAATTTTCCTCCACTTATCAACACTTTCAAACTGGGAGGGGGTTCTATAAATGGTTTGGACAGCAATCTTTTCCATTATTTTCCGGTATAATATATCAACGAGGTTTGCTTGGTATCCATTACTTTTTGCTATTTGTTTTGTAATTTGGAACTATTTTTGAAAATTATCTTTGGACAAGAGGATAGTGAGCAGACGGTGGAGCATGGAGTGGAACGCTGACAGTTTTTGAGCAAAATGATGCCTGGATTTAGTATGAATCACTTGGTCGGTGTATGTGTCTTTTCTGAAAATGACAATACAAATTTATATAATCCTTTTGACACTGTCAAATCCAGAAAATTAAGTTATCTTTTATTTTATTTTTCCATCTTGAATTTTATGGAATTGTCCAAAGAATTTAAGAGGTGGAGGAAAGTGTCGAGCTGCCTTGTGGATCCTGACCACACACACAAAATATCGTCCACATAGCGATACCAAGCTAAGACATTTTTAACCAAAGGGTTCACAGATGTAAACAGTTCATTCTCGAAATTGTCCATGTAGATGTTCGCAAGCAATGGGGATAGGGGTGAACCCATAGCCAAACCTTCGCGTTGTTCGTATATTTGTTCCTGAAATTTAAAATAGTTTTGTGAGACACATTTTCCAAGGGTAGAGTACAGATCGAGCAAAGATCGATCGATAAGGGTAATACTGTAAGACGGAATACCATACATTTAAGGAAAACCTTAAATGAAAAGTCATTGGATGCACCAATACTGCAACAGACTAGGTTAGGAAGGGTAGTTAAAATGCCTGATAGATACTGTGATTATGTTTTGTAACTATAATCATTTCTTGTGTTTTTTACGTACTGCTTATTTGTATTGCTACTGTATTATGTATCTCAATTTCTGTAATTAACTATGTCTTAAAAGAAAAAAAGGGAAATGTAATATAGGTGGCAGCACTGTGTGCCGGCCTAACCTGGTTGTTCAGCATTGTGCGCCAGAGTAATAAAGAACGTCAAACATGAAGGTTGTCGTGATACTTTAGTGCCATCCCGATACAAACGGGGTGGGGACACGTTTCCGTAAGATGATGTCTTCGGCTAGCTGGACGGCCTTTTTAGTGGGGACACTGGGAAATAGGTTGGCCGCATCGAAGGAGACAAGTGCGCACTTGGAAGGAAACACTCGTCGGGATAGTCGAACAGCTAGGTCGGTAGCGTTGATGACACCATATTGTGGAGAGAAATGGGAATGCTGCTTGTATACCTTGTTGAGTCTCCTAGCCAGGAGATGACTGGGGGCTGACACATTTGAAACCACTGGTCTAATCGGGACAAACTGTTTGTGCACTTTTGGAAGACCGAAAAACCGCGGTGCAGGAGGATTCCTTTGCACTAATTTCTGTAAATCATAAGGAGTGGACAGCTTGGGAAGGGATTTGATCGCTGTTTTGATGTCCTTTTGAAAGTTAACAGTTAGATCCTTGTGAAAGTTAACAGTTAGATCCTTGTGTTACTTCGTTTATTTTGTCATTCATAATAAATACAAGTAGATTCCATTAAGTGACGTCAGAAACAATTTTAGCCATGTATGTTGTTAAATGTGATATGTTCGTACCAGACTTTAGGAACAGCATTAACTCCTGACTGAATAAAATGCATTATTACTTTCCTTAAATATCCTCTATTAAGGACGTTAATGACGCCGCTGCGACGAATTTCGGGAACGCACAAACGAACTATATGTGAGGTGTGAGGATCCATTGTTTCGGGATTTCTTCCGCGTGTGTCCATTCTGGTGTGACAACAGTTTCGCCAATGTTTCAGTTCGCATCTTCAGGTCCGAAGTGTTTCTGAGCAGATTTTTACCGTCGTATATACCATTCAGCGCCATATGTGCTCTGATGTTCAAGTGAGCGAATTTTCATTGGTCGTTTGACTAATTTTTTCAATTAGGCGCTTCCAAGCATGGGAGAGCTTATAGCTATCCTCTCTGTTAAAATTGTTGGGGTTCTTGGCCGTTTCGACCGCCTTGCGTATGAGCCTGGTGAAATAGCATTTTTCGGTCTTGATCAGTTAGGCTCCGTCAAAATTGATGTTGTGTGTCGGGCCTTCCCAGAAATGCCCCGCGATGGTTGAGAGGCGCCACTGTCTGTTGTTTGTCGCTCTCCTGTGTTCTTGAATACGGATCTTTAGGGCCCGGAAGTTTGCCCAATATAGGCCTTCTCAAAATCGCATCGGACAGACAGGCAGCCACGCCTTCGAGCCATCGCGGAAATAAAATGTATCATGTTTGGATTTTTTGAAGAACGATGTAATGCTGGCTTGGCTTCGTTTCATGTTGAATCGCACTATGAAAGAAGAAGCTAGACGAACAGCATCATCACTAACAACAAGTAGTCAACTCCAAACTTCAAGTAGTCAACTTAATACCGCACAGTGAAACCTTTCGACTGCTGTCACGTAACACGATCTTGGTGTCACTGGCTCCACTATGACCCGGCACCTCTCCCGCACTGACTCCTTCAGGCGAAGAGTAGATTGTGTGAATCACCCTCGCAAGATTGGAAGACGATTGCAGACCACGGCCGCGCATACATACCCTTGACGAAGCATGGATCAGGAAATTCCCTCCCCCCAAGTTTTCTGCGAATGTCTGCGGGGCTCGTTTGGAAACGCGTGAATCAACACCACCGGGGCTCTGATTCTGGGAAATTGATCGGCACTTTTATTTCGGAAAATTGATGATCAGGTTGAAATTATAGCCCTATATCTCATTTTTCGGAATCGCTTACAAAGGGGAACTTTGTTAAACCCCCGTCCCCCATTTGAATTCATCCTATTTTCTACTTCCAGTCGATAATGATTACCGTGGGAATCCCGGCGGACATTTTGAAAGAAGCAGGGTTTTTCACTCTGCTCGAAATTACGGATTCACACTCTGAGTCAACATATTCCGAGAACCTTCTCAACTGTCCCTTAGCTTGGAGCTCTTGGTAAAACAAGTTGACGACTATCAATGTCGGTTTCCTAATTTCCACCGACACTTTGTATGTTTGACGTTCACGACATTGTCACATAGACCAATTTATCGTGAGCGTAGCCTGAACCTTCATAGTCCGTGCGGTTCCTATAGGGATCACCAAATGGATTTGTCTTGGTAGTCCCTCTGTGGGACTACCAAGACATTCTTTGATTTAATTATTATCATACATCTCTTCCCTGAAATAGGGTAGATATTTTTATCGGAAACTTAGGATAACCCTCCTGTTGATGTCATGGCAAAGAATTTGAAGGCTTCCTATGCATCCCCCTACGTACTTATGTTAAACATAAACAGTTATCTATCTATGTCTACATAATACCCTGCAAGCCACCACAAAGGGGTGTGGCAGGGGGTGAATTTTCACCAAACGTATACTACATATCATGCATTTAAAAGGATTAGTATTAATATATTAGTCTATACTGCACTATTTAAAAAGATACAAATTTCAAACTAAGCATGCAAAAACGTGCTGTTAGTTGGGTCAACTTCAAGTCCTTACACCAACATGCAACTTCCATGCTATGGATTGATTCACTCGTATTGGACATATTTACCGCTATTCATATCCCTAATTGTACGAGGAAAAAGGAAAAGTTCGGGGGTCCCGAGCATTGCTAGCCTAATCACACGCCCGGCTCTTTTCCTCGCCACACAGTGACTTTGACTGCATAGTTTCATGTTCCGAATGTGTCTTTCCACGTATATTCCACAGAAAATTGTGTTGTTCCAAAGGAGAATGCATTTTTCAATATCATTTTATACTCAGTATAAAATGGCTCAAAACCTAAAGGAAAGTAGATGGAGATGTTTCTTCCAAGTGATTCGGAGGCAGAAATGAACGCATCTGAGTCGAGTATCGCTGAGTCAGTTTGCCCTTTGGCTAGTGGTCCTCTTGGTGAATGAATCAAAGGCAGTTGCCGCACGGGGAAAAACTTTCAGGGGGGGGGGGAAAGGGGGGGGGGGGCTGAAGCCCCAGAAGTCCCCCCCTGACTACGTGCCTGATGTAAACATTACAAATTACGGGAGGCCGTACACAGCATTGTCTAACTCCTTTCCTTATTGTTGCGTCTTCACAGCTGGGTCCAGATTTTATCACAGCTACTTGGTTTTTATACAAACTTGAGAATTCTTTGGTCGTTGTACGGCAATCCAATTCCTTTCAGAATTCCAAGCATTAATTTCCAATCCACGTTGTCAAAAGCCTTCTCTTATTCCACAAATGCTATGAAGGTTGGTTTGTTCTTTACCATTCTATTCCCTATGAGCAGCCTTAGGGCAATTATTGCTTCTCTTGTACCCTTACTTTTCCTGAATCCGAATTGATCTTCATCCAGGAACTCCTCAGCTATTCGTTCTGTTCTTCTGTAAATGACCCTCGTCAATATCTTCGATGCATGTGTTGTCAGGTTTATAGTCCTAAAATTTTCGCATTTCTCCGTTCTCTTCTTTTGGGGAATAGGAATGATGAAATAGAATTTGAATGAATGATAGCTGCAGTTCACATGTTTTGCACCGTTTCTTTATTGAACATTAAAATAAAACCTAATACCGTCTGTATTTATAATTTTTCTCTCTGCTGTTGAATTTAAACGGGCACCTTCAGCTAATAATAAAAATAAGGCTACAGAACAGACTCACTCATCGGTACAAATTTCTACGCATGTCTAATAGAGGGTTGAAAATTCAGGTTATTTTGCTATTCGTTCGATGAGTAAGGAAAAAAAGAAATCCACAATATATTTCTCTGCGTTCAAGTCCAGGGAGGAATGTATTTTTTAAATAGAATTAATGGAAGAAAAAGTATTTTTGTGCATACCAACTTAATGTTTGCTCTTTAAAGTATGAAGTACTATACTAGCGATACTAACGTGAATTTTGGACTAAAACGAAGTGAAAGCATCATATAATTTAGTTTATTCAGTTGAATTTCCTTTATCAATCGATCAAAAACAAAGTTTTTGAAATTTTGGCGGAAAATGTAATCAATTTTTTATCTTTTTTTCATTTACGTGGCCTAAAAGTATTTTATTTGTTGCCCAGCTTTGCAATTAGCAGAGGCCTTTGCTCTCATGTTAAAGGACAGTTAACATACACGGCAATTATTTTCAAGAGTTTTCAAAATATGTCTTCACCCTTTATGCTTTGCAATCATAAATAATGACCTATTCTATTTTCAAATTAAACATACTATGTAAATGTTTGAGTGTAATATTTAATGCATAAAATTACGAAGTATTCCGGTTCTTATGTAAAGTAAAGGATATTTGTTAATAAAAGTTAGCCCCTTGAAGTTTGGGGCATGCTTTTGTTTTTAGGGTCCTGAGAGAACTAATTGCGAGTACCCACAAGCTTCTGCTTACATCAGTTCTCCTTCCTTCGTACGTTGTTACTCGGCTAGTTCTCTGTCGGATCGTATACGGAAATTTGTTTCGGCATTTTTATTCGAAATTGACAGAGTGTGAAGGGAACTCAAAATAAAGAAGTTTAATTCGGCATTAGAGTGCTTTTAGCAAGAGAACTTTCCTATAACTTCGACTCTTGCTCAATTTGCCCAGGCATCTTCGTTAAAATATAGGCCAATGTCAATAGCGTCACTATCATGTAAAATTATAAAGCATTTACAAGTCACTTCGATAATGGGACACCTTGATAACCAGTGTGTTTTAACAACAAACCAGCATGGGGTCAGAGAAGATCAGTTGTGCAAAACTTAGCTTGGTCTTTGCGGCCATGGTATTTAGTTTCTGGTGAAGGTAATTTTCAGGTAGATGCAATGTTCTTTGATTTCAAAAAAGCATTCGATAAGGTGCCTTTAGGTTACGCGCAATGTGAGCATCCTACAGGATACATAATAACATAATAGGCTAGATAGAAGATTTTTTAGTCATTACATTCAAAGGGTAGTATTATATGGTGTTAGCTCAGGTGAAGTAACATTACATCAGGAATTAGGGAAGACCTTTTATGAATTGCTTGTTTAATTAAAAAACCTAATTTATTTTTAGTGATTTATCTTAACTGGCTTGGCAGGGTATTATTCAGTGCTTTGTAATATTGAAAGAAGTAGGTCACAAACTATGCACTGTATTCAGTGTGCACACCTAACATTGGTTTATGCTTGGTGCTAGGTTAAAAAACTTTCGTACAGCTTTTCGAAAAATAATGGTCGAACTTAGCCAAAATTTAGCAACTTTCATCTCCTATAAATATTTAATATGGTACTCTTATGCCGTAGCTGCTGCTACTGATTTTCACCTCAACATTTCTTAGAATATTAGTTCCATGGGTACTACCTTACTACATTTAACAGCAAGGTATTTAAAATATATTTCAAATCTTGCATTCTTCTTCTAATACTGACCCTGTCATTTCTAAGTTATGCGAAGCGCTTTGCTGTTTTGGAGTGAAAAGGTTTATTCGTCTGCTTGTATTTTCTCTCCTGTAATAGTAAATATTACAGACATTCGGTATGAAAATAAAGTTCCTTCATTAACCAAGGAAATTTGATCGATTCCTTCGCGGGGGTTTTTATGAAATTGTGAATTAAATATTGCAAAAAGAGGGTGTACTGTAGGGTTTTATTCGGTGCATTGTGATATTTCAAAAAATAGGGCTCAAACTACGAACTATATTCAATGCGTATATCATACATTGAATTGTTGATTGTCAATGAAAAAAATTGATTCTCAATGAAAAAAAAATAATTGTCAATGAAAATAAATATATTAGACAATTTTCCTGAACAGAATTGTTTAACTTTGCTAAAATTAGCCACTGCGGTTACTGATTTAAACCTCAACGTTTCTTAGTATATTAGTTTCATGATTACTTCCTCAGTGCACTTAACAAAAAGTTATAAACATTTATTTCAATCCTTGCATTAGCCTTCTTTTTTGCCCCTGCAATTTCGGAAGTCATGCAAAATTTAGGACAGATTGACATAGGTACTTTTTGCGGGATATTGGTTACCAGAAAGTCAAGAATCTTGCCCCGTCTCTTAGTGACGTAGTCTGTGGTGAGCTCTTGTGGTTAGCGGTAGTGTTCGCGTTGCTCTTGATCTCCACCATGGCAAGTGACTACTCAAATACTGAACCAATGAAGCACTGTCGAAAGCTACTACTTTGCGACGGGTGCAGTAAATGATTCCATTTAGCATCTGCAGCAATGACCGAGAGAGAAAAGCTGGCTCTCGGGGAGCTTCGGAAAAGCGGAACCTGCAGAGCATGCTTTGGAGCCGTCCACGTGGTAGCACCCCAGTTCGACCCCACTCGTAATTCCTGCCTCGGTTCCACCAAAAAGGTCTTCTGAGCTGGAGAGTTCACATCCGGTAGAGCCTTTGGACCGTGTGAAAAAACTCAGAAAGACCAGTACAATATGAAGAACATACCCACCTGGATAAGTACTGTTAGAGACTATTCAGACCACATAAAAAACATTAAAAATATTCATTAATAACCTACCCGAAAAGCTATATAGCATACGTGTTGTTAATCATCAAATGATGATTAACAACACGTGATGATATGATTCAAGGTACGGAATTAGTAAACGTGGAATCAGTTAAGTACTTAGGGGTAACACTTGCTCAGGATCTATCATGGGGGAAAGATATCAGGGAAATATGCTGTCAAGCAAATAGAAAGTTGGGGTTTATTAAAAGAATATTAGGGAAAAGTGAGGAGAGGGTGAAGGAACGTTGGAACGTTGATATTTTTCAATTGTTAGACCACACTTAGAATATGCTGCGAGTATATGGGACCCTTATGAAGCAGGCTAATTTACGAATTAGATCGAGTACAACGAAGAGCAGCTAGGGAAAGGGAAAGCAGTGTGTCTGGTATGTTAGCCGAATTGGAAAGGGAATCGCTGTCACAACGCAGGCTGAATTATAGACTTAATCTACTGGGAAATTTTAAGGAGGGACATTTCATTAATGACGTTAATCATATATTACTGGCTCCGACTTATTATAGTAGGCTCGATAATTTCAATAAAATTAAGGAGATAGATTGCAGAACGGACAGGTTTAAAACGTCATTTATTCCACGTACGATTCGAGATCAGAAAGTTAGACATCTCGTAAATTGGTAATAATTATAGAGGTAATATTAAGAGTAGGTTGATAGTATTTTTTATATCCTGCATTTTCAAATCAAGGTGTGACTGCATGCATTGCTTTTTTTGCATGCATGAGTATCTATGAAATTGGTGTCGGGTTTCAATTCATGCATGGTATTCGTGGGTGTGTCCTGAATGATTGGGATTTGGTAGTTTTTTTCTTTCCCCCCCCCCCCTTATTACTTTTAAAGGTGTGGTGTTTGTTTTGTTTTCATTTTTGTTTGTTGTGTCATTGTTCCTGGTGTGTATGCACCCCCTGCCAAACACCCTCGAGGTGGCTTGCAGGGTATGTCGTAGACATAGATAAATGAAGAAAAAAGTGTCGGCCCTTGTAAAGCAATGTCATCGGCCCGAGCAAATACAGTTAAAAACCATAGATATCCATGGTATCCCTTGAGCCGAAGGCGAAGCCCTTGAAGATTTATTGATTAAGCTATCATCTTCGTTAGAGGTTGAAGCCGGCCCTTTTTTGACATTGTTTATGGCTATAGTCTAATACTTAACATTCCCTCGGCTGAGCCTTCCCGGCTATGAATTATCATCGCTCGTTTTACCCACTCAAGTAAAGCATCTCGGCTATTGTACATGCGTGTGGAGTCGGAAAAGGAAATTTACCACCAGGGAAATAGGTCTTCAGCGTCAAAGTGAAAATCATATCTACATCACTAGTCCCCATACTATAGAATATTTCATGAAAAAGCCAAGGCTCTCAAGAAAGAGGGAAAGATGAAGTTCGTTTGGATTCTTGATGAGAAAATGTTTGTGGAAAACCGAGGGCTGTGACTTTGTGCAAATCAGGAATGAAGACTCGCTCGCTCATATAAATTGACATGAACTGAGAGCAGTGTCGGGTGGTAAAATAGCTTTGAGTGACCGTGAAAAATATTTTCATGTTAATTACCAAACACTATTGGGTCATTTTCATTGACAATTTAATTGTATTATAAGGTATTTTCTGACTGCTTTACGAAGCAGTATTGTAACTTTATTTGCCAGTCATACACATGGCTGAAACCTATAGTATGTATTAGACCCCTCAGTGTCATTGCCGGAATATATCTTAACACGACATGACAGAAACGGAACGAAAGGCGGAAGAGTTGGTTGTTACTTGCATAAGTCTCTAGCCTAGCGTCCTTCATACATCTTCCCAACAACAACTGTCGAACTCTGAATTTATTTTTGCCGAAGTGTCTGAGATGAGAGTCTCCTCAACTACGTTGTGCGTTGTTTACCACCCCCCGAACTGTGGATTATTAGCTCAATTCGAAGAAGTACTAAAGAGTTCAAATCCAAATTACAAGAATTTAGTCATAATTGGTGACTAATATTGACATGTGTAAAACAAAATATGAAAGTTCTTACCGGCAATATCTCATTTAGAGTAGTGATCTGCACCTTGTGCTGTCAAAACCCACCCATCATAATCGAACGCGTCATGCTCTTATCGATATATATCGTATGAAGTGGTCGCCTTCCCTCATACGCCCGTGATCTTCCTATCTGCCCATACCTCATCACAACTCTACAATATCACAATGGCATAGCAACAGCAAACTAGTCTTGCGTCCTTAACTTTGAATTCAACGACTCACAGCTTGAGGTCTTTAATGAAATCATGAAAACCAACATCAACAGGTATGCGTCGAAAAATGTTTACAGCCATCGTCCCGTGGTTCCTTGCATCACTGAATAGATGAGGATACGAATCCAAGAAATAAATAGACTTAGAAGAGTATTTATAAGTTCCCGCAGTATTGCTTCATTTGAAAACTTTAAATAAAATCACTAGGGACGATGTAAGATCCCTTATACTAGAATCAAAACGCCGCTATTACTCATCGTCTCTTTCTAACCTTGAAAATTCTTCCGGCACACGGCGGGAACTGAGACGCCTTGGCCAGTTGACTATTCTGGGCAAGCTTAATTTTCCCCTTGACGAATGAAACAAGTATTCCACTGACCCCGACTGCACTGACTACAGACTGACTAATTCAGAAAATACCTATATTTTAAACTAATTCACTAACCCCCTTTAATAATAATTCCTTTTACTTTAAATGCATTACACTGGATCTCCTGAACTGGTTCCTTATGATATCATAATCAAAACCAGTGGGAGTGGATGATATACCTGTGTACTTCACGCCGAAAGATAAGGGCATGATCTTCCCAATTATTCTAGAAATCGTTAACTTTTCTCCTTCAAAGTCAACCTATCCAAATATTTGAAAACCACCTTTAGTTACCCCAATAAAGAAGACTAAAATCCCTTTCTCTCCTGGCGGTTATCACCCATTTCACTTCTATGCATTCTTTCAAAAGTTTTTGAAAGAACTGTTCATAATGAGGTGCATGCGTCCCACAGGGTTCTGTGCAAGGCCCTCAACTGTTATCCATATACTAATCAGACCTCTAGAAATACATAAATAATTTTAAATATATGCAGCATGCACATGATTTACAATGTTGTTACCATTTCCCTCTTCTTGAGATAACTGACGGAACAGTGAACTCTATTAACAAATACTCTCCGGTTCTCCAGTTGTACCGCAGTCAACTTCTTAACTTTAAATTATTCGAAAACCAGAGCAATCATAATGGTAATTCAAAGCTTGTGAATCAAATCGACAAAGAAAGTATTCCTGAAATTGTAATAGATGATATTACATTCTCTTTTCCAAAACCATGTGGAACCATGATGTTACATCTCGTAAATGATTATATAGGAAAGATAATACTTATCAAATTTCCAATAAAATTAATCATATATTGCATTAGCTTGAGATGAATAGAAATGTAATTCCTATTAATATTAACATAATATTGGTTTCCACATGAAATTTTCTTCAAATGGATTACTGTCCTGTGGCCAAATTATCTGCCAGACACTTTGAATGTTACAACGTGTACAAGATTCATGTGTGCGGTATATCTTCGGATCACCGCCCGGCCGGGGTGGCGGCGAGGTAAATCCCTTACCTGTCAATCCAAGGGTCGCGGGTTCGAATCCCGCACGGGGAGGTTTTTCACTCCCCGGGGCATGGATGTCTGTTCTTGTGTCATTGTTATCAGTTGAAGTACCCGATGTAAAGACCGCACGTGTTGTTTTCGGGTCAATGATAAATAAATAAAAATAAAATAAAATAAAATCACGCCGCCAAGGCCATATCTCACCCTCCAGAGAGCAACTGAAGGGCCTACTATTAAAAATAGACGTTTTTACTTATTGCGTGTGTTCTTCTATGCAGTCTATCAAAATTTCTTTTCCAGAGGGATAATAATAATTGCATGAGTTATTTTTACTAAGGAATTATGTTATCTCTTTCAACTATTTAAGTTTGCACCTAGTAGACGCAAAGTCGTAATAAGCAGCATTTCTTAACAGCAATAGTTTACAGGTCATCAAACCACATCATTTACAACTTCATTTATTGTTACCTCATCTAAGTTGTGCGACCCGTTATCGTCTTATGCAAAAACCTAAATTCATATGAGGACTTTAAACCCAAAATATTTGGTATTTCTTACACGTGTAACAAAATTACTCTGATTCATGCTTTCACCACAAAATTTATTATTTTTATGAAAATATTTGTATATTTATTTGTATATATGTATTGCCATATTGTAGATAAATGCATGTAGTATAATTCTTGCTCTTGAGGGCATGTACCCAGAGCGATTAAATAAATGCATAGTAATGAATATGTTGCTTTTTTTATAAATGCCGCTTTACACGATACAATTTTTTGTACAATGTGTTATACAAACGCTTGTATGAGGAAATTGTATCGTGTAAAGCGGCCTTAAGACGTTGGTTGAGAATATTACTAATAGTCTCACAGATATCCTCGAATCTTTCTACAATTGTAAAACAGGGAGCATTTCTGCCTATTGAGGGAGCGTTGAAATCTCCACTTATTATTTTATTACGATCGCAGTTACGGGACGTGATAGGTTCTCTGTCAGAGTAAGTATATACGGGACCCCTCTTTAAGCCCGTATTTGATGCATGTTGTGGGTCTTGTGACCTATTTTGCATCGGACAAACGGGAAGAAATTTCACCACCTACATGAAGGAGCATTGGAGGCGATGGATAATCCACGATCATTCTTCTGTCCGGGTCAAATGTCTGCTACGGACAGAAGAATGATCGTGGATTATCCATCGCCTCTAATGCTCCTTCATGCAGGTAATGAAATTTCTTCCCGTTTGTCCGATGCAAAATAGGTCACAAGACCCACAACATGCATCAAATACGGGCTTAAAGAGGGGTCCCGTATATACTTACTCTGACAGAGAACCTTATCACCTCCCGTAACTGCGATCGTAATAATAAGTGGAGATTTCAACGCTCCCAACGCTACGGACAGTATCTGCCTTCCCAGTTCTTTATGCATCCCAGTTTTGTGTGTGTTCCTCAAGTGAGTTTGGTAACAAAAAAGTGCTTCAACGTATTCAACTTGTTCTGAAGTACTTAATTAAATCCCGTCTTTTTCGTGTTTAGTGTCACATTTGCGTACTATTTACCCCAAAAGTTCATTGCTGTACACTTTTTTTGCATTTAATTCTACTAATTAGTAGTCCCCATTTCTTGAGCCAGTCCGATATCGTGATTACGTTCTGGCTAGTAACATACTATCCTCATATTCACTAATTTCTCTATAAATAACTTTGTGATCAGCAAATAATCCGATGTTGTTTTTTATGTTAGAATGTTTATCATTGATGCATATTAGGAATAGGAGGGGTTCCAAAACATTTCACTGCGGCACGCCGGATATCACGTCCACTCATGTTGAGCTAAACTCGCAGATACCTTCTTTTTGCTTCTGGTTTGCTAAGAAGTCCCTAAAACAGCTTATTACTTTCTTTTTGGTAGAGTAGGATAAGAGTCTGTGTACAAGTAGTTTCTGTGGGACTTTGTCAAATAAAATTCTTGCTCCAATAAATAAGTTTTACTGTTATTTCAGTGATATGCGTGTATCGGTAGTAATATAAATATTTCCACCATTAGCCATCGTAGACTATTTTTAGAGCTTTTAGTCACGTCTCCTCACACAAATCTGATTTTCAAGAAAGGAGTCCCACCATCCAGGTTCTAGCCCTACCAATCGTTAACAGATGCATTGTTGCTGATAACAATAAGAATCTATATTACTTATATTGTGTGATTTAAGTATATTCTACCACGAAAGAAAGGTAAAAACCCAGTGGATTTAGAACATTTTTATTCTAAAAGAATAATACTGATAGACCGATTGTCATGGACTAGAAAATGTCGAGGACGTTAGTTGTTACATTGGCTTCGAACTGCATTTCAACTCGCGTCGTGACTTTCTCCAGAGCCGTAATCACGCGGCCGTAATTACGGGACGTGACGCATTTTCGAGGGCCTCCCTCCGAGCAGTAATCGAGAAGAAGCTGTTTTGGGTGGCCGCACTGCATGGTGGCGTCTAATTTCCCAGGGCACACAGGCCCTCCATCACTCTTACGTTAAAAACCCAGTCCAGGTTATTGAGAAAGGAAGAGGTCCTCAATCCGTGTCTCGTGATAATTGTGTTAGCATTACGAGTTTACCAGAAGAACTAGGATGGTAATTAGTGCCAAAACGTAGGTTAAAACTTCGGCTAAACATTTTGAAAGTGAATTTGAAGCTGATATATTTAAAGATGATTTTACAAAATATTTAAAAAAAACTATTCGTATTATTCTGGATTTGATCAGTTAAACAAGATTAGAGAGATTGATTGTCGTACCGATAGATTTAAAACATCATTTTTCCCACATACTATAAGGAAACATAATATGCAGCATAGCAAAGGGATATGTAGGTGAATATTGTTGGAGTTGTCTGTAGTGCGTGAAGCATATTTCAACATTATCAACCCATACATGCTAAGGAAATAGAGATAAATATTTGAGAGAAAGAATTTCTAAACAGTAATCACTTCATTACTATATAGATATTTACGATCAAGTCGCACATAACTCTAGTTATTGTAACAGTAATAAATTACAGTAATATAATTCCAGTAACATGTTTCCAAAAGTAGTAGCAGTGTAGCTCTTAGTCGCATGTAGGTAGCGCATGTTTCGTGATCTACACTTACTGCCACACACCCTCATGGTGGCTCGCAGGGTATTACTTAGATGTAGATGTAGGTAAAGGAAAGGGAGGTTCTCTTGTGGGACCTTTTCAACGTACGGCGTTGTCAACTCTTATGCAACTCGGGAATAAAAAAATTCGTCCCCCGAGGGAGTAAGTTTTTTGTTGACACCTGCGCACACAATTTGTTTTAACTCATAGAGTAATCTCGGGGCACAAGCCACATTTTGGCATGGGAGACATCATCTTTACATAAAGATATTGGGACCATAGGAAGGGTTAGTTGGAGCAATACAACTGGAGAGGTGGGGGAAGGATTTCAAGGGTGACTCCATTGGCAAGAGAGGGGTCTGGCAAGTGAGGGGGGAAGGTGGTAGAGGGATTTTCAGAATGAAAGGGGAAGGGATGTGTGGCTGGCGGTGTTGTCTTGAGGAAATAGCGATGCGGAAGGAGTAAGCGGTCCAGGAAGGGACGCGCCATTAAGGTGGAGAGGAAAGATCGAGGTGGGTGACGACGGAGGGGAGGGGAGGGTGGTGGGAAAGACAATTGAAAGGAGTGGAGCGAGGTTGACAAAGCCCGTTCATTTAGCGGAACATCACTCCTCAATTGAAGAATGACTAGGTGTTCGGAAATATACAGTTTTACACCGTATTCCAGAGGTGGAGGAGAATCTTCGGAACAAATTCACAAAAGTAGGCTGTCCGTAGCAGACATTTGACCCGGACAGAAGAATGATCGTGGATTATCCATCGCCTCCAATGCTCCTTCATGCAGGTGGTGAAATTCCTTCCCGTTTGGCCGATGCAAAATAGGTCACAAGACCCACAACATGCATCAAATACGGGCTTAAAGAGGGGTCCCGTTCATCCTCACTCTGACAGAGAACCTTACCCAGGGTTGCGGAGTTGTAAAATGCAGGTCAGAATGTTTCTGTGGGCAAGCTCTGGTTAATTTATTAGACAATTTACTGACGAACCGAAACCCGACTCACTTGTTTTCATGTTGGCCCAGGGTACTAAGGGAACAGATTTGGGAGGTGACGGGTTTCAGAAGATTTTCATCTAGAAGTCTACTGATGATGACCAAATCATAGACATTGACCGCAGTCATTGCTTTGAGCGAGTTCTGAGGTGAAGTCTCCGATGGTGGAAAATCTACTGTCACCAGGTGGAGCGTCGCGTCGCGGTCATTCGACATTAATATAATGGGAAGATGACATCAGTAAAGCAAGGTGTTCTCAATACTGGCATGCAATATCTACCACCTGTGACAGAAGCATCGGATTGACTCCTCCCATGGCAGCGACGGGTTCAGTGAAGGCCCCACCGTCCGGAAGTGGAGCGCGCATCACTCGCTGGACCAGGGAGCGTCCCGGTCCTCGCCCGATCCAGGGGGGGCGGGAGAGGGCCCCGATGTGTTGGCCGTGGGGGCCGAGGCAGCCGGCCGGCGGAAGGACGGAGCGGGGCGGGGCCAAGTGAAAGGGAGGGCGGCCCAAGGACTCGGCAGCGGCGTACGTCTTCGCAGCCGGAGTCCTTGGACGCCAACGAGGCTATATAAGCCCCCGAGCCGCCAGCACCACCGGTGACACCGCCACCGACCACCGCTCGTGACTCCCTTCAGCATTGCACCGCCATCTGCTCATCACCAGCATGTTGCTGCACGCGGTGAGTATCCCGGGCGTGTGTTCCGCCTGCCTCCACGACTAACTGGCCGCCAGCAAAGGGGGATCAGCTAAGGATGCTAACCACGCGCTTCACTCCACATTTTTTTCCCCTTCCAATTAGTCTTATGAGGACTTTTATCCCACTATGGAGAAGCCATTAGTTATTCACGCTGCCGCCGGTCGATTGAAGGAATAACAGTCGATTCCATCGTGTTACATCCAAAAATGCCGTATAAGTGAGTCGCCCTTGCTGGAATTCGTCGAGGCTTGAAAACCACAACGTAAAAGCTACAGTTCGAAGATTTGTATTAGTGAGGAAATTGGCAATATCAGTTTTGAATGAGCACGATATATCTTTAAAAGTCGTAAATTCGATGTATTAAAGAGAGGCAGAGGCACTTAGATCAGTCAAGGCGCAACTGTTGAAATTTTACTAAGCATATACGCAACATCGTACTCACTCCTGTGTTCATATACATGTTGAAAAACATCTGCATCCAATGACAAGTTATATTTAAAAGATTGGAAAGGGGAACAATATGAGACGGTTGAGAAAATGGAGGCGATAAGGGACGAGAGCGTGTTGACGAACGTGACAGAGGGAAGGAAGTTGTGATGGCGGGGTTTGGGCTGATGAGGGAGGGAGCAAGTGTGAGCAACGGCTTCCTATGAAAATTAAGGGTCAGGGTAAGTGCTCTATGTCCTTGTGAACCTAAGTTAACGAGTGGATCACCACTAATAATATCTAATCGATTATCTGAAATAAGGCATGCTTTCCCTTATATCGCTTGCTTGGCACGGGAAAGTGTGCATCATACACGTAAGACATTAAAAAATATTTCCAAGGGTAGAGAAAATATGCTTTTAAAGAAATAATGCTCGATATTTCCCTTATTCGAGTGACTGGCCTCCCTGGTAACACTTTTTGTCCTTGACTTTCAAAATGATCGGCGGTGTTATCTTTAACTTATACCAGCGGCATCTTCAGTGGGTTTTAGCAATCAAATATTACCAATTTGTTAGAAATGTCTCTCGTACAAATAGTATTTATTCCGGAGGATAGTTATTATCCCAAAACTATGTCCTGAGCGTCCTCGTAGGCCACCCTAGCGAAATGGAAACGTAAATGAAGCGTGTGCGAAGCTTCGACCGGGGTGTGAAAGTAGCATTTGCAAGTGCTAATGGAGAACCAAAAAAGCATCGGGGAAGCGTAATGTGAATTCCCCCACACCCTTGCCACACACCCTCGAGGTGGCTTGCAGAGTAGTCAGTAGATAGAGATGTAGAAAGTGGAACATCGGATAGTAAAACAAGCTCCCTTTGCGAGCGTCAACGGAGCGCAGATTGGCACGCCATATAAGCATGACGGGCATAGTATTGCACTGAGCTCTTTCTAATTGTCTGCGTTTAGTTTGTTATTTAAACTCGTTTTCTGTCTGTCATGGCCGCTTTTATCGGTTTTTAGCTCCTCAGTTAAGCTTGTTGCTTTTTAGCTTGTAAATATCGTTTCAACTCGATGTTTCCTACGACTATAGTTTCTTCTAATACTTGCTGATTCCACCTCGCTCATATAACTTATTTTTTTCTCTTGCCAACTAAATTAGTTCTTTCAACCACGGACAAAAGATTAAAGAGTAAAATCAAATATAAATATAGGATTCTCTTGATATATATGTATAATGTTTAAAACGCAATTCTTAGACAGATAGGTATGCAATTCTCAGCATACTCATTTCACATCTGCTACACAATATCTCTTTTATGAACACAGATGTACCGTGCGCCATTGTAACTTTAACGAAATAAATATTCCCCATATTTTTTCATGGATAAATATAAACGTTACCGATGTGAATATTCATAAAAGATATTTTTTCAACACCGGGCGAGATAAGTAAAAATTTTATAGAATAAGTACCATTTCTGGGAGCTTATGAACAGTGACACCGACCAAAAGCGACTGCATGACATTGAATGAAGTAAGTCAATGGACGGATATTTTACTTAGCCTGATGAATATGCTCTGGAAATGATATATATCTTATGAAGAGTTTACTCTATCTCCATTATTATCACGACATGAGATATGTTATCCGAGTATTGTACTAATTTCAATGTTGAAAAAGTCAGTAATAATCCCGGTAAGGGTTGTTAGCTAGTTGGTATATACAAGAGTCAATGCACTGACATACGTACGAAAGAAATAAAACACATTTCATAAGAATAAAGTAATTTGCAATACAGTTATCAAATGTCAAAGTGCTGTCAAAATGTTTCATCTAATATCAAGTACTTATTCATGAAAGGACGGAATAAGTTTTAGCTCCCGATATCGGATGTAATGGTAGACCGGTAACAGTCCGTGTGACTTTTTAACGTGAAATATTTTTCCAAGCAAAACCCACACGTGGCATATTCAATGAACCGTGAGTGAGCCGAATGCCGATCCATGGTATACATCCCGGATGAGAGGTAGGGGAGCGCTAGCGGGGAACGAAAAAGGAAGTTTTGCCGAAGCAAGAGGAATGCTCGGTTTATTCGGGGGGCCGGTGTAACACCCTCCATTTACGCTTCCTCTACTGCACTCGATCAAGCTACCGATTTTCACCGGGGCAAATACTTCTCTCCAATATTGGTTTCAATTAATACAGCCATACACTTTTCTTCTGTTTACTTAGGACATTTCAAATAATGTGTGGTCTGTACATACATGCACAGCGTTCCGTGAAAGCAAAACAGTAATTGGATTTGGAGCCATGGCTAAAACGAAGTGGCAACATCTATCGTTATTCGAAACATTGGTCACTTACTAGCCTGTAATGTATTTGAAATAAGAGTTCAAACAGTAATCTCGGGTAATTCCTATCCTATTGGTCTTCCCGAAGCCATAAAGCGACCAATAACTTGCAAATGGCCATGAGGAGAATTTAACATCTTTTCTGTATCCATTGAATGATGGCATACAGAACATTAATATGAAAAATGTTGTATATTTCTGCCGGATATGATAACTATTTCGTGAAAACAAATAAGTAAAAATAGATCATGCACTAGGCGTACCAATTCTATAAATATAAATACAAACTCCATAAATACGGAGCGTACGTATGTTTATTCCCCCTATGGTTAGTACGTATTTACTTTCCCTATGATAGGTCCATTCACCATAGATAACTCACCGTGGAAACTATATGCGGAATGTGGTCATATATGAAAAATTTCCGATCAATGGATTTAATTAGCTACCGAGGTGCATCCTTGAGGGTTATTTGTAATAAAATATCCACAGTGAAACCTGTCTTAAGCGTCCACTGTGCGGCCAAAAGAAAGGTGGCCGCTCTCGGAGGTGACCACGGAATGGAGATAAACACTTTCCAGGCCAATGTTATGCAACCCGCATACCAACCTGTTACTTATTTATTTTGGGCGGGAAAGAGGTCAATGAATTTCCATTTTTATAGTACTGTTTAAGTCTTTCCTCACACGCCTCATTTCAGAAGGTTAGAGATAAAAAAAATAATTGGTTTAATACTCCACCTTCATCAACATTAAAAATATGGATCGCTGGGACGGAAACCTTCCAATATTGACGGCAATCTTCACAACCAATCAAATAGTAGGTATATGCACGAAAAGATAAGTCATGGCATTTCCTGAAAGAAGCCAGCCACCCATTGCTAGCCACAAGGTTTCCTATCCTTAAATCTACCACCACATGCCGAGCCCTCTCCTACTCTCCTGCAGCATTGGTCCACACTCTGGTGACATTTATGGCACGAGCGCACTTAATCGGTTTAAAAGCAGCGTCATTCTCTTTCCTAGCCTTTGACTCCCTCTTTCTTTTCATCCCATACTTATTTTTCTCAATATCTTTCAAAGGTTGTCCGTTCGTAGGTTTCCGCGGCGTTGATTAGATGTTCTCTGCATTTTTCTCGGGATGCGTCCGCGTCGTTTGACAGTGAGACAACAGTTTCGCCAACCTTCCTGTTGGCGTCTTCGCCACTTCGACCTGAAGACGCCAACAGGAAGGTTGGCGAAACTGTTGTCTCACTGTCAAACGACGCGGACGCATCCCGAGAAAAATGCAGAGAACATCTTTCAAAGTTTTTTTTTGTTGTATCGAGTTCAGTTATACTCCATATAACATTGTCCGAAATTTTCCTCGCGGATATTCCCTTCTCGCTCTCCAAGATAATGCTCCTCTCCTCGAGATTCAGAACAACCTTTTCTTTTTACCTTCACGCATTTTAGTAACCACTCTCACTAAATTAAAATACACAAACGCTCCAACTGACTGTACGGCACAGATTTCAATTTGAAACTAAAATATATTGGAAGCAATTGACCCAGGCCGACAGGCAATCCTAGCACTCGCTGTGAAACTAAGGTTTCCTTACATTTTAATATTCTTCTTCCACTTCGATATTGGACGAAATCCGACACGTACTGAAAAACTATCATCTGGTAAAGAAAGATCTGGTGCTTTCCCGACGTATCTGCTGCGTGAGGGTTTCTCGGGTCCTCCACCGGGTTGTTGCGTCCATGTCGCCGACGTTTCGATCGCCGAGTCGGAAATCGAAACGTCGCGACGTCGCGTCGGCGTCGGCGGACATGGACGCAATAACCCGGTGGAGGACCCGAGAAACCTTCACGTATCATCAGGTAACTTCTTCCTTGCATCCGTGAGCCACAGCATGCTCCAAACATTAATTATATTGGGCGTGAAATTACGCTTCACGGATATCGTTGCGTTGTGGCATGTCGCTTGCTGAGCCTCCGTTCGCCGGCCGTCTGCGCGGCAGGGGAGGAAACGAGACGAGGTTCGAGCGGGCGCCGCTGTAAGCGCGTCGAGTGGCCGTCGCCTCGGGCTCCTTCAGCACTCAGCTAGCGCGTCACAGCGAGCACCAACGTGACCTGCGGCGAATTACTTGAATTTTACGCGCAATGGAAACGATTCTTGTGCACATACATTCGTTGGAAGACAATTTCAACGCTCCCCAGATTAGAAAAGAAAATTCACTTCGTACATTCCACACCAAAGTTTTGGAGGATCGGGTTGGTGTGGAGGCTAGAGTACCTCCCATCCCGAAGGCCCGGGTTCGATTCCCGGCAGTGGCGGATTTTTCAGTGGGAAACCGGTCCCCACTTGAATGCCTAGTGGAGGTCATTTCAAGTTCAGTGCTCCGTCCGTCGGATGGCACGTTAAGACGTGGTTCCCTTGGCGCCTTTCGTTTAGAGTAGGCTAATGCCGGTTTCGACACTTGTCGAACCATGACAATGACATCTCGACCAGGAATACCTATGAAGGATACCATATGCAGGAAGGTATCTACGGCTGTTTAGAAAGCGGATAATTTAATTTAAACCACCTTGCTATGATTTACTAAAAATTTTCGTTTTTCTGCACGATTCAACCTTGATAGTAACATAAGTGTTGAAACCATGGTCGAAGTCGATAAAACTTTAGTGTGGAATGTACAAATTGAATTTTATTTTCCAATCTCGTGGTTCCACAAAGTAAAGCCTCAAACGTTGAAACTCCCCACTATGATTAATCTTAAATCATAATCATGTTACGGTTAGCTGCGCACTAATTTGTCTTCAGCATTTGCCACCAACCTCGTCAGGATGTTTAACTGGGAAGGAAGAATATTTGCTTACAGCTCGTTGGAAACGAGATCAAGATATTTTACATGATGATATTTTGGGTTTCCTAAACTTGTGCTTTTCGCGTAATTGATCGAATGACATATTACGGCGCTGAGGTAATCTTGTGTAATGGAATTGGAATTGAATTGGATACCGCCACCGTATAGAACTTTCTGCTCTGTGGGATTTGTAAAGTTACAAGATATGCAGGAAGATATCTACGGCTCTTTAGAATGCGGATGATTTAATTTAAGCCACCTTGCGATGATGTGCTAGAAATTTTCGTTTTTCTACACGATAAACACATTGAAGGTGGTGCAATCTGAGAACATTCGTCTTAAATGCAAGCAAAACCCAAGAAAAAAGTGGTTAAGGGGTGAGTGGTTATCGGAAGGATTATTGAGGAATGTTGATAGGTAAAGGATATTGGTATTCAAGTGATTGAGACGTGAATGAATTGTATAGCTTTTGTTTCGAGGCAGAACCTCCTTCACTGAACACACTTCTAATTTTACTGGCATTCACCATCCGAAATATTTGGCCTTCGCTCACCGAAACGGTGAGCGAAGGCCAAGAAATCCAAGAATGCACCGGCAAAAAACGGCATTGTGGAATTGCGTTGCTTAAATGAAAAGAAGTAGATGAAACATAAGTACTATTCAGTGTGCCTAATCTAGTTGGGAAAAGGGTAAAAATTTTTAAAAATCAATATTCCTAAATATTTCAATCCCTTGAATTTCAATTAGTTCTATTTCAGACAATGAGAAACTGTCGAATTCTTTGCGCTACATCCTATTTTTTATGTTCTCGAATCGAGTGGTCGTCGTCGAATGGAAAGGATGGAGTCCAGTGAGGAGAAATGAAGCCAGGGCAATCAGTTTCAGAGAGCGTTCGTGGCGAAGACGACCGATGGAGTGAAGAGGCGACTGCATCTTTCGGTCGGTGAGAAGGCAGTTGGGTCGACTCGGCAGCTTTCGTTCATGCCCAAGAATGGAGTGAGCCTAGCCAAGTAATATTTCGCATAGTAAATGAAAGTAAATCAATCAACATTCCTGAATAATCCTCCCGAAGACTACACCTTAGCCAGTTTTTCTTGGGTTGTGCTTGCATTTAAGCGTATGCTCTCAGATTGCACCATCGTTCTCAGTGTCCCTTCCTCGCCCAAACATCAACAATCTGCTCCTGCCATCCTCTCTGGAGAAAGAAGTCTAGAACACGGCTCAAGCGTCATGTCCTTGGCAGTGAATGGCCACCTTATGACGTCCAAGTGGCCTGCTTTAAGATTCCAAGTATCTTTTGCTTGAAGGTTTTCGCAGCTACGGGGAGGAAACTTATAAGAAGATAAGAAGACTGGAATGTCTTCGAAATAGGAAGAGTAAACTTCTATCATCAATCGCTTTCTTGCATCAGTGCCGGGACACAGAAATAATTCCTACTTGTGTGAAAGTCAAACATCATCTGCAGAATCCAAAGGCCAAGAATATCCTCAAAGCGAACTAGCCTACTATAGCTCTCTTACGGGAACGTATTCGTGCTACGTGCAAGTCACTTTTTACGGTTGCCGATGGGCTGTATGATCTTCACGATCTCCGGAAATCTGAATCGTGAGTACTTGGACATCGTGGACCGAATAACGAACGACTCATTGGTGAATACACTTGAAGCCACTACTCTCAAGCAGAAGCGAAAATTTGAAAACTTCGCGTTTAGGCAGAAGAAACCGCAGGCTGAACTACCAAATGCGATTCACAATGTGACGGAGAACATTTTGGCTGATGATACAATCTCAGTTCTTTCTAAAGGACTGAAATTTGCAATTTCTCCTATGTATTTACCAACAGAAGACATTATCACAGGAACAGAGGCTGCAATACGTCTACTTCCTCCGGACGAGGCGGATAACATCAGGCATGATATTGTACGAGTTCTTCGTTGTTCGAAGGTGCCTAAATTAAATTTTCCAGCTATTGAACTGCGCCACCTGAAGGAAATTAAATGAAATTATAACATCCTTGTCCTTCCTTCGGACTAGGGCAGTGCGACGGTCTTATGACAAAGGAGGAATACGACAAAAAAGTTCTCTCCCTCTTTGATGAAGATACGTACGAGAAGCTGAATAAAGACACAACGGCTACACTTGAACGGAAAGTAAGGGAATTAATTAATTTTCTTCTGTTCCCAAAGTAAATCATTGGAAATTATTACCATCCGCATCTAGAGAACCACGTTTATATGGTCTGCCAAAAATATATAATGAAGGAACACCTTTGAGACCGATTGTAAACACGATTGGCTCGCCGACCTACAAATTGACCCAGTATGCATCAAGGGACATTCAAGATTTCGTTGGCAGCACGGACTCCTTCATTAAGAACTCAGCGCATTTCATAGAAATCCTGAAGGATCTACGTGTGACTGATAAAGACCTAATAGTCAGCTTCGATGTGATTTCGCTGTTTACTAAAGTTCCTAACCCCGATTCGGAGGAAATTCTAATAAATCTTACAGATGATGGACTTCCAAAGGACTACCCAAAATTGGCTGAATTCTGTCTTTTGAACAACTACTTCCTTTATAACGGGGTTTCTACGGACAGAAGAGTGGAGCAGCATTAGATTCCCCCCTCTCTCCCGTCACAACCAATTTATCCATGGAGTTTTTTAGAAGAAGGCTCTGGACACCTGCGAGGATAAACCGACATGCTGGCTAAGATACGTAGGTGACACTTTTGTGATCTGGCCACATGGAAAAGAGAAATTTGAGGCTTTCCATGACCATCTCAACAACATCCATCCAGACATCAAATTTACAAAAGTGCTTGAAGGAGGTTGT
This sequence comes from Platycnemis pennipes, assembly GCA_933228895.1. NCBI lineage: Eukaryota > Metazoa > Arthropoda > Insecta > Odonata > Platycnemididae > Platycnemis > Platycnemis pennipes. The sequence continues at coordinate 114,043,549 of OW121846.1, forward strand.
CTGCCTTTCCTAGATGTCCTGGTTAAAAGGAAAACGAATGGAAGCTTGGGCCATTCAGTGTACCGAAAGAAGGCCCACACCAACAGATATTTGAATGCAGCGTCCAATCACCATCCACGGTAAAAGTCCTGCGTAATTAAAACGTTAACTCACCGCGCCAAATTCGTGAGTGATGCCGAGCACCCCAACAGCAAAATGAAATATCTAATGTGGGCCAGGCAAGGAAATGGTTAAAGTGACTCCTTCATAAAAAGAGCGATGAAAGGGAGGAAGCTGCATCCAAATGATGAAGACCATAAGAAGAAGCCTTTGGCCTTCGTGAAACTCCCGTACATCGCCAAAGTCACCGACAGAATCGCAAAAATCCTTCAGAGAAGCAACATCACCACTCGCTTCTGTACGGTGAAAAAAATCAAAAACATATTACCATCGCCGAAGGATAGCCATCCTCCCCTCCAATCCATGGGTGTATATGAGGTCCCCTGCCGCTGCGGAAGAAGCTACGTGGGACAGACCAAACGAGCCATCTCCCAGAGGCTTAAGGAGCATAAGGGAGCGATGGATCTTCATAAATGGAACGCGTCAGCGGTTGCCGAACATTATGCCTCGAGCCCTGGGCATAAAAAAATGTTCGAAAAAACACGAGTTTTGGCTAGGACGGAGTATTATTATCCGCACCTAATAAGAAAAGCAGTAGAAATAGCTAAAAGGCCGAATAAGTTTAATAGAGAGGATGGTTACAATCTGAGCTGTGTTTGGAAAGGCTTCCTGGCCCCTTCAAATGCACAACGGGTCTTTCTCCCGAAATTCAAATCCTAAACCTGCCCAACAGTGGGGCAACGGACACGGATGCTCCTACATAAGAATGAGACGAAGCCGATTTACACTCAGTCTTTTTGAAAACTTTTACTTTATAATCCACAGAAAGTTTACATTTTTAAGCAACCCAGATTTCGTCGTCAAACATAATCTACATCTACGTAACACCATAGGGTAAGAATGTTGTGGAGGACTAACCGCATAGAACAAAAAGATTATGTGTTGGACGTAGGAATGGAAGGTTTTCATGGATGGTGAGGGAAGAATTTTTAGCGTTACGTCACAAACGATATATATCGCTTCCATCCCATTCGTTCTTCTAATCTATTATACGTACTCTATGGGAATACGGGGATCGGGTTGGTGTGGTGGCTAGAGTACTGGCCTCCCATGCCGAGAGCCCGGGTTCGATTCCCGGCAGTGGCGGATTTTTCAGTGGAAAACCGGTCCCCACTTGAGTGCCTAGTGGAGGGCATATCAAGTACAGTACTCCGTCCGTCGGTTGGGACGTTAATCCGTGGTCCCCTTGGCGCCTTTCGTTAAGAGTAGGCTAATGCCGACGTCGGGTTTCTCTCCACCGTTCCTCCGTTCCCTAAAAACTCCTACCATTACCCAATTACCCACCTGGCGCAAATGACCTCAGCTGTCGGTCGCCTCCCCTAAATAACCAACCACTCTATGGGAATACCCTGCAAGCTGCAATAAAGGTGTGTGGCAAGGGGGAATCTTCATCAAATATGTACTAGCGCTCATGCCTAAAGAGGATTAATAGGTATAATAGTCGAATCATAAAAATTTAAAGAAGATTTAAAAATAGAAGCATGCATAAACGTCCTTTTATTTGGGTTGCCTAAAAGTCTTTATGAGTCTTTAGATCCCTATTCGTACATACAAGGGAAGAAAGACACTTTAAATTTATCGGTTCGGGTATTTCACGTGAAAAATCACTAGCATCCATAAAGTGCCATTAAAATATTTAAAAACTTTTTAAAACATTACCAAAAATTTTAATAGTATAAGCTCTGAGGAGAATATTTTCAACGATTATCTGAAGACATCCCTCTCCGCCATCCTAAGCCTCCCACTACTTAGCTCTTGCAGGAACCAACCCTTCCGCTTTCCCTTGACTTCCATGATGTGTAAGTGGTACATCCCAGTACGTTAAATCATTGTAATGGACACCCCCTTTTCCCTCGCCGAAAAGTGTCCCTCGTGGGGATCCGCCCTCCACCCTCCAGTCACACTTACGCACCACGATTCATCTCTACCTCCCAGCCCTTCTCCTTCCCACCTTTCCCACCCTTAGCAGACTGTTAACTACGGCTACATTTGCATAATGCTCCGAAAGCCACAGGAAGGGTGTGTGGCCGCGTGAACTCTCATCAGAAATGCATTATAACTGAAGAGAGAATAAGATCACATTTCATGCCATACAGGCACGCAGAAAATACTACAATTTGCATGCACTCCTTGCATGCTACTATGAAAATTCCTCTGCTGCGTCAACTAAATAGCAACCACACGCTACCTTTGAATAAGTTCTCAAAGGGGTCTAGATGACCCTGTTCCAGTTATTGACGTATTTCACGAGCAATATTCATTAGATCTCATTCCCTATCAGCAATGAGGGAATTTACTCGGAACCGAAATCGCAATTTTGTACACGAAATTGTTAGATGGAAACGAAAAAAGAAATTTTGTGAAAAAATTAACCTTCTAACCACAACCATTCACTCATAAATCAAAAATTAAAATGAGCAAAAGGTGACGCCCACCGAAAAAGCTGGTGTCATATCATTGACGTCATTTTTCTCCCGTCCTTGACTGCTCTTATGGGAAGGGGAGGGAGTGGAGGGGGGTTCTCGGAAAGTCTGCTCGCACAGATACTGTCGTAACTGCTCCTATTGGCAGAGTCAGCTGTGTCCCCCCATTGCGATAAGGCGAAGTAGCTTCGCGGGCTCAGTTGTGATTGGACGAAGTCGTTATGCGTCAGAGGTTGCTTCACACCCACTTTTCCGAAAGGGTTAAAAACATCAGTTTTTCGCCACCTGTAACTCGAGAAATAATTGACGGATCAAAAAACGGAAAAGTACGTGTCTTTTTATTTCACAAACTCTATCATATTCGGCAATTAATAAAATATGGTAAACGACCCCATTCCCGGTTCCTAATCATCGCCCCTTTCCCCCAAGTATATGTGATATCAGAATATTGCGGCTTTCAATGATTATTTCAATTTCACCTGTACTTCCAAAGGGAACTTCATGCGGCAGTTACCTGTCCATCTGATGGGCTTGATGCGAGTCTCGGCCTCGGCGTCTTTCGATCAGAGTAGGCTTACTGCTGACGCCAGATTTTGCTCCACACCTCTCCCTTTCCGTGAAATAAATTCTGGCCTTCATCCAAATACCCAAATATCCTGAATAGTTAGAATATTACCTTAGACGTGAGTCATGTCCAACTAAGAACTACTACTTAAATTAGAGTGGAAAGTGGTGCCAGTATAAGATGGAGAAGAATGCAAAGATTTGCGCCGAGAAACGTTCCTTGTAAAAAGAGTAGAGCGTCCAGCTATCCATCGTTTTTTGAGTTTCGAGGAATAGTCCGGGAACATAGTGTGCAAACAATTAGAAGTAATTCTCTTGGCTGCTTGTGCCTAAAATGGGTTTCGCAATGAGTCGTCCGTGCCCCTGGAGATGGCTCGCAGACCAGCGCTGCACAGGTGGATATACCAACGACGAGTCAGATGCTCTGGTTCTGTATTCCCTTCGCCTCACATGGGCATCACGTAATTCTATTTCTTTCACGCCTTTGGTTACCAATTGCCTTCAATGAATAAATGGATTTCTTGTTCATTTGGCCCCTCCACGATTTCTTTCCACTTGTGCACAACCACTCCCCTTTGTTAGCACTGGCATTGTCGAAAGTATCTCATTCTCTGTTTCGTTTCAGGCTTTCGCCATGGTGCTGGTCATCTCAGCCACGGCCCAATACAACCAGCCTCAAACCACGCCCGTGCCGATCCTGAAGCAACTCAACCGACATAATGAAGACGGATCGTACAGCTACGGGTATGAGGCTGCGGACGGTTCCTTCCGCATTGAGACCAAGCATCCGACGGGGGAGGTGTTCGGCAAGTACGGTTACGTAGACGACGGAGGAAAGGTGCGAGAGGTTGAGTACGGTGCAAGCCGCCGAGGCTTCGAACCGACCGGCACTGACATCTCCGTGCCTCCGCCAACGATCCACCAGAATAGTGCTGGTGGTGTGGACTACGAGGACGATGGCCAGTATCGAGAGGACCCAAGGATTTACTACCAGGACCAAGGATCAAACTCAGCGTCCGGCAGTGGCACCTACTCCGGTCAGTCTCGCTTCGATGGCCTCAGCGGCTTCGGAGGCTCGAGGCCAGTGCAGAGGCCACAGCCTCAGCCACAGCCACAGCAATACGTGAGCCGACCAGCTGCGCCCCCGAGGCCCGCGGCCGTCGACCCAACGATATTCAGAGGCCACCCTGCCACCAACTTCGACGTGAACACGGGCTCCTACTCCGTCAACTACTCAGGATAGGTGGCAAACTGGTGACGAGGGTCCACTAGCGATAAGGACATGTAACTTCATTGGTGCTCAAAAAGATGTCGGTGAAAGAAATATGCAAGAGGCCTTTGGAAAGGGGTACGAGCGCCGGAGTGTCGCCCAGGGGTAGCTGGTGTTGGAAGGTTATACGATGGAGATGCTAGTATTAACTCTTTATTTAAAACCACCTCTATGATCATGCTGCATCGCTGTTTGACGCTGAGAAATAGAAAGGCCTCACCTAAGAAATTTCTCCACCATCCAAGGTGACAATAAAGTTTATTTTTGTACGTGTTGACTTTTTATACGCATTTTGTTTGCCACTATTATCTTTATTTTACATTACTAAACGAATCAATGAAGTATGTGATTCGTAATTTTGTAATAAATATTAATAAATCCTTGATTCATATATTTGTACAGGGAAAACATGTTCACCTCATTTAAAGACCTCATACTAGGTTAGTATTAACAGTACAGAGATATGTAAACCTCTCCCGTTGATATGACTAATGACTATAGCAGCTCTATCACCTCACACTTTGATACTCTTGTCATGGAAAGGAAAATGTCTCAATGTATTCAAACATTCGCATAAAAATCGTTTAAATAAATGGGTATATGCATGAACTCACATTAGGTGCGTAGAATTGGCCATGATACTTACATAAGTTATGATAAAATGCAATCACTCAGAAAAAGTAAACTTGGTCATATTCCACACGATTATTACTATCATTTCACCGGTTTCGACCTCTCCTGGTCATTATCACGATCAGAATAACACGGAATGCTCACTTGTGGGTAAATGTTCTTATATGGATGTAAGGGAGGGGAAGGAGGAGTTCAACAGTGACCAAGGGGAGAGTGGCAGGAAAGCAAGGCCATGGAGGCAGTCGATGGGAGAGGCAAATGTAAAAGGCGATACTTGGTCGCAATGAGGAAATGAACACTCCTAGCTATGTACATTCCTTTGGTAATCCTCTCTCGTTATATCCTTAGACCGGCAAAAGAATGTCGGACTTCTACCTGGACTCGTGGAAATTTTCTGGACTGAAACTCAATAACTTACTTAACCATTACATGAGATTATTATTACTGAAACAAGTTTGGAGGTATATGTAGCAGGAAAATTTTTATGTATAAGTTATTTTATTTTACATTGGATAATTAAAATTAGCAATGTTAATCCACTAATCATTGCCTACGGTTATTGACTTCAGGAGTACTAACGTTTTTTTGATTCGTAAATGAAAATTCGCTTCTCCAACTTCCATTGCCCTTCTACCCATCCCTCTCCTATCACTCCTTAAGAGTGTATTCGAAAACTGCCTCTCGTCACCTGCCCGCCGAACGATGTCCATTCTGATCGGCACACATTAGCTCCGCTCTCCACTTCAGGTAATATGCTCCAACTAAGACCTCATTTCATTGCATTTATGCACAACTACTTCAATGCGTTCAATAACGTCGTCCAATCTACTCCGATTAACTACTCCACTACCATTGATTTTCTTGGCTTGTTCTCTCAATCAATTTATTTCCCTCTAGCCTTTTTTTGCTGGTTCCTTTGGGAAGTTTACTCTCATGTCGTCTATTTCATCCGGTTTTTAATTGGGCCTTAGGTGTGCTCTTAAACATTCCTTTATTTTTAAAAATTATGAACCCCCTATGTTTGTAATAAGCAGTAATAAAATAGATCCTAACATAAGCAACATAATGAGATTCTTTGTGCATTGGAAATTTATATCGAGAGAGATACAGAATTTTGAGGATTGTGAGTTACTAGTTCGTAACTTGATCAAGATTTCGGACTTGTAGAAGGAATAGTTTTGGAAATATGACTAAGCCTAGTGCACGAAAAGTATTTTTTGGGGCAAACGTTTAAAAAATATGACACCAACTACACATTAAATGGCATTGAAGGAAGTAACTCGGAACATACGGAATACTTGCTAAGCAGGCTAACTGCCTAATCCGCATGGGGGCAGACATTACAATAATTTGCAGGATTGCATTAAAAACGTCTCTCCATTAGGAAGGTCTTGGAGTAGTAACGTATAAAAGGAAAGACGACTCAGTATTAAGAGAAGTTGCTTGCGACACGTAGGTTGGCCAAGTCGATGAGCTCTCCAACTACCTAATCATCTGCATCTACAGAATACAATCTGCAAGCCACCGCGAGGGTGTGTGGCAGGGGGTGAACCATCATCAGGCATGCATCATCAATTAGGGAGAACACTTACTATCATGCAGGCACGCAAAAAAATGTACTACCCAGTTCAAGCATACAAACATGAAACCAAGGATCACAGTGGAAGGAAAATTATGCATGCAGCAACAGGACACGCAAAATGTTGGAAAGGGATCAAGATGGTCTAGACATAAATTTAGGAGCAAGAAGAAAGGAGTATTTCAACATGTTGGAGATATAACGAGGGAAATGGAGAATTACTATTGACAGAACGAGGTGGTAACTGCTTTGGTAGGTATGAGTAAAGAGAAATTCTGACTTTCGCTGATAATTCAGGGGAGTATCCAATTAAGTTCATAAGATAAATGAGGGATTATCGTGCCTATGTGTGTTCCGCTAGAGTAACATGTGAAAGTAGCTTTTCAATTTTAAAAGTAAATTCAAAGCTGTAGGATATGGCATTAGCTCCGTTTCCGGAAACGTTTGATGAATTTCAGTGAAGGTTCATCAAGAATATCTTGGATTTCAATGCTCAGTTGCATTTTACATCAGATTACTTTCATTTCAGAAAATTTCAATCGGAACGACGACATCCAATTCAATTACACGTGGAAGCGAGTCTTCCGAAAAATAGAGACCCCGGGAAAGTTCCCGAAGATAAGAAGCAATGGCGTAGAGGTACCTGACCGTGACGAGGGACTAAGTGCCATGACTCATGAGAACAAGGCTGAGTGCGGGGGCGTCTGACGTCAGAGACGTCGACCCTTCTTCCTCCGTCTTTCAAGTCGTCTTTACCTCCTGAGGATGAGCCCCACAATGGCCGCTATAGCTCGACCGTTGACGAAGTGCACTACCCAGCTGAACCGTTAATGAAGAGCAAAATTGCGCCGTGGTATTCAAGAAAAATAATAAAAATAGTTTTAAATTGCATCTACATCTACATAATACCCTGCAAGCCACCATAAATGTGTGTGGCAGGGGGTGAATTCTCATACAAACACGCACTACATATCACGCATAAAAAGGATTAGTATTCATATACTGTTCTAAACTTCACTATTTAAAAAAAAGATAAAAATAGCAAAGCAAACATGCAAAAACATGCTGTTAGTTGGGTTAGCTTATCCTTATACCAACATGCAGCTACCAATGTTATCCATTGCTACACTCGTATTGGATATATTTACCGTTATTCATATCCCTAATGGTACGAGGAAAAAGGACATTTTGAATCTATCAGTTCGGCAATCAATTTCTCTAATTTTGTGATTATGGTCCAGTCTACCATAGTAAGTTGTGGTTCGTAAAATACTTTTAACATCATCAATGAAAATATGGTCTTGGACTTTGTTTAAGGGATGACTGGAAGAGAATCGCGGATGTGAGCTTATGTGAACCAAGTCGAGGATGAAATTATTTCTTTTCTCAACATACATTGTCCATCATATATTCAGCAATTTTTAAAGAGTAGCGAGTTATCAACTCTCAAAAAAGTGCTGGCATTATTAGGATAGTGTGGTATAACGGGTAATCTACATCTACATAATACCCTGCAAGCCACCACAAGGGTGTGTGACAGGGGGTGATTGCTCACCAAACATGCAATACAAATCATGCAAAAAAAAGGAATAGTATTAATATAGTAGTCAGAACTACACTATTTAAAAAAGATAGAAATTGCAAAGCAAACATACAAAAACATTCTGTTAGTAGGGTTAGCTTTAAGTACTCATACCAACATGCAGCTACCAATGCTATTCATTGCTACTCTCCGATAGGACATATTTACCGTTATTCGTATCTCTAATTGTTCGAGGGAAAAAGGACATTTTGAATCGGTCAGTTCGGCAATCAATTTCTCTAACTTTATGATTATGGTCCAGTCTGCCATAGTAAGTTGGGGTTTGTAAAATATTTTTAACATCATCACTGAAAATATTGCCTTGGAATTTGTTTAAGAGATTAAGTCTAAATTTCAACCTGCGATCTGACAATGATTCCCATTTATAAGATATATAACTGACATTTTAAACCCAGAATTACTTTTTATAACTTAATCAACTTGTAGCTTTTTACCTCAAAAGGAAACAAATAAATTTGCATAATAACATTTACCATATCAATTGCAATTCCTGTATTCGAGATATTCGAGTCATGATTTAGTATTCGAATTCGAGAAATTTGCCATTCTACCAATCTCTAATTGAAACATACAATGCAACCGTGCCTACCACTCCCCCCCCCTCCCACATCCATCCCCATCCTTACTTGAGCCCTCGAGAGGCGTTCAATGCGTAGACAATTCCTGCAGTCCACTCCCGGATTCCTCCGCACTCCCATTACCCTTCCACAATTTACTCCATCAAAATCCTCGGAAGTCAACGAAACATGCAAAGACATGCTGACTGTTCTGAATATTCCTTTCCTACAGCGTTCTCATCGGCGATCTATGTCATCGAATGCGTATTTCATCGTGTAAAAAAATAAAAATGTCGCTTCCATGGCACTTGGTTGGCCAGTTAGTTATTTGGGGGATGTGACCGACAGCTGAGGTCATTTGCGCCAGAGAGGAGGGGTGGGTAGCACCGGCTAAAGGTTTCCCAGGGAACGGAGGAAGGGTAGAGAGAGAAACCCGGCGTCGGCATTAGCCTACTCTTAACGAAAAGCGCCAAGGGGACCACGGCTTAGCGTCACATCCGACGGACTGAGTACTGGACTCGAAGTGCTTTCTAAAAAGCACTCAAGTAGGAACCAAAAGGTATACCAATGGAAAATCCGCCAGGGCCGGGATTCAACCCCGGCCCCTCGGAATGGGTGGCCAGTAAACTATGTTCTCAAATATATTAAACCGTGAAGTTATTCTTATATACTGGTACGATTTCACTAGACTCTTTACACACTTCAAATTACTAGAAATCCGTTACATGAGCATATGCCAAAAGCATCTGGACTCGATTAATCTCCACAAAGGGACCGGTGTACCAATGAAAGATACCTTCTGATGTCATTATTCGAATCGGAGCCTTCGGGATGGAGGGCCAGTACTTTTACACACCACACCAAACCCACCCCCTTGATCAGTATTTACATGTGCTCACACAGTTCCCTCACAAATCTTTAATTCCTGTTCATGGGGATAGCACATTATCATGAATTAGACCAAAGGTTCTCAGAAAAATCTTTTCAGTAGTCATACATGCAGACACCGAGAATTAGGTACTAGTAGCCACACCTACGTGCTATGCGTAGCTAACATTGAATATTGAGTGGCTATTGATTCGAGCGCTCCCCTAGAGGCCAGACTCTAGTTATCTCCATCGAATTATTATTTTATCGAACTGAAGAACGGCGCCGAACTGAAGTGGTAATAGCATTTCGAAATAGCTGATTCAGCGATTGTGATTGTTATTAGTGCACTTTAAATTGACAACATTGCTGTACGTGTATCATTTTCTTTAAAATAAAAATAAATAGAGCCTGACTTACTCCGGATGATACACATAATGAGAAAACGAGATGCAGTCATATCCTAGCCTCAAATGAAACGAAGTACGTCAAGCGATATATTGTGCCCATATATTTTCCATGATCATGGTAGACATCGAATACCAACTGTACTACCTCTACTGAACAAGGACAGCATGACAGAAAGAGAAACAACATGTCCTGGGAATTCTTGCACGCCACAATTGCTCGTTCCTTTCTCGGTGGTGCTATGCCACAATAACGAGCAAAAAATAAAATTAATGTGGCACGAAGGGTATTATTATCTACATCTACATAATACCCTGCAAGCCACCACAAGAATCGTCGGGTAATGAAGCACGGGAGAGAGTAGGAATGAAGAACACGGGGATAATGATTCCGAGAATATGGAATTGGCCGGAGATAGGCAGAGGGAGACCCGACAAGGTATTTTTTCTGGGGATGTAAATGGTGTAAGACACCGGGTAGCATCTTAAGGTGTCTCCGCCAATGCTAACTCGTTAAACATGTTTGGTGAAGTCACCCGTACACCAAACGCAGACGAGAATATGACAACAAAACCTATTGTCATCATGGCATCATTAGAGGGGGGTAAGTTGAGAGTAAATTGACGCCATTGTTTTTTCAGCATTACTGCCAAGGAAATTCAAATATTATGTGCGATATATCTCCATGAAGGTGATGGATTTTCATCTATCATTAGTACCTACTGCATATTGAGATACTTTACTTCTAATATGAATTCCATTTATTTTAAAATACTGGTAAGCATTTTAAAATAAATGAAACGCATTTGCGTTAAATGAAATGGTAACGCATTTGCGTTAAATGAAATGGTAACGCATTTGCGTTAAATGAAAATACAGGAATCACAGGCGTAAATTTAATATAAGCATATTCAGTACCATGCAGGCATACAAGAATATCAGCCAAAAATCTACAATGCCTATCTTAATTTACTCTCCCCTGTAGCTTTGTTGTAATCTAAAACGTTGTAAACAAGCCTTGGACATTGCCGAACTTGCTCAGTGACACATCTTCTCACGCATTTTAAAGCGAGCCTTCCAGTGAGAAACCGAAGGCTGCTTTCACTGTTATGCCACGCAGTATCAAACAGAGTACAGGTATACAATGCATGCGACGAGAAGAGAAGTCGCATGGTTTGCGGCTGTTTTCTCAATGATCTCCCGGAGACGAGAAAAGCGATATATTCAGGAGCGAAAAGCGCTCATGCCGAGGAAACCTTGAGACTGCAAGCGATAAAACGTGAAAAAACGAATGCAGCAAGAACGCAGCTTACTGTAACGTTACGAATTATCTGCATGTACATCTACACGATACCCTGCAAGCCACCGCGAGGGTGTGTGGCAGGGGGTGAAGATCACCAAGGATGCACTATTGACATACATACAAGTAACCATAGGGTCTCATGCAACTAGATTGTTAGTATCTATAGTATTAAAGGGATTAATACATGCATCATGCACTACAGAATACTCTAAAATATTTCCCCTACATATCCCTTTGCTATGCTGCCTATTCTGTTCTCCTATAGTACGGGGGAAGGATGCCATTTTGGGTCTTTCAGTGCGACAGTCTATCTCTCTAGTCTTGTTTATCTGGTCGAATCTAGCATAATACGCTGGTGTTTTTAATATGTGCTTAACATCTTCAGTAAAGCTCTCTGATTGAAATGTCTCTAATAGATTTAATCTGTACTTTAACCTGCGCTGTGATAATTCCCACCCAAATTGTTGTATTAATTCTGATACACTACTCAACCTATCGTAACACCTTTTAACGAACCTAGCTGCTCTATGCTGCACGCAGTCTAGTTCTCTGACCAAACCTAATTCATTCGGATCCCATACACTGGCTGCATACCCAAGGTAGGGCCTAACTAGTGAAGAGGTATCTTGAATGTCCTTTACGATAGATACTCAAGACACCTCTTATCGAGAAATATCGCCCATGATAAATGTTTTCATTAGATATGAAACTGTGGCGTAGGTATATCAAATCTTATAGAATTTACCATTAGGGAAATATCCTCTGTAAACGCAGAAGAACTCGAGTAAATCGAGTACGAGAAATCACCTACTTTTCCCTTGTTAGACCTCATTTGGAATACGCTGCCAGTGTGTGGGATCCCTACAAAATCGGTCTAAATAATGAACTTGAACGTGTGCAGCTGGTAACGGCCAGATTTGTAAAGGGATGGTACGATAACCATATTAGCGTAACCAGTCTATTAAATGAATAAAATTGTGAATCATTTTCGGGTCACGGGTTGAAGGTTAGACTTAATCTCTTAAATAAATTCAAAGATTATATTTTCAGTGATGACGTTAAAAATATTTTGCGAACCCCAACTTACTATGGTAGACTGGACCATGATTGCAAAATTGGAGAGATTGACTGCCGAGCTGACAGATGCGGGATGTCCTTTTTTCCTCGTACAATTAGGGATATGAATAGCGGTAAATATGTCGAATACGAGTGAATCAATGCATAGCATAGGTAGCTACATGTTGGTATGAGGACTTGAAGGTAATCCAACTAAAAGCATGTTTCTGCATGCTTACTGTGCTTTTTTTTATCTTTTTATATAGTGAAGTTTAGACTAGTATATTAATGCTAATCCTTTTTTATGCATTTTATGTAGCGCATGCTTGGTGAAAATTCACCCCCTGCCACACACCTTTATGGTGGATTGCAAGGTATTATGTAGATGTAGATGTAAATGAATAAAAATTATCGTGATTCCAGATACTTTCTATGGATGATCATACGATGAGAAAAATTAAAATCTTGCGAAGAAAAAATTAAGGAACTTGGATGATTGTTTAATTGTATGCATCTAAATCTACTGCGCCCCCTCCAAACCTCTTCCTAGGTATGTGACAAGGGGGCTAATCCACACTATGAATAGAATACGTTACATATACGCAATACCACAAAATCAACCGGTAGGATGTGTGGCCGGGGGTCAGTGGACTCCAAGCTTTTTCGGAATAATGAGTGGTATATCTGAGGCAATGAGTGCGTCCTAACGGAAGAAGGGATCACGCAAAATTAGAACTGCAGGCTTAGAAGATTGACCAACTGATAAATCGCACCTGTTTTTTAAGTATAGGTGGGTGACTGTTTCGAGGGAGGAATATATCAGTGAACGATGAAAGGTGGAGAGAAATCCGGCGTCTACGTCAGCCTGCTCTTTTTACGAAAGGCGAAAGGGGTCAACGGTTTAAACGGCCCATCAGGCGGACGGAGGACGTACTAAGTTCTAAGTAGATATGAATAACTGTAAATGTATCCAATAGTATTAATACTAGTGTATCATCGGATAGTATAGGTTAGAGCTTGTTGGTATAATAACCTTGAGCTAACCCAACTAACAGCATATCTTTGCATGATTGCTCTGCTATTTTAATTTTTTTTAATTGTGAAGTACAGACTAGAATATAATTACTAATCCTTTTTATGCATGTTATGACATGCATGTTTGGTGTGAATTCACCCCCTGCCACACACCTTTATGGTGGCTTGCAGGGTATCATGTAGATGTAAATATGTTCGGCAAGTTACTGGAGGTGCAAGTATTAAAGGACGAGTTCAGGAATATAACGTACCTTGAAATCGAGGTTACCATTGGTGGTATTAAAGCCGAGGCATATTTTGATACGGAAAGTGTGATAAAATTCGATATTAGAAATATTATTTACAGCTCTAAACGAAAGCAAAGCATCCTTTCTTTTGTATTCTCGTGCGAGAATCACGTATTATTTGTGCTATAAAAATGGTTATGTATCAGGATGTAATTCTAACTTAATTAGTAGCAGGAGTTGACGTGGAGGTTATTGCCGAGGCAATTAAAATGTAGTTAAGCCATTGAAAATCGGTTCAGATTTTTTTCACAAATTTGACCGCAATATATACCTATTTGTGAAAAATGACATAACGGTGAAATAGCAAGACTCCGATAGAAGAGTAAAAATAATTATTTCTTAAGGATTTACATATTCGTCACTCAGAAACTGATTCCAAATTAAGTAATGCTGAGGATAAGGCCTCAGAAATAGGGAAAGCGGTAGAGAAAACCTCAAAATTATCTCCGAAGGACAGCATCAGTTAGGCATTTGTACATCCACTGCTACAATTGGTACTACACTTAAACCAGTAACTACAATGTGCACATCAAATCAAGTTAACCAGTGATACAGCATTTTTCCAAAGTCATTACCTAAGCATTCAAAGCAGAAGTGTTGGTCATCTGGAGGATAAACAACTCAAATATTGTAACCTTCTTAACAATATTTTTTTTGGAGCTCCGGTCATAATCCAGAAGCATATGAAGTTTGGATTCTGGCCGCCTTAACGGAGAAATTGACCATTTATTTCCATTCTAGAATTGCACATTATAGACCAGATAAAATTATTGGGATATTTGACAAAAATATCATCGGAAGAATGTAAGTAAAAATTTAAGTTTTGTAAGGACATGAATCATCAAATGATACAGCAAAGGATATTATTGGCTGATATAGAACATTCTTCCTAAATGTCACAGCGAATTCGCAGCAAGAGAGTTGTATGGACCATTACTTAAAGCAAAGGGGGAAAATCAGTAATTGAGATCCTAGATGTGTATTCCCAATTCAAACATGTGTTTAAATTTGGAAAACCCTAGGACGAGTCTTCGTCACTTTAAAACATCTATAATTCCGATGGGAGGGGTACCTGAAAGAGTTATGACAGACCACGGAACCCAGATCACCAGTAAGATGGATTAGAGAATTGAAAACAAAGGTTGTGAAGACTATTATACATCCTCAAAACGGGTAATGAGAAAAATTTCTCATATTCTTCAAGTGTATAGTTAAAGAAATCACGATTGTTGGCACAAATTGGTGCCATTCACCGACAAATCTTGCAATTAAATATCAAACGAAAGCATTGACTTGGCACCTTTCAAACTTAGTTTCGGTGTAAAGCCAACGCGAATTTAATATAAAAATTAAAGCCCATAGGGTAGTTTCCTTCATCGAAGAAAACAGAATTTACCATGTCGATCCTACGCGTTGCGTATAGATGCCCGTGTTTACTGAAAGTAAATCATTTAGAAATCCCAATTTACAAGAAAACTGTAATTGGAAACAAGCTTTAATACAAAATGGATCTTAGAAATAGCTCAAAATGGGACGGTCTGGCATGGGTGGTCCTGTCAGGAGCTTTGATCATTGCTTCTACTAGTCCAACTCGAGGGGTCATTGGAGCAGTCCTGATGAAAGTCGAGGTGTTGTTGTATGAGAATATCACGGAAGCAGGTAAAAGGAGAAGAAAACTTAATTATTTTAGGAGATTGGAACAATGTCGTCGGCAAAGGGTCCAGATGGAAGAATAACAGGAAAATTGCTTGGGAAATCTAAATGAGAGAGGAGAAAGACTTATAGAATTCTGCGCACAACACAAGTTAGTGGTGGCAAACACATTGTTTAAAAACCACCGACGGAGAAGATAAACCAGGAAAATACCCGGAGATAGAAGATGATTTCCAATTGACTACATTTTAGTGAAGGTTTAGAAACAAGGCGAAGAACTGCAAAAGCTACCCGGGTGCAGAGATCGACGGTGACCAAAACTTAGTGATGATGAAATGCCACTTAAAACTAAAGAAATTGAAGAAGTCATTGAAGAACGTATGGCACGTAGAGAAACTAAAGGAGCCTCAAGAACGTCTGTTCTTTCAGAAGGCGGTGGAAAACAAGATAGAAGAGGTTGTGACTGTCACATAAGTGGAAAAGAGATGGGAGAACATCAAAATCGGGCTACAGTAAGCAGCAAAACATTTTTTGGGAGAAGAAACTTTGTCGAGAGGAAGCCATGGATATCAGAAGAAGTCTTAGAATTAATTGAAGAGAGAAGAATGTATAAAAATGTGGAAACTGAAGAAAGGTATCTTCGCTACAAAAGAATTAGGAATGAGATAAACCGTAAAGCGAGAAAAGCGAGGGAAAAGTTGACGAAGGATCATTGCGAAGATGTACAAAGCAACCTCGCACATGAAAATGTGGAATTGACTTCAGGATGATGAGGAATTACTTCAAGGAGCTGCAAGATGCAATGCCATTATGGACAAGAATGGAGAGCTCCTAATTGAACATGAGGATAAAGTGAAGAGATGGAAGTATTACTTATAAGAGTTGCACAATGGAAGAAATCTTAGCGCGAAAGTTATCGAAGAGGAAAATGAAGTCGATAAGGATGATTTTGGAGCCTCAATCTTAAGATCGGAATAATACGCATCTGTAAGGGACCTGAGGACAAATAAGGCTTTTGGAATAGATGACATTCTTGCCGAACTAATTAAAAATGCGGGAGAGAAGGCATTTACACATGCAAAACATCTGCGCCATGTACTCTACAGGAGAGACACCTAAGGACTTTGAGAAGAACATCAATTGCCAATCTATTGCCAAAAAGAAGAGGGCTGAGAACTGTGAAAATTTTAGGAACATAAGCCTGACGACCCATACCTCAAAAATATTGACAAGAATTATATATGGATGTTTAGAACGAAAAGCTGAGGAGTTCCTGGAAGAGGACCAATTTGGGTTCAGAAAAAACAAGGGCACAAGAGAAGCGATTATGGCCCTCAGGCTACTTAGAGAGAAGAGGATTTAGAAGAATCTAGCGACGTTCGTCACATTTGTAGATTTGGAGAAGGCGTTTGTCAACGTGGATTGGAACTTGATGCTAAGGAATCTCAAAGAAATTGGTACCATAAAGAACCATACAGTGACCGTAGAGTTATCCACAGCTTATATATAAACCAGGTGGCTGTAATCAAAACAGGACCCAGTAGTAGAGAAGCAGGTATAAAGAAAGGAGTGAGACAAGGCTGTGCACTGTCTCCCGTATTATTCTCCCGTCTCCGCACCGTCTCCCGTATTATGTCTACAACGAGAAAGCCATCCAAGGAGTCAAAGAAAACCTCCGGGAGTGAATTTCCAGGGGATAAAAATCAGCATGTTGCGGTTCGCCGACGATATAGCAGTCGTGACAGAAATGGAAAACGGAAGAAGATTTCAAGAAGACACTAGGAAATTTGGAAAGGATATTGACCAGATATCACTTAAAGATCAATAAAAAGAAGTCTAAGGAATTGACAGTGGCCGAAGAGTAGGAGTAAGTATACAGTAGGAGAAAGGAACCCAGGACAAATGATTAACTAAGAAAACATAAAATCGAGGAGGTGGAAGAGTTCTGTTACTTGGGATACCGAGTAACCAGCGATGGGCGAAGTAAAAGAGAAATTGTCCATAGAATTGTCCAGGCGAAAAGAGCATTTTACCAAAAGTAAATTCTCCTTACGACTGCAAGTACAAGCGTGGAAGTGAGGAAGCATTTCATAAGAACATACATCTCGAGCATTTTACTATATGGCAGCGAAGCATGGACGATAACAGGAGCAGAGAAGTCCAGGCTAGAAGCATTTGAAATGTGGTGCTACCGAAGAATTATGAAGATAAAATGGATCGACCGAGTGACGAACGAAGAAGTTTTAAGAAGTGTGGGAGAAAAAAGATGTCTACTGAAAACCCTAAAAAGAAGACGGGACAACTTGATCGGCCATATCTTAACACACGATGGCCTATGAAGGCAATCGTCGAGGGAAATGTGGACGCAAAGATTGTAAAAGGCAGGCCTCGTATGAGATATATAGAACAGGTTGTGAAGGATGTAAAAGAGAGGAGTTACGTTGGTATGAAGAGGTTGACCGATATAAGAATGGGGTGGAGGGCTGCATCAAGCCAATCCTAGGATTGTTGACCCATGATGATGATGGGTAAGGAGTAACGATTCCGTGGTAGGAGTTTCCAGCTAACGACCTCTAGGTGTCAACAGTGAAATATAGATGGGATTTGTTTCCCTCAGCAGTTGTAACATAGCCTTTTGCTTTTCGTAGAACTGATAAAAAATCATTCGTCAAAATTTCATTCTTTTTGGAAATATAACAAAAGCGTGGAGAGTGAGACGGTTTTTAACTTGTCATGATATTGGTCTAACTGATATACTGATTAAACCTTTCACTTACCTTAATGAGTGTTCCTACCTACTTACCTACCGCTACCGCTCTCCAAGAATTAGAAAACTCTGTCTTGGGTCGTGGCTTCATAGTCTTCAAATAGGAATTATTTCCAGATTTACCTAAATTAATATGTAAAACGTGTGATACTATAAATAAATGCCTTAAAAACTGTCAATCTCTTTTCTGTCCCGTGGACTAATATCGTATATATTTTGCGTTAAGTTCATTTGATGTAATATGTATGACTGAAACCTGGCTCAATGAAAATATCTCCGATAAAATGGTAGAATTCGCCAACTATGCGTCCTTAGACACGACAGGCTTGGAAGAGGAGGTGGTGGTGTTGTCCTATTAATCCACTCAACCTTATCGGCTACTGCTCTAGCTACCTTCTCTATTTTTTAAACTACCAAGATCATAATACATTTTACTTGAAGTATCCGGGTTAAACACATAATAGTTTGGATGAGTAAAAAACTTTAGCAATTTTCCACAATGTATTTTAAAATAATAAAATTACACAACACGTGTTTCGGCTTACTAAGCCATCATCAGGTGTACACTTATAAACTTCCGTGACAGCAGCGCAATATATAGGAAACGGGAAGGGGATGGGGATAGGGGAATTGGTTGGGGTGGGGGGGGAAGAGGATGAAGCACTCTAAGGAGTTTGTCCTTGGGACTGTATTAGGTAAGTGGTGGGTTATTTGAAAAAGGAATAGCTAGCAATGGGGAATGGATTCGGAAAAGTTGGTCATTCAACAAGAGGTCATTATCACTATGTATAATTTCCCACTGTTCCCATGCGTCCAGTCTTGGGCCTTTTCTTTCAATATGCAGGATTTCCGGAACAAAGAGGCAATGGTGCGATGTCTCCAGGAGGTGTTTGGCCAGCAGTGACGATTTGTCTCCCTTATCCACACACCTTCGATGCTCTTGAAGTCTGGTGGTAAAATCCCTGCCCGTCTGTCCAACGTAATATTTATCACAGCTGAGGCACTTGACTTTGTAGACGCCTGAATGGAGTTTTGGGTCAATGGCGTCCTTGCTTTTGCACAAAATGTTCGATAAGGTACACGGATTGTAAAAACACACTTTAAATTTGTCCTTTGGGAATATTCTCTTAAGTCTGTAAGAGAGATTACCAACAAATGGTAGCCTACACCAAACCCTCCTTCTGCGACCTAGTAATCCCAGCAGACTCTTGCCATCCCATGCCACAAACTTGCGGCATTCCAAACGATGATCCATAGGTTAGTGAGCCTACCCCTCTCCAACCCAGAATTCAACAAAGAGCTGGAAATCATATGCCACATTGGAACGTCCAATGGGTACAAAAGAGATATTATAAACAAACTCCTGCGTAAAAAGCTCACAAAAATAGCTATTTCCGAAATAACCGCTATCCCAGCTTTTGAACCGGATAAAAGAACTTGGTGTAGGCTACCATTTGTTGGTAATCTCTCTTACAGACTTAAGAGAATATTCCCAAAGGACAAATTTAAAGTGTGTTTTTACAATCCGTGTACCTTATCGAACATTTTGTGCAAAAGCAAGGACGCCATTGACCCAAAACTCCATTCAGGCGTCTACAAAGTCAAGTGCCTCAGCTGTGATAAATATTACGTTGGACAGACGGGCAGGGATTTTACCACCAGACTTCAAGAGCATCGAAGGTGTGTGGATAAGGGAGACAAATCGTCACTGCTGGCCAAGCACCTCCTGGAGACATCGCACCATTGCCTCTTTGTTCCGGAAATCCTGCATATTGAAAGAAAAGGCCCAAGACTGGACGCATGGGAACAGTGGGAAATTATACATAGTGAAAATGATCTCTTGTTGAATGACCAACTTTTCCGAATCCATTTCCCATTGCTAGCTATTCCTTTTTCAAATAACCCACCACTTACCTAATACAGTCCCAAGGACAAACTCCTTAGAGTGCTTCATCCTCTTCCCCCCCCACCCCAACCAATTCCCCTATCCCCATCCCCTTCCCGTTTCCTATATATTGCGCTGCTGTCACGGAAGTTTATAAGTGTACACCTGATGATGGCTTAGTAAGCCGAAACACGTGTTGTGTAATTTTATTATTTTAAAATACATTGTGGAAAATTGCTAAAGTTTTTTACTCATCCAATATGTATAAATTTCACTACGTGGCGCCTGATACTGTGATCTACATAATAGTTTCTCTTGAATGCTGTCTATCGTCCACAAAAACGTTTTTTTTCTATCTTTGAAGAGAAACACCAAGATACGTCCCTACTTATAAAAACATTATTGTTATATGAGACTAGGAGACTTAAACTCTGATATGCTAAGTGATGGACATGACAGTCGCCATCTAGTTAACTTTGCTTGCTCAAATAACTTGCATATGGTAGAGTTAGCCGTGACCGCGCAGACGGCAACTACTACTACTTTCGAGGTTCTGCTTCAGCATATGCATTTTTTAAATTATTGATCTTTCACCTTATGAAGTCTCATGTTGATAACTTGAGAAGTTTGTGAAAAGTTAGCGTGCAAAGTGGAGCTATAGTGTTCTGAGCGCCAAAATTCGTGATTTTTTCGTACCAAGCCAAATAAAAAATTTGTTGATAGGTAAAGAATCGCCGATGGTATTCACAAAACGTATAAATAAATTTTCTTTCATTTTCAGTTTATTTCATTGCAATCTATGAATAAGTTATTGAGATAGAACACTTCAAACTCGAGTATCTCGACTTTTTGCACGGACAGTAGTCACAACCTTCTCGATCTCTGCCTCGTTGACGATCTCGATAAAGTCACGTCTCAATCCCAAACTCCCGTCCCTTTCCTTTCCTCCCATGACCTTATCCATGTAGGTTACAAATTCAAATAAAATTCTTTTCTTAACGCAACTTCTGTAATTTTCAAAACTAAAATTTTCTGGACGACTCAAGGTCACTAAATTGGAGTTGTCTGGTAAAAATCTGGATATATCGACGATATATTCAATGCCTACCTTATCAGATGTATTAATATCCATGCACCAAAGCTTATTTGCCAAACTAAACGTCCTGTTTTCCCATGGAGGTAGGACTTTTGGTCTACAATTTCTAGCATTAGTTAATGATATCCATAAACTAGTGCCAGAAATAAACAGAATTAGGAAAGTTTTTATTAGGACTCGTAATGAATCCGTCTATAAAAAATTCACTAAAATTAAGAATGAAGTCGTATCATTGGTAATTCAAGCCAAACGTCAGCTATACCTCTTCTTTCTCCTGCCTCACGAAGCCTGCCTAAGTATGGAGTAAACTAAGGCACCTGAATTTAATTTCCAGAAAATATAATTCCGATTTAATCCCTTGATGAACTCAATGATTACTTTGTTCCGTTTCCTTTTTAAATACTTTGGAACCCCTCTCACCTCCCTCATCTACAGACCAACATTTACCATACGCCGATAAATTCTATTTCTAATATGTTACCCGACATGTTCTAAAGAAGGTGCAGGCTTGTACTTTCTTTAGCCTGCGACAAATCTTGATTAACTCTAGATCTGGTAATATCCAATCCTTGTAAATCTTTATTTATTTAATGTCATTTACGAATAATCTAATGTTGCTGTTTTTGTTGGAATGAATGTCTTTTGTGTGTTTTAGAAATTGAAGCAATCCAAACACTTCCCTGTGGCAGGCACGCCGAACGTCACACCACAGCTTGATCTGAAGCTAGGGTTAACTAATTTTTGGTTTAGGTCTTATGAGAAGTTCATAATCTAGTTAATCCCTTTCTCATTGATTCCGTATGGCAGAAGTTGATGCACACGCTTATTGTGAAGAGCCTTGCCAAATGCTTTATTTAAACCAAAGATCCTGAATACACATTATTATTACTTTCCCTAGAGCACCTTTGTTGTATTTCATGTTCAATATAAGACTCCACAACGACATTATATTCAAAAATAGGCAGTATATTGTTGTTTCAATAATGACTACTGCTTGCATCAAGGGATACATTTTCACCGTCCGTCTCTGGATAAAATTTTCTATATACATAATTTATACTCCAGATGAGATCGAAAAACGCGGATTCATGGTCACTGCTCACGCAATTACCGGTTAGCCGAGAACGGTTTAATTTTTCCTCCTCGACAACGAGCTATTACTTCCTTCGCTACACATCTCTTACTTGCGTCGTTTTCACTTTTTATAATTTGCCATAAAATGCAAAGCCTTTCACACCGTGCAAAAAAGTAGTGAAAAAGCCAAATATAATTTATCACATGACTCTGCAATTCAAATCAATTCATCCCACTCATTCAGAATGTCAGGAATATCGTAAAACATTTTGCAATATTGCAAGAAACCATTGCAAAACCAGCATTCTACATTTACCGGAATTCGAACCCGGATCCCCCTCCATTTCGAACCCGCATGCCAGCCAAAGTAGATGGTATTTTTTTCTGTATTTCGCTATCATGAATAACTTTATTAAGGTGAGGTGGGTTACTCCACTGAGGTTTTTCGGTGCTATTTCTCAATCCTTGAATTTTCTGCATTTTTGAACACATTATTCATGCCAAAGGATGACGGAATCCGAATCACTGACGGACGGAATCAGAATCACTGAACAAGAATCAGATTTCAATTAAGGTGCAGAATCAGAAAGGTGCAATTTAGGTAACAACTCACGGGGACAATATCATTTTGGATACAATATAAATGCCAAATGACTTGTGACTCCGAGAATAATGGCGAGAGGATCTTTTTACCCGTTGGATCACATTGTTCTTCTTTCGACTCCTTTCTTTGGTTTACCTTTCTTTCTTTACGAGAAGGCGGTGGTCCCTTCTCATCTGGCAAAAAGGCAGTCTCTTCTCCAAAACGAGTCATTCAAAATTCCAGTTCAAGACGAGTTTTGTATGAATTTTTCCGTTGATCATTAAACGTAGATGTAAATTAATACTTGAAGCCAGATTTTGAATGGGAATATTGATATAAAGAATATTGATACGAAGATTTTTATTGATACTTTGTGATTAGTCTGCTAGTAGTATTAGTAGTACTATGATATTGATACCTTTAATTAGCCTGCTACAGGCCTGCATTTTGCCCCTACCAAGTTCCTGGGAAGTTGATATTGATATGCTCAAAAACTCGCGCTTGCATTCTTTCCACTTTGCTCCTCTAGTGGAACGGTATGGCGAGAGGGGCTGGAGGTGGGGGTGGGCAGGGTCGCGGCAGGGCCACGTTGGTCCACGTTCAGGGACTAGATGCCCTAGATCAGTGATAGGTATACGTAGATGGCGCTTTCCGTCATCCTTTACGAGTGTTACGAGAGCGGAGTCACGTGACCAGAGGCAAGACAGTGGCGGCGATTGAAATTCCCATTTACGTAACTCATGTCAAGTGGTTTAAAATTCATTATTACCTAATCTAATCTAATTTCATTTCTAATGAAGTATTTGAAACTTGATAAATAGTATCACCGAAAAATGCACGATTAGACACCAAGGAAGTATATTTAGGTAATTTATTATCTGCTTTATTACCGACGAAATATTGATTTAAAATCGTTAGCATAGTAATGACGGTATGTTTCGCATAACTCTAAACATTAATGATTGCTTGCTTTGCGAGTTCATTATAGGAGCATGTTAACACGCTTAGAGCGCGCAAACTGTTATCGCCCTGAACACGCATCAATACCCCCAGCAGTAATATTGGAGTACAACAATGAAAAGTATATCTCAACTCGGCATTAATTCATTAGAGCCATAATCTATTGTGCTGATAATTCTTGGATTCCTAGAAATAGTTTGTGACAGGCTGTTATATGAATTGTATCTCACTTCTTACAACGAGATAACGGTATTGCCTTGCGTATTAATGAGCTCTATCATAGCAAAGGATGAAGGGACAGAGTTACCTATGTACCATGCAGTAAAAACAAATGCTGCATGAGCAAACAAAATGAATGATAACGAATCATGACTAAAAGATTCCTGCATGGCATCTCAAGTATACCAGATACCTATATGATTGAAAAATAAATAGATAAGTGAATATAACCCATGGCTTTCGTAGATCAAATGAGAGCATGCCAAAACATGGAAAGCGAACAGTCGAAAGTTTTTATGATTAGCAACACGAATGGTAGCTGCAAATACAACGCTTTGCCGTATGATGACCACTAAGTAGTCTGTGGATCATCGGCTGAAGACCCTTGTCCAAGGTGATGTTGTGAGCTTATTTCTTTTTCACACGCATACCTATGGAATAGATAAGCTCCAGGAATGATTTGAGCGTTCCATTTGATGCTAATTGTCACTCTTGGCACTGAAAACACCTAATCCTGGGCTCCTTCATAAATATCTGCAATTTTTTCTTAGCATATTCGCGTGCAGCGTAGTAATTCCAAGGCAGGCATTTTTTTCATTTCTTTTTTTTTTGGATACAGCGAGGGTGATTCCAGTTATGAATGGTGTCAAATTTCAGCTCCGAACGCGGCTGCGTTGTCGTGGGCGACTAACCATTAAAATGTTTTAAGAAGTTTTCGCGGGTTCTCCACCGGGTAAGGGTGTCCCCATTAAAATTATTGTTAACCGAATCGGAATTCGTTGGCCGAGACCGAAAAACAGCGAACAATAGCTTTGTTAGCCGAAGTAGCACTGCAGAAAAAAAAATCTTGCAAACCCTGTGAAGAGCAGGTGACTCGATCACCCATTTTTTTAAAAATACACCTAAAACCGGTTAAAATATTTAGCTTCATCTGTAATATTTCGACAAAAGTGGTGAAAATACCACGCAGAAATGTTTCATGCTGTGAAACTACTGCAAGTGAAATGATAACGGGCTTCCTTCAAGAAATCATTCCTTACAACCGAAAGAACTGCTAGTACTCTATTGTCCTTTCTGACGATTCTGACCCTGACCACGTGACATTGAGCACGCGAATCTGACGATGTCTACCCCATGCATAGTCGTTGACGCTTACCCATGTTAAAACTTCGTGTCTCCATTCCTGAGGATGTGACATTGCAGTAAAACATCTCCAAACTAAAAATCTCATGCTAAGTGGTATCCCAAACTGTCATCATTTGTATTTTCATGGAACTATGGGGCCTATACCTGAGTATCAGTTGAACGTGAGGGTGCCTTATGCAACGTTATTCTCTCAATCACAGATGAGTGTATGAGCCCAGCTTGTAAGTAGAGTGAGCCGATAAAGAGTCGAGATATTCAAGTGGTAAACCGAGAGAAAAGAGTAGTTCACTTCATCGGAGAAGACAAAATTCATTAATAAAGATTCGTGCCCCAGAATTGATGTATCCATAATGCGCAAATAATTTGAATTGACGAATCCTAGTTACTAGAAAATTAAATGTTAATTTCAATTTCATTTGAAAAAGCTTGTAATGGGGGACTGCGTAGCCTTATTGCTACGTAACAAATATATTTCACGTCGCGAGGCATAAGAAATATCCGTCTCCTGAACATACCATTGTATTTCAGAGCCCCTAAGCCCTACTGAGCGTGTATCACTGATCGCCTATGAAAACTATCAAAGCTCGGAAAGTCTCCTCCGTTGAACATGGTATCAATAGTCGTTTTATAGGCTACAGGATATCTTGCTCGTATTCATCTACATTTACATAATACCTTGCAAGACACCATAAAGGTGTGTGGCAGGGGATGAATTCTCACCAAACATGCACTACTTATCATGCATAAAAAAGGATCAGTATTTATATACCGTTCTAAACTTCACAATTAAAAAAAAGATAAATATAGCAAAGCAAACATGCAAAAACATGCTGTTAGTTGGGTTAGATTTAAGTGCCCATACCAACATGCAGCTACCTTTTTTTTCAACATTTTTTTCACTTTTTAGTTAATGAGGAAAAATACTTAGCGACAATTTAAAACCATACGGCTTAAATACGTACTTCATGCGTATTAAGCTTTTGGTCATGATATTAAAAAATTATAGGAAACTATTATCGAAAAATTTCCAGCTGCGCTACCCACTCTTCTCTCATCGACAGGCATTCGTCACAATTTGAAGTCTTGTAAAATAATTTATATAGGCAACTATATTCGAAAAATTTCCAGCTGCGCTACCCACTCTTCTCTCATCGACAGGCATTCGTCACAATTTGAAGTCATGTAAAATAATTTATTGCTGGGTTGCCAGATCCCCAAAAGCCACCTTTACCTATCAATCGCCAATTCTTTATCTTCTTCCTAATTTCTCCTTGATTATCATGTGGCAGTAAATTTGACTTCATCTCGTTCCCTCCGTTACAATTACTCTAGATGAAGTCATAGGCCCAATAACTATCACCGTAGCGATCTATCTGAATTCTTTGTTGATAACCAGCTGGACATAGTATAATTAAATACAAAATTTATCCTGTAATTCATTAGCGGAAATTTCGACAATTCGTGTGAATACAATGAACTCCATTCAAATAGTCACACTTTTTACAAGTGTTACTACTGTTATTGTTGTGTTTGCAAATATAAAATACCTGCTTCATGCCTATCACACCACAGCAATCATTTATTTTTCTTGTTTGGCCTTTTGCTGTCTCTCTAGTCCTTTCAGCGTCCTCAGCATAGACTTGCCGTTCTACGTTTCTCGTCGAACTATTCGGGACAGTGGGAACCTCTTATCTCAGCGGCCGCTCCCATATCTGATGCCTAGCCAAGAATCCAAGCATTTGTTGATGACGATCCGAAGCGTAGCCTGCTCGCTGCTAGGCGGCTAGCATGGCCGAGTGGGCCAAGTCCTGGACTATTCTATTGTTTGATCAATCCCATTATCTGTCGAGCAGTACGTATTTGGTGAAATGGGGTGGTTTTAAGCTACATTTTCGTGTGGCCGTTTTTGCGTTGCGTTGGCGCTGCGTTGTGCGGCAGGGCAACAGCAGCAACGACGCACCAAAACATATGACGGTGGTAAACCGTGGTATAGGTGATAATCCAGCGAAAGAATCACGTGACGAACAAATGACAGGTAGAATGCGTTGTAGCTCGCTCTGACGCAGCTGCGTCAACGCAAAGAGATGAAAGATAACCAACTCGGACGGCAATGCAGGTTGCGTTGGCGTGCTCGCTTCTGATTGGTGCCGCAGTGTGCGTCATCGCAAGAACGGCCACATGAAAACGTAGTTTTAGACTGCATCACCCTAAATGATTTTAAGCAGCAATAAGGTGACCCCATTTTATGAGTGGCCATTCCTCCGGAGACCAGCGGACGTCCCTGCCCCAGGAACTCCTGTCCTCTGAAGAGCCGTTCCTCCCCTGTAAGCGCCACCTCGCTATTGGCTACGCTCTCGCAACACCTCCACTACTGCAGTCCGCAGTCTCTTTCAGAGGATCCTCAAATAGAACATCCACCTCCACCACGTCAAGGCTGTAATCATCGCGATGAAGCTCAAGCGCAGTCTTAACTAACTATCCGAATTATTTGTTAACCAGCTGGGCATAATATAAAGGCCGCCTTACACGATACAATTTTTTGTACAATTTCTGTATAAACTGAACGAAATTGTATGTTTGTCTGAATGGAATTAGAACAGGTTCTATTTCCCGTTCAGTCATTCAGACAATCGCACAAGCGTTCGTACAATTTGCCGCTTTACTCGGTACTATTTCCTCATACAAGCATTTGTACAAGAAATTGTACAAAAAATTCTATTGTGTTAAGCGGTCTTAATGAACTACAAAATTTATTCTGTAATTCATTCGTGGAAAATTCGACAATTCGTGTGAATACAATGAACTCCATTCAAATAGTCGCACGTTTGTTAAAGTGTTACTACTATTATTGTTGTGTTTGCAAGTGTAAAACTTGCAGCCGGGTTTCACTGTTCCTTTTGTTGCAATGAAGGTGACAATTATTGAGGGCCACTGCTCTTCCTCGACCGCGGATTTATTATTTGCCGCAGGGGCGGTAGGACTCGACAATGGGCCACAGGACCACGAATTTCCGTGGCGTGCGAGATGGCGGAAGTCATGACTGCTGGATTCCGTTGGCAAGCAGGGGTAGTCGAGGGGGCGCTCCGGTTGGCCGGCGGGGCCCGAGGCCCCCGTCCGCCGCTGCGTCCGTCTCCTCGGCCCCCGCGAGGGTGTGGCCGTGGGCCCGTTACCTAGCGCGCCCAAGGCTGCCGAGAAGCAAGGTCGCCGGTGTCAGCCACGCCCAGCCATCTCAAGGATTCGAGCGCCGCACTCGAGGGAGGGCAGAAGCTTCCACTTCCGCCTGAGACGCGGCCCGGGAGTTGCGGGAGCCGCTCGCCTTGAAGACCCCCCGCAACTATTTCGAAAATGAACCTCTTGACATTTCACCGCGGACGATTCTCCAGAATGTGGGTCAGCTCCATTTTCGGGTTGCCTTGAGATAAGAGCGAGTTTTTTTCTCGTCTTTCATCCCTCCCTGCTCCCTTCACATTTCTCTTCGGGTTGACACGGCCGCCGAGACTACGGCTAAGATCATCGTCGCGTTTGGGTCTCTGGAAACAGGTGCTCTCTTTTATCGAAAAAAACTCATATTCTCCGCCTCATGTACCGGATTCTGCCGATGTAGTGCCTTTTTAGTGCTCTATGGCGAGCACTTCAAGATCAATCCGCCGTCGGTCAAATGCGCCGTGCCATTCGTTATCAATACGCTAATGTCAGCTCAAGTGTTTTCGGCCACTCCCGTGTCCACTAATCCAGTATTCCTCCATTTTCTGTTAAATTGCGACCTTAATTCCAGCGGCCCACCAATCCAGAATCGTCGCCTCTCGAGAAGAACTGACGAGCAAACCCGACCCTGCCTTCGCCTCCCCTGTCATCCCTTGTAGTCCACTATTATAACGCCAACATTTCTAAAACATGATTCACTCGTAAGTGCTGCGTTTCAGTGCTAATATGTGCTCACAAATTATTCATTCCTTGTAGTCAGCGACGGCTTTTAACTCCAAAGCAGCCACGAGGACATGAAGTGAGTTCTCGCCATTCGTTTCCATATCGTATTAACTCATCTTCGACATGCAAAGGGGTTAAGGGCAAGCCCGGTACGGGCTTGTCACCTTAATATTTGTTGAAGCACAATTTTTTCTGTGACCATTTTCAACCCCATTTACATCGGCAAAGTAATTAAGCTCAAACACTCTGTAGCTGATAATGTACTTTATCATATTTACTTTCCGTGAGAATGGGCATCAATTAAAAGATTTTGAGATGTGAGCTAGGAGATGGAATGGAAGCTTAATGGAGAGGAAGAGGGATAGCAATAATGACTTGTTTTTATTAAGGGCAGGACCGAGACGAAACCGTCCAGGCTTCCATTTCACTTTAAGGGGTGAATAAGGGTTTACTTTCTAAGCGCGGAAGAGGGAGGGTTTCTAGGGATGGGTTGTAAGGCGAAAGAGGGAAGACTCGAAGATTTGTCGAGGAATATAGAGGAAAGGTCAATTGGCGCGTAAAAGAGAACACTTATGGGGGAATCAGTGAGTTCGGGCCATCCACAAGCCAAACAAAGCCGAAAAAACGTTGATGGAGATGATTCTATTCACCGAAGGCATTGTGTGGCCAAACAGTTCGTTGAGTTTGCGGTCCAATGGGGCGTGGGGTAGGTGATGAGCCTCGGTGGTACCCCGGGGGAATCACGGGGCGCAAGATCCGAAAGGCACCTTCTTCGAGCCCTCGTGACATTTCTCAGCAGAGCGAGTGCGGCCCGCCGGGAGGGGGAGAGGGGCGGGCCGCACCCGGCCAGCCCGGCGGCGGCAGGGGGGGGAGTGGGAGGGGGTGGGTCCGGCGTATAAAGCGCGACTGTGCAGCATTGGTCGGCCCAGTGAATATATTGCTTGTATCGGTGGCGGTCAACCATCACAGAGCTCCGCGTAGACCGGGAAAGTGGTTGAACGGAAAGAGCGGACGGACATGGCCTTCACACTGGTACGTACTGATCTGTGGCTCGCATCCTGCCTCGCGCCGGCAATCCGGGAATATGCCGAATCAAATGGGAGATTGTCTCCAATGTGTCAGCTTTCGTTGGACCGATTTGAGGGATGGGGGTTGGAGGGAGGGGGACAACGAGTGATGACATTTCCGTTATGCTTGCCGCTCAGTTCTTGCGGGGTCCTTCCCCAGTGTCTCTTAATATTACTACTTTCACGAGACTACGTGCTGAATCATGCTTGCGTTTCTCAAGATTCACCCGAATTGTGAATGTGATCTCACATGGTCCACTTCAGTATATGGAAATTTGAACTGAAGTGGATTGTTAAAAATTTCTAATAAAAAGTATGAGTTCAACTTAAAGTATGCCCCCTGAGCTCCAAATAAACTTAATGCCCGGTCATTATCTTCGGTGTATTCATTTTCGGGAAAATCTCAAAACTTCGGCCGTGCCTCCCGCTGACTGAATAAGCATTCACCGCGTGTCCAACAAAGGTGCACTTGCATTCGGTGCGATAACATTTCGTGCCAAAGCATTTGCTTGGTTTTCGTTTGAAGGGAAGCATCAAATTCCGGTCAGTATCTGCTCTACTCATCTGCTTTTGAGTGCCGTACTTTTGGGAGGAATCAAATACCGTTCGGGGTTCAAACCCAGCCACCTTCCAAGATACGATTCCGACGGCGCAGGTAGCGGCCGAAGGCGGACTTGATCTTTGGAGCCGTGAACACCCCCGCCCCAGGCACTCAAGGCAAACGGGCTGAGAGGAAAGTTTAGGGCTGCCCGCGACGCGCATGAGCCGTGGATCATTCAAGTGAATGCTGCTATTAAACTGAGCAGGGGGTGAGGTGCATAAAATGCAGAGCGTTCACACGCATTTTGCTCGAAACTCGGTGAAAATATCTCGGCGAGCATGATGAAAATCACTCGATATATTTTAGTGCCGATTCAATCAATGAGACGACATCAAATATTTGTGCGCACCATTAAATCCGTTTTACGCGGTCATTGAAACGGCGCAAGTTGATGTTGATTCCGTTTGACGTGGAACAGTGACGTAGAAAATTTCGTGGACGCTTGCTTGACAGCTTTACACGGTGCAATTGTCGGTGCATTCAGTTGGAAACAATTTACCATTCAGTAGCGGTAATACCGTCAATATATTGCATAACGTCAAGATCTGTTAAGTACCAATTAATTGGACGTAAAAATGCGATAAATTACCACCAATTTAAAATATGTTTTAAGCCATAGTCTAAACATAATAGTGGAGACCCTAGTCCCGTATACTTAGCCCAAAATTTGCACCACGAACAAACGGATGTGGGCCAAGGTAAAGAGTTCTTCCTTTACGCACGAAATTTAAGCTTCCACGTAATAAATCGCCCAGCTCATCGTTACTGCACTTTATTCACTACTTAAGGAGTGGAGTGCAAACAAAAACAACCAAATCAATCATCAACAACCTTTTTCTAGAATTCCGTGGTATTTCGTTTCCACTACATCTGCACCATCTATTGAGAGAAATTAACTTCAAACTTGCGCGAACGCATGTGTCAGATTAAAAAATGTTCTAATTTCCTCGCAAGCGTTCGCGCATTTGCGCTGCCTGTCCTCGTAAGTCGTCGCTTTACACGGCGCAATATTTCTTGCGCAAGTGTTCTCGCAACAGCCTGCGCAGTATCAATGACCGTGTAAAACGGCCTTTACACTCTCGGGGGCTCCGCGGTCTGCGAGGGTCTTGGTGCACGCAGCCGTGGAATGCCCTTCCAAGGACGCTCCCTTGTCGTCGGCAGGCGCTGTCGCTGGCCGTGGTGGTGGTGCTGGCGGCGTCGAGCGGCGCTCAGCACCTCGGCGGCAACTACGTCGACGAGTATTACGACGACGGCGAGGAGCGTGTGGTGGCGCGGCCGGCGGCTCGGCCGGCGGCGCGGCCTCAGCAGTCCGCTGCGGTGCCTCGGCCCACACCCGTGCCCATCCTCAAGCAGATCAACCGGTGAGTCGAGCCCACGAGGTTTTGGAACCGGGAGCATCACACGGTTCCACGCCCTCTACTTCCCCTCATCATTTCTTCTTTGTGGTGTCCCTGATAATGGAACTAGGTCGCCGAGACTCAAGTTCCACCACTTATTAAGAAAATTGTAATTTTATGTCCCTCCCGAGCTATATCGGCGAGGGGATGCACATTTTGAAGATTCCTTCATCGGAAATGCTCACTTTTTGTCGTGAAAATAAATGTACTTAGTTAATTCTACAATTTATTTTGAACGACTCGACCAGTTTCAACTAAGTACTAACTGGAATTAACTAAGTACTTTTATTTTTACTATGTCTAAATTCTACCAAGTGAACCTGCCGACCATTGATTCTATTCGATTCAATTTTTGTCGCCAGGCATGTCGGTGCGCTTGAGTTAAATAAAATATGCCGTTAAGTCAAGTCATTGAATTTTAAACGAACAAAGTGTGACTCGGGTAACACGTACTTAGTCAAAAATACGCAGTTACAGGAGTTAGGCCTGGTACTTTTTGGGCAATGTGCACCATCTGTTTCATCACTCACATTCTTTTACTGTTTCGCAAGAGAGTTTCGGTCCCCATTTTTAAAGAGGTCCCTACCTCCACATTCGCCCTTTCCGCAGTTCTGGTCTTCCAAACCTGTCATCCTACTTAGGGTAATAAATATTCACAAATTTTCTCAATCTGGCTAATTAAAGAAGTGTACAACTTACTCACATGTACATTGCTCTAGATTTCCACCCGCTCTGATTCGTAACAAATTATTAACTTACTTTTTCCTACTTATACTTCATATTTTTTCCTAGTCTTCCAGTGCCACACTTTTAGTTGCCGTACCTCACACCTAGGGATATATATATAAAGCACTAGCTTTTTCTAATAATACGACTAAGTGCCCCCAGCAACCCTGTGGTCATTTCCCTCACCTCTCTGGCCTTCACCTCTTATCTCCGGTGTCTACCTCGTATCCCTTGCTGGAAGAGTGGCAGAACTGTTGAAACACCGTATCAGGGAAAAATAGTCGCAACCTCAAAGCCACATTTAGCATGTAGTGCATGGATTACTCCCGATTTTTCAGCCATATATCCTGTAACCCATCAGGTCTATTTTCTTTCCAGTGTGATGATATGGCATGAAATTGGACATTAATATGCAAATAAATTATGCTCTCTGTTATTTTGAAATTTCTACCCATTTTCTTTGTGACTGGATATTTAGTTTCTTAATTAACATGGGGATGAACCCAAATACTTTTAAATACATCACAGGTATACGCTAAACTTAAATATTCTCTATGTTGGAATGAGTTTTTGAAACCTTTTCTATCAGTTGCAAGAAAAAAATTATGCAAACTTAAATCATTTTCAAGGCTTTAATTGCATTTTAAATTATCAAATTATTTTGTTTATTTTAAGCATTAATACTTTGTCGATATTCTGTTTTTGAAACCCTCCCTTGTAACTTTTCTTTTAAACAGAACTAAATTGAATATACATTCTAGTAAGGTCATCCCGATTTGATTTATTTTATCTGAAAGCGATATTTATTCCTTTGTAGCTATAAGGTATTAGAGTTTAAGAGGCATTTTCAAATTCCTTATTCACTTTTGACACGTTTTAAGTCGTTGCTCTGATCGCGCCCTCTTGTGACCTTGTCAGTGGGAGGAACAGTTTAGCGGGCAGTTTGTTTGGTGCCCTCGAGCCTCCATCTTTGACGGTGCCGCTCCAAATGGCCGCAGTGGTGCTCGCGTCGCTCGTCCCTTCACTCTTCCCCCTTCGCCGACTGAATGGACTCGACCGCCACCGGCCACGGCGCCGTTCTCACGCACTGACCGACCATTGTCGGAAAAATAACTGACATGGGACAATGTGCCGTCATGGAAAGTGACGATCAACCATAATAATAATAGCTTTCTGCCCGTGAATACGCAATTTTCGGATTTATCGCATATTACATTAGACCTTGACCAAACGGGAAGAAATGTTCACATATCCAGATGACGAGGGTACACGGGTGGAAAATTTAGCGTAGATTTTATACTTTCGCAGTCTCTTCACATAATATTTTATTTTCCTCATAACAGTTGTGGCTTATCATATTTTTATTAATCGTAGAAAAAAGAACTGCCCATTGATTCCATGATGCATATGAAAGCAAATTGGGCCGTGATAATATTAAGTTGTGTGCATATTCGATCCTGAGCGTCATGAGGGAGAAGTAAACCTGTCCATAATGATTCACTTTATAATGCACAAAATATCCGTAGTGGTATCTATCTTTCTGCTGTGGGAATGATATAAGATAAGGCTGGCATGCTATTTGATGGTCGAATTTATGTCTGAATGAACAAATACACCAAAAACAAGACCCTTCTACCGTAGGAACACTCTTATTACTACCAAACTTCACCGAAATCTTACGCTGCATAGGTTAGAATAATCACTTACATTGAGACAATATTATACTTTTCACAGCTGGACAAATTGACATTTGCACAAAATCGTCCGATACGAAATTCTTTCAGGAAGATTTAATTTTCTGTTATTTTGACTGCATAATCGGAAATACCATCCGAAAAGCACACAAAAAAAAAAGAGAAGCGCCATTAAAGTTATGAGTGAGATGGAAAAAAAAAGTTTAAAAAAGCATTAAAATAGTAGTAAAAGTTTTGATACTAAAATATAAAATGTATTTAGTCAAATTATGTGTCTTAAGATGCTGAAAAGGGAATTTGATATAAAAAGATCGCAGTATAAAATTGTGATAACGATATAACTGCACTGAGTGGTACCCGGGAAACTCATCATGAAGATGAAACAAAAAATTTATCTTCTTCAAAAACTGAAAAAGATTTACCATAGAAAAATTTCTCAATTTTTATATCAGACTTTTTATGCTTTTGTGCTATTCTAATTTGTCACATAAGTCTGACAAAAATATTTATTTTTGTTAGAAAAATATCAAAAATACAGTGAAACCCGGGTACCACGCTATGTGGACAGAGGTTAAATATTTATTTAGTATTATATTTCATGTTATAATTGGATTCAAAGCATAAATTTATTGGTCATTTTTGCCCTGTTTAATTAATTTGTAAACTTATACATGACAGTGGTTGTTGTGAAAATAATAGAAACCAAATTTGAACTCGTGGGATCTGACACAAAAAATAATTCTTGCTCGGCGATAGTCAAAATAACCGAGGGTGTTTAACTCTGGCTGAAGGAATGAAGGAGGAGCCACTAATGAAAATGCAATATTGTATTAGTTGGGAAAGTATTACAAACATAGGAATCCGAGAGTAGAATACATTTTGCCCTAACGCATTGAATGAAAACAATGGAAATTTGACCTGTATCTATCATTCCAGGTAGATACAAATCAAAATGCGATTCAACCACTAATGCTACAAAGCAGCGTCTAACCTAATTAACTCCTCATATTCACCCGAACATAGCAAACTTCACTCCCATAATTCCGTTTGGGATTCCGGATTCCGTTTGGGTGTCCATGACGGAGCGTGCACGACTGGGTTTCAAATGTCTTCACCGAGTGAAAGAAAAGAATACGAAGCTTATATTATGAACAATATATATGAACATGAACCACATGCTCTGAAAATCTTGAAAAAACGGTGTAGATGGATGTCAGAGCATAATTGGGATGTGGCGGACTGAGAAACACGCAAAACGCTGTCATGTGATAGGTTTTTGATAGGATGACTGCACCTCGGGAAATAATTTTCTGAAGGCATGACCTCGCTCTGAATAAATGACATTGCCCCTGCTTTCGATTGGCCAGATTTATATCGCTTAATGATGATGGCCGTGACAACTTTCACTCATTGAGTTGGTTGCAGCCGAGGTCCATGGTCACGTTGAAAGGGAATGAAACTGTTTTTCCCGGCGGTTAAACAGCCCAGGCAAGGTTATCGATGCCAAATCAATATGAAATAAAACACATCTCTAATGGAGAGTGTAACAATGACTGATGATGTAAACACCTATCATTATCAACGAAAAACAGGAATTACTGCTGAGACGCAACTTTAAGCGTCAAAGCAGAAATTTTATTGAAACCCTACGACTGAGGTAGCAGGAGTTTCCATCTACTCCAAAAAAAGCCACTCTCTCCTCAAACGGCTTATTGGGTTTAAAATTCCTCTACATACTTTTCTGAGCCATAGTATGAGAATTCCATTTGTCACCATTTACTTTGCACTTACTTCAAGCACTTCAGTTTTTACTGCACATACTTTTAGTTTGTACTTACTTAATCACATTTAATGGCAATTTGATCTATCAATTATATCTATCAGTCAATGTAGATACAGGTAAGATTACGATTTAACTACTAATGCTGCAATAGCTTAGCTAATTTACTCCTCATATTCATCCTGCTAGGGTTAGATCCTAAGGTGAAGTAACTTCCCTTGAATTGTTGTGATTAAAATCCGTAATCAATTGCAATTATGCTAATGTAAATCTCTGACAAATCTAGCAGTGTCAAAACAGAAATATCTTTTATAAAATTTGACTTTTGTAGTCAATAACGTAATTAGCCATTTTCCACTTCAATGTCCTAAAAGGGAAGGTAATCGGTAAAATCGAAGTCATATAGCGATCACCAAATACTATATGCAAACGAAAATGTACCTTTTGTCGTAATAACTGACTTTGCGAATTTTTAAGCAGTATACATGGCTACCAGGGTTTTACTTCTGTCTACAATTTAAGGTACTCGCACTCAAGAAGAGATGTAAATTACATCTCGAGTATAAACAGGTTAAGGGAGTATCCGTCCCACTCAATCCTGCAAACATCAG
Organism: Platycnemis pennipes; assembly: GCA_933228895.1. Taxonomy (NCBI): domain Eukaryota; kingdom Metazoa; phylum Arthropoda; class Insecta; order Odonata; family Platycnemididae; genus Platycnemis; species Platycnemis pennipes. The sequence goes on from OW121846.1 coordinate 114,080,478, forward strand.
GGAAATTTATGTATTCATAAGGCTTATTTTTGTCTTTTCCTTAACTCATAGAAGCATCCAACCCTTGTGATGAAATGTTAAGCGATCACTTTCCATGGATTTGCGTTGATTTCCGTTCGCGTTTCGTTCGGTCCGATTGGGTGCAGTGCAATGTCAGTTCCGCCAGCATCCGCCATGTTGGCCCAGACTCCAATTCTCACAAGAGCGCGATGCAGGAAATCTGTGGAAAATTCGAAGGTAGAGCAGGCACCACTGCGGTTACGTGAAAGTAATTGGTAAAAGAAGGAATTCTATTTCTCGGCCTTGACCTTGCTTAGTTATTTGAGGAGAGTGAGTCGCAAACCCGTTTGTGAACGAATTATGGAGAGTGACTTTAGAAAGTGAATCGGCAAAGTAGCAAGTGTCGACAAAGAGGGGAGAGAGGGGTCCGGGTACAGAATCAATGGAAATATGAAAAGTCACGATTTACACGCCGAGACATACATATGACAATGGTTTTGGAGGCGGAAAGAAAGGGTCAGAGTTGAGGCCCTGTAAAAAGTTTTACATCACTCGTGTACGCCAGTATAGATGTGTCAGTAAAATTTAGATTTGTAATTGAAGCACTTGAGATCGCTGTCCACAGCCATCCTCCGTCCATTTCCTCGTAAGTTCAGCACCGCTGTCATACATCTATCTATCTATATCGACATAATACCTTGCAAGCCACCACAAAGGTTAGTGGCAGGGGGTGATTTCTCACCAAATGTGCACTACATATCATGCATAAAAAAGGAATAGTATTAATATACTAGTCAGAACTTCACTTTTTAAAAAAGATAGAAATTGCAAAGCAAACATGCAAAAACATTCTGTTAGTAGGGTTAGCTTTATGTACTCATACCAATATGCGGCTACCAATGATATCCATTTCTACTCTCCTATTGGACACATTCGCATCTCTACTTGTACGAGGGAAGAAGGACATTTTGAATCTATCAGTTCGGCAATCAATTTCTCTAATTTTATGATTATGGTCCAGTCTGCCATAGTAAGTTGGGGCTGGAAAAATATTTTTAACATCATCACTGAAAATATTGTCTTGGAATTTATTTAAGAGATTAAGTCTAAATTTCAACCTGCGATCTGACAATGATTCCCGTTTTAATTCATTTATTAGACTGGTTACGCTAATATAATTATCGTATCGTCCTTTTACAAATCTTGCCGATCTTCGCTGCACACGTTAAACTCGTGGGACATGACAAACCCAACAACTTGCGCGCACAGCATGGGTGGCAGCAGCACAGAGGGCCGTATTCAGAGACGAAACTTTCACTTTCCCTGCTCGCCAAACAGTGGCAGCAGTAGGTACAGTTATTGGTGGCACTGTCCATACTATTTGTTGTCTTAAACGTCCCGCATCCGGCTTTACGCATTCCGCCATCTTTGGCTCGGAAAACTATCCCTTAACAGTTGTAGGGTACCCCAGACTACGCCTTATCGGGAGGTATCGATTTACGAAAGCTTATTTGTAGGGAGAGTTGACCCGACAACCGTATAGTAAAGACTAAGAATACGGTGTCGGATCGGTTCACCCTACTTCTGATGTCATATCGGTACAGTTACCCCTATAGGGACGTCTCTGCATACGGCCCAGAGTCTTCCTTGCCTCCGTAACTCCGGCCTCTAAAACCAGATTGTCAAGAACTGTTCAATCTGTGTGTTTTTTTGAAAAAATTGAAATAAATTTGACTCTTTGGGTGAGCCAATTGTACGAATGGTTCCATATTTGTAAGGCAACTACTCCACAGGTGAACGACAGGCTCTCAGCACAGCAATTGGATTGCAAGTGTCATTGAGCTTTAGACGATTCTCCTACGAACTCTTTTCATCTGAAAGACAAAAATTTACCTGCCGTGTAGCATTGAAAATTGTGTATAATATACTACTTCAGGCCTCACATCGTGGATGCGCAAGATTTCCATTGTGAAAAGGACAACAATAGTACTATTCCACACTATTATTTTCCTACCTAGCTCCATTCCGCACCCTAGAACCATTCAGTCCAAGTCAGACAGTTCTCTACCCACTGAGAATGGAACTGGATTACTTACAGTGATGTCAACTCTAGGTTAGTGCTAGTGTAAATACTTCCAACCCGAAGGCTAGACTGAGGAATCATATTAGTGTGGTGGCTATAATACTTACTTCCCACCCCATAAAATTGAGTTCATATCCCGGCAGTGCGAGAGATTTGTCAATTGTCTCCTACCTAGTTCATACTTGAGTTCTGCTTCGTGTTCATTTCTCTGTCGCCGGATAGGATGTTAAATATTGTACCCCTTGACACCTATAGCTAAGAATAGGCTTATATTGATTCTTGGTTTCTCTTCTCCTTCCCTCTCTTCCCTGCAGATTCTTACCTCTATCCAATTAAGCAATATATTTGGAAGAAGAATAATTCGTAAAAGCGATCCTACAGCATTAATAGAAAGACAGTTGAGAGCGCCAAATCCATAAGGTACGTAAGTGTACAATTACTAAAGATTATCTTGGGGAAGACACATTCGGGAAATATGCGGCCAAGTCGGAAGAAAGCTAGGATTAAGCAAAAGAGTACTAGGGAAATATGACGAGAAGACAGAAGAGCGATGTTACTTTTCACTAGTTAAGTCCCACCAAGAATATGCAGCCAGTGCATGGGATCCGAATAAATTAGGTTTGATCAGAGAAGTAAATTTCTTGGTGTAGAGCTGCTATGTTTGACTAAAGGTGCTACGATAGGACAAGCAGTGCATCAAAATTTATAGAAGTACTTTAAGTACTCTCCTGAGATATAATACATTAAGAACCCTTGCATATACTGCTAGATAGGCCATATTGACCAGATAAAGAAGCAAAGAGAGATATATTGTCGTATCGATAAACCAAAAATCTCATTTTTCCTGCTTTCCATAAGTGAACATAAATGGCAGCATAGCAAAGAGATAGGCAGGTTATTGTTATATTGTTAGAGTTGTCTGCAGTGTAAGATGAAAGATAAAAACTTTAACGTTCCACAGATTCAAAGAGATTTTTCTTGTATGTACATGTACCTGATGATGCTACAGTGAAGTGAAAAATGTCGTAATAAAATCTTTTTAAACCTGTGGAATGCTAAAGTTTTTTTATCTTTCATCCTACATTATGGAATTCCACAAAGTCTTGGCCTCTACAATCCACTGCATTGTCTGCACTGCATGATGCATATCTAAATATTAATAACACATACACGAGAGGTAGATTCAGATAATATATTTAAATAATGGCCATTAAAGCCTATAATCATTTTTACTAAGTAGATGTTAACCATATAGTTGCACGTTACTCTTATTATCTAACGTGTTTCTATGAAGAAGTAGCATCGTAGCGCATAGTTTCATGTCAATAGTTTTTGTTTGGTGATCTACACCCCCGTGGTGCTTCATAGGGAAGTGTAGAATAATATCCCATCCAAGCCATTGATCGATCGATCATTGTCGCCGATGAATACTCATTCAATGCTTAACCATCGAAGATGGATTCAAGAAGACCATCTGCCATCTACCATTGAAGACGGCCTAACGCGTCGGTCGCCTCCCTTGCATGACGAATGCTACCTTTACGGGACGTTGTAGCTGACGGTGCCACACAGCTTGTGAATCGCGTTGTTTCTGATTGTAATTTCTGATAGTAGTTGTTGTTATTTTATGATGGATATTATAATACCGTTCTATGCATTGATAAAACAACTTTAAAATTGCGAACCGATCTCTAGGCTTTCTGAAGCAGAATGATGGCTACTATAATCTGTCAATATTCGAGGAAATCAATGTATTTTTAATTAATCCGCATGGTAGCTAATTTCTCTTATCTTGTTTGATGAAATATGTGGGTGCAAACCGTGACAGGTCGATAGCATGCCTGTCAACCAAAGGATCGTGGGGTTGAATCCCGCCTCGGACATGGGCAGTGTATTAGTCTTCATTTTAAGGACATAGATTGGATGGATGGAATATCACCTCCTTCTCAATACGCTTGCGGTGGGTAGAAGGGTAATGCGTGAATGTGGATAACTGTCGATGAAATAACCTGAATCGATGATTCATTTGAGCTCTAAAAACTTAATTCTAATTCCACAGCATGCAGGTACGAAACATGCCGGAGTTCATGAATATTTCAAACGTCATTCGGAAGCATGTTGGTATGAAATGTATTGAAAAATTTTCTATCTTAATTGTAACGACTAATGTGGTCCCCACCCGCTCTCAGTATTAGGAAGTCTGCCGCCCACTTCTTTGTGTGATTGGGTGCATAATAGTGTGGAGTCGTCAATATGAGGCAATACAGAAGCTCCACATCGAAGGGGAAAAGGCGTCCTGTAATTAAAGGTTAGAAGAATGTTTCCAGCCATAAAGAAATAGAAGACCATAGCGTGCATTAATGGTAGGTTAGGAGAGCTATTGAAGGAAGCAGAAATTATGCCACCGAAGATGAAGGATGAACTTGAAGGATGCATGGAAAAAATGTATGGCAGCAATGATATGCATAGGAGCTCAAGCTCTGAAGAAAAAAGAACCTAGATTGTAAGAAAAAATATACTGAATACTGAGATAAAGGTATGCGAGTGGAGAAAGTAGAGAGTATTGAAAGTATCCAATTAGAAACTAAAGATTCTAAGCAGATAGTGAACAGAGTTGTTCATAGGATATATGAGAAGGGAGTTGGGCCAGATGAATTCGTAAAAACTTTATAAAAACCTATAATCTAGAGGAAGAATGTAATAAGAAAATGCGAAGACCGTACAAAAATTAGTTCAACATCACTGCAAGGATTGTTTTCAGTATGATCAACCGAAGGAAACGAAAACAGAGCGAGTCCAATTCTACAAAGGAGGATTAGTCTGAATTCCGCATGAAGAGGGCCACTCAGGATGTGAATCCAACGATGAGTGTATCAGCAGAAAAGGAATTAGAATATCATAAGGACGTACCTATTTGCATGACTTTTTATTTCGATGATGCATTTATCAGTGAGGTGGAAAAAGTAAATGTGAATATTTCGTACGATAGGAGGAGGATGGTGAAATATGGGTACTGACCCGGGGTGCAAGCATGGCAGGTTAGGGCAGTTGCTGGAAAGTTGGATAGGGTGGTGTTAGGGATGGTGTTTAAAGAGGGCCGTCCGTTGTCACCGGTCTATTTTCACGCATACTCGATGGATATGTTGAGAGAGACGTGAGACGGGCATGACGTAGGAGTAATGGTAGGACGGAAAATTGATTAAACTAGTGAAGTTAGCAGTTTATCGGGCGCTAGTCAGCCATGGGTTTACGTAAAGTACTCAATGTTTTACGAAGCCAGTGCGAAATAAAAGGCATGAAGATTAGGGTGGGCCGAAAAAAGGTTTTTTTTCCGGATCAAATTTGCCCTAAGCAGGAAAGCTGTGTACTGATATCAGGATCTTGCATGCAAATTTTTTTTGAAATCGGATAATATTAACCACTGCCGCCCGAGCTCTAAAGTTTAAAATTTTGCGAAAATTCAGGCGGAAATGGGAAACAAACGGTTATGGAGAATAATTTGTTGCAAATATTGGAACATTGGTAAATATCAACGATAGATACATGTGTTTAGATTACAACACTGAAATGTGAAGTTCATTTGACGAAATCTATGGCTTATACGATGCCTAAGAATAAACGGCTAATTTAGAGTGTAGGCAACCCGCACAACGACAAAAATTTTTACACGCTCCAAGCATCACTTCAAATAGATCACTTTTGGGAGCCGTATTTGGGATAAAGTAATATTTTTTCGAATGCAGTTCCTTTATAAATGTCTCATACTTCATTTGGGTGTAGATAATACATTAAAACAGACGATAAAGTTAATTTTTTTAAACTAACCTCAATTATGATGAAGAATTTTATGCATGTTGAGCTATTGCCACAAAATTTATCAGTTAATCAAGGTAGAATTAAGGCACAGTCTGATCACCAAATATTTATTTAAGTAGCTCTTTGCTACTTTCGTGAAGAAACTACCAAGAACTCACCACGAGGAGGTGGCTACCTACTATCGAGTTCCACCCGTGCTCTCCCAACCCAGCCTTCCATAGGGCACGTTTGTTGGTATCTGACTATCACTGGTTCTTATTATACCTTATGCTGTGCTTTATTTTCAAGTTTTGGTTGAGGTTTTCGGCCTTTTATGCATAATAATGCCCATCCATGCCTGCTTTCTGGACTGCTCACGGATTTTGACGCCACCGTGATCATTTGTACCATCCTTTCAACTGCTTGTGTGTGGCATGCAAATGGGGGTACTTTAAACAAAGCCCCTTTCTTCAGAATATATCCCAAATCTTTGCTTATGATATCAGTTATTAAAGGTGGCTGAGTTACCGCTTAATTTTCCAGTCAACTAAGTAGACGTAATTTTGTGCCTCAAAATTCATAGTTGGAAGTTCGAATTCCCTAAATTCATTCTTCTGATTATCTTCTGATTTTAATATTTTTTCGACGGCAATTTAACGGATCGGTCTTCTCTCATCGGCTAGCATTGCAAGCAGAATATTCTCTGGGTGAGCAAAGAGAGCGTTTCCCTGAATGATTGAGTAAAGGCGTAATTTGATGTCTCGATTCATATATTTCATGAAATGTATCATGTTCATGATATTCTTCGGACCTTCCGTGCAGTGTGGTCTTAATTTTATCGCGAACCACATAGGAGTTTATACTTTCATCACAAAAGTTGCCAATGTCATCTGTTCTTTTGAAGGAGTTTCGGTTGAAACATATAATCGAAGAATGCGAATTGCTGTATCTGTCCACCTGGAATGAACCATTTTCCCCGGACTTCTCGCTGAAAGACTCTCCAGGCATTCTCCACTTGAAAAAGCACGTGGTCTCCTTGAGAAACAATCCCGATATCAACTAGAAGCACGGATGCGAGTGCTGCAGCAGCTCGTTTCGATATACAGAATCTTTCACAGGCAGACGCAAATCTAGACAAATTTAAATTATTTACACCCACCTTTTTTCAAAAAATCATCAGCATCACTTGCGTCGCGTAATTCTTCATCTGCAGACGTTTCATCACTTGAGTCTTTCCAAATCTCAGGAACGTATTGCTCAGGTAGCGTGGAACATTCTAATGATCTTTTTATTTCTAACCTATTTAATTTCCTCTTCCTCTTGTTAGTTTCCTTGACATAAATGGCACTGATATTCAAATTTCTATCACTACTCTGGTCCTGAAGGAATACACGTTCTAAAAATGGCACTTTGGTGGTATTATCACAAACCCAATCAGTTCCACCAGAGAATTCACATTCCGCAACATGAGACAGCTGACACGCGTGACGAAGAAAGTCTTGCTTCAGATCAACGAAAGTCTTCTTGTTGACAGATCGAAGATGCGGTATTTTTCATGTTATTGGCCATGGCTTTTAAGCTTTTTCTGTATTTTCGCAATTGCTTTAATCTTCTTGCAACCGAAACCACAGTACGCTGCACAATGTATTTATTCACTCACAGCAATGAATACCAACTGACTGATTACCTCAAGCTTATGAAGTGAAATACGCATCTTGCCCGACAACGGATGGGAATCCCCAAGGAAAATAAAATATTGCAACGAATATGGTGAGTTAATGAGTAAGATAGTAACAGCATGAGACGAGGGAGTTTAAACATCAGTTACGAGGGTTTACAATGGGATATGTCTTGTATGAGAATTCTATGCCATTTTATCACCGAAGTATTCACGATCAACTCATCACTGGGGCCAGAGAAGGATAACCTCCGTCCTTCGTCTCATTCATACTTCCTTAACTCTACCACTGGCCATCTTTATCATACCTGACTCTCGTCGAACTAGCTGTACCTGCAATCGCTTAGGCAGTAGTTAACTCCCGGTTTTCCAAGAAAGTGCCATTTGGAGGAACACGTATATACCGTACATAGAGATAATGCGTTGATTATGGAACTTTTCGGTTTACATTTCCCACAGTGAACCACTGCGATTTATCAAAGTTCTTAGAAAAAGCTGCTATCTTCTGATGAGTATATCGTAGATATATCAGTCTTTTTTAACAAAAGAATTCGTTTGGACTCCACAAGTGTATTAAAATGTCTGATTCGTAGTATCTTTCCCAGCGCGCAGCCCGCTTTGTCTCCGAGTGAACACCCACTCCTTTTTCAATATAATTCACAAGCATTTACGACAAATGAATTCGTTGGATTTGCGAAGAATATCTGCAGCTCAGGAGGAAAAGAACCAATTATTGTATATTGCAGTAAATACCGAGGAAATTAAATGTTTGAATCACCTTTGTGATGAATATCAGGCCGTGATTCTTCGCCATAATTGAGGCTAGTTTAAAAAAAATTAACTTTACCGTCTGTTTTAATGTATTATCTACACCCAAATGAAGTATGAGACATTTATAAAGGAACTGCATTCGAAAAAATATTACTTTATCCCAAATACGGCTCCCAAAAGTGATCTATTTGAAGTGATGCTTGGAGCGTGTAAAAATTTTTGTCGTTGTGAGGGTTTCCTACACTCTAAATTAGCCGTTTATTCTTAGGCATCTTGTAAGCCATAGATTTCGTCAAATAAACTTCACATTTCAGTGTTGTAACCTAAACAAATGTATCTATCGTTGATATTTACCAATGTTCCAATATTTGCAACAAATTATTCTCCATAACCGTTTGTTTCCCATTTCCGCCTGAATTTTCGCAAAATTTTAAACTTTAGAGCTCGGGCAGCAGTGGTTAATATTATCGGATTTCGAAAAAATTTTGCATGCAAGATCCTGATATCAGTACACAACTTTCCCGCATAGGGCAAATTTGATCCGGAAAAAAACCTTTTTTCGGCCCACCCTAATGAAGATACCCAAGAAAATAAAGTAAAGGTTTTTTTGAGAACAATAAGAGCCAGGTAAAATTTATACCTTCGAGGTCAGAAGAGGAGATCGAGCACTGTAGCTAGCTCAGAAGTGGGTTGAAGGAGGGGCGTGGGACGGCACTGAAGTGGGAAGGAGAACGGGGGCATTTACTCGGAACCGAAATCGTTAGATGGAAACGAAAAAAGAATTTTAGAGAAAATATTAATCTTCCAACCACAACCATCCACTCATAAATCAAAAATTTAAATAGGCAAAAGGTGACGCCCACCGAAAAAGCTGCTTTGATATCATTGACATCATTTTCCTCCCGTCATTGACTGCTTTTAGGGGAAGGAAAGGGAGTGGAGGGGGGTTCTCGGAAGGTCTGCTTGCGCAGATGCTGTCGCAACTGCTCCTATCGGCAGAGTCAGCTGTATCCCCCCATTGCAATAAGGCAAAGTAGCTTCGCGGGCTCTTTGAATAAGTCAATGACGTCAGAGGTTGCACCACGCCCACTTTTCCGAAAGGGTTAAAAACATCAGTTTTTCGCCGCTTATAACTCGAGAAATAATTGACGGATCAAAAAACGGAAAAATACGAGTATTTTTATTTTACTAACTCTATCAGTTCCGGCAATTTAAAAAATATGGTAAACGACCCCATTGCGTCGGCGAAAGACGCTTCTCATTTATAGGTGAAAACTATTCACTAATTGGCTGAGCAGAAGTGTAAAAACGTGAAAAGTCTGACGTGGAGCGTGGCATTATATAGAAACATGAGCTGTAAGGAAAGAAGACAAAAGAAGACATAAGGCTTTAGGATCTAGGAATGGAGTATGAATGAAAAAGTGCATCGGGTGGAAATAAATGTAAAAAATGAAGTGTTAGAGATGGGAGGAGAGGAAAGGAAGTTGTTTGAGGAGACTAGAAGAGGGCAGAGAGGTAGGACGAGGGTGATTCGAAGGACGTGATACAGAGAAGGATGCTGGTGGGCGTGGGATGAGTAGGGAAAGAACTGACAGTTATGAGGGAATGATGGAAGGAGGGGCGTCGTGTGAAGTATGGGGTCGTGGGCTGAATTTGACATCTTAGTAGACCCAACTTCACCGGTGGAAAATAATATGAAAAAGCGTGGATTTTATCAACATCAATGATGCGGTTATAGCGGTGCGCCCAATTAATTCTTATGCAATATCCGTCTCTTAGGTTAGACAAGCATAAATCCGTTACAACCGGTATTTTATAACGTGTATTCTGAGGACGTGGCGAGAGGTGGGTGAAATGGGGGCGTTTACTCGGAACCGAAATGGCAATTTTGTACACGAAATCGTTAGATGAAAACGAAAAAAGAATTTTAGGGAAAAAATAATCTTCTAACCACAACCATTCACTCCTAAATCAAAAATTAAAATGAGCAAAAGGTGACGCCCACCGAAAAATCTTCTTTGATAACATTGACGTCATTTTCCTCCCGTCCTTGACTGCATATCGAGGAAGGGAAGGGAGTGGAGGGGTGTTCTCGGAAGGTCTGTTCGCACAGATACTGTTGCAACTGCTCCGATTGGCAGAGTCAGCTGTGTCCCCCGACGAGAATTGCGATGAGGCGAAGTAGCTTCGCGGGCTCAGTTGTGATTGGACGAAGTCGATATACGCCAGAGGTGGCACCACGCCCACTTTTCCGAAAGGGTTAAAAACATCAGTTTTTCGCCGCTTATAACTGGAGAAATAATTGACGGATCAAAAAACGGAAAAATACCGGTCTTTTTATTTTACAAACTCTATCAGATTCGGAGATAAAAAATATGGTAAACGACCATATTTAGGAGTAATGGTAGGAGGAAAATTGATAAAGTTTTTGATTGAAAAGTGGTGATCTTTCACGGCTCGAAGGAGTGAAAAAATTTCCAGAGCTCGTTAACTGTTATATCTTTGGTAAAAAAGGTGTAAAGGGTTAACTCACAAGAGGATCAACTTAGAGCAAAAAACAATCAAACAAAGATTCACTCGCGCTCTCATTCGATTATAGAAACTCACGTTACTGGCCTGAGGTTCTCTATCTAGGAGTCACCCAGGAAAAGATTAGTGCTAACGGATCACATTCTATCGAGAGGCTGAGGAGGAAATAATTGTCGCACCGTTGACCGACACAGTATACCCATTCAAAATTTCACAATCAATCAAATTAAAACAGGATGAAAGATAAAAAATTTAGCGTTCCACAAATTTAAAGAGAATTTATTAAGACATGTTTCACAACACTTTAGCATCTTCAGGTACATGTGGCATGTGTACCTGGTCACATGTGCCTGATGATGCTACAGTGTAGTGAAACATGTCGTAATAAATTCTCTTTAAACCTGTGGAACGCTAAAGCTTTTTTAACTTTCATCCTGCAATATGGAATTCCACTTAGTCTTGGCCTCTACAATCCACTGCAAAATAAAACAACTAATTGCCAACACAATGCCTGCAAGTGGCGAGCTTATGAAATAAACTTGGCAAGTGTCGCAGCGAGTTTTATAAATGTCCCATTTTTCAGTTCTGGAAATCTTATCATTAGTATTCCACAAGAGATATTTCAGCTTCTTGTGGTTGTTGTAAGCTATTATAGTGGCCACAGTTTTTGATGCCTTATCGATTCCATTGATCAGCTGTGAATATTAGTGAAGTTTATTGTCCTTCTTGTTTCCGCGTTTTGTGTGACTCGCAGAGATTAAATGGTTGGAATTGTGTTTCCTTATTATTTAATGCTATATTTAAGTTGGTAAGTTTCATGGACAATCAACATTTAATCAGCCAGTAATCCAAGGGTTTTTCATATATTGCACTTTTTGTTAACGTAATTAAATGATTCTCTAGTCTCTGCCCGATATAGTTTCATCATGTGAGCTGGATACCGCTTTAACATTGGTGTAAATAAATCGTTTGATCGTCTTGATATTAAAAAAATTGGCCACCACTTGCCACATGGTTGCTTCCTTTGCTCTCCCGAGCACAAGTTGCCGGGTACATCACTCAATGCCACGGCATCACTGGCATGACGAACGCTGGCAGCCAACAGAAGTCGAGACTCGTCACATCCCGATGGTCCAAGAGCCACCGTACAGGCTCTGCATCTCTTCTAAGGCTTGTTTAATAACGTTCTTCCATAAAGACATTGCTTCGTGGTAACATTTTCTTTTTACTTCCTTCTTCTTGGCAGATGTGTTTTCTCAAACTTTTGAAGATTCTATAACTGAGCACGGGAACTGGTGACGGTAATAGGCCAACCCATTAAAGGGAAAGACTGATTCCCTGAACTGAAAAGTGGCTCAGCGTTTAAATGTCGCTAAAGTCCGTTGTCGATTGCCAATAGGCGTGACATATTACATTTACATCTAGTTGTCTCTTAGAAAATTACACTATACAACAGACTACTACACTTCTACCTTCTACACCTACATGTTTTATTTATCTGCATCTACATTTAGACTCATTAAACCTACATCTAAATTTACATGTAGATGAATTATTACCTTCATATTTTGTCGTGTATCAGCAAAATACGTCGTTTCCCTGAAATGATAGTCTGTAGATTGATTATTAGGAGGTAGTAACTACCACCCTGTTTGAGACGACAATAATAGATGGAGGCGATGTTTTATGCCTTCGATGCAACGATGCACAGAGGGCTGTAATGGAAAATGTAGCCAAAACTCTAGAAGTGGACTTTTTCAGTCTGGAAGTTGAAATTTAACATGGTGACTTTCCTTTTATTGGTGCATGTCATGTGTGGTTTCATTTTTCATAATTATTGAGTATTGCGCATAATATGCAAGTGCTTAAACTTGAACAAAATATGCTAAAACTCCGGAATTCAGTTTCCGTTGAAACTCTCCAAAATGAGGTGGTTGAATGAAATCACACATCACATACACCACCATGAATCTGTTTCTATAATAAAAAATTAGAAATTATTAAGTGAAATCAAACGTCACATACACCACCATGCTGAACATTCACTATCATACTGAAAAAGTCCATTTTGATTGTCGATTTTTCGCAATTGCAGCTCACTGTGCGTTGTCCTGATCGCGGAAGACACTACACCCAATTATTAGGAAAGACTTTATGCCTTAAGCATTTAACAGGTGGATGAGTGTAGTGTGTGTAGTTATATTGGTGTAAGGAATAACAAATGAAAGGGTTATGTCAATAAATATGAATACGTGTCGAAAAGGTCTTACCAAAGGACGTTGAGGTTCCATCAGCACTGCACAGAGAAGCGGAAGCTGGATGAGAACATAGGCTCTATTTCTATCTTATATATATATAGGTATATCATTAATATTTGGGTTGAGATGCCTGTGACAAAGCCCTGAAGCATTGTCACCCGTCAAAACGTCGGCAGTCACCGAATCCTTGACCCAGTGGAGAATACTTCACCAGCATTATTAGCCGGGAGAACACGAGATCATTCATCTCTGTGGCAAATTAGGCCATTCTTTCAATCGCATGTGATGAAACCTGCTACGTGGCAAATAATCATGAAACGTTGCAATAACGGCTGATTACACATCTCTTACAGGCACAACGAGGATGGATCTTACACGTACGGATACGAGGGTGCCGACGGCACCTTCAAGATCGAGACCAAGTTCCCGTCAGGTGACGTGAAGGGCAAGTACGGGTTCGTGGACGACACGGGCAAGGTGCGCGTGGTGGAATATGGCGCGGACCGCTACGGCTTCCAGCCGGCAGGCGAAGGCATCACCGTGGCCCCACCCACCCTCGTTGACGAGACCACTGAGGAGGAGCCGCTGCAACTGAGGCCCTCCAAGGCCCGGCCCGCTCCCCGACCCGTCTACCACGAACCCGAGGACGACCGACCCAGGCCCCAAGCGGCCGCACCCCGGGGCCCCGTGCCGCCACGAGCCCTTTCCATCCCAGGAGCCGCACCCGCCTTGCGTCAGCCCGCATTCTCGCCCGCACCGCGACCCTCGCCACCGCGGCCCAAGGCCTTCCAGCCCGCTGCCCAACCGCACTTCGGTCCTCAGCAGTTTGCCCCGCAGCAGCAACAGTTCGCCCCACAGCAGCAGCAACATTTCGCACCGCAGCAGCAGCAGCAACATTTCGCACCGCAGCAGCAGCAGCGACAGTTCGCACCGCAGCAGCAGCAACAGTTCGCACCGCAGCAGCAGTTGGCCCCGCGGCAGCAGCAGTTCGTCCAGCAGCAGCAGGGTCCTCGCGTAGCCCCTCCTCCCCAGCAGGCCCCGCGGCCACAACCGCAGAGTGCTCAGCCACAGAGGGGCACGAGCATCCTGGACCGACTCGCCAAAGACTACGCCCTTCCTGCCGGCGCTGGGGCACCTCTTCACGACATCTCCTTCGGATACTATTAGGCAAAACCTCTAGTTCCTTTCAACCCGAAACGATTCCGTGTTCCATGGTTCGTAGCGGTGCCAAATGGATAAGTTTTAATGTGGTTGGCGAGGGAATGGACACTGATGAGCAGCACAGGGGAGCTCAAGTAGAGGGCTAAATCGATCGTCCTCTAAAGTCGGAAGGGCTTGAAGATATTGCTGCTGAGATTGACATACTTTCTTATGATATGTCTAAATCCACCTATTTCTCTTTTTGGTTGAGTCGGCCAAAGGTCATGCGAGCCATTAAGTATGTATTTATTTCTCAAGCCGGAACTTTTGAATAAAGATCTTTTTCCAAATATCTTGTTGCATCCCTGAGCCCTGTTACGGAATATCCTTATTGCAACAGCAGAATGAATACATTTTCCCAATATATTTTCCTCCTTTAGTAATTGAATTTATTCTTACCCTGGGGAGATTCAAAGGCACGATCATAGTGCAGTTTTAAGATGTTTTGGCATGCCAACGCGTTCTTTTTAATTATATTTGTCACGCCCGAAATGTTGTGATTTTTTATAGTCAGGGGTTGCTGATGATGAATGAGAACACGTCTACAGTCGGAATATGAAAGGAGAATTGCTAAGAATTCCTCTCCATTGACAAATGGCTCAATTCTGTTAAAGCAAATTTCACAAGACCCAAGGATACGTGGGTAATAAAATTGACCAAGAATATTTAAGATTTAAAAGAGATTTATAAGAGATTTAAAATGCGTCCAAGACCTTTCGGCAAGTCCGCAACAGGTTACTGCAAACCTATTTCACTAGTTTGCTGTACTCTATAAAATATCAAGTTTCTTGTGCCATGATTTGCATTGAATGGAAAACACAAATTTATTAACCAATTTACGAGATACTTCAACACCGTTGTAAATTGAAGAACAAATTTAAGCCATAAATATGATAAACTGGCAGAATCGGAGCATTAATTTTCAAAACTTTGTATTAAATCGGGAAGTTTATCGGTGAAAGAAAACTTTTCGACAATTTTTAATGGCATTTGACAAAAAATTCAAACTTTCGAAACATGCTTCAACTTTCTGAGATTTTCAAAGGTCAACTCACTTCTCTGCCTACCGCGTCCCATGGAGAGAACATTCCTAAACACTTTTCTGCTGGAAGCTTTCTTTCCCGACTCATAGATTCTCAAAAATGAAAATTTCCAGTGCAAATAAAGATTTTGCTAATGATAAAGATTTGTAAGGGAGAGGGGATACTAAGTTGTGACGGTGAGATAGTGAGTCTCAAAGTAGGAAAAAGTAGGACTAGTTCCAGTCCGATGGCTACCGAAAATACAGCCTCTTGGGCTCCATAAATACAGATAAGTCCATCTACCTTGAAGAACTGTCTCAATGCAGAATCCCTTCGATACTGTCATCTTATTCCATTCCTTGATAATCACCACTAATTTCTTGGCAGACATGTGGCTATTTCAATATATAATATCAGATAATATAGTTGCTAATTCCTAGAGTGTGCTTGATGGTTGTTGCAAGGTGACTTGCAGGGTACTCTATGTGTGTGTGTGTACAGTGTTAGAAATAGGTTTTAATGAGTTCTTGCCGCTAAGATTATATATCAGCATCTAGTCTAGTTGGATACGAAGCTTATTCCTAAGACACCAGTGCCATTGAAAGGATGCGAAACGAGACTTTTGGATTGTGAGGCCGGCGGGCGCGCACTGCGGTCGGCATATGATGCCGACCGCACAAACAATGAGCAAAGCGGAACAATCGACGTCTTCGTATGGGGAGCACTTAGTATGTGAGGACATTCAAGGAAAAATCAAATTGCTAATGCAAAGGAAACTGTCAAAGGTTATTATTAATCTATTATCTAATGAAACGTATAAACACAGGTCCAGTTTTTATATGTTATTATTGCTTTGTGAGACAAAAATTTGATACTTTCACATTGCTGGCCAAAAAAATATAAAAACCACCGCTGGATGACTGCAGTGTCAAGAGAAGTCACGACTTTCATTAACAAGGAATTTATCACCGTCAAATAGTTTTTTTTAATCGCTTTTAAAATATTTTTTTTTATTTTAAAAATTAAAAATTTTTAAATCCCTTTTTTTAACAGAAGCAACTTCGCCAAACATCTTTTAACCCACGGACTTAAAAGCGATTTTACTATGACACCTCTCCATTTTACTAATGATAGACGAAAGCTAAATGCTTTAGAACAGCTGCAGATTAAAAAAAAAACAATTTGACGGTGATAAATTCCTTGTTAATGAATGTATGTTCCCGGCCTCTTCCCCCATCCTCAAAGCTTTAACCCCCTCCACTTTGTACTCATAGTCCATCTCACGCGTTCACATCCTGTGTTCCTTTCCCTCCTCCCTCCCTCCCTTACCTCACATTTTCCTTTATATAAAGCTTGCGCTTCCCTCACAATTTACCTGAGGATGATGGGAAACCACATCGAAACCCGGGTCGAGCTTGAAAAATAAATCTAGTGATATCAGTAAAAGGGAAGCTCTTTTCTTCCTCTTATGACGGAATACCACCAAGTTAACCTTGAGAAAGTGACTGCTCTCCATTTGGAAACTTAGTCAGCTCTAATAACACAGTATCAATCAATATCACATTTATTCCTCCCTCCTTATGGACTCCACCTGGTCGTGGTGAGATGGGCCTGCATGTTCCCGTGACCGCTAGAACTGCACTGGTGGTAGCAATAAAATTTCTCCTGGCATGGTCATCCATACCATGTATGTCGACGGGTGGAAGACTGTCGGGTGAAAGGTAACCCATGCATTGCACCCGCTGCGTCTGTTCTTTAGTGAGGTGACTGAGAAGGCGGCCTTTCAAGTGGTGGTATCCAGTTAAAAACGTCAAGTCAGTGTATTCATGAGTACGGAAGCGGAGACGCATGATGGGAAAAGCCAAAACCATTTCGTGGCATTAACACCACCGTCCGTGGCAATATTGGTGGCCACGTGACACGGACGTTGGTCACCGCAACCACAGACCACCTCTACCAGTCTCGTATGTCTACGAGCACAAGAAATCATTCATTAGAGAGAAGCGTGATTGATGAGCACGTTGAGTATTATTTAATCCCCCTGCTCCCAACTGTTAGAAATATCTATTTTTATGGCTGCCTTCTGGTAGTTTTGATACCCTCCATCCCAGTATCGCAAAAGGAATTGAGTCAAAATCCGTAAACTAAAGTACTTTTCGTAAAAGGAAATTAAGGAAGGCGAACGGAGGAACGACTCTCGCCCAGAGTATAGAACAACAAACACTAAAAAATCAAACTATAAATACAATCATTCCAGTGAGTGACTATTTATCTAGGAGGTATACTGCCGACTAAGACAGCCGTACTAACGAGTCTCACTAAAGAATGGGGTTTAGAAGGAAATTAAGCTCGTGCCATTGACCAATTAACACCATTCACGCCGACAAGAAAAATTGAAATGCAATTACTCAACGACAGAGCTAATACTTGGCTGAATTGGATTGAAGGGATAACTTTCTATTTAAATCTCATAAGATTTTGAAAACGAGTATGTACTGATTATCTATTTGGTACTTTTAACAAATTAATTTTCTTTTGCATTAACTTGTCTAATGTGCAAATATTTTTAGTTCTTAAACAAGTGGGCAATACAGGTAATTTATAAGTCCTACCCCAATTAATAATTGTTTGTGTTGTTTTGTTTAAGTTGGCAGTGCAATCTGCAAGTCAAGAAAAGTTTTCCATGGATTTTTGGTTTTAAGCTACAATAAGTGGAAGCTGTTATATTGTCTTGTATTTTCTGCAGCTGAACTTTAGAATGCATTTTCATTTCTTTATTTGTCCACAGATCATTACACATGATATGAGACACGTAAATATACACAAAGCAATAATATTTTTGTGGTCTTAAAAAGTAAAACAAGTGCCAAAGACCTCATTAAATAACAGAACATTTATAAGTTTTTACAAAAATGCTGATAGAAATTCATTTACATCATAATAACACTCTCTCATCAAGAACATATTAACTCTTTTTTTTAAAAAGATTGAATTTATCTATGCATTTTATATTTTCAGGTAGTTTTATTTAGCATTTCAGGTCCATTTTAAATGGGACCTCAAGTTGTACATTAATATGACTTTGTGTCATGTGCATTGGTTTTACACCTACTGTCGGCGCAGCAATTATGTGCACTCGAGTTTGAATACAGATAACGAATTAGCAACTAGGCATACAGGAAAACTAATCACACCGTAGCCTTTCTTATTTTATTTTGTGTTATTGAAAGGTAAATGTAAATTTTTAAAACGTATTTTCATATTCTTTACAACGGTTGTAACGTAAAAAGATGCCGGTTTTTGACGGTGTTCGAACAAAGCACCGACTTTGATGACCCGTAAATCAATAACAAGGCGTTAAATTGCAACTAATGTTTAAATAATGTTAGATATATATGTTTTACATGCACGCTGTAAGTTTCCAGTGTATAACTTAAAAAGAAAAAGAGGTTATCAATTTTATAAAAAGTTAGCATTTCAAAACTGGGGTGTCGTAGAACTACGTTCTTTGTTGCGTTATAATCCGCATGTCCTGTACGTATCTAATATCTAATTGTCGAATATTTTGACACGTGTTTAATTTAAATCGATTGGTATTTATTTTGGCGAAAGCGAGCTCCCTCGGCAAGCGACCGGCATTGTCCTCTCCTGGCCGCCAGCGCCAGGCTTCGCTTGTTTTACGCGAACACATACAATTATGCATCTTTCACATTTCCATCAGCTTTCCTCATGAGGGCTTTGGAACTCCAACCGAAGCTTTAAAAATGTGTGATTTATATTTTTTTGTATTTTTTATATTTTTTTCAAAGTATATATGTACGACATCAATTGAAAATCATCATCTGATGGAATGTGGTCACACAAAGTGTCATCTCTTCACTATCAGAAGAGCTGTTTAAATCAATGACGATAGGCTCGACATGAGGTATTTCTTGGTAGAGGTGGTCTTTTTCATAATAGTATTCTTCAACCTTTTCTACGTGTTTGATGCACTTCTTCCACAAGTTCTTCGTCATTGAATTTAAAGCATCGTAGCAGAGATCTCTTAACACGGTTTCGCTGTTTCCCTTCTCTTCAACATTTGCTCTGTTGCCTTTAGCTACTTTATTCTTAACATGTGTCCATATAAGTTCAATTGCATTTAATTCACAATGCGCTACGGGTAACCATACTAATTTCACATCACCGCAACTCTTCCGTAATTAGGTCAAGTTTTTTTTGGGGGGTTTTTGAAGTAGGGTTTAGCATGTTGAATGAGCGCGGCTTTGGTCAGAGATTCGAAGCTACTGGTATGTTCAGGAAACAGGATCCTTCTCTCAATTAACCACGCAATTATGTTAGGTTTTAACCAAGCCATTGTTGAGTTTTTTGTTTTAGGATCCAACATTGTCTGATACGGAGTCTGGTCGATGACAATCGCAGATTTATTTGGAATCACAGCTAAAACCCTTCTAAACCAGTCTTCAAAATGCTGGGAGTTCATTTATTTATGGTAGTCACCAGACCCTTTCTTCCCGACAAAACATAATCCCGCTGGATAGCGCTTATCACCATGTTTCTCTCCTTCTAGCTTAAAGAAACAAATAGCATTTAAAAATCATTCCAATTTCCCACTCAGAAAACGGGGGTCTCGGAGGCATCCAGAGCGAAGTATAGCTATTCCACAGTAACCTGAGAGAAACTGGAAACTATCGTAATGTGGCAAAATATTCGCGAGTTAAACAACCAGAAAAACATTTCATTCGCGTCATAAACAACCCAACAACAGAAAAAAGGAGTGAGGGAGGAGTGGTCACTAAGGACGTGGTAGGGGATAAACAAGCAAGAAAGGCAGAGACGGAGGACGCGGTCGGAGAAAGAACGAACAAGGAAAGCAGAGACGGGGGATGCGGAATAAACGGAAGAAAGAAGGAGGAAGAAGTTTATTTTCAAGACCATGACCGGGGGCAGAGGTAACATATAACCGAAGAGCACCTCTCCCAAGAAATACCTCAAGTCGAGCCTCTCGTCATTGATTTAAACAGCTCTTCTGATAGTGAAGAGGTCGAGGAGGATGACATATTTAAGGTTAAGTTCTAACTGCCATTTGTCGCACCACTCTTGAATTGCATCTAGATCAAGAGTGGTGCGACAAATGGCAGGTAGAACTTAACCTTAAAAAGTGTGTAGCTATCAATTTTTGGAGGAGGAATAATTCGATTGAGCGATCCTATAAAATTAGTAACACGGAGATCGAAAGCGTTGAAACCATAAGGTATTTAGGTGTAACAATTACTTAAGATTTATCGTGGGGAAGACACATCCGGAAAATATGCGGCCGAGCGAAGATATTTACCAGCAAAGTGATACCGTATACATCTACATCTGCGTAATACCCTGCGAGCCACCACGAGGGTGCGTGGCAGTGGGTGAAGATCACCAAACATGCACTATTGACATGCAACTAGGATATTTAATGAAGACATGCTAGATAATAGGGCTACATGCAGGTAGATGGTTAGTATCTACATAGTAAGAAAGGGATTATTGGTTGTTATTATATGCATCATTCACTACAGATTACTTTTTAATGGATTCAATGTTAACTTTATGATTTCTTATTTTTTAAGTGCTAGGAGGAGAACATTTCTTTATGCAAAAATTTATTACTACTAATTTTTTATTTAATTTTAACTGCCATGTATCACACCATTTTTTAATTCCTTCTAGGTCATCACTTGAATATTCTTTACCACTGATGCACAGAATTTCCCTGTACACCACTGTCATCAAAGGTAGTTTGAGAATTTTTTCTCCCGTAATCGTATTTGGTATCAGTAATCATTGTTTGCGTATTTTGGGTTCTGCCTTGGTCAGGGAAGTCAAAGGTCCCTGGTTCGGTTCCAGGGCCAGGAACCCTTTTTGTCTCTGGTAATTTTTATTACATTCGCTTTCTGTTTAGAGCGAACCTAATTTTATCTATAGTGGGTTACTTATCGCACATTGCGGTAGCTTCATTCGTCGAAAGCGGGGACCTGATACCTATTTCCGCTTTCTCTAGTGACAACTTTAAAGTACCGTAACTTCAGCAAGAACCAACACCATATATTGCCAAAAAAATGTCCTTCGACGAGAAATACCGTTTTCCAGGTAGTAAAGAAGGCTGGTAGGTACTCGACTAATAGTAATAGGTCACAACTTATTTGCGCCAGTTAGGAAAGATTTGATGGGGATATTGAGGTGGGAATATCCATTTCTTTGGGATAGGAGGAAGGGTGAAGCGAAACCCGGTGTCACCATCAGCTTGCTCGTTGCGGAAGTCGCCAAGGAGTTATGGACTTGGTGCCCTCCACACTGCACTAAGTAGTGGATCGCATAGAATTAAAAAAAAAAAGTTCTCCACTACCGAGGTCAATTCAGGGGCCCTTTGGACGCCAGTGCGATCATCATCGCTTCAACTCTAACCCCGCATGTCTACTTCGCATGTCTACATGTATAAGCGGTTTATACTCCTTTCAAATGTTGGAAATTCGTCGATAATGAGAAAATAGCGAGAAACTGCCAACTAAGAATTGTTTCTCCTGTGACTGATAATGTGAACGGAAAATTTTAAATTATTAATAACCCCAGCCAAATCCTACCACCAATGAGAGTTTGATGAAATTTCGATGAAGGTTACGCAATGCCAAGTACAATACTGGAAATAAGAAACGCAATTGGAGCCGTGAAATAAATGAAAAACATAACTAAATCATGCATAGCTATGAATTGGAAGAAAAGAGAAGTTGAAGTGCTGCGCTACAAAAGGATGAAGTGATGCATGCCTATATAGAGAGCGAAATGGATTAATAGAATGCATTGGGGATGGGCATAATTTAATGGGAAGAACTATTGTTACAAAGTCAAAGAGATGAAGGGCGTAGCATCCGTTAACGTACCTACAGGTTCTTAGCAAAAATTTAAAACTTAGGAGCAGCTTTGAGAGCGAAAGAATGATAATGAGATTCATCTACATCTACATAATACCCTGCAATTCACCATAATAGTGTGTGGCAGGGGTTGAATTCTCACCAAAGGCAGTACGTTCTTCTGCGAGACCATCAGGGGAGGTGACGGAGATCGTCTACGTCTACGTAATATCCTCCGAGCCAACGCTTAGGGTGTGTGGCAGGGGATGAATATCACAAAGCATACAATCATGTGACGCAGTTCTACTAATTGATGGACACATCTATGCAATACTCTGCACGCTACCATAGAGGTATGTGGCATGGGGTGACACATGTTAGATAGACTCCAACGCTTTAATTACAACTCACTATGGTAGATTAGACCATAATCACAAAATTAGAGAAATTGATTGCCGAACTGACAGATTCAAAATGTCCGTTTTTCCTCGGATTCAGAGATTGATGCAGGGTAAATGAAATCTAAGTGAACCAGGGAGTTTCGGTGTGGTTTAACAGATGCATACCACTTTCATTTAAATATAAAGTCATCATCATCATCATCAGTCAACAATCCTGAGATTGGTATGACGCGGATCTCCATCCAATTCTCCCATCATCTTATCTCTTCATATTTTCGTATTTCTTCTCTTTTACATCTTTCATCACGTATTCTATATATCTCGTACGAGGCCTTCCATTGACGTACTCCCCGTTCACTTGTCCTTCAACGATTGTTTCATCAGACCATCATGTCTCATGATATGGTCGATTAAGTTGTCCCATCTTCTTCTTACGGTATTCAGAAGACCTTCTATTTTCTCACACCCTTCTGAGAACTCGTTACTCATCTAGTTGATCCATTTAATTTTCATCATTCTTTCGTGGAACAACATTTCCAATGCTTCCACCCTTCCCTTCTCTGCTGCTGTCATCGTCCATGCCTCACTGCCATAAAGAAACATGCTCCAGGAGTAAGTTTTGATTAATGTTCTCCTTATTTCCATGCTAGAATTTCCAGCTGTAAGTAAATTGTTCTTTTGGTAGAATTTTCTCTTTGCCTGGGCTATTCTGCCTTTTTGTTTCTTGCTTCGTACATAGCTAGTTACTCGGCTTCCCAGCTAACAGAACTCTTTCACCTCCACATTTTTTTGTTTTCCATGCTAACGTTTATTATTGCCTCTTCTCTCTTGCTGCATACCAATATCTTAGTTTCCTTCTTATTGACCTTCAGCTGATATCTGGCCTTTATTCTTACCATGATTATTAGAATCTTATTAGAATCCTTCTCTGTCTCTGCTATGAGTGCTATGTCATCAGCGAATCGCAGCATGCTAATTTTTCCGTGGATATTCACCCCTGAAGACTTTCTTTGATTTCATTGTTGGCTCTCTCGATGTAAAAATGAAAAACTACGGGAGACAGTGCACAGGCTGGTTTCACTCCTTTCCTTATTCTTGCTTCTTCTCAGCTGGGTCCAGATTTTATCACCGCTACTTGGTTTTTATGTAAATTGTGGATAATTCTTCAGTCATTGTAGGACACTCCAATTCCTTTCAGAATTCCAAGCATTAAATTCCAATCCACGCCGTAAAAACGTCTTCTCTAAATACACAAATGCAATGAATGTCGGTTTGTTCTTCTCCATTTTCTTCTCTGTTAGCAGCCTAGGGAGCTCCATAAGTGGGAATTGATAATATTGCTTCCCTTGATCCCTTGCTTTTCCTGATCAGTCTTCTTCCAGGGACTGCTCTGCTTTTTGTTCTATTCTCCTGTAGATGATCCTTGTCAATGTCTTCGTTACACGCGTCTTCAGGGTTATGCTTCTTAATTTTTCACAACTCTCCTCTCTCTTCTTTTTGGGGAAAGGAATGGCGATGTTCTTCTCCATGCCTCTGTGTATCTCTCCTGTTAAGCATAGTACGCAGGTAGTTTCGTAAAGATGGGATAATGTCCTCTCTCTTGAATTTTTTATCATTTCTGAATCCATATTGAAACGTGATCATGATCGATGATTTGGGATTTGGAGAATAGGAGTTACAATATATGTAAGATTAACCACTGGAACTTCTTAAATTCAGTGTTCTATGGATAAATCACGCATCGCAGTAAAAGCACAACAGCTTTATTTCTAACAATATTTCATTTCTGCCAGTATTTTATCTACTGCTGTAGAAGGAAACGTTGCTGAGATAAAATCCACCAGGTACAAAATAAACAACAACATCATAGTAGATCCTGCCTATTCATTTTCAGAGCCTAAATGAGAACATAGAAATTAGAGGAAGAAACGCAGAGTACCTTTGTTGGCCATGAAATGTAACAAACTTATACATATAACGGAAAGCAACAGGTATTTTCAACAACATGAAAATTATACCCTTAATATTTCATATCATCATACAAGTTTGAATGGGTAATCATTTGCGCATCATATCTGTTCATGCATACTTGTATTGACAAGGTAATGTTTAACAGCTGATAGTAGTCACTCTTTTAACCGTAAGATTTACTAATTACAAATGTTAAAAAAATTCTGTATCCACACTTTAGCACCATTCAGAACAAGAGCCTTTCTGGACACTCCCATCTAAAATCCTCGCGATTCGATTTTCTGCGTATCAGAACTTCGTAGGAAATTGCAGGTGGCCCAGGGAAAGGAACTGGCCCCCCTACCCTGAATGTGTGAATTTCATACGCCAATGGCTTAGTATGGGGTGAGCTCTACTCTCACATATCATAGACCAACCTTCGGGTTTAATCACTGAGTGAGTGACCTCAGCGCCAGACACCCGGTCTAATGATTGGACAATTCACTGATTTCGTTTATCTGATTCATTACCGTACTCATTACTCGTCGGACGAGTTTAACTTAAGCCATTTTTCTGTTAAATATGAAAACCACAGATGATAATATTTTAGGCCTATATTTAGGCCCACACCAATATTTTAGGCCTCACTTGTACCATTTAACATTTAACAGAAGTGTAATCCACAATTAACACAACTGGAGGGATCCTTTACAGAATAGAGGAAAATAATTATCGTGAACTATGACAGAAATACCGCCACGTACCCTTCAACTGTCTTCCCCTCCCAAGTCTCTAAGTCCTTAATCGCTATTGGTTGATTTAATTTTAGACTATTGTTTCACGCGATTTTTCATAACCTCCAGGATATCATCATTGCTCCAAATTCTTTCCGAGTTTTCTTGTAACTCCAGCCAGTATGCAATAGGGTTGAAGCTAAAACTCAAAACAAATCCGGGTGGAATTTCGTATAACTCCGCCGCGGAGTTGAAGTATATAGGCCCCTTACTCAAGGAGAGCAATAATGAGAGCGAAGCTCTGGCTTGAGGATAATATTCACGCCAACCTACGATGACTTGAAATCATTACTTATGAAATGCTTTCGTAAACCGAAAATACCAGCTAACATTCGCCCCATTAATCTATTGCCTCAACTATGATTCTGGAATAGTTTGAGAGAGTATAGAAGTCCTCGCCACCCTGGAAGTGTTTTCCCTTTGATCATCATCGGTAAAACATCCTAGGATTGGTATGACACAGCTCTCAACTCGATCCTTCTATCGGCCAACCTCTTCATATTAACGTAATTCTTCGCTTTTTCAACCTTCACAACTTGGTTGGTTGGTTATTCAGGGAAGGCAACCGACAGCTGAGGTCACTTGCGCCATTTAGAATAGGTGGGTAATTGGGTAATGGTAGGACTTTTCAGGGAACGGAGGAAGGGTGGAGAGAAACCCGGCGTCGACATTAGCCTACTCTAACGAAAGGCGCCAAGGGGACCACGGCTTAACGTCCCATCCGATGGACGGAGTACTGAACTAGGAATGCCCTCCACTAGGCACTCAAGTGGGGAACAGTTTCCACTGAAAAATCCGCCACTGCCGGGAATCGAACCCGGGCCCTTGGGATGAGAGGCCAGTAGGTACTCTAGCCACCACAACAACCCGATCCCCACCTTCACAACTTGTTCCATGTATCTCATACGAGGTCCGCCTTTTCCTTTCCTCCCGCTCACTTTTCCCTTGACAGATGGTCTTCATCGTGTCTTAACATATGGCATATTAAGTTATCCCGTCCTTTTTTTAGAGTTTTCAGCAGAATTTTCTTTTCTCCCTCTCTTCTCAGGACTACCTCGTCACTTAATCGGTCGATCCATTTTATATTCATTCTTCTGTAGCACCACAATTCCACTGCTTCCAGCTTTGAGTTTTCTGCTGCTGTTATCGTCCATTCTTCGCTGCCGTATAGCAGCATTCTCCCGATGTATGTTCTAATGAAATATTTCCTCACTTCCACGCTTGTATTTTCAGCTGTAAGCACAATCCTCTTTTGGTAAAATGCCCTTTTCGGCAGGGCTATTCTACCGGAAATTTCTCTTTTACTCCGCCCATCACTGGTTACTCGTCTTCCTAGGCAACAGAACTCTTCCACCTCCTCAAGTTTTTGTTTTCACAGTTTAACATTCCTCGCGCATATGCTTAAAGGCACCGATGCGTCCACCGGGTTGCGAATGGGGGGTCGACCTCCAGATATAGACGTTAGCTGCGAGATAGGCGAGTTTACTCGTCGAATAAGCAGTCGTGGACAAAAAGAGACGGCACTCCTAGGTGGTATTGGTCTTTCTTTGGGTAAGATAGGCCTTTAAACGATACAGAAACCTGTGAAGATGCCGTGACTTGGCGACGGGAGGCCGCCAACAATTATGCTTCCTAGCACTAGAGGAGAGGGCAGCAGCTCATCTTCCTATGAGTGAAGGTGGAGACCACAGTGGTCGGTACAGCGACACTCATTTCACTACAGGCGCGGTAACATTTACCTTTTCGGCTGCAGTACTGCGATGTGTAAGGCATGAGGAAACCACCACATTATTATCTCCAGGAGTCGCAGCTACTCCATTCTTTTCTTTTTATCAAGACGTAATGAAACCCTCTCAAGTAATATATTCCGGAGGTAAAATAGTCCCCCATTCGGATCTCCGGACGAGGATTACCCGAGAGAATAAGTAGTATATTAGTCAACTATGATAAACATTTTAGGGTAGGTACGTGGAACGTGCGATCACTTCAGACTTGCGGAAAACTGGAGAACCTCAATGTGGAAAAGCGGAGAATGGACCTTGACATATTAGGAATCAGTGAAATGAAATGGCCCGAAGAAGGAGAGTTTTGGAGTTGAAGTTATAGAGTTTTTCACACAGGAAAAATGCATGCTGTGGCTTGAGTAGGCATAATGCTCAGGAAGAGCGCAGGACTGCATGTGAAGAGCATGCTGTAGTACAGTGAGAGGATTATAATGGTGAAGATTGAGACTTATCCTACAGATACCGTCGTGGTGCAAGTTTATATGCCTTCGTCGGTCTACGAAGATGAAGAAGTGGAACGTCTACGAAGATGCTACCAAAGTTATAAAAAAGGTAAGAGGAGAATAAAACCTTATTATTTTAGGAGACTGGAACGCTGTCGTCGGCAAAGGTTAAGATGGAAGAATAAAAGGAAAATATGCTTTGGGAAATCGAAATGAGAGAGGAGAAAGACTCACAGAATTCTGCACACAACACAAGTTTTTGGTGGAAAACACAATGTTTAAAAACCACCAATGGAAGATATACTCCTGGAAAATGCCTGGAGACATAAGAATATTTCAAATTGAATACATCGCAGTGAGCAGAGATTCAGGAGCCAGGTGAAGAACTGCAAAAGCAACCGGGGTTCAGAGACTGACTGTGACAACAACTTATTATTGATAAAAGGCCACTTAAAATTCATGAAAGATTTTGAAGAAATCAATGAAGCACGTCTGGCAAGTAGAGAAACTAAAGGAGTCTCAACAATGGCTGAGCTTTCATATGGCAGTGGAAAAACAATATAGAAGAGGATCAGATGGTGAAATCAGTGGAAAAGAGATGGGAGGACATCAAAATCGGGCTACATGAGGCAGCAAATAAATTTTTGGTGAGATGAAAATTTGTCAAGAGGAAGCCATGGATTACAAAAGAAGCCTTTGATTTGATTAGAAATAGTCAGTAGAATCACCCAGGCAAAGAGGGCATTCTATCAAAAGAAGAATCTACATACAGCTGGAAATACAAGTTTAGCAGTAAGGAAAAAATTCAATAGAACGTACATCTAGAACATGTTTCTTTAAGGCATTTTTTAAAAATATCCAATTTTATAATGCAACATGATTTTAAATGGGTAACTGAAGGAGCTTGAGTGCCAAAGGTCTCGTCCTTAACAACAGATTTTTTTCTGAATTTGGAATAAGATTTATGCGCATGAAACTGTTTTCGATAAATTAATTTGAAATTCCATATATGATATAGTCGTAAACGTGGTAGCATTACATGTACACAGATAGTTTTCACATCTATTAATCCAATGACATTTATCCACCACAGTCCTTGTCTGGTTTTCCCCACGATGATGCCTTCATAAAATAAATTTACCTCAACATGAAAATAAAATTGCACACAGATTAATATGGATTATTTAGCATACAGAAGGAGATGGAATTAATAAATTAAAATGGCGGCTATTTTTCAATATTTAATCATATGTGCTATCATCATATCATATGTATGTATTAAATTAAATCATATGTATTAAATACTAATATGCATAACGAAGTACTTCTCAAAGGATTATTTGCATGTTGAATAAAAAGAAGAACATGTAGTGGTGTGCTCGCATGATGTTTCGCAATTTTTGAGAGAGAGGCCGCTAGGTGTCGTGACCCACGGAATAACGCCCTCTATTTCGTGGAGGGATGAGTAAGAGTAAAAAGTAGAGTGATTCCTAATGGGGGAGTGCTAGGAGTGCAGTGGTTCCGAACGGAGCTGACGACCGGAACGAGGAGAATAAGCGAGGAGAAGACGTGTGCTTGGGCCTACGCTAAAGGTAGGAACGATACTCGGGCGTTCTCACTCTAAATTTCCAGATATATATACAGTCCACCATCATTTGCGGGCAATAATTAATTGCTATTTAAGGAGGTTGATCCGAAAAGTGAAAATCATGTCATTTTTTTATATTTTCAGCACTTATAGAACTAAAGTTCCTCTATCTAATAAAGTAAAGATAATTACACCAACCCATACTCCTTTTTCCACAAATTGCATTTTAAATTACATACGATTAACGGCGAGAATGGCCATCACATGGGAATATAACGTTTAAAAATACCATAGTGTCATGTCATTTATGCAAAAACTAATATTTTATGCGTAATTTCACAAGAAATAAAATGACACGAAAAAAAGGCATCAACCCACCGTATGTTTCGCTAAATCCACCAATTTCTGCGCTTATAGCAGACGAAATGCGTTAGTTGTCTTCAAGTGGCGCTGCGGTCGCTCTAGCCAAAATGCATGGCGTATCATTACTAATTAAATCATTACTAATTATTAATCATTAAAGCATATTTCAGAAAAATATTATAACATAACGTTTGATAGTAATATTCTGGTGTTATAAATTAGTAAATTAATTGAGTACCTGAATTTATTTCTTTAAAGTAAATTCTGAATTGACTCCATCGTTGAGCTGATTAAAATTATCATAAAAAATAAATCCTTCGACTTTACATCGTATTTCTTATGAAACTTATGACTTTCAATAGCTTAGGTAAGTTTCTTTGTGAAGTAAGGATCACTTAGCAGGCATATAATCATACTTAAATTAATAAGATTCCTCAGACAACTTGACTCAAGCAGTCGCGAGCCAATCTCCTTAAAGGAATTGTATTGCCTAGACACATGACATTCGGAGAAATCTCTCCTTTGGTACGTAGCACAAGTAAACTGTAGAGCACTTGCATAATGGATGCTGGGTGATAACTGGCTCCCTGCCACACACCTTTGAGGGGGCTTTCAGGGTAGCCGGAAGGTAGAGTTATAAATTATTTAGGAAAATTTTGACTGAATGCGTAGTACAAACTGATTAGATGTGGAAATATGTGAATGTATCTTCTTAAGTCTACGACAGTGTTGAGTAGCACTCCCAGATAACTGCGTGCGCCCTAATACAGATGCCTACTAACTGTTTTCATAATACCGACTGGAGATATTGTGCTCTTCTGTGTTCACATATTTGGATAAAGGGTGAGATATAGGAAAGCACTGAGTTTTAACTCAGAATTTTCTCATTTGTCAGTTTCATTTCTAGCAAACAAATAAACTTTTAATACAATAACTAGAACTATCAGGAGAGAGTGTAAATAGTAATAAAACGAGTCATGTCCCTTCCATTAGTTAGGCAATGAAAATTTATAACATTTTTTGAGACTAGATTGTCATCTCTATGAGTTTACCTGTTAATGGCACTTTTTCATAACACCCGTGGACTTGTAACGTACAAAATAATTTTGAAGCTAATCATTTGACGTCGTGATTACTAAGCAGTCTAGTAGATTACCACTAGTCGATAGGGTATAGTTCAATCGCGTCATAACCCAAATGTTATAAGAGAAATTTAAGCAGAAATTTTGAGCAACCACTGCGATTTGCAAGTGTTTTCAAGTACCCAAAGCTACATGACAATATTAACTAACTCATTCGTAACTTTGTGGTATTCCATTTTAAGTTTTCTGGGATGTATTACTTTTACTTATACGGCTTTATTTTTTAAAAAAGAAGTGGTATAAGTAAAAGTAATACATCCCAGAAACCTACATGACAATGTCTCGTTTATGCCTCATCTTCGAAGAATAGTGGAAATGGTCCAAGAAAAAACTTATCACGGTGAATTTCTCGTAATTTTGGCCGATTTCTCAAACGCATTTTGCATATTTTTCGGGTAATTTTCACTTTCTCACAGGGACTTCGTTTTGTTGAGATTCACACAGGTATTTCATTCGGAAATGTCTGCGTTTTATGAAAGGAAAGTAGGCATTCAGTGGTGGTCGTCCGACAGAGCAACAGTCGATTCTTGGGAACCGCCCTCCGCGGGGCGAACTTGCACCATGGGGCCTCAGTCGCATTCAAACATAACTGGGCAAAACTAATTTCACAAAGAGATGACTATAATTCGTGGTGTAGAGTGAGACGGTCATCACCCAGCCGTCGTATAGCGGGCCAAAAGTCACTTTTTCGACTTTGGGCGAGTTCGTTGGTTATTCAGGGGAGGCGACCGACAGCTCATCTACATCTACATAATAACCTGCAAGCCACCACAGGGTGTGTGGCAGGGGGTGATTGCTCACCAAACATGCACTACATATCATGCATAAAAAAGGAATAGTATTAATATAGTAGTCAGAACTACACTTTTAAAAAAGATAGAAATTGCAAAGCAAACATGCACAAACATTCTGTTAGTAGGGTTAGCTTTAAGTACTCATACCAACATGCAGCTACCAATGCTATTCACTGCTACTCTCCGATAGGACATATTTACCGTTATTCGTAACTCTAATTGTACGAGGGAAAAAGGACATTTTGAACCGGTCAGTTCGGCAATCAATTTCTCTAATATTATGATTATGGTCCAGTCTGCCATAGTAAGTTGGGGTTCGTAAAATATTTTTAACATATTCTCTGAAAATATTGCCTTGGAATTTGTTTAAGAGATTAAGTCGAAATTTCAACTTGCGATCTGATAATGATTCCCATTTCAATTCATTTAATAGACTGGTTACAGCTGAGGTCATCTGCGCCATTCAGGATAGGCGGATTACTGGGTAATGGTAGGAGTTTTTAGGGAACGGAGGACGGGTGGAGAGAAATCCGGCGTCGGCATTAGCCTACTCTTAACGAAAGGCGCCAAGGGGACCACGGTTTAACCGACGGACGGAGTACTGAACTTGAAATGCACTCCACTAGGCACTCATGTGGGGACAGGTTTTCCACGGAAAAATCCGCCACTGACGGGGAATCGAACCCGGGCTCTCGGGATGGGAGGCCAGCACTCTAGCCACCAAACCAACCCGATCCCCCGACTTTCATTTTGAATAGTGTAATCGGTGTAATCAAGCTTACCTACTGTTTACAAAATACGCTACTACATTGGTATTCACGTTGATCAGAGTTGTCTCTGGGACCCGTAAACATGGAACCTTCAGCGTGAAAATGTCAGTCGCGTGAAATCAGCCGATTTCGAACAAGTCCACCTTCATGAAGGAAACATTTTAGACGATATATTTAGCAAACAAACGTTATTATATATTAATATAGACCTTCTAGTAGCATGTCAACCTAGTTTTGTTCGATTAATATTTTATTTACTATTTTTAACATATTTTAAACGGTTAATTTTTTTAACCTCAATTTTCAAATAAAAAGTGCAATAAATTTTTTTGATGTCTCTTTGCTCCCCAGAGTTTTTTGATTGAATTACAAGTGTATAGTATGTATATGCAACACAGTAGCAAAGAAAAACCTTGCTGATAATTGCAAATTCGACGACAAGATTGATTTAAGCAAAGCAATGGCGGGAAACAAGCAAAAAAAAGCACCGTGGGTGGTAGCCGGATTGGCACATATATAATTCATGGGAATCAATTTTTGTGGCTATTTTTCTAATTTGCTTTATATGTTGCTTCCTCTACGACATTTTTATCTAATTAACGAACCGCTCTTCTGATTGATGACATTTTCTCGTGTCTATCCACGGTATGCAGTTAGGCTCAAATACTTTTTGTGAGTCCCGATGTTCACATAAAAATAAAGAAAAGAGAAATAAAGGAAATGGACGTAGTAGGGGGACAAGTAATTAACAAACAACTTGAAAGAATTTAGGATTGTAAGATTCCTTAAGAATCTACTCCATCTATTGATGGTCGATTACATTGAGCGAGTTTTCAAGCTACAAGCCGGAGGATTCACTAGCTGCTAGGAAACTCGCCCAGTGTAATCATGCTCGCTAGCTAACTAACATATTGTAAACAATCGGCGAGAAAGTTGGAAGCGGTTGGATCTTCTTTACGTTCAGAAAAAAAGACATGGCCAGATTAAAGAAGTGAGCCCATAGTGTTTTGGCTTTGTGAATTTTAAGTTTCAATATTCTTTCGCGGATTTGTGGCTATAAGTGGTGCAATAGTACCTATAAATAAGTGTGTCAGATTTGGTAATTTTTTCTTTAAGTCTGTTAAGGGTTTAAATGATCTGAGAAATGTCACGCATCTTGAGATGATTGAAAACTTTATTGAAATTGGAAATGAATCTAAATAATTTCAGAAACAGTACGTCATGGACTACTTAAGCAATAAATTAATTTTAAATGAGGTCGTTGATGCCAAAATAATTTTAACACGTTTTATGCAAAAGTGTTGTTTCTCAAAATATCTTCGAAATTGAGAGCGTAGCTCACGATCTGACTGTTTTTCAGAATTAAGTTTGACAGTTGGCAACAGCTGAAGTTAAAATTTTCTTTCCGTGCAGATAAGTTGTGCAGTTATCTGCTGAGGTAAGGAGTCTTCTTACTCTAGATGAATCGAGGGAACAGAGTGACGATAGGACTGATGAAGAACTATAAGACGATGATTTCTGGTGTGCTTAGTATTTTTGTCTTGATAATGTATGATAATCATATGGAAAAAGTTTATTTATTTCATTCATTATTACCGACGAATTAGTACATATATCTGATTAAAATTATATTGTCAATTTCTGTGTTTGGAGATTTATTTTACGAATCCTCCAATCCCAAATGAACTTATTGCAATCGGAATAATAACTTTGACGTTTACCACGAGCAAAATAGAGTTATGTGAGATACTCTTGCGCCATTTCCATGTTTGTAAAACTATGAAAATCATACTATCTTTAGAGATAAATAATACTAATTTCCAAATTAGTTTCATTGGATATATAACATATATAAAACATTTGCAAAACTAAACAAATAAATGTGCTTGATTTAAAATTAATTTCTTTTTAATTTTTTAAAACAATCGTAGTCACTAGATAGATACATGAAAACATCAAATTCACATGCATCGGATATATAATTTGTATGAGCAAATGCGAAAATCGCCTTCAATTAGATGTCGATTTTTTAATTGGTTGTTTAGACAAATGAGAATAATGAGAACAAATGAGATCAAAAATATCACAAATACGGAAAAAACTACAAATTCAAAATTACCGGATCAAAAACCATGGGGTTAAACATTTACAATTAGTAAGTAAGCTATAATAGCAGTGGTATTGATTTTGGTTAGCTTTTTTCCGTTTGGGACCATTGTGCGCCCTCCCGTTCAACCTGCGTTCCTTGGCTCGCCCCTGGCTGGGACACAATCAACGTGAACGCGTAGTGTCTACGTGAAACTCAGCGAAGGTAACAACGCGTGAAGTATAGGCATTGGACACAAGCACCATGTGCATTTTTGAGGAGTTGGACAACTTTCATCTCTAGTTGTCTGCCGTACACGGAGAACCAATCAGAGACGAGTATTTTGAGGGATTTTTCATGTAGTCGGTCATTTGGAGGGTCGCCGTCATGATCCGTACCCTTGCTCGCCTTCCGACCCCTTTCGTGATGCCCTCGCTGCAGTTAGGGACCGGGACAGAACAGAACGAGTGCAATATGAATCGCCGCGGAAGGATATTATGAATATGTAGCCACCATAAAGGCAGGGGGTTTATTCATACCAAATATGCATCAAATATTATGGATAAAAAAGGATTAATAATTATATTTTAGCCTAAATTTAAAATTGAAAAAAAAGATAAAAATGCAAAACAAGCATGAAAAAATATGCTGTTACTTTGGTTAGCTTAAAGTCCTTATACCATCATGCAACTATATACGCTATCCATTTATACACTTGTATTTATACTTTTGGTTGTATTTAAAGATGTTCATATCCCTAATTGTACGAGGAAAGAAGTACATTTTGAATTTGTAATTTTGGCAATAAATTTCTCTAATTTTTTTATTATGGTCCAGTCTACCATAGTAAGTTAGGGTTCACAAAATATTTTTAACGTCATCAGTGAAAATATTGCCTTAAAGTCTAAATCTCAACATACGATATAAGAATGATACGTATTTTATTTCATTTAATAGCCTGGTTACGCATATATAGTTATCGTACCGTCGCTTCGCAAATCTTGCCGACCTTCGCTGCACCCGTTCAAGTTAATTATTTAGGACTATTTCGTAAGGATCCCATATACTGTCAGCGTATTCCACATGAGATCTAACAAGGGAAAAGTAGCTAATTTCTCGTACATGGTGGTCACATTTGCCCAGTACTCTTTTGATGAACCCCAGTTTACAATTAGCTTGACCCATTATTTCACGTGTGTCCACCCCAGGAAAGATCATGTATCAGCCTTATTCCAAGATATTTAATGGATTCCACGATTGTAAATTTATTATTCTGTATGTTGTATGTACTAGGAGTAGAACTATTCTTTTTCCAAAAATTAACTACAGCATATTTTTTAAATTTAATTCTAGCTGCCATGCATCACACCATTTTTCAATTGCTTGCAGGTCATCATTTAAATGTTTTTATCATATTGGCATAGACTTCTCCTGTATACTACTGCGTCATCGGCAAATAGACGATGTTTACTTTTTACCACCTTAATGATATCATTAATGTACGGAAGGAACGCGGGTGGACCTATCACACTACCCTGTGGTACTCCCGACTTTACCTCAGTTGCCGGAGAGGTAACAACGTCCAAAGCGATGTTTTGAACGCGATTAAGTAGAAAGGCATTTACTCGTGATATAATAAAACTGTGTAACTCATAAGATTGTGATTTAACAATTAGTTTTCTATGAGACACCTTGTCAAAGGCTTGAAATCGAGAAATATTGCATCAACTGGAATATTATTTTCGCCAGAAGCTAAAATATCGTGAGAAAAGAGTGCAAGTCGAGTTTCACATGATCTGCTCTTCCGGAAGCAATA
Source organism: Platycnemis pennipes (assembly GCA_933228895.1). Lineage (NCBI taxonomy): Eukaryota > Metazoa > Arthropoda > Insecta > Odonata > Platycnemididae > Platycnemis > Platycnemis pennipes. Next base: position 114,116,632 of record OW121846.1, read on the forward strand.
CTGAACATTGGTCTTTAAATTCTGGCTATATAGGTGTCCCATGACAATTATATGTTCCAGGACCTTGCATGAAATGGATGTGAGGGATATAGGTCGGTAGTTATATGGCTTTTCCTTATCACCAGTTTTAAATATGGGTGTTACTTTGGCAGTTTTTTAATCCTTCGGGACGACATGTTCGGTCAGGGATATATTAAATATTATATCCAGGTAGGGAGATATTTCGGTACCTCTCTTTATACGCGGGAGGGATTTTGATTAGGGCCAGGGGATTTGTTGGGGCTTAATTCTCTAAGTAACTTTTCTATGCCATTACAAGAAATTTCAATTGGTGGCATCAGCAGCTGAAAGAGGTCAGGTAAAGCGACAGCTGAATTCCCTGAAGGTGGATTGAAAACATTTTGGAAGAAGGAGTTTAGTAAGTTAACTCTATCATGAGTGTTTGCGGCCATTTCCCCTTTGTCATGTTTAAGTGAATTGACGACAGACTTATGGCCTTTTACCTCCCTTACGTGCGACCAAAAAATATTAGTATTTTATTTTAATTGTTCCCCAAGAGATTTTCTTTTGAATTCAATAAATGCATTTCTAAGGGCTATCTTTGCAGCGGGTTATGAAATGTTATAATTTTCAGTTATGAAGTCCCGCTCATCGATGGGCATATATTTACTATTTTTTCATTTTTGCAAGGCATACTCGCTTTCGTATCAGGGATTTTCTCACTTCAGGGTTGTGCCATTTTAGTTCAGCGCTTTCTTTTCTACATTGAATAGGGATGTATCCGTTGATCCCAGATCACGTGGATTCAATGAAAGACTTCCATGAACCCTCCCTGTATAAGTTTTTGAAAGCTTTGGAAAATCCAAGAAGGAATCTGGAATCTCTTAAATAAAATATAAAATTTGCAATATCTGCTCTTTTAAAAATGTAAATCTTCCTTTTTTTGTTTAAAACTTTTTTCTAAAGTTAGAGAGAATTTTTCAGTAAGAAATCTGTGATCACTGATTCCTTCAACGATGTCAATCTTATAGACACTTGTTGTGGCATATTGGTTGCCAATAAATCAAGAATGTTAACCTCTCTATTTGGTGCTGTAGTTAGTATCAACTATCTATTCATCCATAAACCATCCATACTACCATCGGGTGTGCTACAACTTCCTGCATACCTTTGGTGCTATACTTGTAGTGGTCACATAATTAATTCGTGCAAAAATCGGCGATTAATTTCACGAGTGGGGCCTTAGCGGCTCGCTCTCGTAGCCCCGGCCACTCGGAGCCGGGGGTAGTCATCGTATCGGTGACCTTTAACGTCTAATATGCCTGCCGAAGAGGCAAGCGTCTCTCCACCATCGCTGATGGTGCTACCACCACCACGGCTCAAGTATCACCCTCATCATCCTCTTCATTACCGCAATCATCCACAACCGCATCATCCTTACCAATAGATCATTTCGCCTATCCCGACGACATCGGGACACTAACCGCCCAGTCCTCGCCTTCTTACCCAACGCGAAGCGTCACATTGACCGCGGCAGATCCCTCTCGTCTTCCGACTCTCCTCCTCCTCATGCTGCCATTGTTGAACACGTCCAACCATCGGAGATCACACGATGGTGACGACTAGACGCGAACAAGCCCCTTCAATGCAAAACCGAGGGAACCGGGTTGGTGTGGTGGCTAGAGTACTGGCCTCCCATCCCGAGACCCCGGGTTCGATTCCCGGCAGTGGCGAATTTTTCAATGGAAAACCGGTCCCAACCTTAAAGTGTCTAGTAGAGGGCATTTCAAGTTCAGTACCTCGTCCGTCAGATGGGAAGTTAAGCCGTGGTTTTCTTGGCGCCTTTCGTTAAGAGTAACCTAATGCCGACGCCAGGTTCCTCTCCATCCTTCCTCCGTTCCCTGACAACTCCTACCATTAACCAGTTACCCACCTATCCTATAAATTGCGCAAATGACCTCAGCTGTCGGTCGCCTCCCCTAAATAACCAAAGCACAAAAGCGACCCATGACCTTTCTAAATCCGAGCCTTGCTTTACGCTTAACTTCTCAGGCGATCGCATTGAGATGGGTTGGGGGTCGTTCGGATGTATCGCTGGTGGTGGAGACGAGAGAACTCGACCTTCCATCCTCCCACTTACCCACCTCCCATACTACTCCTGCTCAAAAAAGCGCGGCCAATTCGTCCGCATATTCTCCCCTCCCTCCTGCATCCACATCACACTCAACCCCTCCCGCTGACAATAACTTCTCGAACAACGTTTCTTTCACTGGATGGAGCCGCGGGCGAGATTCCCCCCTCGACCTTCTACCCTGTTCAGATAAGGAATCGCGGATACGGGGCAAGTTACGCGCGGGCGGCGAGGGGCACGCTCAGAACGTCACGGCCCCAGACGACGGCCGCGAAAAAAATATTTTCGACTTGAGGATCAAAATTATCACTCCACACACAATTCGGAACCCTGCAGAAAATACGGATTTATTCTGCATTCCCTGTCCGGTTGGGGCTCTCGTCCATTGCATCGTCGAGGTCGCGGGCGTGGTGGGGCGAGCTAGCATCACACACGCGAAGGGGCTGTCGAACTGCCCATCTCAATTTATTTAAAAGACAGCAACGCGTTAAAGAACTTCATGCTTAATGATGACGGAGTCGTAAAGCAGAACCAATTCGTCGTGGCCAACTGCATGTCCGAACAGGTGGAGCTACTAGTTATCTCCACCGTTCCGCCGGAGGTACCGCCTATGGACATCTTAGAGAGCATGGGCCGGATGGCCGGATAGTTTCATTTACTGATGCCTTTTTTTCGTGTCATTATACCGTGTCGTCATACCGTTAATCGTGTCATACCAGTTAAAGAGGTTGATCCGAAAAGTGAGAAAAAAAGTCATGGCATTTTTTTTTATATTTTCAGCACTTATAGAACTAAAGTTCCTCTGTCTAATAAAGTAAAGATAATTATACCAACCCATACTCCTTTTTCTACAAATTGCATTTTAAATTACATACGATTAACGGCGAGAATGGCCATCACATGGGAATATAACGTTTAAAAATACCATAGTGACATGTCATTTTTCAAAAAATTTATATTTTATGCGTCATTGCAAAATAATTAAAATGACACGAAAAAAAAGGCATCAACCCACCGTATTTTTCGCTAAATCCACCAATTTCTGTGCTTATAGCAGACAAAATGCGTTAGTAGTCTTCAAGTACTGCTGCGATCGCTGTAGCCAAAATGCATGGCGTATGAATAATATCATTACTAATGAGATATTAAAGCATATTTCAAAAAATATTATAACATAACGTTTGATAGTAATATTGTGGTGTTATACATTAGTAAATTCATTGAGTACATGAATTTATTTCTTTAAAGTAAATGCTGAATTGACTCCATCGTCGAGCTGATTAAAATTATCATAAAAAAATAATCCTTCGATTTTACATCGTATTTCTTGTGATACTTATGACTTTCAATAGCTAAGGTAATTTTCTTTGTGAAGTAAGGATCACTTAGCAGGCATATACTCGTACTTAAATGAATAAGATTCCTCAGACAACTTGACTCAAGCAGTCGCGAACCAACCTCCTTACCATCAGCAGGCCGGACCTCGACCAAATCCTTTCGTGTTTCATCGTGAATAGGGAGGCAGCCTCCACGACTCCGCGCTACTCGATCTCGGTTCCGCGAACCAGCTAATCTTTCTTAATTTCTTAGATCAAAAATGCTCTACGTGTAACGGTCACCACACCACCAACTCCTGCCTGTCTGCAGGGAGGGGAGAAGCGGGTCAGCGAACAGCGCGCCCGGCGGGAATCGGGCCCAGCGGGGCCCCACGACGGCCGGCCCTTGGCGATGCTGAGGACCAACAAGGCGGAGGAGAGGACGTCCTTCCTCGCCCCTCTCTCACTCCCTCACCCATACATCTCCCTCGACCACCACTGCTACGTCTGCCACACCTTCACCCCGCGAGCCTGCACCGCACCCTGGAGAGTGCCAATGGAGGCCGTGGGAAGTGGTGGGTCGGGACCCTGGACCCAAAACCTCGGGTGAACTACTACTTCCAACATTACCGCCTCGCCGATAAACTGCCGAAACTGGGGCAAGATCCCCGGCGAAAACGACGACTAAGAGAACAAAGAGGATACGTAAAAGCGCCTCAACACGTAGAAAATACGGAAATCATGGGAGATTTCGATACAGACATTTGCAAGTTCGGGTGCCGAAGAGCTAGAGGGACCGAAAATAGAAACGCAATGACAAAAGAAGACTGCCACCAGCCGCCTACAGCTCTCACCGTGGGAAAAGAGTAGCTGCAGGGAACCCTCTACCCTGACACTCTTGTGGATTTCCACGAGGAGGTCCAAGGCCAAGAAGATCCTGCCGCTGCACAGTGGTCGGAAATCGAAAATTTTTGGACAAAATTCAAAAATAGCATTTTTTGAGATATGGACTTGAAACTTCGCACATATACTCATTAACGATTGCTGATTAAGGAATAGTACGTCATTTTGTCATGATTCTGAACCGTTAGCTAGATACAGGGGCTCAAACATGACCAAATTTCCAAAAAACTCCCGACTTCCTTTTTCTCCGAATATCTTCAAAATTATGTTGATGGTGTTGTTGTGGGATGAATTTGATCGAATAAAAATGGTATGGTCTATTAACACAATGCTTTGCCTTTAATATGCTTTAGTTTCGAAGATTTTTAAAAACATTTGTGTGCTATTACGTTACAAAATGGCGGAAGCTGTTTTTGGACAAAATTTCACATAAAGTAGAGAATATCTAGCATTTTAGGGAGAGACCTGTCAAGTGACTTATATCAGAGCGTTTGTTGAAGACTTTTAAATACGAAACTGAAGAGAAATAAAAAATAAGTTTGCGACGCCGAAAAATACTCATGATTTTCTGACCGCGCGTCCGGGGTCCGACTCCGCGCGCCGGGGCTGGAAATGCCGAGACTCGCTTACATTGCTCATGTGGAATGAACCCTAAAGCTTCGGATTCGCCGGGATTCCGATGTACACATTGTCACTAACCTCCACAGACCCTCTATGGACGAAAATGGTGAGAATATTGTATCGAGCGAGCGGATAATTGTACGTGTAGTAGCGTTCAAGTTATTTTTGTCGCGAACGTTCGGGAAACATACATCTTATTCACAGCCTTTAACCAAAAAAAGTGTATAGTCTTCTTGTGGACCATGCATCCTTCTAGAAAGACACCGCCTGGGATTGTTTTGTATTACTTTTGCCCCCCCTCCCGCACGCACACGCTAAAAGATGCACCGAAGAGGTTACAGTCCCCCCCAAAAAGGGTCCTGCGAAAAGGGACATTTATGACATTTCGGAACCTTTGACGGTCTTAAGCGGGTTATTCCGTCGAACCTTTTCTCTTTGTAATATGTTGATATGTCATTGAGTAAAATTTAGACGTTAGTGGCATGATTGCAGCTGTCGCCACATTTGAAAAATATATTCAGAAAGCAAATAAAAAATGAAATAAAAAGCCGATAGGATATATGTAAAATGCATTAAAAATATGTATCAATTCTGCGTTGATAGTCCAAGAGAGTATTTTTCCTCATCAGCAGGGCGATCTTTCATCATTCTTAAGTTATTCATTTCCGACGTTTTCGTTCCGCAGATGCATCACCTCATACTTCCACTACCGGTCAATGCATTGCATACCAAAGAGAATCGGTATTTTTTAATGCTTTAATAGCATTTCATAACAATTTCATTATAAAATACATCAGTATTACTTTTCCGTTAATCAAAGTTAGCTGCAAAGAAAATTTGATGGAGTAGATTTCATTATTGAATGCTTTTAGGCCATCAATTTTTTTTAAAGATGATTCCTTTCTGCAATTGCTATTTCCCTTGTCTCCTTAACCCACTGAAGGCGAATCGGCCGGCAAAATCTTGTAGATGAAGGCCGAGGATTAGACCAGATTATCTCACCTAGAATTAGAGGACACGGGAGTTTTATCGCCTATGCATTATTTTCAATTCGTCATAAACAAGTTTTTGGAAATTAAGTGATGAGATAACTAGAGAATGCAGAGTATGTTACCTGCAATACATTTACTAAGTGAAGTGGCACGAAGGAGCTCATGAATAAAAATTCATCAGATGCATTCCCTCGTTGCCACACTTGTTTGTACTGAGAATGGCCCGAACTGCCATCAAACCCATACTTGCAAATCAATGAGCAATTTATTTCCTCTCCCAAAGGTTGAGTTGAGGAAACACACGCCAGGATCCGTGATGCAGTGTGATTCAGAAGAGCTTGGAGATTTACTTTGCACATATTTTCTGTGAGTACTATTCCTTCCGGGTATGCGGCGCTTTTTGCTCGTAGTACTCGGTCATAGTTAGGATATAGGTCATGTCCGTGGCTTAAGGCTGTGCTACGCAGAGTTATGTATTGACATTTGGTCAACTCCGTGGAAATAATAAGGGATAAAGCCTTCTCAACAGTCATCTCAGTTTGAATAACATTACTTTCCCTCCACTTCGATAAGACTCTTGTTGCCCTAGTTGGTGTGATAGTTGTTATTTCCGTGAGTAATTTAGCTGCCGAAATGTCCCATTTCTTCTTTAGACTTATGGAAGCTGTTAAGTGAGTTCCGTAGTAGAGGCGTTAGTTTTAAGAATTTGAGCTTTTCTTCTCCTTGTTCTATTACAAGAAGCGTGCAACTCTTTTACCGATCGTCCTGTTGCGCGTAATAAAGTATTAATACATTTTTCAAATACAAAGTTCAAAGTTGCAAAATTGTTAAGTTAAACTTTATCAAAAATATAGTATTAGGAAAGGTTAGCAATTTTCCAAAAATACCAAACCAACAGGTGTAAAGGTCCTTGGTAAATACGTTAGTATTTCTCTCTCTCTCTCGCTCTCTCCCTCTTTTTAGGTATGGTATCAAAAAACGTTTCCGTATGTACCCACTTAGAGAATTTAAGGCCCCAGTATGTTCTGCCAAATTTAATCTTCTTGATAGAAATTCCAACGTATACTCTTTCTTCTCAGTCACTGACTTGTTCTTCGACTCCAAAAGTCGAAGAACAAGACAGTGACTGGCAAGAACAAGACAGTGACATGGAGCTCAAGGCGTGAGACTAGAAAACCAGCCATTATATAATGAAATTTCTTAAGTGACGTGTATTAAAGGTAAAAATTATCAAGAAAATTATGAAAAAATTCACGTTTTCATCACTATCAATTAAATTGATACGGGAGTGCACGCAGTAAAAGATGCCCTGAAAAGGATATTCTAATGAAAATACTTTAAGTCACCTAACGACATTTCAATGAAAAAAATTATAGGAGCGGTCTCACAGCTACAAAATTCTGCGGGAACAAAAACAATATACAACATACCTCATAAAAAACTAACCAGATGAATAAATATGAATCACTTATGATCAAAGAACAGGAAGAGCTGCCAAAAGTGTAAGAGGCTCGTCCCAATCACAAGCATAATCAAAATCTTGAGATACTGCAGATTCTTAACTGCACGGCCTTCTTTCACCGCTGCCAATAGAGGACTGATTTACAAAAATGTATTTCTTGAAGGGAAAGCACATGTTTCACTTGATGTTCACGCTTAAGACCGTCAAAGGTTCCGAAATGTCATAAATGTCCCTTTTCGCAGGACCCTTTTTGGGGGGGACTGTAACCTCTTCGGTGCATCTTTTAGCGTGTGCGTGCGGGAGGGGGGGCAAAAGTAATACAAAACAATCCCAGGCGGTGTCTTTCTAGAAGGATGCATGGTCCACAAGAAGACTATACACTTTTTTTGGTTAAAGGCTGTGAATAAGATGTATGTTTCCCGAACGTTCGCGACAAAAATAACTTGAACGCTACTACACGTACAATTATCCGCTCGCTCGATACAATATTCTCACCATTTTCGTCCATAGAGGGTCTGTGGAGGTTAGTGACAATGTGTACATCGGAATCCCGGCGAATCCGAAGCTTTAGGGTTCATTCCACATGAGCAATGTAAGCGAGTCTCGGCATTTCCAGCCCCGGCGCGCGGAGTCGGACCCCGGACGCGCGGTCAGAAAATCATGAGTATTTTTCGGCGTCGCAAACTTATTTTTTATTTCTCTTCAGTTTCGTATTTAAAAGTCTTCAACAAACGCTCTGATATAAGTCACTTGACAGGTCTCTCCCTAAAATGCTAGATATTCTCTACTTTATGTGAAATTTTGTCCAAAAACAGCTTCCGCCATTTTGTAACGTAATAGCACACAAATGTTTTTAAAAATCTTCGAAACTAAAGCATATTAAAGGCAAAGCATTGTGTTAATAGACCATACCATTTTTTATTCGATCAAATTCATCCCACAACAACACCATCAACATAATTTTGAAGATATTCGGAGAAAAAGGAAGTCGGGAGTTTTTTGGAAATTTGGTCATGTTTGAGCCCCTGTATCTAGCTAACGGTTCAGAATCATGACAAAATGACGTACTATTCCTTAATCAGCAATCGGTAATGAGTATATGTGCGAAGTTTCAAGTCCATATCTCAAAAAATGCTATTTTTGAATTTTGTCCAAAAATTTTCGATTTCCGACCACTGTGCGCTGTGGCAAAGATATATTTCGACGATTTCAACACTGTGACGGACGCCTTGAGCAGTATCGCGTCGCGAAGAGTAATTAAGGAGAGGGTACTGCAGGTGCGCATAAAGAGGCTCATCGCTGCTCTAATGAGAAAGGGCTCCTCGGGGGAGATTCTCTGAGTTATCTCGTATTCTCACACGATGCAACGAAAGGCGGGTTGCCCCGTTAACACCGGCCACTCACCCGATATCGTCCTCCTCCACATTAGAGACAAGCAACTGTTTCCTGGTGAACATTCCCTCAAATTCCTGCTTAACGAACTCTTTCCCATCTTTTCCAACAGTACTACCATCTCAAAAATACTCCCTGTCTGCCCTCTGTAACCCACAGACGCCAAGCCAACCTAAGCAGCATTTTGAAAACGATTCAACCTCTCCTCAAATCCTCTCGCGCCATCAAAGCCCCCTCCCTCTTCCTTGTAATTGCGTGAGATGCAAAACATGCTTTATGTTCACTGCGCCACCCACGTCTCTCTTGCATCTTCTCGACTCTCTCCCTCTCTTTCCGTCTCCCACGTTTATCTACAGCAGCGTCATGTACCACCTGAAGTGCAATTTTTGCCCCGCTTTCTATATTGGCCAGTGCACCACTTCCCTTAATATTCGTGTGATTAACCACCGTGCGCCCTGCAACACTTCTCCGCACTCCTCTGTCCCTGCCCCTAAGCATGTCTCAGAACATGATTCTTCATTCGACAAGTGATTCAGAGTTTCTACTCTTTCCTCTCTCCCTCCCACAGATCCACCCGTTAAACTCCATACGATTGAACTTTCCTGTATATGGCTCCTGGAAGCTTTTAAATTTCCCGGCCTCAATGTGACACACTATCCCCCCCCCTAACCCTCTCTCCCACTCCAATCATCTCCCCCTTCAAACCTTTTTTCTTTTCACTGTGAAAAGGTGTGACCGAAATCCGCAAATCCATATTTCATTGGGAATAATTGACTGGGGGATATGCGTAGTCATTTGAGGTGATTAATTATTTCTTCAAACAAATCAGCGATTCCTTGAATCATCTCTCGAGTGAAAATATTAGCCTAAAGAGACAATTAAGTGAAACAGACGCCTGCTTGAATCGTGTTGAGCAAGAACAACTGCGGAGGGGCCATGACGCCAAGGCGTCATACACTGTAAATATATGCTGTAGGCTACGACCTGCAGATTTACTATCAATATCATTGAGATAAGTTAAATGATGCAATCACCAAAGTAAACCAGGATGTTGACGTTATCAATTCATGGGCTACAATAATAATTTTGAACTGAACTGTAGGAAAAGGAAGTCAATTTTTTTTCAAATTCAAAATTACTCAGAAATTTCGACGCTAATGTAAATCCTAAGATATCCTTGGTGATGCGGAAATTTTATATTCAAACAATGCTAAAAATCATGGGGACACCATGGTATGCAACATTTCATGGCATGACTAGGTGCTAGCCATAAGCAATAACGTTAATATGATCCTCCATCAGCTTAAAATTCATAAAAATCTCCTACCCCTTTTTAACCTTGGTCGGCCCCGGTGGCGAAGTGGTTAAGTCCTCGAGTGTTAACCTTAGGGACCTGGGTTCGAGTCCCGCCTGAGTGGATTTTTCACAATTCAGAACATGGTTGTGTGATCGTCTGTTGTCAATTGTTAAATAGGATGGGATAGGAGGTGCTTGTTTTCGCATTTGGCTTTCATGACTGAAAGCCAAAACAGAAGGAAATACTTGCTTGGTTCGTTTATGTTTTGTCTTTTTAAAAATCAGCAACCTGATGTTTTAAAGCAATATTCTCCTCCCTGAGAAAAAAGGCCAATGTTACCACGCGAATGCCTCCTGATTAATAAAATGCCTCAATACATAGGACAACTACGAATCCAAAATCTTTGTGTTGCTGGGGCCAGGTTGTGTAATAGTAATCCCGCTGACATTAAGGTATCTAGTTCAATATTGTTTTTTTTTAAGATGTTTTTGGCATCTATTCAATCAAGAGGGGTTTTAATTTAAAATGTATGCAAATATTTATGGAGTGAGCTGTTTTATTTCTCTTGATCAATATGCAACCGCTTTGAAAATTGATGAATATGTTTCGAGTTCAAACATTTATGTATTTTTTTGTATATTCTTAATCGGCGAAGACGTCCTAGGGCAATAAAATATTTCTGTTCTATTCTCTCCTATCGTATCCTATATTCCTCAGGGTTGGGCATTATTTCAAATACATGTATTTTAAATACGTATTTTAAATACATTTGCATTTTGTATTTTTGAAGGAACTCTATGATGTATTTTCTATTTTTATTTAAAATACACATTTTAAATACCTATTTTAAATACATTTGCATTTTGTATTTTTGAAGGAACTCTATGATGTATTTTCTATTTTTATTTAAAATACGCATTTTAAATACCTATTTTAAATATATTTGCATTTTGTATTTTTGAAGGAACTCTATGATGTATTTTCTATTTTTATTTAAAATACACAAGAATGGGAGTATTTTGTTATTGAACTACTTAAAATACTGAAAGATATGCAGAATACTCAATTTATCTGCAATTCGATTGATAAAGTAAGACGGGATATTAGCTTTTTGGTACTTCACCGTAGACATTTGGCAAAACTGCCTATTAGTCATCTTATTAGATAATTGTTGGTTAGTATCAATGTAATGAGAGGATTCATGGGATGCATGGGATCACATGGGTTACATTCTGGTGCACTCCTTAAAGTTCACCTGGCGTAAGATGAGACAGAAGTTAAGTGTGGGTATTTTTTTGTGTAATAAGTGGCTCGTTTGCATTATTTGCAATCTTTTCTTAGAATTATTCATACGCCAAGATAATGGAGGAAGAAAAATTAGACGACCTACCACTCATTTTAAGTGGAAATAAGTTTTTTGAAGTAACGAGTACCGAAGGAGACAAAGTTAAAGCTCAGTGCTTGGTGTGTGAAGCGAATCATAAAAGAATTACCATCATCAGTGGATTTTTAAAAGCTACTACGAACTTCAGGACTCACTTAAAGGTAATCTATGAATGAATACATAATTAAATGTGGTAAAGGTTTGGCTGACATGGACAATTTTCCAAAACATTTTTCTACCCCTAGAAATTGCCGTATTTTGACGATATTTCAGGGAGACAACCTGCTATCGACACTACATTTTCACATAAATGTACATGGAGAAAGTGTAAAATTCATGTTTCAACAACACCTCAATCCTTAAAGATGACGAACCCTAAAATACACAAATTCGTGGCAAGAAATAGGTATGAAAATGTTGTGTCATCCTTCCTTAGTAGTACGTAGTTCACAGAAAGATGCTGAAATTCATGGTTTCTAAAGGAAAATTTTGGAAAAATGAACCCGTTAGCCGAACATTAACCACTGAAACATTTGGAATTTAAGTATTTTCCTCATTCACTCAGTAATTTAATTAATAGATATCAGTTATCAGTTCCAGAAATTATAAATTCTCTTTCTTTAGAGACTACATCCAGATGCAGTCCATAATTTGGAGAAATGGAAAGCTGAAATGAAAATACATAGTAAAAGACGTACAAGTAGTAGTGAGCAGCATCAACATCCACCACTGAAACAGCTGAAGCTGTGTGATATTAAAAAGCACATAATCACAGAAAATGCATCACTGCAGAAGAGGCTGGATCATAACATTTACAACTACATTGTTTGTAGTATGAAACCACTGTCAACAGTTGAGGATTCACATTTCATTAAAATTATTAAAGGTAAATTTTCAAAATGTATTAGATAGTTTGTCTGTGTTTAGCACCATAATTTATAATACAGTTTATTTCTAATAGCGCATAGATAGTAGTGGTAATAAACGTTAATGATTTATATTTATTTTATTGTAGATCTAAATGATAGAATAGAAGTCACTTAACGTCGTACTATTGTCAGAAAAATCAATACCAATTATAGTAAATTTAAAAGTGACCTTAGAGAGAGATTAAAATCGGTAAAGTACATATGCACTACTCCTGATATATGGTCCACAAAACATAGGAGGCCCATTGGGTAAGTTTAAATTGAAGTTGAAATTTTCTGATAGCTTGAAGTTTTACAGCTGCTTTTCAAGGTAGACAGTATTAAATTTCAAGGTGCCTATTTAATATGAAAGAGTGTTCGATGCCATTAATGAAGTGAAGGATATATATATTTACAAAATATCACTGAGGGTGCTTTATTTGTGTCACTATTAATATTTATAGGTACCTCAAACACTAAATCTGTCAGCGAGGAGTATGATGATGCAACTTTGAATGACCTTTCTTTTATGGAGATATCACATGATCCACTGAAACATGCAAAAGAAATTAACGACAGTCCTGCAAGAGATTATTTGGCTTGGCATTTGAGATGTTCTAGCCACGCTCTCAGTCTTCTTGCTACAACAGACTTCACAAATGCCTTGAAAAATTCATGTGCTACATCCAGGATCCATCACTCAGCATTTGCCAAATGTTCTGCGTTGTGGAATGCATCTAGGCGACCTAAAACATCTGAAATAATTTCAGAGATCCTGCAGTGGACTTTAAAATTGCCTTGCCCTACACGGTGGAACTCACTTTATGATTCTGTGTCACAATTATTACAGTTCAAGAATAAACTTCACACAGTGACTTCAAAACTGGAACTACCCTAAGTTAAAGAAATCGAGTTAGAATATTTAGAAGAGTACATCACAGTCTTAAAACCAATTACCGTGGCTCTGAATTTAATGCAAAATGAGATGACATGCTTTTATGGGAGCTGTTACCTACATTATTCCTTCTCAAAAACAGACTTTGTGTTCTTCTAGAAATAAATCATAGACACCTCTCTAATGTTGTTACACTTCTAATCAATTCACTCACAGAAAGGTTTATTTTTTTGATCTGGCTCCCCTAGCAAATGATGCCATTTTAGCAGCTCGTTTTCACCCAGCCTTTAAATTGCGATGGTTTCCCAACACTGCTTCAGAAAATGATAGGAGGAGGATATATAAATTATGTGTGAACTCACTTGAACAATTCTCTTCTACATCTACTGATAGTTCAGAAGAAGAAGTTTCATAAAATGATAGTAATTTCTATATTTTTAGCTCAACAAATGAAACTGACTGTTCAAGACAAAGAGAAAAAAAACTTTCAAGTGTAGAGTATGAGCTGGCACAATTCTTTAAAGATAAAGTGTAAACAATAGACATCCTAAGTAAATATGCGGTTGTCAAAGAGGCTTTTGTTCGGTACAACACAAGCTTTTGTTCTTCTGCACCTCTGGAAAGACTATTTTCTTTTGCAGGATTTATAAGTTCACCTTCAAGGGGTGCTATTTATGAAGAACTCTTTGAGGAATGAATTGTGCAAAAGGATAATATGAATTATTGTAATGACTAATTTTGATTAAAGAAAAACTTGGTACAACTGACCTACTTGTTTTATTTTGTTAAAGTATTTCGAGTATTTTTATTATTTTAAAATACAATATTTTAATAAGTATTTTGACAGATGTTTACTAATGTATTTTGTGACTGTATTTAAAATACTAACGTTTCAAGTATTTTGTATTTGTATTTAAAATACTGGAGAGCAAGTATTTTGCCCAACCCTGCCTATGTTATCCTATCCTATCCTATTCTATTCTATTCTACCCTATTCTCACTGAGAAGTGTTACGGTGACTACCACTGACTACCCTGCAAGCCACCTCAAAGGTGTGTGGCGGGGAGTGACTTGTCGCCAATGATACACTACTGATATGTACTATAGTTAACTTACTTTTCTACCTACATACGGAGATATTTCTGTGAATATCATGCGGGACACGCTTCAAATTCAAAATTACACTGGTTCCTGGAAATGTCCCTGTTCTTTACCGCGTCGTCAGTAACAAATCTAATTTTTCACGATGAGCATTCCCTTGACGCCATTGGTGACTTCAACGCCTGAATTGTTGACACGATTGCTTGTGCACTACGCTGCGATTGCGGTGCCCCGAGATAATGAGTTATATTAATAATAATAATAAAAGGTCTTTATTGGGGTGAGATTGAGACAAAACTGTCCCTTCTGCCATCTAACCCTTCGTAAAAATAAATAAATATATCAGATAGTGGTCAATACCTAAAACAATTACAATCTGAGGTTAAAAAAATCAGTGAAGAATACACTTATAGGAATTAAAGAATGATAAATTAATACAAAAGAAATATATGTATACAGAATATATCAATATTACATATCAAATGGTGTGAGAAAGAAATTTACTACGTGGGAAAAACGTGAGAATTATTATGCTTACATCCTTTACGCAAAAGCCCACTGCAGGAAAACACCCACACTAGAAGGGGTGTGTGAAAAACCTGCGAAATCCTACTGATAGTAAAGATAGTGTTCAAGAATAACTGAAATATAATAGTTATATAGGCCCATAGGTCCTCGCTGCCACTCTGTCAAGTTGGCGACTTTGGGTGGCCGATAGAAGAATCGAATGGAGGGCTGCGTCAAACCAATCCTAGGGTTGTTTACCATTAAGATGATGATTTTTCGTCTTAATGAGACGGCATGTGGCTTATGGGCAATATTATCCACGCTTATTTTGTGCTCTTGGAGGTAAGATTTTTTCATCCTGCTTTTATTTTACGCTTTGCTGACGAATGCAGCAAAATTTATTACCTTGCCGCTGCCCAAAGTTTATAAAATGGCTACATTATTCTAAGTTCTCGTCACTAGCGACAAACCCAAAGGAACAGGAGGACAGGGAGCCTTGAAATTAGCTACATAACAAATGGTTACCATCTAACTGGAATTCCCTGGGAAAGAATTGGGTTTCCCGGGAAACGGGGAGTCTAATTCAATGGAAATGCTGTCATCTGCATGTCGTTCCGGGATCTCGGAATGACAAGCACTAGTACCGCGTACCAGGAACGGCGACGAAATTCGATATGGCTCTCCAGGTAGAACGGCGGCATATGGGAGAGGTGGCTTCGTAGTTCGGCTAAGCAGGCGACGCAATTCGGCTCAGCGGCAAAAACGTCTCAGCCAGCAAGAACAGCGTAGCGGAGAAGGACAACTCGCTGGAAAGTGAATGTGAGTGACGGCGTCGGCGGTCGTCTCAGCGGAAACAGCGCATGCTTGAACGGTGAGGTGCGACTAGGATCACGGTGAACGAGAAAAGCTCACGAGTAAGTAACGGCTCCGTAACTGGATGGAAAAGGCTGTCCGCTTGATTGCAAGGTGAATGACGAGGCATAGCATTTGCTAAGTGGTAAGTACATACATTATCTCAAAATTATTCACTCAGAACTACTCTCACCAATGAATCCGTTGGTTCCTTTTCAGGTGCACGAAATAAATTATGACATGCAGGGCATTAGGATTTGCTCCCTTTGACTCAGCGATGAACTTGCCAATTTGGTGCCAAGCAATTTTTTTATTCCACAGCAATTAGTACATACTGTATTTTCTTGTCGAAAGGAAGCCACGCTGTACAGCCAAAATGTTGACTTTACGAATGCATCTACATCCGAAACAAATAGTTGCTAGAGAGATATATCAGGGTTTAGATAATAGAGGCACGTAGTTCAGTAGCTGGTGCGAATTCCTTCTATATGTGAGACAATCATTTAAATATGTATCGTTGCCAGTAAAATCCTTTACTGTAAACCATTAATAATTCATGACACTTCCATGGAGTGGAATTCCCAATCAAGCGCCTTGAAGTTCCCGCGGGGTAATTCGCTATGCCGAACTTCAATTGCTCTGTTCCTAGTAAGCTGACCCTAGATCAGTTCCTCAGTCGTTGAAGCTGACAAATAAAATTGGCAACGTGCGTGATTTTTAGCTTCTCTCATAGGCGGAAAACCGATGTGTCGTCATCAATTTCGATGGCGTCACCTAGGTCGCGAACGCTATATTAGAGCAAAGCCTATGGAAAGACAATACCATGTGGTCTCCGTTCACATATTATTGCTCTATGGCTGGCACCAGAACACGTCACCAGTAAGGCCAGCAAGACAAATGGAGGCCCCTAGTGCCAAGCACTAAAAATAAAAACACAGCAAGAGCAAAAGAAACGAGGCAGATACTTCATAATGACTGTCTGCCGGAATATATTTTCAGCGAAAGACATTTTCACGGCAGGTGGCTTAACACCCGCTGTCCCACGCCCTTGTGGCAGAAAACGAGGTGATATGGCGATGTAGACGCAATAATCGGGATTGGGAATAGAGATGCAAGATTAAAAGGATAACAAGGCGCTTAAGCCCGTATTACACGGTGAGTGATCGTGCGCATGAATTAATTTGTGATTAATTTACGTGATGACTGAAATCACTTCCGCTGCAGAGCGTTTTACACGGCGAATGATCATTAGAATTCATTCCTTGTATTTTCTGTGCTGAAAGGTTATGCAGTGGTAGGACTATCGATTATACATATTTAATTTACGATTCACGGGAAATGCCTGACCAACGCAACTATTTCGATGGTAGGATGGAAGGTATGGGTTGTTTCGTCGCCTGATATACGTGATTGATGAAATGAAGTACGGTGTGTATAAAATTATCATAATACACATGAAATAAAGCTTTGTAGGTATTAAGGTTTCAGTTAACTGAAGTGGAGTAGAGCTATTAATGATGAATCGGAATTTTCGTATCCACTGCCACAGTGTCCATTACAATGGTGGCAGCCACAGTTTGGCCGGAGAAAGCTGGGAGACATAAAAGAGGGGAAATAGAGGTCGAGGTGTGCTAGGCCTGATTCAAAATGAACTGTTTTAAGAACTATGAGGCCTATCGTAATCTATTAAGAAAAACATTGCACTAATTTCATACTATATTAAATCTCACCAGACATGATTATGAAAGATCGGACAGGACGACGAGAGAAGCAATTTCTGTGACAAGAGGTACACGAATTACCTTGTTTACTCTTTGATTTATATATTGATCATCATATTGATATTTTACTATTCGTTTCCAGCTAGTTGCATGCTAAGTTTTTTAGCGACGGGCTAATCGTATCCATGCCGTACCGTTCCCAGCTTACTCAACAAGAATTCATTAGGGTACAACAAGTTAAATTATTTTTGAAGTGTTTAGGACTATCCATCGTAATAAGAAAGTGAACTTTTTAAAAATGTTAGATACGTGCCATTTGTTTTAACTCGCCCCGGTTCGTTATAGTTGTGATAGCAAACAATAGCTACGTGACATCCTCATGAATGGCATGAGATACAACGGAAATTGTCATTGGAACTATTTTAATACATTTTTTCAATTTTAGTTTTCATATTCTGTTCTAATATTTTATCGCTTTATACCTGTAAACAAACGAATCGAATACCTAAATATTATATTATAATATACTTCGGCTTCACCCATAACGTGATTAATTGAATAACTTTACCATGTGCATGCCCAAGGATATTACCTATTGGTATTTTGTAAAAGTATACATCCTCCATGAGCTCGAAAATAAATTAGATAAGTACGAAAAGTACAGTTAATTGGATTTCGTCCTACACTTGTTTAATTTGAATCGTCTTCTACCCGCTCATAAAACAAATACAGACGTCGTGCTCCCGTATCATGCGATCATTAAAGGAATCATGCGAATGAATTACATGTGAGGATTTTTCCGTTTTACACGACGCATGAATTTCATTTGCATGATATCATTCGCATGATCGTTCACTATGTAAAACGGCCTATGGAGCAGAAGGCCCTTTCAGAGGTTCATCATTATCCTGCGAACCACCACTAGCCTGTGTGGCAGGAGAGTAATTTACCGAATAGAAGAATAGATTAAAACTTCTGAGGTTGGTAGAGAACCTGGAGAATATTGCGATGCTTGCAATGCCAAATCAAGACAATAAATACAGAGACGTTCTATGAGTGTCGTACTGTCATCACACGCATTTGGAACACAAACACATATGATAAGCCATAGGTAAGAAAATAGAAGAAACTCTGTCTGAATACCAATTTGAGTTCAGAAAAGACTGATAAAAAAGTAACATACTTTACGTAATGGTGAGGTTAGGTTACGGTTAAAAAAAATTTTGAATGAACTATGCATCAGGAAAAATTCAGTGGAGTAGGGAATTCGAAAACTACCAAAGGCAGCTGCAGATGAGATACGAGAAGATGTTGTTCGCATTTTCCGACACGCAAGACCGCCTAAGCCGAGTACGTCAGCTGGTGAAAGGAGAGCCTTGAAGAAACTCCGAGAAAACACCATTTCACCGGCAGACAAAGGGAACGCTACAGTCCTGACCGCCGAAAGAGGCTACGAAAAGAAAATATCCACAGAGTCAGTTGTCCGGCATAAAGGAAATTTAACACCGATCCAACGGCCAAAACAGAGAGGAGCACAAAGGAGATCTGAAAGAAATCATCGATTTCGAAAGAACCACAGCGGCGCTTATTCCCGTCCGCTGCCAAGACACTGAGACTGTATGGCTTGCCGAAAATGCACAAGAAGGGTAAGCCTCTCGGACCCATGGTGAGCCCGATTGACGCTGCTACTTACCACCTCATATAAATCATAAAGAGCTTCTCCTTCAATGGGAAAGACCTCCTAATGAGTTTCTAAGTCCCCTTGCTCAAGTTAATCTACATCTACACGATACCCTGCAAGCCACCGCGAGGGTGCGTGGAAGGGGGTGAAGATCACCAAGCATGCACTACTAACATGCAAACAAGCAACTATAGTGTCTCATGCAACTAGATTGTTAGTATCTATAGTATTTGAGGGATTAATACATGCATCATGCACTACAGAATACTCTAAAATATTTCCCCTACCTATCCCCTTGCTATGCTGCCTATTCTGTTCTCTTATAGTACGGGGGAAAAAGCCATTTTGAATCTATCGGTACCACAATATATCTCTCTAATCTTATTTGTCTAGTCGAATCTAGCATAATACGCTGGTTTTTTTTATATGCCTAACATCTTCAGTAAAGCTATCCGATTGAAATGTCTCTAATAGATTTAATCTGTACTTTAACCTACGCTCTGATAATGATTCCCACCCTAATTCTATTATTAATTCTGAAACGCTACTCAGCCTATCGTAATACCTTTAAACGAACCTAGCTGCTCTACGCTGCACACTGTCTAGTTCTATGATCAAACCTAATTCATTAGGATCCCATACACTGGCATACTTAATGCATTCGTGCATCGGCTCACGAGAACTGCACGGACAAAAATATTCGGGGGTATGTACGAACAAGGCACGAAGTTGCTGCCGGCATCCATTGGCCATTTATCATATTCACTGGAAATACTTAATAGTTTTCATTCGCCATTCTATGGAGCCTCACCTCGCTTTCTTCCCCGATTTCTCCTCTTGCCATGAAGTGTGCAGCCCATGCACGAAGGTCAAGCACCTCTACAGCTGCACAATTATTCGTTTCCCTGGGTGCATCAGGCGGCTTCCTTCGATTCCGGATTCCTGTGTCAAATTCGCGCGCAAATCCTTTCCGGGGCAAAGCATACTGTTTTTTTATGGGATTTTATGCAACCTTGTTCATTCACGCAATGCACTACTTCCCACATCGATGCTGCTTCATGCTGCGCAATTAAGCGGCTAGTGTAAAACCGTCTTTACGAGGTTTTGCAAAACACGTGCTATTGCAAAATCGGATGAGCATTATTCACCCATCTGAAACAAAAACTCTTCCGGAATCGGAGGAATATAAATGGAGGCATATTTCCTCCATGTTTCGTTACCCTGTTTATATGTTAACTTGGTTAAATCATCATTGGTCGTGCCTGTAATCATGCAACAAAGATACTTTTGGCAGCGACGCTTAGTTGTAAAACGCATTATCACGCAAGTGTCGTTGAAAATTACCCTTAGTGGCCCACCTAAAGAAATTTGCTGAGTACTTTCGAAAAGAGATTTCAATAGGGGATAAACAATGAGGAAACGGTGAAAATAGCCGCTTCTGGTTACCTAAACATGGGTTGAGATCGGACCAACTATGATCCATTGGCATAAATGAGTTTGGAATAGATGGGTTTTTCTGCAGGAACCAATTGCGATTGTTTTTTATTCTTCATTCAGGCGTTGATCATGGCTAATTAACACTATGACGGTTCCATGCGCAAGAAGAGCAATCCTCGGACATAAACCGCGGAGGCGAGTCGCCACTGAGAGGGAGGCAATTCCACGGGCCACCTTGGCCGGGTACTCTCGTCTGGCCTTCGCACACCACTGGATCCACACCATGTGGATGCTAGAACGTAGTGCCGGGTGTGAATCCACACGAGGAACGCAGGTATTACCCGTCAAGCGTAACTCAAATTCAGCCTTGACAGGTCACACTCGAAGACTGGCGTCTCAGAAAGCTTCGCCCTGAAGTACGCGATTCCTCGAGAGCTCGTTCCCATGCATCATGCAGGGCACGCGGCTGCTCACTCGCCGCCGCCGGACGAGATGCGCCGCGCGGAAGGCCCCACGCCCCCCTGGGGCCCTCCCCCTAAGGGCCCCAGTGGCGCAACCGCGCCCGCTTCCGCCTCGCTCTCTCCTCTGCCTTGTTCCGAGTGAGGCGGGGAGGGCGGGGAGCGCGGCGGGCCCCCTCCGCTATAAGGTGGCGTGCTGGGCCGCGGCGGGGCATACGTTGGCCGGGCGCAGAGAACGAGGGACAGCGTGAGAGAGAGAGTGATTCGCATCGGCAGCCGAGAGCATGAAGTCGACCACGGTGAGTGTGCGGAAGGCCCTCCTGGGCCCTCGAGTGGGGGGCGACCGTAGCATGCGGGGTGGGGGAGCAGTGGCGAGCAGGCGAAGGAGGTGGTGAATTAATAAGGACTGTACCTCGGCGACCGACTGGATACTTGAAGGTTGATAACAACGCTCCGAGTAGATGGTTGTCGAATGGAGAGTGCGCCAAAATGTCACCAAAACAGTTAGCTGATAAGTTTCCTCAATTCGATTTGATTGTCGCGCAGTCAGGGTTGGAGATCGCCCTATCGCTCTTCAGCCTCGGGACCAACGCGAGGGCTGTGCTGCCCGATTCACCCCGACGGTCGCGAGGGAATCGCCGACGAATAAGGGTAGCAATGATATCGCCCTCCAGACTTGCTGCTTTTGTGATAATGGCTAAATAAGGAAATTCGAACGTGAACGTAACAAGTGTATTTTATATTA
Organism: Platycnemis pennipes; assembly: GCA_933228895.1. Taxonomy (NCBI): domain Eukaryota; kingdom Metazoa; phylum Arthropoda; class Insecta; order Odonata; family Platycnemididae; genus Platycnemis; species Platycnemis pennipes. The sequence continues at coordinate 114,138,435 of OW121846.1, forward strand.
ATCGGTATCGGACCAATTATGATAAGGGTGGGTTGATGTACGATTTATTCGGAGTGGTGGAAACATCTGCATTGGCTTTCGCTGAACAATAGGCGCATCGAACGGAGTTCTGCTCTTGCAGGTGATCTTAACCGAAACCCCGTCAAAGACAAGGTATTCCTGGGGAAAGCCACTGCCACTGCCGAGATCCAAAGCCTTGCCCTCAGGGTGAGAAGCGAGTGCCTGTAGTCAACTTATCATCCTTACCATGTAATAATGATTCTTTGCTTTTATGAAAAAAATGATAATGAAAGCGCATTTTATTTCCTCTGGTGTCATCCATGAAGTTTGTTTTCGATGGCGGATTGGCAGAATCGTTGAACTCACTCGATAATTAACCAATACTTAAAATTAGTTCGTTTTATTAAAATGACATTGTTGTGCCCGTTGGAATTAAGTGGTTTATTTGACTTACGTGGCTTACATTAGACGACGATGTTGTGAGAGGAAGGCAAGAGTTATATAGAGTGGCACGTTTACTTCGGCGCTTAAGCAATTGGATTTGGTGCCATATATTTACTGTTGAATTACCAATACTACGGGAATCTCGGGAAGGTCTTGCTGAAGGTGTTCCGCTAATATTTAAGGTATATGGAATTGCTTCTCTTTCAGGGTATGTGAATTCGCGAGCAGTCGGAAAAATCTCGATTGCACAAGTGGTTCATTTTTACTGGTTACACAATTAGCAGTTGACGTTAAAGAAAGTTATTGTTTTTTTTGCGGACAACAGCGTCTATTCTAATGGTGGTAAACGTGGCTAATAAATTAGCAATATGCAAGTATCCTTAACCTTTATATTATTAATTGCATGCTTTACCGAGAACTTGGCATTAATGATACACATGCGTATCGAACAACTCATTATTGGCTCGATAATGTCATGGTGGTCAATTGTGTCAAGTTCTCCGCATAGATCATGGGTGTGATTTGAAATGGATTTGGGGCAGAGAAATTTATGAACGGATCCATTGCATTTGACGGGAAATGTGAACCCAGTTCTTTCTGCAATTCATTTGCTTTCGAATCGTTTCATAACAGTTCGTGACTCGAACGGCCGTTCCCGCGCTAAGCACCGAGAGCGAGTCTAGGCGTGAGCGGCGGCCGCCGGATGGCCCTCGCCGTGAAAGGCCCTCACCGTAACTGCCGCGGGTCATGGGAAGAGTGAACTGTAGCAAGTGCATGTCACGGCACAGGCCGTGTGTGCCGGGCCGGGGATCTAAGTGATAGCACAACATGCACTGAGTACATCCAACGGAGTGCTCCGTAAATTAGAGAAAGAGAGGAACGTGTTCGTTCTGCACCCACCAGGAACGTGCAACTGAATGATCGGTGTGCAGTAAGGAATTGGGTTAGCATGGATTAGAATTGGGTATGGAAGTAGTGAATTATCATGATAGCACAGCCCACTTTAAGCCTTCAAAGGAGTTCCTATCATGAGTGAGTCAATAAAAAAATGTAACCAAGCATGACACCTACTTATATAGAATTATGGTGCGTACATCATCTTCCATTATTAACTAAGAACAAGACATTTTAAACATGCTCCCTCGGCAGTCTTTCTCTCTATTATCTTGCTTTCCTCGCCAAATGAGAGATCACACGGGTGTCCGTCATGTATTTTTTACGTTCCATATTTACTGTACAGATGAGGTGGGACGAAAGGCAGTGGCAAGGTATTGGGAAAGGGAAACCAATTCTGTTGCGTGAGGTGGTGGTCGGAAGTCACATTTTATTAACTCTTTGACTTTTGTTTTCGTTTAAATGAATCATATAACATAAATCTAAGATCTGACGTAAATGTTTAAAAGTGGGCTCTAGATGAAGTTATTACTAAGCCTAATATAAAGCTCTAGTAATAGAGGATCAGTTATTTTCCTTTGCCAATCGTCTACTCTTTGGGGATATCTACCTCATGGCTGAGAAACTAGTTTCAGGGCTCAATCTCGGTCTCCCCGTCGAAAGTGGGAGTTGATCTTGCCGTTATTTCAAATTCAGTTGCCCAACACGGGAATTTTATTCACCGCGGTTCTCCATCCTCATTTCAAAAATCCCTCTCGACTGCAATACGATCCCAAGCGATGCTTTTCACGGACAATAGGATGCCACTGCTAAGGACCTCAGCGCCTGCAGTTGGGCACGTGATCCAAAAGAAATTATGGTAGAGTAAAAGGGGAATTAAAACAAAAATTGAAATACGGATAGATCTTGAAACTACTCGAGAACTTTGTCAGAGAGACATTTCTTGTGTCTACAGGGGGAAAGCAATGATGACATATATGGAAAACGTCCTATTACCCGCTTGCGCAGCTCTTCGTGCAATTGCTTCCTCGGCTGGTGTAAAATCCTTCACCTGCCTGATAACATATACTAGGATCTTTAAAAAGTACCACTGGTTTAACTGAAGTATAGGGGTACGCAATTAGAAAACCTTAACTGAGAATGAGATCATTGGCTTCTAATGGGTGAGTCTGAGGAAATTAGAATGTCGGCTATTGAAATACGGACGAAAACGGGTAACTAATTTATATTTTTAAGAAAAGAGCAGAATGTTTCAACGATATCATTTCTTCTGGCTTTGGCTCGCGAAGAATTTTCTCCAGACTTCAATTTTTGCCCAAATGAGACCCATGCGGAGATAGGATCTCGAAGCGATACCGCGTACGTCAAGGCACACCTACTGCATAGAAAGTCAGTGACGTCCCATGGAAAACAATCGCGTTCAATAGCCGGTTGAAGGTGATGGTAGTCCAAATAAAATAAAGCCAGGTGATTGCAGATTGTAAAATTCGGTTTTCAAATTAGTGTCACGCTTCTAAATTTCAAGATGCGTTGTTGTCGGGAAATTATCAGCGACGCCTTCCGAAGGTGAGAAGTCTCCCCCTTTCCCTGACCCAATAATCCTAATCGAGTGGGAGAGAGAGCTGGCCCGCACCGTTTTCGATTGGCTCGGGAGGTTCGCGCCCTTGGAGATCACCGCGCCTGTGCGCGCCAATGGCGCCCGTCTTGTTGCGAACGTAGGTGTGGTCGCCGCCGGGAGTGTATTGAGGAAGTCGGTTGCCCACCCAGGGAAGGGCCGTGAAACGGAGGCGCTTCGATCGAGAATGACGAGGTAGTGCGCACTAGACCCTCTAAAGGTACCACGCCGGACGTGCCTACTGCCCTCCGAGGAGATTGAACCAAGCGAATGATAACTTGTTGCTGATCCCATCTGAGCCTGTAAACTATGGGTATTATAACTGACCCGTATTCTTAATCACACACTTCTTCTGTAATTTTACGAGTGTTTATCAAGACCTATACACTTTACAGCATTTGGACATCATTCCAATTCTCCTCTCTTACTCTCCGATTCAGGCATTGGGTTGCATGTTTTTAAGAGTTTATTTGACAGAATTACCAACGAGAATACAAACCATTCGCATTGATCGGGATTTGAAGCCAGATTCCGTGCATTCGCTCCAGGTGTTTCGGCGAGTTAAGCAACCAAGGCTTGCCATATTCACTTAAATAGCATAGGTCGCTTGAAAGTATCTTGAGCGAATTAGGTGGATCTGGCTTCAAATCCCGGCCAAGGTGATTTTTTTCCGTGAAGAAATTCTGCAATATTGTACATCAGCTATCAACTCCATTAAGAGCTATCGCGGCTATTTCGCAATCCTTGAATGTGTATTTGATTGATGTGTGACAACCCCCTTCCAGAGTATGAGGACGGAATTTCAATTTGCGACATGTTTAGGATCTCTTGCGCTGACTTTCAATTGCGTTTCATTTATCTGCCTTGTCGTAAATCACGAATCCATCTGATCTTCTTAAGGGCAATTCTTAAAGGTGCCTAGTCAGCCGATGCTTGGCGAACCAAACCAATGAGGTGCCCTCACCATTATTTCTTTTTCACTCATTTCAAATTTTTGTGGAAGTTTACACCGTTTACTGACACTAAGCAAGCTACAATTTTTTGTGATTTTAAACCACCTCCACCAATGTTTTCACAAATGAAATTATTAAATATTAAACAATTAGTATATTGTCTGAGTGGTTGCATTCCAAGACAACATCCTTCAACGAAAAATTTCCGTAATTAATTGAGCAGATAGAGAAGAGTAAGGATTCATTCTGCCATTCTCCATGTATCTGTAGCGAAAGAAATATTCACGTTCGATGCAGCTCGTCTTTGACTTAATTCTTTGTGGCCTCGTCCAGTTTTTTTACCTGTCTTGCGTCATTTCCGGTTCCTTGTAAGAGTGGCTGTTCTCTTCGCAGAATTTTTTAAATCAATTTTTCCCAGCTATTCAGAAGGTTCCATTTCAGTAGCAACGAAATACACCAGTTTATTACATCACTATTACTTCTTTCTAAAATTTGTTTCGAAGCTCTTAAAATCGCTAATACCTCTCTTCTAATATGTATATGTAGAGCTTTTAAATCCTTAAACTTACTCATTGTTTTGAATAACATTATTTCTGGAATAAGAATTAATATTAATTGAAATCATTATGCTGCAGTTTATTTGACGGGTGTTTCGCCAATATTTGCATAAGTTCAGTATAATTGAAGAAAAAAGTACATGCTCCATGAAAATTAGAATGCTCCTGAAAAGTATTTCAACCATGAGTTCGCATAAATTTAAACATAAATAAGGTGATGCTAGTGGGAATCTTTTCCAATTGAAATGATGTACTGATGTACTGAATCTGGTTACGCCAAAGGCCCTCCGCATTACACATTCACTTCCCGAGAAACTAGGTACAACATTTTTTCCTTATATCCCGGTGGAAAAAAAGTATTAACCAGCTAAGTAGGTGATGAAAATTATATAACATCTATTTTCAACTTCTGTCACAGTTAAGTGAACATTTGGAAGGGCAAGGACAAAAGACCCATTATGTGATCCCAGCAAGAACTTTTGGCCCTCGGAATGAATATAATTTTCAGCGCCAAGAGTTTAGGTGTGGACATGAAAATTCTTCGTGAGAGTTTTTAATCAAGCATTTGGAAAGGGTAGCTGCCATCCTATCTGTTGACCACTCCAAGGACGCAAGTTTGTGTTTGGGAATTTGAGTGACTTTAATTCCTCGATGAATGCGAGCTTTGCTGTCGTTAGGAAGAATCCCGCTTAAAAACTGCTTCAATTTGGTAGTGGGCGATATTCTACGTTATTTGAAGTGGTATGCTCGATTATACACACCGAATGCATCTTTTTAAAGTTTTTTTCATGAGTAGAAAGAATTACATATAATTTAAACTCATTACAGTACATAAAATACTGTTTCTTTCATTAGCGAAAAATCTCGCACTGTTCTCTAAAGAAACCAATGTAAAGTATTTCTTATCTTCCATCGATTGCAAAATGCTTCAAAAATGAGGTATAAACGTAATCTCTCATTCATCCGAGGAAACAGCAGATTGCACGGCTGGGAAAATTCGTTTTCTTACATGAAATCTCAACAAGTTCCAATCTCTCGGGTGCCAATGAGTACCCGATATATTTAATAAGATTATACATATATTGTTAGCGTCATTCCAGCTTTCCTTAGCTCTGGGCTGTGGAGCGAAATCGAATGCAAGCGTCTTACTCATCCGTTCCCCCGGGATGGCCGTGGAAAGGAGGCGTCCGCCTTTCATGTACGCTTGGGAATTTCCTGGACACGTCAGTCGAGCTGGTCAAACAGTCATCCTGAAAACTAGGCATTCATCCGTTTCCTTCAGGATTCCGAGCTTTCAAGGCAACGGGGCGAACGATGGTCAAGTGAGAGAAAGAATGCGCACCTCAACTGTCGAATGAAAACTGCAGTGTTCATCGGGGTGGGTAGACGGGATCTCGTCGGAGTATTCATTCGTGTGCTCGCATTCAGGAGTATTCATTAGGGATTCTGTTATTAGCTGAGGAAGTTGCCTTGTAATTGGATGTACTAATAGAGGTATCAAAGTACTCTTCCAGTTACTCATGTATGCATTCGGATACTCAAATACGTACGACTAAATATTTTGTCATACCTTACTGCTCATGCAATTCTGTCATACCGTAATGCTCACGGTTAAATCTTATGAAATTATCTGATGCTTTTGGTGAAAATGCAAAATAATCATAAGGCTGTAATTGTAATAACCATTAATTAAGCGAGAAATACCAAGAAATCAACTGTCCTCCATTGCTTGTGATGACCGATTACGCGTTAAATGCTCTGTCGAATTCGTAGAACCTTTCGATTTCCGTAGTTCAGAACGGGGTAAGTGGCTAAAAACCTATGAAAATCTACAGACTTAATATTGAAAAGAAGAGCGAATAATTTTTCCACGCAAGGAATGAATATGGGCCACGTCAAACTTAGAATGGCCTCAGGAGCCTGATATTTGAGTTGATATAATTATTATTATTTTTGATTTGATATGTCATCGAGTTGATTTTGATTGAGTTGAGTTGATATGTTATTGAGATAATTGATTCGATGTGCGTTCCAAAGCTATTTGAAGACCTAACTCTCCCAGTAGTGAAATGTGAACTTGAAATAATTGCTCTTTTCGGATAGTTGCACAGCCTCGGTTTACAAATATTTGCCTAATCCCAGGAAGCATGCCCAATTTAAAGAAATATTATTATTCTAGTTACTTTAAAACTAGAAGGTATTAAAATGGTCACAGATTTGTGGTTCTCGGGTGTAATCCAACTTGTGAAAATTAGTCTTTTATGCCGGAAGCCCATCACACCCATAGTTTATTGTCATTACGAGATATAATTCTAATATCAGTCATGAATGAAAGTCGAGATGTCCTCCGATAAAAAGAAGTCAAAGCTAATTATTTAGCTGAGAAGTCTCAAACTGGTGCAGTTGGATAGATCCGGTTACTTGGGCGGCACATTGGACGAAAGCCACCATTTTAGCTGGGATACACAATAAAGGAGTAATTGGAAGTGTTGGCCATTGTTTTCGTAAGAGAAAGAGCTAATGATATAGACCTTTGCTAAAGATATGAAGAATGTTATGTGAGGGGCTCAAATCTTAATCTGGAATTTCATATGAATATGTAATGAAAAATAATACGGAGTGATAGCGAAACCTTGACTTCGGGGACAGAGGAAAGATTTGGAGGCGTTGTGGAGGGAGGGGGAAAGCACGATGAGATGCTCAAGGTCGGTATGGAAGGGCATGCGGAGGGCAAAGTAACACACACTGCGTGGTGGCGAGGAAAGACTTCATGGGAGCCCTCGTTGCTCTCACTACGACCCAAATCGGTGATCACCCAACTGTATTAAGTGGCATGAGGGCTAATGAAGCTGTATGGCGGCAATTTCTCCACAGGTTGAATGGATTAATTTTCCTCTACACAAAGAGGCTAAAATTTCTTCATCGAATTATTTAGCTCTCTCTACATTTAAAGTTGGTGTAATTACACGACTACTGCACATAAATATTTCAAATGACAAACTTGAGCTCGTTAATAAGTATTGTTTTCTTTGTAATAGTATTGATCATCGTGCATAGTTGTTGTTACGAGGAGTTATATTTCTCGTTGTAACTAATGATCATCGCAGTTATCTTCTCAGCTCTGTTATAGTTTGCCAGGTTTCCGTTTTCGGTCATGATTCTCCAAAATCAACCTCTTCTTCTTCAAAGTAGTAAGGTCATGAGCAGTTACGATAATATCCTCTACCAAGTAGAGTCCTTCAATTTGTTTCTTCATCACCAAAGGGAAGCCAGTGCTTCTTTCATGCTGCTTTGGGGCATTACATTGTTATTTCTTCCTTCCAACATTTTCTTAAGTTGATGTTGGACTGCACATTTCATAGGAATCGTTAAAAACTACCTTTGAGTATTTCTAGTTACCTACTTTTATAAGTTGCAGCACAGAGTATTCCTGGGGAAGAAAATCACAGTAATGAAACTGAATACCTCCAGTAGTTCTAGTATAATCATAAAATAGTGCATGCGAAATTTATTCTAGGCGTTGAAACACATTATAAACCGGAGGAGGGCTTATACATATTTTGCAAAGCTAATTACGGTGGTATGAAACAGGAATTAACGGAACCCTTTAATGTATTTAGCGAACAAAGCAAAGAATTAGATACAGAGGATTCGTGGAGGGAATTTCTTCAGGTCACCCTTAAAGCAGTTAACAAATACATGCCAAGTAAATTGATAAGTGATAATACAGAGCCAAGGTGGTATAACGCGGAGGTTAGGAAATCACTAAAGCGACAAAGGGTATGCCACGCTAGGATGAAGAATGCAGGACAGGGTCTATCGGTAGAGGAAAAAGATGAGTAAGTTCAAAAGTATAAGAAATTGATAGCATTAGCAAGGAAATCATGTAGTCAAGCGTTATCGCATTTCAAGAGAAATATGTTAGGAGAATACTTAGATAGCAATCCTAAAGCGTTTTGGTCATATATGAGAGAGAGTCAGGGAAATAGGTTCACAGTGCACACATTTAAAAACGATAAAGAAATTAAAGTCACCAGCAGTGTAGAAAAAGCGAATTATTTAAACACCTTCTTCCAAAGCGTATTCAACTCATCGTCACACAACGCAGTGGAACCACTGCCGGACACTTTCAGTGAGCAAATACCCGAAATAAAAATTTCATTATTATCAGAATTAGGTTTGATCAGAGAACTAGGCAGTGTGTAGCGTAGAGCAGCTAGGTTCGTTGGAAGGTATTACGATACGTTGAGTAGTGTATCAGAATTAATAAAATAATTAGGGTGGGAATTCTTATCAGAGCGCAGGTTAAAGTACAGATGAAATCTGTTAGAAAAATTTCAATCGGATAGCTTTACGGAAGATGTTAGGCATATATTAAAAACACCAGCGTATTATGCTAGATTCGACTAGATAAATAAGATTAGAGAGATAGATAGTCGCACTGATAGATTCAAAACGTCATTTTTCCCCCGTACTATAAAATAACACAATGGGCAACATAGCAAAAATTTATGTAGGGGAAATATTTTAGAGTGTTCTGTAGTGCATGATGTTTGCTTTAATCCCTTAAATGCTATATATACTAATAATCTAGTTGAATGAGACCCTATAGTTGCTTGTCTGCATGTCAATAATGCACGCTTGGTGATCTTTACACCCTGCCACACACCCTCGCGGTGGCTTGCTGGGTATCGCGTAGATGTAGATGTAGCTCTTATTGTATGCTCAGTGGATGGCCAGGGGTATCATATCATCCACCAGTGATCTATCGGCTCAGGTCGATTGAGATGGACATAAATCCTGCCCCGACCACAACATCTTTCATGTGATGCAATGAGTTCGGCATTCCTCCTCCTCCTCTCTCCCATTTTCCCCTCCCAACGTTCTCATCGGTCCGCCCGCCAGCCCAACTTCCTCCCCCCTTTCACGTTCTTCGTCACGCCCTCGTCCCTTACCGTCTCCTCCAACCAGTCTCACTGACGTCTCCTAACTTCCTCAATCAACTTCCTATCCGTACTTACCATCTATAGCGCTTCTTAGTTCGTCTTACTTTTCACCCACCTGACTTTCTCCATGCTTCCCCACACTGGGTGAGTAAAACCTGTAGCACTTTTCCAAAATTATTATTGTGGAAAATTGCTACAATTTTTTAGTCACCCAGTTTGTCTCACTTCCATTATGTGATGCCTGAATCAGTGAACAGACTTTTCCACACTCTCCACCATCCACACCATACACATATCAAGACACTTAAGTTTCTTCTCATCTTCTTTGCCTGAAGTTCATTTTGAAATTTCTTCCTTCATGTCTTCCATCGATCAATCGGTTTTAGAGCTTCACATGATACTTTGAAAAAATGTACCGTGCTTGCTGCGAAATAGTGGGTAGTAGGTAGTAGCGAAGTAGGTAACAGAATATATTGCCATCTATTTTACTATTTTATTTCAACGTGTCGCTCGTATATTCTTCATATTCTTTCAGTACGTCTACATACATTTGTGAGAAGAATTCTTTGCACATGTTATATTTTTTCATGTAATTAATTGCAGATGAACTAGGAATAATATCAAAAAATGAAAAAAAATTATCTTCTTGTAACACTTTAAAAGAAAGATCCTTTCAAAACATTTCTTCTTGCAATGAAGTTAGCTTACTACCCTCCACGTATCGTTGTTAGATATTGTACTGCATTACATTGGATATAAATAATCCAATGAGATTTGAAGATTCAATTTTCACCAGTCTTTGTGCCCTGAAGTACATACCCAGAACCTGGATATCCATATGATGCCAGGCGTGGAAAAATTTGAATGTGAATATAAACATTTTATTATGCTCTATCTACCTGACGTTATTAATTCTGAAATATGCAGTAAAATATTCTCTGTCGGACCTGAAAGTGGACTAATTAGCATCCCAAAGTCAAGCTATACCTTTTTTCCTGCTACTTACGATCTTTGTCGTAAACCAATGTGGTGGTTTCATGTCACGTGGACAGGCTAAGCCTGGCAGAAGAATCCTATAGAAGGGTCTTCTTGACAGGAAATGATCTGAAACTTCCTGATTTCCATAATACGTGTACTAGGATGTCCACCAGTAAGAAGCCTGTGTTTTGTATGTTCTTAATGATTTAATCGTTCTCCAATTCTAAACGATACGCTGCAAGCTGCCGCGAAGGTGTGTGGCTGGGGGTGAAGATCACCAAGCAAGCCCTATTGACATGCAAACAAGCATGTCAATAGTGCTTGTCAATAGAGAAATATGTTCTCATGCAACTAGATTGTTAGTATCTATAGAATTTTAGGGATTTATACATGCATCATGGACTACAGGCTACTCTAAAATATTTCCCCCGCCTATCACTTTGCTATGCTGCCTATTCTGTTCTCGTATAGTACGGGGAACACATTTTTAATCTATCAGTAGGACAATTTATCTATCTAATCTTATTTATCTGGTCGAATCTAGCATAATACGCTGGTGTTTTTAATATGTGCCTAACACCTTCAATTGGGTTATTTAACTACAGAGATAGATCACCTAAACCGACTTAGCTTCTACTTAACAAAACATGAATAATCATGTTAAATGTATTATTTATACTCATTATTTTACATTTTGTAGTAGAGTCTCCACCCTCTTATTGTATCAGCATTGAAGAAAGACAATAGTATGCGCCGCGATGACCTGGGGTGTTTTCGTCTTAGGTACTTAATAGATCTGTGGAAGAAATGATGCGCTCAAAATGGAGAAGACATATAAAAACCTAGGCAAGTGCAATGGTCTGTTAGACAGGTATATAGAAATTCTGGCGTCTCTAGTTACGTATTTCCACCCCGTTAATCAGACTCAAGGAAATTGCTTGGAAAAATGAGCTTGCCTCTGCAAACGGGTAGTGTGACAGGCACCACTTTATCACGGAGAAAGTTGTTTTATTTTGCTAAAAAGAGATCTAATTGTGCATTTCCGTCATTGACGAAGAAGATTTTTCCCATGAAAGCAATACTTTCTCCATGTAGAACGCAAGTGGAGAAAGCAAAAATCTTCAGAGGGGTCATAAAAAATATTCTCTCACGTTAGTGAGATTCCGGTCAGGCTTCCCACAATTATTCAAAGGAGACGACTAACTACATTTAAGTCTGTGAACCATGCGCAAAGCTAATTGAGTAAGAGGGGTGTAGGGAGGGCGCTTCATGGGAGACCGCGTCTCCCATGCCTTGTGCCTCGGACGCGCGGCGCAATTCTCGCCGCCGCTGTCGCTACCGCACTGAGTCCAATTTCCAGACGGTTCGTCGCTGAACTGCCTGGCCTGGCACCAGGTTTCTTTCATTGGAGGTAATTTACGATGAAAATTGTTCGCTACAGTAATATTACGGCCAAAATTGGCAAGAGTTGTAACCGAGTGGAAATGTATATTCAAAGGAAATTCGGACCTGAGAGAAATCAACGGTGATTTTCCTCAATGGCAAGGTTTTCCTATCGGATGAATAAAATTCGTTCCCCTGCACCTGTCTGGTAATTAGATAATACGATAAAACGTTAGCCGTTTGAAACTAACAATCTAATTAACCCATCATTATAGATCAACAATCCTAAAATTTGTTTGACGCAGCTCTCCTCTGAATTCTCCTACTCAGGCTATCATGTCTCAAGATATCGCCGATTAAGTCTTGCCGTTTTGTATTTAGGGGTTTCAACACTTCTCTCCCTTTCTCCTTAGGAATTAATCTCTTAATTCATCTCTCGGTCGACCCATTTCATCTTCTTCATTCTTCTGTAATCACACCTTTCGAAAGCTTCCAGCCTTGACTACTCTGCTGCTGCCATTGTCCACGCCTCACTGCCGCAAAGAAATGTTGTCTTCTTTTTGATAGCATGCCATCATTGCTATTCCACGCACTCTTTCCTCCTTGCTTCGCTCATCGCTAGTGATTCTGCTTTATAGATAGCAGTAATCGCTCTCCTATTCCATATATTGCTTCACTAGTTTAGCAATGGGGTCGTTTACCACACTTTTTATTGCCGGATCTGATAGAGTTTGTAAAATAAAAAGACACGTATTTTGCCGTTTTTTGATCCGTCAATTATTTCTCGAGTTATAAGCGGCGAAAAACAGATGTTTTTAACCCTTTCGGAAAAGAGGGCGTGGTGCAAACTCTGACATCATTGACTTCGTACAATCATAACTGAGCCCGCGAAGCTACTTCGCATTTCGCAATGTGGGGGGACACAGCTGACTCAGCCAATAGGAGTAGTTGCGACATCATCTGTGCAAGCAGAACTTCCGAGAACCCCCCTCCACTCCCTTCCCTTCCCCTAAAAGCAGTTAATAATGGGAGGAAAATGACGACAATGTTATCAAAGCAGCTTCTTTGGTGGTCGTCACCTTTTGCTTACTTTAATTTTTGATTTATGAGTGAATGGTTGTGCTTAGAAGAGTAATTTTTTCTCTAAAATTCGTATTTGGTTTCCATCTAACAATTTCGCGTACAAAATTGTTATTTCGGTTCCGAGTAAACGCCCCCATTGTCTCGGCCTCCTCTCAGCTATTACACACCTTCCTTTTATTTTTTTTGTCCATGGGTAATATCTGGCTAATTTCTTTTCCATGTTAATTTCATTCAACTTAACTCTCTTTATGTCTCTGTCATTACCGCTACGCAATCGGTGCATCATGGCATGCTAATTTACTCCCTTTGGTTATTGACGCCCGTAAACTTGTTTCTTTACTTCTTTGTTGGCTTCCTCGATGTAGACATTATTGAATGATACCGTAGGCAGTACATAGCCCTGTGTCGCACTTTTCTTTATTTTTGTTTCTTCACTGCTGAGTCCAGAATTAATCACCGCCATCTGGTTTTTATACAAACTGTGTGTAATTTTTTTGGTCATTATTAGACACTCCAATTCCTTCTAGAATACCATGCATTTTAATTACAACCCTCTTCAAATGCCTTCTCTAAATCCGCAGAAGCAATAATGTTCCATGTGATCTACAATCTCTTCTCTATAATTAGCCTAAAGGCCTGCATTTCTTCTCTTGCGCCCTTGAATTTCCTGAATCCAAATCGGTCCTCTAGCAGGAACATCGCATTTTCGCTTTTTTCTTCTGCAAATGAAACTTGACAATATCCTTGCTACTACTATAATAAATACCGTTTTTCTGTCTGAGGTTGATGTTTACGATAGGATTGACTAAATGTAGAAGAGGATTTCCCAGCCTCGTAGGGCTCATTGTTATCATTAAGGGTTCTCTGCCACGCGAAGATAGATCTTGGCACAACTCTTTTTGAGCACAGTGTGGGATTTTTCCAGTGCGAGAGCAGCGGCGAGGCACGTGATCCATTCTCGTGTTGGTCCTCCTGCTTCATTCTCGGCCGAGTCGGCGATTGCATTCCTCCATCCCAGAATTCAGTGCGTCCCTGGGAAGAGGGCCCTCACACGCTCCCTTCGCTCACACTGTCTTCCACCTCAACTCCAGGGCGAATCTTGGGAAATGGAGGCTTTCCCCTGTGAAGACAATTCCAGTCTAATTGCACCCACCTCATCTTTCTAAGAAAATATTGAAAGCGTCTTTGCTCTTAGTGCTCTGAGTTAGAAGAAAATGACGAAGAATATTTATTTCGGTAGAGATGGCATCACAAAAGAAAGGCTAACATCCTTAAATGCCAGCGACGCTTCGTCCCTCGGGAAAGTGACTTCGAGGTCCGAAAAAAATGACCCAGTTACATTACCGTCACCTTTTATTTTGTGAGAAAAGTTAAGACATTGAACATTCCGATTAGGCTCCGTGAACTTACTCTCGTTAAGGAGATTCCAAACACCCCTTATATGGGGAAGAATACTTGGAATTTAATTGCATACGTGGCATGCAAATCTACAAAACTAAAATTGAAATGAGATTAGGGGATCGTGTTTCTGTGGAGAGCTGATGGTTAATATTCCTATTTCATTTAGTTCATATCTGTTGCATTTATGCTAGATAAGGACACAGAGAGTTCTCAATAAGGAGCCATTTTGCAGTATTATTGGTTATAGTACGATATCTCTGCTGCATTTACATCTGTGCTACAATGGACAAACGACTTGGTACACGTCGTGGTAGATGACTTTGTAGTATTTATCGCCAGACTCTCCTGATTAAGGCGCAATTCCATTACTGCAGAAGTTTTAAAATAAATAAGCACTTACGTAATTGCAGCTCATAAAAAAACCAAGTAGAGCTTCCATTTTCCAAAGATGCGTTATGCGGTCCTAAAAATGTTGCAAATCCAAGAGCTGGCGTTAGAAAAATTTAACAGTAAAAAACTTATTATTAGCATATCTCACCATCCTGTAGTTTGGTTTCAGTGTAATTCCACTCCAATTGCACAGCTTACCACCTATAACTTTTCGCGCAGTAAATGCCTCCCTCAATTAGTAATCTACTATTTCCCTAATATTCCCCTTCATTTATTCATATGGGGATCTGGTTTGTGTGGTGGTTAGAGCACTGGCCTCCCATCCCCAGGGCCCGGGTTTGATTCCCGGCAGTGACGGATTTTTCAGTGGCAAACCGGTCCCTATTTGAGTGCGTTGTGGAGGGTATTTCAGGTTCACTACTCCGTCCGTCGGATGGAACGTTAGGCCGTGGTCCCCTTGGCGCCTGTCGTTGGGAGTGGGCTAATGCCGACGCCAAGTTTCTCTCCACCCCTCGCACATTACCTGAAATGTTCCTGTCATTCACCAGTCACCCACCTAACCTAAATGATGCAAATGACCTCAGCTGTTGGTCGCCTCCCCTGAATAGCTAACAAACAAACAAATTTTTCATATCCTACTTCATGTTCATCCCCAGAGGACGTTCCTTAATCCAATTTCCCCCTCTCTCTTTCTCTCTGCCTCCTCATGTTGCCACCATCAGAGGCCATTGTCGTGTTCCGAAAAAAGCTAAAGAAATGTGGATGAAGGATTTATTTAAAGGCGTACGAAACAATCTCGCGCATAGAACGGTAGAAATGGTCGATAGGATAGGGACCACTACAAGGAAGAGGGCACAAGATGCAATTTATAAGAGACAAGGCTGGAGAACTTACAATTTAGAACGAAGATAAAGTGATGGAAGGAATATTTGGATCAACAATGCTAAAGAAGTAATTTTAGCACGAATGTATTCGAAGACGTTAATGCAGTCAAAAATGAGACTAAATGGGGGAATTAACATTGAGGGCAGAATTCAAAGCAGCAATAAAAGACACTCAGATAAATAAGGCTCCCGGAATTAGTGATGTTTCTGTCACTGTAATAACATTTACAGAGGGAAGATATTAACACAGCAGCACGATATCAGTTATCACGTACTCAACAGGAGGGATACCCACGGACTTAGAGACAGACATAATCATTCCTATTCCCAAAGAGGAGGGCTGAAAATTGCAAAACTTCAGGACTATAAGCGTAACAACACATGATTCTTTTTCCCGTAAAACGCGTCTTTCTCGGTTGAGTAACGTCCAGTCAACCCTTACCCTCAACGAAACAGCGTATCCAATCCATCCTAAAAATAACGTCATTAATTCAAAATTACACCTCATTATTTATATTCTTTTTACCTTATTCCTGACCACGTCCAGAAAGGGCAAAGCGCCCGGAATAGAGTTACAGGATCCTCACCAATGTTCCGAGTTCCACTTTGAGGGTATGCTGCAGGGGGTGAATTGTCACCAAACACGTGCATGCACTTAAGGTTACCAAAGATCTGACGTGCTTCGTGCAGGTTTTTCCCCGTCTGATATAGGCCTTGGCTTTGCATAGGTTCGTCCTGATTGAAGCATTGCAGGTGTTTGAGAGCGGATAGCCGTCCTTCCTGTTGAATTTGGGTGTTCTGGCTATCTCATGACAGTGGTCTCTCCGATGAGCCAAAATTCTTCTCTTTTGCGATGGGTTTCGTTTTTTTTGAAGTCAACTTCATTTCGTCGAAGTTTTGAAGTCGAAGCATTTCATGGCTCTTGATATTTTCCCCTTGTAAATGACACGATGTTGTCTTTCACGAGGGTTTTCGTGAGTTTTTCCGATGTCCCCGCTACGTAAGGAATAAAAGCAAAAAAGCTAATATCCTCTCTATTACCTCACTGTTTCCTCAAAGGTCCATTTAAGGGCCGGTTCTTACCGCTTCTTTTCTTACTTCAGTTAAATACTCTCGGTGGTTATGGTGGGAAAGTCATTGTTCTTGAGAATGCTGATGAGATAACGTCAGTCTCAATAGATTATTCATCACAACTCGAGAAGGTTGGATTGTACTAACAATCTGCTGTGGGTGGTGTTGGGAGTTGGCCTGCAGTTAGCGATCCGTGTGCGTCGGCTTCCGGTGGACAGAGTGGCCAAGGTCTCCATTTCCTTACTTAAGAGACTAATATGTCTGAAAACGGAAAAACGTTCATTTTCTTCCACGTCCATGGTGAATCTGATAGAGTCAGGGGTGAGATTGGTGTAGTGGTCAGAGTAGGTACTGGTCTCTCATCCCTAGGGTCTGGGTTCAAATCCTGGCAGAGGAAGATATTTTTGATTGGTAAACCCGCCCCCCAAATCGAGTGCTTCGTGAAGAGCATTGTTCAGCACTCCGTTCGTCGGATAGGACATCAAACCAAGGTCCCCTTGGCGCCTTTCATAAATGCTGGATAATGCCTACACCGATCCTTTCCCTCCTTGTTTTTCCATTTCTATCCTTATACATTTCCATCCGGTCGGAAGTGCATTTAAATGCTGGTATATGCTTGAGAAATCACACGATTGCTATCTGATCCAGTTACTTTAATTGCTCAAGTTCCGCAGGAAGTCATTTAGTTCGAACTCAACGCAAAAAACACCAAATACTTATTAGAAGGCGTATAATGACGAAAATATAAACAAAAACGACTCATTGGTAATTCTGATCTACTCAGGGCTTCTCGGAGGGTGGTCAAACCCGGGGCTTATAGTGTTGATTAAACTACATAAAGAAGGAATAGAAGTGCATTTATTACGCTTCTGTGAGGGGTAGCCAATGCAACTTGTACTTGATAGGAGCTAACACTATCTAAAGCCACCTTTTGCTCACGATTATTTAAGAAGTCTCACCCAGCACCCAGTCAATTGTGCTCTCACCCCATAGGATGCTAATATAACGTGCGAAATAAGCGTGAAACCTAATTGAATGCTTTTATGAAATGAAGAAACTGCGTGTAGTGGAATTCTATCACCATCGAAAACTACAATATTGTGCACGAAAACCCCGAGTCGTGTATCATAAACTACAAGTCTTAAAACCCGGTCACTAGTTCAGTGGCATGCTTTTACTATCATCTTCATTTTCTTCTTTCTTTGGATTATGACATACTTCCACATTTGAGGAGTTTTATCGACCATTTGGATTTCACAATGGCTTGCTATAGGTGTAGGGGACCTATTTTTGGAACATAAAGCCAGCGAAAATTTTCGTGGAATCCTGAGACCGGTATCATAAGCCACATGTCAATGCTCGTTACGTCAATGACTCAACTTAGGGCTTGCTCGCCTTATAATATATTTGTTCCTCGTTAACAGAAAACATGGGCCTGCCGAGTAGGGATTTCTTGGGAGGAACAGTGGTTCCCCCACGCGGTAACACGGAGCAACGCGGCCCACGGACGCAACCTTAGTTTTCGCTCACTCGGGAACCGCGAGTAGCATACGATGGCTTAACTGGCGTGCTTTCATAGTAAAAGGCTTTTGGAGAAGACAACGCCTACGTCTCTTACATCTTCGTTCCAAGGTTTCGGCGGAATGACTTCATAATCGTGAGTCAGCAAAACATCGATCGGTCGTAAAGTGAACGTGGTTGCAAAGGGTTAAATGAAATATAGGACAGCGTGTGACTAGAACAGGAAGCTCCCTCTCTGTACCATGTAAAGTTCTCATAGCGTTGAGGACTGTGCCGGCAGACACTTGTTAATTTGAGCTAAGTATTAACACTTTCTGCGTCCCCTACATTTCTTCCGTGTGAAATCACCAACTACAATAATCACGTATTGTTGATAAAGATTTTCTGATGCCTTCCATCGTGACACTCGTCAGAACTAGTGTGAAATGATTTTGATCATAGGTGTTTGCATTCGTTAATTTTCTTAGGTAAACAAAATTTGCTCATCTTTCACCCGAGATGGCAACCTGCCTCTGAGGTCTTTTTTAAAAAGTAAAGTCAGGGGAACCTCCTACCAAACCAGGGAAACCCTATCTTAACTTTCGTGATTTTAATAACGCGGCGGGTTTCTTAAATAAATAAATGCCACATGTATATAATTAACAGATGACTGCTATTGATCATCATTATGACTTGATGTACGTTCTCTCTAACGAAAAAATATCGTATTCTCTTTCTATATTTACTGCTCGTGTTAACTCGGCTGAATATGACCATCTCGTAGTATGGTAATATTTGTGGTAAGACCAGGCGAGCGACAATTCCATAGGATCCATAGTATATAACTACATACGCTGCGCCACCACCATTTTCTGAGCCAATATATAAACAAATCATGCCTCAATTGAATATAGCTCACCGAAACATTCATTCTTTGCAAAGAAATAGATATACTGACGACTGTCAGTGCAATATTTACACGTGAAAATAAAAGTAATCGCAACTAATACAGAAATGAATGACAACGACTCATTCGCATAGATATAATTTATTCTACTCTGGACGTAGTATTATATTAAACAAGTGCATGTAATAATTCAAAGTAATTAACTTTACTCTGGCAACCAAAACAGGTTTTTTCACCTAGTTAATTAAAATGGTCTGATGAAGTACGTACATTTGGTTAGGACAAGCTCTGAACTAGTCATAAAGTTCTCGATAGGAAATATTTAGTCTAAATGGGATGTGAGCAATATGGAAAAGGGGTACTTTTACCTTTCTCCTTTCTGAAGTTCAAGTATCACACTGGATACTTCAGGGTCTTATAAAACTCTCACCGCCGGCAAAAACTTAGTCCGGAAGCAAAACTAAGCACATTCGTTAACCAAGGGTAAAAAGTGGATGGGTAATTCTAGATTAGAGATATTACACGATTATGATTGCCCAACAGAAACCTCTCTTAATCCTCATGAAAGTCGAATAATAAAGTTTTCTCTCAAGTCGACTTCCGCAGTACCACTTGAATCCAGCATCCGCACAATACATCGTGAATTGCTATGTAGATTACGAATCCCACTCCATAACTAACCTAAATCTGAGTTTATAACGAAATCAATAATTGCATTTACCGTAAGTTTCCTCTGAATTCAATGCTGTCTCTAATAATTGATTGTAAATTGTTTGCATCGGGGTATAGAACGTCAAATCTACTATCAAATGCAATGATAAAAAATATAATTTTACCTGCGTTAAAGGTATACCGCGTTTTTAATAGCATTAACCTTGCAAAAATAAGAAAAATGAATTTCAGTGAAAAAATTAATCTTCTAAACAGAGCCATTCACTCATAAATCAATAAATAAAATAAGTAAAAGGTTGCATCCCCGGAAAGAGCTGCGCTAAATATATATACATCATCCATCTCCCCTCCTTGACTGTTTTGAGGAAGACTGTTGGGCAAGTGGAGGTGGGGACGGGAGGACTGCCTGCACAGGTCCTGTCGCATCTTGTGAATAATAACCCAAAATAAATGAGCAGCAGAATATTTTCGTATCCACTTGGTGTGACTAAAAGTGTGCTAAAGTTTATTTACTTAGTCATAAGTTACGATGCATTCGAATATGCAATGCCTTTCGAAATACCCCAACTTCCATTGGCAGAATCAGCCGTGTGTCCACCATTGTGATTGGGCGAAGGTGCTGCGCAGGCTTAGTTGTGATCTATCTACATCTACATAATACCCTGCAAGCCACCACAAGGGTGTGTGGCAGGGGATGATTGCTCACCAAACATGCACTACATATCATGCATAAAAAAGGAATAGTATTAATATAGTAGTCAGAACTACACTATTTAAAAAAGATAGAAATTGCAAAGAAAACATGCAAAAACATTCTGTTAGTAGGGTTAGCTTTAAGTACTCATACCAACATGCAGCTACCAATGCTATTCATTGCTACTCTCAGATAGGACATATTTACCGTTATTTGTATCTCTAATTGTGCGAGGGAAAAAGGACGTTTTGAATCGGTCAGTTCGGCAATCAATTTCTCTAATTTTATGATCATGGTCCAGTCTGCCATAGTAAGTTGGGGTTCGTAAAATATTTTTAACATCATCACTGAAAATATTGCCTTGGAATTTGTTTAAGAGATTAAGTCTACATTTCAACCTGCGATCTGACAATGATTCCCATTTCAATTCATTTAATAGACTGGTTACGCTAATATAATTATCGTATCGTCCCTTTACAAATCTTCGCTGCACACGTTCAAGTTCATTACTTAGACCGATTTCGTAGGGATCCCATACACTGGCGTGATTGGACTAAGTGGATAACGTACGAGTCTTTTGCACGCCCACTTTTCCGACAGAGTTATAATCAAATTTGTTTCGCCGCTTATAACTCGAGAACGACTGATGGATCGAAGAACGGAAAGATCCGCGTCTTTTTATTTTACAAACTCTATCAGATACCCCAGTAAAACAATATGGTAAATGACCCCATTTAATACTTGCTATCGCTTTGTGGCTGTGAGGTGACATCAACACCTTACCAGCCTTGGTGGATGAATAGATGATACGTTTTGTTTACTATTTGGCAGTTCGTTATACTAATACGGTATCTTGCGATATTTTCGCCTGCTTGGTAATACGTTGCCTCTATATCAACTTCTCAGCCAAGTAGGTCCTCAGATTGATGTAATCCAACAGGTGAAATGGATTCTATCCATATAGGTACCTTCTTCCCCTTCCCTTCCCGCCAGCTACTCGCCCGTAACCTCGGCGGAGTTGACCCAAGCTCTTTTTTTTGCCCTCGTCGGACTGGTTTTACCTGCAATAAAGCTCGAGAGTATTGATCTGCCGATTGGAAGTAGACCATCTCGCCTGATTAGGATACAAACAGAAGTAAAAAAAAGTTCAAACACACTCTTTCCTTTCACAAACCGAGGGAATCCCTATTTGCCCATGAAAACTTGAGATTGAAATTCATGTTAAACTAGTTTAGCAATTCATTTTATTTACGGCAAAAAATCACACGTTAGCGGCTACTAGGGCTTAAAAAATCTCCAAGACTGAAAGGTAAAATGTATGGTCAGCAGGATTCAAAGAAAGAATCCATATTGTTGCCAGTTTGAGTGATGGTCACGCTCATTCCATGAAAATATCGCTTCAGTATCAAATTCCTGTCATTCCAGGTATGGCTCCTAGGAGTGGGCCTGGCGGCCCTTTTGTCGCTCGCAGCGGCCCAGTCCGAGTACCAGCAGCGTCGAGTTCGGGTGCGCACCAAGGCGCGGCCCGCAGACGAAGAGGACGCAGAGCGCGCACCAACCCTCGTTCTGCGCAGGGTCCGCCCGCTGCTGCCATCTCAAGAGGAGCAACAGCAAAGAGCCGCGCCTCCCCGCATACAAATCTATGAGGACGAGCCTCAGGACGAAGGACAACGAGTGGTGGTGATCCCGCAGGCGAGGACGAGTCAGCTGGATCATTCCTACGGCCGACAGTTCCGACTGGATGAGGCCCGACGGCCGGAGCACGTCGGCACCAAGTCATCCCGCGTCAAGGAAACGAGCCGCCAGCCACCGGTGCAAACGATCCGCAACTACAGCAAGATCAACGACGACGGCTCATTTACGTTCGGCTACGAGGCGGCCGACGGTAGCTTCAAGGAGGAGACCAGAGGGACGGACTGCGTGGTCCGCGGCAAGTATGGCTACGTCGACCCCGATGGCAACAAGCGAGAGTTCACGTACGTGTCCGGCAACCCTTGCGACCCGAACGCCGTGGAGGAGGAGGACGAGCTGCCGGAGGAGGGCCGCCGCGAGGAGGAGGACGGCGAGGAGAACATCCCGAGGCTGCCGATCCGACCCCTGGCCCGGCCCGTACAACGCCCGGCACCGCGCCCCGCGCCCCGCCCCGCCCCCACCCGTGCCCCGCTCGCCCCCACCACCGTCTTCCAGCAGGCTTACCACCGGGCCGAGCCAACCTATGCACCCGACACCACCCGCGCCCCCATCCACCACTACACCAAGTCGCCTTTCACGACGGAGGCGCCGCCGGCCACCACGTACCGCCCTGAAGTGACTCGCCAGCCCCTCTTGCCCGCGGTCACCTACTCCACGCCCGCCCCGCAACACCAGCAAAGCTCTGCATTCGACTTCGACGCTGAGCTGAGGAAGTTCCAGATCGAAAACGGCGCTGTGAAGAAAGGGCCCGCCGTGTTCGGCACGACGTCCACCCTCGGTCAGTACCGGCCGCAGGCTTCCGTGCAGCCCGTCGTTCAGCAGTACGACAGGCCGGCAGTGGTGCAGCCTGTTGCCGCCGTCAGGCCGAGTGTTCAGAGAACGCCCGCCGCTACGCAAGTCCCGAAGAGTGGAAATCCCATATACGCTTCACAACTGATTTACGACCCGTCGTCAGGTCAATATAATACCATTTTGTACCAGCCACTCCCTAAATTGAGCGGAGGGTCCGATATAAACATAGAGCACAGACTACAGCCATACGTGAGGCAACAGCAACAGTACGAACCGCAGCAGTTTTACAGGCCTCTACCTCAGCCAGTATACCAGCAACAACAGAGCCCGAGGCAATTTTACTACGCATCTCCTCATCAAAGATCAAGTTTATCGTCCGGCCAGATCGATGCCTTCCTCAAAGGACAAAATATCCAATTTTGATCAATAGAATAAAGCTGTATTCTAATTTTTAGGTACAGACACCCTGATTTCATTCTCTTCCATTGCGGAGGACAGCGAACCCTATACTCCATCTGTCTCACTGAAACTAATCAAATGTAATTTTGGAAGCCACTCGAGAAGTTTCCTCATCTATCGTACTCACTGAGCATTAGTACATATTCTTCGCGGTATTCTTTGTAGTGCGAGCGATAATTTCCACCACCACCCCCAGATATTCTCTGGTGATCAATATTTGAGAAGAGAGCCAATCTCTGGTCATAATGAATGCGACACGCGTGGAGAGTTTCACGAGGGAATCAGGCTCATTGTCTCTGTCGTGAGAGAAATCCCTTTCCCACAGCGGCTTCGTTGCGAAAGGCCACCCACCGCTCCCTCTCACCGCCACCCAAGGACTTCCAACTGGATCACCGCTCGCTTTCCCTCTCGCGGACTCTCTCCCGCCCGCCTCTTACGCATTCGAGCCGCCACGCCAACGCCCCGCCACGCCTGTCCCAAATCCTCCTCGCCCCGCCACGCCACTTTCGCCCGCCACGAGCCCACGCGAGGCGTGGCTGGACGGACGCTCCCATCCACTGTTGGCGGGAACCTTGCTCTGAACTGTGAATCGGAGTGAACGGGAAAGTGAAAGCGAACCGCTTCCGCTCGCGTCTCTTCGGTAGCATTCCAGCGGAACTCTGCCGCGGTCGACTTCCGCCCATTCCATTTCGGCCGATGCGCACGAGTCTCAGAGCACCGAATGGCCAGCAAGACGTACGTGACGTGCACCCCGGCGGGTGACTCTTTGATTCGTAAGGGAACCGAGGTAACAACACGGACGCTGTCGCACACGCTCGTTCGCTCAAGCTTCCACAAGTTTCAATATCATTTGAATTTGCGTTTGTTCACAACCGCATTTTCCAGGAACGTATGTGAGTCTGTGTATGTGTACATGTTGCTCATATGAGCGTACAAGGCGGGTATGAGGAGAGTGAAACACAAGGAGGGAGTTACATTGCGGTCGAGGGGTGGTCCTCCACTTCGACTACTCTTAAAGTGACAATTTATTGCTTCAGGCCTCCTAGAAAGTGTTGAAACAGACGAGAACATGTACTCACTCTACTATCGCCACGTTCTAACGATCACTTCCTGACTTATATTTTTATATCGTATGCGTTGTATACATTGTATGTTTAATAAAGTCATTTCACAATAATTATTACATGTGTATGCATATGCATGTGTATGTGTGTGTATTTCATTTCAGATGATTTCCTAATGTACCGATTCATTTTCAAGGCAGAATTCACAAAACACGAAGGGGAAAAAGGTGAGGGGTGTGAAGGGAGGAAAGGAAATGCGTGAAGAGCACGTTTCCCTTCACGCATCCCAGGAATGTGATGTGATGTGACTCCAATAGTCTTGCGTGAATCACATTCCGGGGGACGGCGCCCTGTCCATGAGACCGACCTTCGTCCATTCGCTGCATTCCTATTTATTTCCCTGGAGAGAGAGTGATGTGGATTGCCGGGAATACCTAATGATGAAGGGAAACTGCTCTCCGTTCTCTGATAATTGCACGTTTGCCTTAGCGGGAGCGGATGGGCGGGGGACAAAGATGGCGCTCCCAGGTAGAAGTGCACCCCACGACGGTGCTCTCCTTAGAACTTGGAACAACCCGGAAGGAAGCGTCGCGTTCTAGCGTGCTGACGGTTACACCACCGAGTCCGGAGCAGCACTGTGAACTGCCAAGTGTGCCATGGCAATCACGCGTGCGGCATCAGATTTGTCAAGAGCAAAGCGGACTTAAGTAACTGCAGTTGGCAAGAGTTTTTGGGAAAACATTCGTTTCAAGAGGCGTCTCGTGCAATGAACCACTTTTGGAACATATTTCCTCTTAAAGGCGGAAGTATTCCCTCTCAGAGTTAGAATGGTACTCTTTTTTCGAGAAAAATCACTTGCGTCGGTTATGTGCGTTTCATTAAACGAAACTCTGAACCCTCTAACTATCCCTTAGGTCCCTCGACGAAGTTATTAGGATTAATCTCAGCGGACCCTAATTCTAGCCCTACCCTCCTGATAATTTGGTCGTGATGCAGGTGTTGGAGAAAACATATTGTTATCAGCCTTCGAAGTTGAGCATCCATCCTTTAACGCCCCATGGCACGATAGCCTGCCTGCTGGAACTGTAAATACTCCCCCATCATTCATGCGTACTGGCAATTCTAACGCAAATGTCAAAATCCAAGCCACCGAAAGGGTGAGTTATATATACACCTATATGCAGATATAACACTTCTGAAAAAAATTTTAATTAATAAAATTGCTAGCAGTAATTTCCTTTGCCGCAAAATAATGCTGTAAGAAGTTAATCCATTCCTTGCACTGAGATTAACGCCGGGAGGACTGCGGCCAACTTTTTATTTGAATTTCGTCCCTTGCCCGTCTTTGGGAAACCACCACGCCTTCACATGAGTCAGATCGCCTTGTCCCATCCGTGTTTCCGATTTTTTAAGAGACCTTTACTCACTGCCCTTAGTTCGGCAACTTTACTTGGTCAATCCTCTTAATCTTCGCGATTCTTCGATAAAGGGGCACTGATGAAGGAGATGTGAATGGTACTATCCAAAGACCAGATTCGGATTGGAGTTCTCAGAGCCGCAGAGATGAGGTCGGATTCCTTTCGCGATGGGTGGTGAAGGACCCAACCCTACCTTTCCCTACTGATGACCACAGCCGCTGAGGGGTCCATATTTTAAAATTCCTTCCAATGGACGGGGTACATGTTTTGAAGGCCTGTCAACTTCGTGTTCAAACTTGACGGGAGTCGTACTCTACTAAAATTCTCTGCAAATGATGTGCTCGAACCAAGTCATGCGGAATCCAAAACCAATAATCTGGCTTCCACTACACATGCTTCATTCTTAATAAAATTTTTGAAGATAGAAATTTCAGTAAACTTGATTGTTGATGATGAAGGAGTTTGACTTGTGGCTTCGTTAAAATAGTTTCAACTCATATCCCAAAACTGAGGAAAGAAGAAATTGGCAAATATCTTCTACTATTGAAAGATACATAATGAAATTTCATCCGATTTACCGTAGAATTACGAACATGCGTTGGTAGAGTAAGGTAAACATGTTCTTGGATGATGTTGGTTTGCCATTTGGAGTGGGATGGATTTTCAATATGGCACTGCAAAGAAAAAACTGGTGGAAAGAAATGCATAGGTATCATAATGAAACAACTTCCAGAACAGTTCTTCCTCGCAAGAAATTTTTAACACGACCGATTTTGTCGCTACAGCGTCATCTTAAGGTGGAGGAAATATTAGATAGATTACCTGAAGATACCGTTGCAGCACTGAAACCGATCATATTAAAATTCCCTAAGTCGAAGAATCAAGTTTTCTTTCATTATGAAGAACTGCTTCTATTGAGTTACGCCGTTATCCGTTTAATTGCGTAAATATTCTCAAGACGTTTTTGCTCTTGGCAGAGATGACCGACTGAGTGAAAGGTAATGAGCGTCCGTTAGTCGAGGAGACGTTGAAAGTGAAAATAGATTGACGGGATTGACAACTAACTCTTTTTATGGTCTAGAAAGCGCTCGAGGCTTAAGTGTGCTCATAACACTTTCAGCGTTAGTTCTCTTGGCGTACATCGCGCCGTGGACGCGAGCCTAAGCCAGAGTCCTTGAGGACTGAACGGAGGCGGCAGCGGCGCCTTTCTCCCCCGGTGAGTGAGGGGGGCGTGGTCATGACTGCCGCGCCCTTCAGCGCTCTTGGTCCACATACTCACCGTCCATCGTTTCTCGCGCCGTCCCCCGAGTACAATCTGAGAACAACACCCCGGAGAACTTTTGATCGAGCATGAGGATAAATTGGAGAGATGGAGGGAATGTTTGGAGCCACTAAAATACGTAAGTAATCACAATGCGAAGGCAATCAGAGAGAAAAATGAAGCATAGAGGATTATATTTCTAGACTCATCTGAGTTCAAAGTTTGAGGCTTTACTTTGTGGAACCACTCGATTGGGAATGAAAACCCACTTTGTACGTTCCACACAAAGGTTTTATTGGTTTCTGCGATGGTTTCGACAATATATGTCATTATCAAGAAATCTTGATCAATATATTTCACTATCAAGAAATCTTGATAATGACATATATTGTCGAAACCTTGGTAGAAACCAATAAAACCTTTGAATGGAACGTACAAAGAGGATTTTCATTTCCACTCATCTGAGTCTCTCAGATATGAGACAGGGGAAAATCTTAAGATCAGAATTCGGCAGAAGCAAGGCAGCTGCGGAAAAATAAGGACCCCCAGGATTGATATTTTTTCTGCCGAACTAATTAAAAATGCATGAGAGACTATGCAAAACAAACTATGCAAAACCGTCTACGAGATCTACTCCCTAGGAAACATGACGAAGGACTTCTTGAAGAACATAATTAGACCTAGGTATTCTCATGAATATAAGGACGAATAAATGTGTAAATTTTAGGGTCAATGCTTTCAACGAAGATATTGACCATTATCATTTATAGAAGGGCAGAACAAAAATCAAATGAATCTCCGGATGAGGACCAGTTTGCATTCCGAAAAAGAAAGGGTACAAAGTAGGTACGGGACGTGATTTAGGCCGATAGCCTACTCTCGGAGAAGAATAAATCGACTTCAGTTCCGCTTGTAGATTTGTAGAAAGCTATTGATGAGGTTTACTGGAATTGCAATCCTAAAGAAAATTAGAGCATTGCGCTACGGCCGAAAAATTAACCTTCAATTTGTATGAAGGTCGCCATGCCATTGAAATTGCGAAAATCGGTGTAGCGTCTGCTAGAGCAACCATCCGTGAATGTCTGTGGCGCATTAAATTTCGAGAATTTCCCAGCTTTACACATTGTAATCGTTGACACAATGCTTCCGCAGTAATATACCATCATTTAACAGTAAATCTACATCTACACGATACCCTGCAAGCCACCGCAAGGATGTGTGGCAGGGGGTGAAGATCACCAAGCATGCACTACTAACATGCAAATAAGCAACTATAATGCCTCACGCAACTTGATTGTTGGTATCTATAGTATTTAAGGAGTTGTCTTTAGGAGGGTATAGGTAAGGAGTTTAATAACGTGCACTACAGAATACTCTAAAATATTTCCCCTACCTATCCCTTTCCTATGCTGCCTATTCTGTTCTCTTATAGTACGGGGGAAAAATGCCATTTTGAATCTATCGGTACGACAATCTATCTCTCTAATCTCATTTATCTGGTCAAATCTAGCAAAATACGCTGGTTTTTTTAATATGTGCCTAACATCTTCAGTAAAGCTATCCGATAGAAATGTCTCTAATAGATTTAATCTGTACTTTAACCTACGCTCTGATAACGATTCCCACCCTAATTCTTTTATTAATTCTGAAACGCTACCCAACCTATCGTAACACCTTTTAACTAACCTAGCTGCTCAACGCTGCACACTGTCTAGTTCTCTGATCTACCCTAATTCATTAGGATCCCATGCACTGGCTGTATACTCAAGGTGGGGCCTAACTGGTGAAAAATGCCAGTAATGTGGTCAATATTAATTTTACAACATTCAGATAGATCAAGCTGCGAATAAATGAACGTGAACCGCTATAAATTATATTTCTTAACTTAATGAGTGGGATTATAAGAAATTAGTAACAAAAAGTCCGATCCATTAGCCCTACATATTGCGCAGCGACCGCAGGGCAGTGGGCCAAGTCTACTGGGGTCTCTCTCTCACGATGGAATACGAAAACGTCCACATAGTTAATCGCCCAGCTCATGATTATGACATAAGGCAATGCTAAAAGATTTAATTGCAAACAAAAAACATCCTTATCATTCAACAAATACCCATTTATGGAACCACAGCTCGACGCCAACAGCTCTGCGCCATCTAGTGGGAAAATACGTAAACATAGCGCGAATGCATGCACCAGATCAGACATGTTCTCATTTCGACAAAAGCGTTCACCCATTTGCGCAATTTTTCGTCGTAAATCGTCAATTTATCCTGCGAAGTTTTTCTTCCTCAAGTGTTCTCGGAACAACCTGCGCAATTTCAATGTCCAAGTTATGCGGCCGGAAAAGCATGAGATTAAATCCGACCCCAGTATTAACAGAGTACCAGTAATGAAAAGAGTGAGACATGGCAGTACAGTGTCCCGTAATTTTTAAAAATTTCTTTGAGAAAGCCCGAACAGGATTGAAAGAGAAAGCTTCAGAATTATATATCCCGAGGAGAAAATTAAGATGCTGCGAATCGCCGTTGACGTGCTGGTCATGACAGAGAGAGAGAGAGAAAGACTTAAGGTCGTTTCACACGGCGAATGATAATGCGATTGCTATCATGCGCATGACGTTATTGCGTCCTGCAAAACGGAAAATTTCTCGCATGTAAATTCACATGCATGATCATGCGATCAAAATTGAACGTGAATGTGTTCTGATTTTTGTCTTATGATTCCTTTAATGATACAAGAGCATGATACAAGTGCACGACGTCCGTCTTTTTTGAAGCGGGTAGATTCAAGTATCGGATTAAAATTAAACAAGTGTAGAACGAAATCTACCTGGTACCTGATGATGACACCAATGTGTCGAAACATGTAGTTCCAAGAAAATAAATCTGTGGAAGGAAACAAAGTTAATATTTCATTTACGAAATTCAACTTCCACCTAGTTGAGCCTGATACAATGGTACGAAATAGCACGTATCGAACCTTTAAATAGTTCACTTTCTTATTCAGATGGATACTCCTAGGCACTACTGGCATAATTAAACATATTGTAATCTTATGAATTCTTGTTGAGTAATCAGGGAACAGTACGGTCATGGATACGGTTCATCCGTCGCTAAAAATCACAGTGTAACAGATAGCCGGCAACGAATTGTAAAATATCAATATAATAATCAACATGTAAATCAAAGGGTGAACAAGTTACGTACCTCTCGTCGTCGTGTCAGATCTCTCATAATCATATCTGTTGAGATTTGTTGTAGTATGTACTCCAGCGTTTTTCTTGAAACTTATGATAGACGTCACAATCCTTTAATAACAGCTCATTCTAAATCAGGCTTAGCATACCTCGACCTCTATTTGTCCTCCGTTATCAAATTTTTGGCTGCCACCATTGTAATAGACATTTTAGGTGTGGACACGAAAGTCAAACCATACCGATCCATCATTAATAGCTCTACTTCGCTTCGGATTTTAAACCTCAGTCTCTACAAAGTTTTATTTCATCGATAATATACTAATTATAAGTACACCATGATTTATTTTAACGATCCCCTATATCAGACGACGTAAACAAATCATCCCGAGTATCGAAATAGCTTCGTTGTTCGGACATTTCCCGTAAATCGATATTCACTGTCGATAGACATGCCGCCACGCATTATTTTTATAAAATTTAATAGGGTAAACTTTTAGAAACCACAAAAAAATTAATTGACACTCCCGGGATGATGACTGCCGATGACGCAAAAGCGTTTAAATCCGAGTTGTTTATTGATTTTTTTGTTTTCAAAAGTTTACTCTAGAACATGTTAAATATGAAATACCACAAAGTGACGAAAGAAAGAATTTTCATCCTTTTAGCTCAGAAAATTTAAGGAATTATTTTGAATGATCATTCGCCGTGTAACACGCCCTTAAGTGGAAGCTATTTCAGGGCATCACTTAAATTCATTCGGGAATTAATTCAAGCACATGATCGTTCACCGTGTCCAACGGCCTTTAAAGTAGACTAGTTAACATGAAGAAAAAAATGGTTAGATATCACGTCAAGATTGATAAAAAGAAAACCAAGGAAGTGGAATCCAGTAGGAGGGAAGAGACCAAGCCCAACGTCGAAATAAGAAATCAAATACTTAGATTTATTTTCATTAATAGCAAATATTTCTCATGTCTTGTACTGCATGCTAAATATTTTCCTTGGTGTGGTTGCACTGTGAATCTTGGTTTCATATAAGCAGTGTTTAAACGGAGTGGTATTTCATTTGCATAGCTGCATGGGAGAAAGTGTTTTCCCTCGTTGATGAAGCGTGTCAATTGATTTTTCAACCCCTGCCACACACCTTTGCTTGCATGGTATTACGAAGGATGAGATATAGATGAGGGTGTGAAAGAACATTGCTGTTACGGTAGCCGAGGTTGCAGCGACGATTGAGGAGGCAAGAAGGAAATACGTGGTAGAATAGACCAGGAAAATAGGGTATTCCACCGAAATAAGAATCGACTTACTGCTAGAAATATTAGCTTGGAAGTAAGGCAGCAGTAAAAGTTACATCTGGAGCATGCTTCTTTATGTCAGTGAGACGTGGACGATAACAGCATCAAAGAAGTCAAGCCTGAAAGCATTCGAATAGCGGTGGAACAGAAGAATTATGAAGATTAAACGAGAAAATGAAAATTAAATGATTAAAAAGACCGAGTATCAAATGAAGGAAGGAATTTTTTTTCGTCGTATCTTCTGAGAGACAATTCTATAAGTTGTCAATTTTTTTAAAATATAAGATTGGAAAATTTGTAGCTCGACTTATAAACGTTAACCGGTGCCTCATTAATGTTGAAGTTAAAATAACCTACGATTTTCCAAAACTATTCCAGTTTTTCCTCCATCAAATAAAAAACATTCATTCAAGAAACATAATTTTTGTTTCATTTCTAAGGAAATTTAGTTCCCTGGAATTTTTTTGCACTGTTTCACTAAATATCACAAATTTTGTGATATTAAGCATTTTTCAAGCCATTTCTATCTCCTTGAAGTCACCCTATTTGGAAAATGGTCAGAGAACTGATTTACTTACTTTTGGCATTTTTCTTCCTTAGTACTATTTTCTTGAAAAAGCTAAATCATTGCTGGGGAAGGCATAAAAAAGACCGTAAATGTAGAGAATGTATGGCTTTTGCTAAGTTACTATTTTAACTTAAGACCCATCATGTAAGTTTCAGTAATTTCTAAAATCTCAATCTCTGGGTAGCCGAGGAATCAGCGATGGACGAAGCACGAAAGAAATACTTAATAGAATCAAGGTGAAGTGGTACCATGAAAAATTCAATCTCGCAAGAGGCAACCATTATATACTACAGTGGTATCAAAATATATTTCCTGGGATTTCTCAATCGCCTCAAGTTCAAGTGCCGAAATACCTCTTTTCAATGAGTATTTCCCAAGCTATTTTCAAGTTGGTGAACACCTTCAGCTGCCTTCACACTCAAAACTACTGAAAATCGCTACCCTCTCTGCATTGTCTTTATTAAAAACAGCTGGAGACAATCTCCCATCCCAGTTCGAAACAACCCAAAGCGAATTCTGCGAGATACTTATCTATTGTGCTCCACGAATTCAAAGCTCACGCGCTTGCATGGAGTTTTTAAATTGGAGGGGTGGGCGGGAACTCCTGGGGCCCTCTGGCACTTAGATCCTCTTTAAATCCATTGTGCCAAAACACGTTTAGCCTGCCCGCGACTTGCAGACAGGGGACGAGAACACCTCGAGAGGTGTGGAGGAGGGTCAGCCATCCAACCTCTGTCCGGGCCCAATGTTGCTTAACTTCGGTGATCTCACGGGAATCGGTGTGCCAACGTGGCTAGGACCTTGCCCTTTGTATAGACTTACAAAGTTGGACTTTGGACCTTGGAATTTGTATGAACAGATACACAAGCCTAACGAAACGTCGGCATTAGCAGTTTCCCTGACCCGGTGGAGAACCCGTGAAGATAGCAATGGATAGTATTGGTAGCTGCATGTTGGTATGAGTACCAAAAGCTAACCCTACTAACAGAATGTTTTTGCATGTTTGCTTTGCAATTTCTATCTTTTTTAAATAGTGAAATTCTGACTAGTAAATTAATACTATTCCTTTTTTATGCATGATATGTAGTGCATGTTTGGTGAGAAATCACCCCCTGCCACACACCTTTGTGGTGGCTTGCAGGGTATTATGTAGATGTAGATGAAGACTTCACCAGCATCATACGCCGGGAAAACACAGGATCATTCATCACACAAGCCTAGTTCTCCTATCAGACCCGCGACCTCCAGCGTTGGCGCCTGTAGTCGTTATCGTTATGCTGGCGCATTATAGACTTGTGTAGCAATACACGGCCTTCTAACTGAGGCATGGTAATTCCCTTCAACTCATTGAACAAATCAAGGAAGACGTCAATGTTCCCCAAAAGCACTGCTTGTTTCATTTTACATAGTTCATTTGTCCACCAATGTGCCACCTTATGTAGCTGAACAAATTACAGTTCATTTGTCAAAAACAATGGGAGCAGCCGATAAAGTTGTAGAGGAGTTAACTGCTTTATTAAATCTATAAAGAAGTAATTATATCAATGTTTGTGCCACTTAGTAAGGAAGGGTTTGTTAAGAAAGGAATGTAATTAAACAAATAACCAGCGCCAATGATTACTTACCAGATATAACTAAAAAATTAATAGACAAAAAATAAAAATGTTATAAAACTTTTTTATTCTGGTGGTAAGTTTGAGAAAATTGGTAAAAATTGGCATTCATTATGACATTGTGGTAAAATTACCAACAGCATTGTAAGAAAATTTTCTAACGGTAAATTTAATGTATCATACAGATCTCCTTGCACTGTAACAAAAACGTGTTTGCGCATTGTTAAGAAAAAGTGGATAAATGAAGAAAAGTGGAATTTATGAACTGTGGTGTGGTGTGTGGTGACTGTGATGGAGTGTATGTGGGACAGACTTCACGAAGCTATGGGACCTGGACAAAGAATTTTTCTAGTGGTTTTAGAAAAGAACATGAAAACAAGAGTAACATCGCAAATACCTGAATGATACCCAACCACCTGAGCGATACTAATGTCAAAGTTTTGCATTTATTTGGAGCAGATTGAAATTTTAAAAAGAAACCTTGACCCCGGAGTTAATCTCTTGAATGAACGCCTTCTCCTTGCCAACTCTGCCATTCTTTCGACCGTTGCTTAGCAGCCAGTCACTCAACAGTTTTATTTCCTCCCCCTCCTCCCCTCCAACCCTCCCACCCCTACCTACCCTTTTCCACTTACTGGCTTGCCGTATACGAGGGGCTGTTGTACATTTTGTCAATCACCAGAAGATGGTGTCTAAGCATTATAACCCGGGTCGTGGAAATTTGAAATTTTTATTGTGGTTTGTAAGAGTTTCCACCTGAAAATGAAATAAAAGCAAAGATTTTATTTTGGAACTTGTACAATTTTCATTCCTCGGTGAATACGGACAATGCTCTGGGTAGGAAGGACCCCGGTTGAAAACGATTTGATCTGCATCTACATTATAACCTGCCAAACACCGCGAGGGTGTGTGTCAGGGGGGGAAGATCACCACTTACTTACATGAAACTAACGGCTACAATGCTACAACTTCATGGACACACATTACATTTAAGAGCCACATGCAATTAAATGGAAAGTATCTATTTACATAGTGATGAAGTGATTTCATTCCTGTGTGGACTAGACAAATAGTCACTTCATGACTCTGTGGATGATACTCTGCTTTATTTCTACTACTGCGTAATGCCCTGCAAACCAGCAGAAAGATAAGTACCAGACGGTGAGTTTTGACCAAACATGTTTTACCAAGCATGTTTAAAGAGAATTAGTAGCTATGTAATAGAATAAACAAAACATTTCATAATATTTAAAGAGCAAAGCAAGCATGCAAAAAAGTTCTGTTAGTTGGGTTATGGTCCTTAATAAGTTGGAAAGTCCATATATCTGTGCGCAACCTTGGCCATTCATCGAAATATGTACTTGCATACACATTATTCAATATATTCACAACTACTCATATACCTAATAGTATGAGGAAAGGAAGGCATTTCAAAACTGTCTGTTCGGCAATAAGGTTCCCTAATTGAAATTGAAGTTCCACTCTACCATAGTAGGTCGGAGTTCGAAAAATGTGTTTAACGTCATCAGTAAAAACATTGCCTTGTGATTTACTTAAGAGACTAAGTCTAAATTTTAACCTATGGTCTAATAGCGATTCCCATGTTGGTTCCTCTAATAAACTGGTTACGCTTATATAATTGTCATACCTTTACAATTTCCATGCCTTTACAAATTTTCGCTACATAAGTTCCAGTTAGTTTTTTAAGCCTATTTTGTAAGGGACCGATTTACTTGTAGCGCATTCCAAATTAAGTATAATAAGAGAAAAGTACTCGTATGTACATGATCGTCGCATTAGACTAGTGCTCTTTTGATGAACCCAAGTCTAGAATTAGCTTGACCAATGATTTCACGTACGTGTTTACCGTGGCAGTGTTACTCCAAACATCTACTTAATGGATTCCACGTTTTTTCATTTGTTTTTCTAACTGTAGTAAGTGTTAGTAGTGGAGATATTCTTTTACAAAAATTGACTAAGACACACTTTTCAAATTTAACTCCAACTGCCAAGTATCACTCACGTTTTCCAACTCTTGATGGTCATCTCTTTAAGTTACTTTATCACCTGGACTATGAATTTCCCTGTGTAGTATTGCGTCATTAACAAATAGATGAAGCATGCGTTTTACCACCTTATGAATATCATTTATGCACAGAAGGAACAAAAGAGGCCGGGCACACCCGACGTTTCTTCAATTGCCGGAGAGGTTACACCGTCCAAAACGACCTTTGCACGCGATCATGTACAAAATCAATCTATAATAGGATGAATTGAAGTAGTTTGCTACTTTTCCACCGCGTTTTCTCGATAGTACGCACCAAACGTAGTATTTCATATTTAGAGACTGAAAAAATGATAAGAAATTCAAACTCACCATAGGAGAGGAAGAAAAAGACAACTTTTACTAATACCACTGGATTTGGGGATCGGGTTGGTGTGGCTAGAGTACTGGCCTCCCATCCCGAGGGCCCGGGTTCGAGTCCCGACAGTGGCGGATTTTTCAGTAGAAAACCGGTCCCCACTTGAGTGCCTAGTGGAGGGCATTTCAAGTACAGTACTCCGTCCGACGGATGGGACGTTAAGCCGTGGTCCCCTTGGCGCCTTTCGTTAAGAGTAGGCTAATGCCGACGCCGGGTTTCTCTCCACCGTTCCTCCGTTCCCTAAAAACTCCTACCATTACCCAATTACCCACCTATCCTATATGGCGCAAATGACCTCAGCTGTCGATCGCCTCCCCTAAATAACCAAAACCAAACCAACCACTGGATTTATTAAAACTCGACCCGGGTTTCGACGTGGTTTTACGTCATCATCAGGTGAAAGGTGAGGGAAGGGCAAGCCTTATATACGTGACATTGTGAGGTGAGGGGGAGGGTGGGAGAGTCTGGATTGGGAAGGAAGGAAAGAAGCACAGGAGGTGAACGCAAGAGATGGACTAAGAGGACAAAGGGGAGGGGGTTAAAGGTTAGAGGATGGGGGAAGAGGCCGGAAACATACATTCATTAACAAGGAGTTTATCGCAGTCAAATTGTTTTTTAAAAACCTCCAGCTGTTCTAAAGCATTCAGCTTTCGTCTGTAATTAGTAAAATAGAGAGGAGTCGTGCTAAAATCGCTTTATGTCCGTGGGGTAAAAGATGTTTGGCGAAGAAGTTTGAAGAAAAAAAACAATTTCGAGAAAATTCGTAGAAAGAATATGGTTTTGACCTCAGAAAGAAAAGATATGAATCCTCCAGCCACTAGCACTACATCGTCCGCCCAGTAACTGCCCTTGATTCATGAACAACTTCCACTGTTATAAGGTTTATTGCTGGAAGTTGCTCATTATTCAAGTGCAGTGTTGTTACGTTTCCACTCAATCACGACTATTATCTCAGATTTTGTTCATCGTAGTATAAGCAGCGAGAAACTGATATTTTTAAGCCTTTCGCTTGAGTGAGTGTGCGAAAGATTCGTGCTTCATCCCTTCGTCCAATCTTAACTGAGACTGCGCAGCTCCTTCGCGGATACGTGACATTCTTTTTTTCATTCATTTCTTTGAGGATATCGGACCACACCACGACAAATTTACACCTTTCACGTAAAATGAAGCTATTAGTTCCTTTACTTTTCCGGCCCAATAGAGAATATCTAAATGTTTTTTCTGCAGTATATCATAAAGTATGTCTGTGTAGCAGTAACTGCCCTTGAATCTTGAAGAACTTCCATTGTTATCAGGTTTATTGCTGGAAGTTACTTATTATTCAAGTGCTCATTATTCAAGTAATCTTACGTTTCCACTCAATCACGACTTATACCTCAAATTTTGTTCGTCCTCTCAGTTTGAAGAATTTTCGATGATGCTCTGAAAAAAGCTCATGAGGAGGCTTCGTTTTTCACTCACAGTACTGACAAGCCCCGAACTAAAACGCCATTGTGTTCGTGAATTCTGTGGGTGAATTCACTTAGAGCATGTGTTCGTTTACTTGACTTGCACGGCAATGAGCTACATTGAGACAGCGATTGGAAAAAAATACGGCCCTCACGAGTGATCGGGGCCGGCTTTGACAAAACAAGATTGAGTGTGAGAGAAAGGCAATGTACGTAAAATGCTATAGGGCACTGCTATTGTACCTTGGCTTTAGGGCCATTCAATTCCCTAGACATGACTGCTGCACCATCGTATGCAACAGGTTGTTCTTAGAGACCATAATAATTTATTAAATGCATCATCATCAGTATTTCAATCCTAGGACTGGTCTACTATAGCCCCCCATTCTGCCCTATTTAGTGTTAATTTCCTCACGCCCTGGTGTGTTTTCTATTTCATGTCTTTCTTTATTTGTCCTATATATTTGTCCCTTGGTCTTCCTCGCAGGACTTTCCCTTCAATCTTCCATTCTATTATATTTATAACTAATTCATTGTGCCTCAAGGTATGTCCAATCCATCTAGTTCTCCTCTGCCGTAGGGTTTTCCATATTGTCCTTTCTTCATCTGCTCTTCTGTACACCTCTTCGTTCCTCACTTTATCTGTCCATTTAATCTTCAACATTCTCCTACAGCACCATGTTTCGAAGGATTCAATTCTTCGTTGGTCTGCTTTCCCGATGTTCCATGTCTCTGATCCATAGAGTGCCACGCTCCATACGAATGTTTTGATGAAACTGCTTCCTTGTTTGCAGCCGTAGGTTCTTTGAGCATAGTAGTTGTCTCTTCTTCATGAACGCCTTAAGGGGGCGATAATGAAGAAGAAGGTGCTATTATAGTAGGGGAGTATACTATTATAGTAGTATATAACTTCGTATATATTTATATGTATTGTGCTATAGGAAGCACAAGAAGAATGCTTGTGCTCTTCTTCGCTTGATATCCGTCGTACTTCTTCCATTCCAAGTTATAGTGCTGCAGAGGTAGGTGAAATTCTCCACTTGTTCCAATTTCACTCCTCGAATTATGATATTTGCCCTAAGCTTTTCTCTTCCGCACACTAGGATTTTAGTTTTCTTCTTGTTCATGCTCATATTATATCTTGAAGTACTTGGTCCATTGAGGTCAGGGATTCTTGCAAGTCCTCTCGACTTTCCGCTACAACTGCGATGTCAGCAGCTAACCGGAGCATGTTTATTACTTCGCCGTTCACCTTCATGCCCTTGATACCAATTTACTCTGCCTCTCTTATTGCTTCTTCCAGTTATATATTGAATAACGCTGAGAAGAGGTTGCATCCTTGTCTGACTCCTTTATTTATATTGGCTTCTATCTTCCTTCCATCTTTCATTTGCATTTCGGTGACCTGGTTCTTGTAGAGGCTATGGATTATTCTTCAATCCATGTAGACTATTCCAATTGATTCCAGTATCTTGAACATCTTGTTCCATTTGACGTTGTCAAAGGCCTTTTCCAAGTCCACGAATGCCACATACAATGGCTTGTTTACGTGTATAATTTTTTCGGCCAGTATCCTTAAGCTGAGTATCGCCTCCCTAGCTCCTCGGTTTTTCCTGAATCCGAATTGATTTTCCGAAATATTCCCTTCGACCTTTCCTTCCATTCTTCTGCTAATTATCCTAGGAAGTATTTTTATGTATAGCATATATAGTATATATTTTATATATACTCTATATAGTATAAGTAAGTAAGTATGTGTGTGACACCAGGCTCAATGTTCTGTGTTCTTCGCATTTCTCTGTCCTTGGCTTCTGCGGGATTGCGATCATTTCACTCTTCTGGAAGTCCTCTGGTAGTCTTCCATTGTTATAGCTATCTTTGATTATTCCAAAGAGGGTATCTTTTGCTTTGACCCCGAGTGCCTTGATGATTTCTCCATTTATTTTGTCCCCTCCTGGCGCCTTGTTGTTCCATAGGTCTTTCACGGCTCTGTCAAATTCGCTTCTCAGTATCTCGGGCACCTATTCATCTTCATCCTCCATGATTTCTTCTTCCGTTAAGTCAGCTTCCATTGGCTTAGGTGCTTCATAGAGCTCTTCGATGTATTGCTTCTATCTTTTCCCTATGTCCTCCTGTTCTATGAGTATCTTTCCATTCGAGTCTCTTATGTTGAGGGATCTTGTTTTCCTTTCTCTGAATTGTCTCTTCACCAGTTCATAAGCCATTTCGGCGTGTCCTTTCATTATATTGTTATTTATTTCTTCGCAGCAGTTTTCTATCCATTCCTGCTTAGCTTTCTTGCACTCTCAATTTACTTGGTTTCTCAACTTCTTATATTGGGCCTCCTCAGTTTCATTTCTTGGATTCTTGTATTTTCTTCTTTCCACTATGAGGTATCTTATTTGGGTCGTTATCCATGGCCGTTTTGTTTTTATCTCTTTACTCATAAGTTGGTCATCTGCTACCTCTGCAATGATCTTCTTTATTTCATTCCGTCTTCCTGTAACGGTTGTCTCCTTCACTTCTAGTTTTGAATCGATGGCTGAGGTGAACCTTTCTCTTACTTCTTTTTCCTCCACTGTCTTTGTGTTCCATTTTGATTCCTTCGTAATTCTCTTCACCTTCATATATCGCAGGCAGCAGTCCATGATCACCAGGTTATGGCCACTATTTATATCTGCTCCGGGGTAGCTCTTGCACTGCTTAACTTGGTTCTTATATTTCGTTCTGACAAGGATGTAGTCTATCTGGTATCGTCCTCTGTTACCCGGCATCTTCCATGTGTATCTTCTTCTCCGTTGTTGCTCGAAGAGGGTGTTTGCTATTACAATGTTCTTTTCTTTACAGAACTCTACCAGCCTTTCTCCCGTGGCTTTTCTTTTTCCCAAACTGGACTCACCTACGCTACTTCCTTCTCGGCCCTCTCCAACTTCCTTCTCGGCCTTCCAATCTCACATAATTATTGGGTTCTCCTTTCCTTTTACTGTGTCTAGGACCTCTTCCAGTTGCTCATGCACGTCTTCTATTTCCTCTTCAGTGTGGCTGAACGTCGACATATGCACCTGAACTATCACTCTGTCCGTATGTTCTCCTTCTAACTTGATTATCAGAATATTTTCGTTACATTGACAGTAGGACTTCAATCTTCTTCACCAGTCTTTCTAGAGTATGAATCCCACTCCCGCTATCTTCTGGTCATCTTTTGAGTATATCACCCTGTAATCGTCGCTCCAAAAGTCGTCGGCCCCAGCCCACTTTATATTGCTCATTCCCATGATGTCTATCCCCAGACTGTCCATCTCCATCTTAACGTTCTCCAACTTCCCACTCACACCTAGTGATCTTATGTTCCACGTCCCTATCCTGAATTTGTCTCTCTTGACTGATGTTCCCCTCCCAGTAGTCCCCACCAAGAGATCCGATTGGGGGACTATTTTACCTCCGGAATATTTTACCGGGAGGGATTCCATCGCGTTATGTTGAATGCAAGGCCGCTTCTTCTAGAGAGATATAATGTGGTGGTTTCCCGTTGCCTTCCACATCACCGTACTTCAGCCAATTCCGTGAACTTCACTCTCGCATTAAATGCATAGCATGAAAAATAATCCATTGGAAGCCCTATCGGCGCTCACATCAGTGAACGAAATGAATCGTTCCTACACTTCTGAGGCTTCATTGTGAAAGTACCTATTGTGAATGGCTGGAATTTATTACTAATGTTGGAGATTTCGTCTAGCAACAATGCCACTGACATTGCGCTACTTATTTAATCCCTTATCTAATTTTCCAAAATTATATTAATAGATATTATCAAGTCGTTTTGAATACGATTTGATGTTCGTCTGAAAGTGGTTGCAGTCTCGAGATGATGTCGTAGAGATGGGCCATATTTACTGATACAATTTAAAATTTCCACGCAATTATCCTTATTCAGGGAATCTTCAACCTCACTGTGTCCTTGAAATGGAAGCTCTTGAATGGCCAAAAAGCATGTTGTGTTGATTCCTCATGATCTATCTTGGCCACAGTTTAACTATGCCACTGTGCACTTGCACGGAACTGGGAATCAAGACTTACTTCATTGAGGGTATTGCCGAAATGAGATAGTTGAGCGACCGAGTGGATGTGCACATGTGATCTTTCAGGCTTCACCATAGCATAAGGTAAATAATTGAGTTTGTAATAACCGCCTTTGTTCCAGTCGGTTTGATCAGTTGAGAAGAGGAGGTATGGCCAAAAGAATAATTTACCGAGAGTAAAACTCCCAGTCAGCAAAAGGGTTTTTACGTACCGGGAAACGCAAAAATGTCCAAGGTAGTCACGATTAAACTCTTTATGCTTGCACTTTAAGCTTCGCATTTCCGGTTGGGATCTGCCACCATCGACAATTTTTCCTCTTATCGTATTTTCGAATCCCAAATGGAGTTTGTAGAAGGTATTCCATTATACCCTTACCTCTCGCAGCCATCGTTCAATCCAACAAACGGTCCACTAATATATAAATTGAAGTGCACACACAATGAAAGACCTCACTCGAGAATCAGTCGCTCTTCCACAAAATGAATCCGTCGACGATCAACCTCGAAGTAACTCTACCTGACTAACGCTTGAACGAGACCAAACCAAAAGACAAAGTCACTGCCCCACAACATTTCAACCCAACTCGCGACTATCTCCTCTCCCTTCCCAACCAACATTTTGCCCTGGGCACTTGAGGATTTTGTATGTGGCGCCTACTGCGACGGCGTAAGGGGCGCCTCACCCGGCGCCAGCCCTTCGGTTCCTCATCTCTCGGGGGTGCTTCGACCACCCGCGCATTGAGGTGGTCACCACCTCTTCCCGCGCGTGCCTTTTTCGCGTCTAAGCCCGTGGAACCAGAGAGGGTCATCGAAATTGTCCCAGTCCTGCAAGCCACACACCTTCGCGGTGGCTTGCAGAGTATCACGTAGATGTAGATGTAGATGCAGTCTTCGCCTCTAGGGGTCAGAGAGAGTACGCCGTCGCCTCCCGCACGAGGCATCGGGCTCCTCCAAAGAGCACTCCTGCACCCTTTTTATAATAAAGCACTCCCCTCGCGTGTTTTCACTTCCTTCCTGCCAACCAGTCCTTTTCGGGTGAACGGCACCGACCCTTTCATATACTATGACATGTATGTGTACCATACAAAGTGCTCTACCGAGATAGTGAAGATAATAAATAAATTTTATTACATCGCGTAGAGAGATGATAGCTAAAAGCTTGCAATCGCAATTTATGCACGGTTCTGTATGCTTATTATTAATTATTTTTTAACTGTTCGAAACTCTTTGTGCACATATGTACTACCTTCCCTCCTCAAGTGATTTAATCTTTTGTTGGGTTGTTGAAATGAGAAAGGAAGTTGGTGTACAAAACATCAAAGAGAGTATATTAATGAGAGCATATTTACACTTTACAATACCTCTTATTAGTTATTAAATGCGCAATCGAAAGCAACATACGTCTTCTGCCGACAATAATCCTTACTTGTTCGTAGTTTATACACAACTTATCTTCATTGAGGGGTTCCTTTTTCTTTACGCTTTTGCCTAATTTTTTTCACTTAAATTATAAACAAACAATGTGTTCCAACGCAATCTGAGTATGCTATGACAGAAGTCGGTAAAGAATCCTATCCATTGATATCATATTAATCGCGATAGACTTTGCAGCTGAGAGAAAGGGATTGAGAGGACGGAAATAATTAATATGAAAATTCGTGAGCGCTTGGTGTCGTGTCCTACCGCTCCGTATTTCCCATAGTATGGCATATAGAAGTTGGTGGCGCTCGCGTCGCTGTCCTCTTTCCCCGGCCGAACCCCAGGCGCTAGCATAGAGAGCGTGAGATACAGAGAGAGTGAGCGGCGTGAGTGCTGAGGGGACCTCACACAATTCGCTGAGCTGAACCACGGAATCGGACGGCTGTAGACGAC
Organism: Platycnemis pennipes; assembly: GCA_933228895.1. Taxonomy (NCBI): domain Eukaryota; kingdom Metazoa; phylum Arthropoda; class Insecta; order Odonata; family Platycnemididae; genus Platycnemis; species Platycnemis pennipes. Next base: position 114,181,990 of record OW121846.1, read on the forward strand.
CGTGCTCACAGTGAAAACAAACAGGATGGCGCGACGCACTGTGGTGGTTTGACTGCGGCGTAAAATGTCAGAATGACTCTTCTGGCGAAAATTGGCGGAGAAGACAATATGTATATTTGAGTGAAGACGATATGTATATTTTTTCGTCGCAGCGTGGGCAAGCACAGATTATCTACCTAACCCCCAACACACGCCACTGACCTCCTCTCTGAAAGAATTATCAGTCGCCGATCTTCCAATAAATCCGCCCCATTTTCTACTTTTCCGATCCCAACGCACTCCACAACTCACTGCCTCCCTATCGGCCATCTTCTTTCTTTATTCGTCCTTGAATCCCTCGCAAAACATGCAAGCAGAGTAGAGGTCGGTCCACGGGACTTGATAGTCCACATATATTTCAGAAGTTTCGTGACCCACTTTTCTGCAACGTCCCTTAATATTTTGGTTGTTCTTGTTTTCCCCATTGATTCGCTGTTATTTTTAGTTTAAACATTTTGGAAAAATCGGTTTAATATATTGGAATTTTCCGCCCCGTTTGTATCAGTTTCACCGTGTGTATTGTATTACGCATTTTCTTCTTTGTTGTTGCACTAATGTTTTTTATTGCACTATCGCAATTCTGACAGGTTTGTCAGGGAACGAAGACGCTTCAAAATACATAAATATAGGACAAACTCATTCGAGCAATCACCATTAAATACAGCAATGAGAATTTGGAATGACACCTGACCCTGACCACATTGTTAATGTGAACAATACATACCAGTTTAAAAGACTCATGCCAGCTCACTGGTATAAAAATTCTGCACGACTCTGAATGGAAAATAATTTGTCTCGTCGATGGTCCGATGCTGATAGTCTTCTAGTCTCTGCAAAAATACATATATACACATGTACAAAAATATAAATATATGTGTACCTACATTTGAATTTTCTATATGTGAATATGTTTTTTTCGTGTGTATATATGCACATTTTGTATGTGCATGTATATATACTTTTGTATGTGCATGTATGTATCATTTTGTAGGAATATGTATGTGTTTATATTGCTATGTAAGGACAAAGAATATCCCAATCTATATCAACAGAACATGGAAATCAATTTTTTCATATATGATCCTGAAATCTGTGAACATCTCTATTACTGAAAATGTTATAGCTTTTAGTGTACTGTCTGATCTCGCTTTATTTATTTTTGTATACTCTTCCATAGGACACCAGTCCTAGAACAATAAACTTCTATTCTATTTAATTCTAGATACGATATTTTTTCTTTTGTGGTTTCTTTACGGTACTCATTATTTCCCTGTAAACTACTTTTTAATTTGTTATGCATCCTTTGCAATTTAAAATGCTGTTCCCACATCTTTGTTCTACCCTCTGGTTTCTATATTGACACGCTTTGTTTGTAAGGGATGCAAATGTCCATAACGTCGTGTAAGGTTTTTAAGACTATTTCCCAGGCTAGTTTTGTGTTTCTGCTGTGTTTTCCCTTTGAATTCTGGAAGGTCGGGTTGTAATTTCTGCCGTATACTTTGAAAATTTGACTTTGAAATTCGTATGCCTGCCCTACGTTTTCTCTTTGTGATTTTCTCCAAATTTTTCTTTGCCTCGACATTTGCAGTTTTATGGTCGCTGATACTTTCACTGAAATCCACGTTCGTTTATATTTATTTCGTGATTGTAGCGACTATATCTAGAATGTCCGAGTCGGTGTGAATAAACAACCTGTTATAATGAGTGTTTAGTAAAAATAATAGGATGTTGCGCTATATGTGTTCCAATTAAATGATTGTAGATTGAAGTCTCCAGCGATTATAATGTTGTTATGATTTTTCAAACTGACTGTTGGTATTTGCCTGTCGAACATATGCAGAACACCTACATAGGAAATTGGAGTCGATAAAAATAGCATTATATTATATTTCTGGGGTTATAATCCCCGATGTTGTACCAAACCCATTGTATTTCATTGCCACTAAATACATGAAGATTGCTGCTAAGGTGGAACTTTTCTGGGTACCCGGTCATGCAGGCATATCCGGAAATGAGATGACTGATGAGCTGACAAAGGCCGGGTCAAACCGCAATCCCATTGGACCAGAGCCAATTGTCACTTCAATAGGCATAGCAGAAATTAGAATGTGGGGCTTAGCCCGGCATTATAAGATCTGGCGAACCATACCAAGCCTTAGACAGTCCAAATTACATATAGGGGAACCTAAACCTGGGCTTGCCAAAAGACTTCTGTCACTAAACAGGGGTCAATTACGAACGGTAGTGGGACTCCTTACTGGGCACTACCAAGTGATGAGGCACGTACACCTCTTGGGAATCGTAGATTCACCCAGATGCAGGTGATGCGAAGAAGAGGATGAAACCATATCCGATATACTATGTGAGCGCCCCGTTGTGATGAGGACTCGGAATAGGTACCAGGGCACACCATTTTTGGAACCCAGGCGACTGCCCTCTATGGGTGATTTCTCCAGGAGGGTGGTTGGCACAATTGACCAATAGGTACCCATTGGGGTAAAGCGCCGGCGATTTGCCGGTCTACCTTATTTTGCATTAATGTAAAGAGCCGGTGATTCGCCGGTCACGTGATGGAATTCAATGTTCTAATGCTATTCTTTTTTCCCGATTTTATGTACCACAAGTCTTTTTTTTATTCGGTGAAAATAAACTGTGAAATATTTAATTAGTAAATAATTTTAATTTCCAAAAAAAATTTTTTTTTAATTCCGTGAAATTTTTCAGAAAATTCAATAGAGTTTAAAGGGCAGAAAATCCATGGAAAACTAAGAGGCGAATGGGTTAAGTGCCTTAGGACCTCCTTTGAGGAACTCCACCATAATAACAATCTATCTATCTACTAGGTTCTTCCCAGCACCGCTTTTGAAAATAGGTGTGATGTTCGTCACTTTCCAATCCTTGGGTTCTGTATGATTCTCTAGTGTTTTATTGTAGGCATATATTTTCTAAGTTGGGGCTATTTCAGATGCTAATGTTTTATATATTCTGGAAGGAATGTGATCAGGACCTGGTGGTTTATTCGGTCTGATGTATTTAACTGGTGCTCTATTTCACCACATGGAATTTCGGGTTTTTCACTGAATGTGTTCGGAGATGGTTCTGGTATGTTGTGCCAGCTTGATATGTCCTTCCAAAGCCAGCTTTCTGTCCATATATCTCTCTCTGATTATAATTAGTACACGGCCCACTCCCAAGGACGATTCGACGCACGAAAATCTTTACGGAAGAATCCGGTCCAAATTCTCACGTGAAGCACCACACTTTTGGTAGTCACATCGTGAGTGCACGGTATCTGCTAATGAGCGATTCAATGATACGCCACATAACAGAGTACCGAAGACTAATGGAAGCTAGGAGACGAGGGGAAAAAATTCGGTAAGTTTCATTCGATGAACTTGGTGCATTTGTTACTCTCCTTTATGCGAGAGTACCATATAAATGTGGATCTATTGTGTACTTTGGTCATAGGACTGGGAAATAGCTTTCTTTGGGAGCACAGTGTAACAAATCAGGTTCCGCATTTTCATTAAGAAAGTGCATAGGAAAAACTGAAAGAAAAAAATAGCGTGTGCTTAGGACCACACGGGATAAGTGTAAACTTCTTTCACAGATTTATATTCCCAAATATATCCCAATAAAAAAGGAGAATAAGGTACAATAATTTTTTTAAATGAATATTCCACCTATGTAAATTTTATTTGTTGACAAAATAGGTATTTATCTGAAAAATAGGTATTCTACATGCATCTAAATAATTAACACTCATTTATATCACTTATGTTAATTATATTTACATTCTAATTATTCTAATTAAGAATTCTCATCATCACTGGTTACATCTCCAATCACCATTTCCTCATTTTCATCATTTTCTCACGTGTGATTTTCATTATTCTCATGAATAATTTGAATTATTTCATTTTTCATTACTATTTGTGCAAAACTCTAGGAAAGAAACTATTGGCTTGTGATAACTACAGTAACTAATAAATCTGAAATTCCGATTTCTGAACCGGAACATGATTAATATTATGCTTTTTGTACTGTCAATATTTGTAAATTATTTTAAATCATTTTGAAACCAAAGTCTATCCCAAACATGTTGCAAGCATGTACAAATTCATTATTAATAAATTGCTTAATAAACTCTTTATGCATGCCGACGAATTTGTTGAGAATGAGCTGTACATTATTTGCTGTTGTGGTTGTGCTTGTATTAGAGGTTCATAAATATTATTTTCGTTTGGCATGCCTTTCTCATTCCACCGTTGAACGAAATCGTGCACAACATTATCAACATTTGAATTGGACTCACCCCGATCCTCTCCTCCATCAATCAGCATAGCCGGAATATGAAGATCTGGAGATGGTCCACCACTTTCAGAATTAGGATAGGTAAAGTCTTTCCGCGGTATAAATGGCACCTCTCTCGTAGAGGGACCTACTATTTGCGAACAATGAGTTATACGATCTCTCTTGGGAATGAATGATAGTTTTTTGGAGGGCCCCGCTATTTGGCAATCAGTCATTTCCATAGTTTGTGGTAAATCATCGGTCCCTTGCTACCCTGTAATTTTTAGAACGAATTTTATCTAGACTCAGCATCTTCATTTCCCATACAATCTGTATTTTCGACACGTTTTTTTTCTTAGCACGATAATTTCTGGCATATTCGGCTTTTTCCCCCTTGTTTTCCGCTTCCTGTGCACTCTGATGAACACATTCTCTCTTTCTTGCGCGGTAATTTCTGGCATATTCAGCATTTTTTCTCTTCCGATCCATGTTAGTTTTTTTTCCAATTTGGGATCAGCGTCAATTCTCCCCAATTCTTTCATTTTAGCGCGATAATTTCCTTCATCTTCGGCTTTCTTCCTCTTTCTTTCATCTCCCTGTCCTTCCGCTAAATTATTCAATTGTAAAATCTCACCCATTTCGTCTGTTGTTTCATTACCATTTTGATCTTCTTGCCGCTCTCTTCCACTTTCTGGATTTTCTAACATTGAAGATTCTACACAAGTTGCGTTGCCTTCATGACTTTTGTCCATGTTTCCGTGCCTACAAAAGAATTCCAAAGTAATATAATTTCTCGATATAGCAGATCAGGTGCGTAGTTCAAATTTCCGAAAGAAATTCTCATTAACACCCATATTTTATGAAAAACCATTTCTTCCCCACAAATTTGTCGGAAAAATAACTTTTTGACCAGATCAGAACAAAATCTGAAAGAAGTTGTCAAGAATTGTTCCCAAAAAAATTCTCAAAAAAAAATCTCCATCACATCCCTTTTCACTGTTAATAAGGTAGCGTTCTCATGAATTTACATTCGGCATACTAAGCGGGTCCCGGAAAGAAGAATCTGACGGTACGTGACGCGAGTTTGCTCTTTTTTCCCCGTGCCAAAAGTGCCCAACGGTCCAAATGAAGTTTACACTTCAAAAAATATGACCTGTGGTGATAAACAAAATGTGCTGCCGGATCACTGTTTGCATAAAAGAACCTAACCTTATATGTGTGTACATTTTTATAGAATTGGTGTGCACAAAATATTTATTAGATACTTAATTCTTTGAATCAAAAATTTTCTACCATGCTATATGGGGACATGGCAAATTGAAGTATGTTACACTGAACCCCTATTCATTCAAGAGAAAAAACCTAAAAAAGAAATCAAATGTGTTTACATTACAATTTGAACACTATTTCAGCCAGAAATTAACCCGTAAAATAACCAGTATGTCGTAGGGTTCACATTGACCCCTGTCGGTATAGCTATGCCACCAAGTGCGGTTCTAGTGTTAATCACCCTTCCAATTATTTCCATTGAACTTCTACCACAAGAAATGACTTTATTTCTCTATACTATTCAGGGACACTATATCATGAACGTATCATTTGGGATGGAGTTTCAAGGATATTCAAGGATGCCATTTATGAAATACTCAGGCGTCACCATCACAGACATCACCATCACTGTCATAGAGGAAACACTTCAGGGATATAACAAGTGTAGCAAACCGTAGCATTCGTAAAGAGGGTAATAGACAAATGCGATGAGAGAGTACGAAAAAGAAGCTACTTTACACTTGCCAGGCCTCATTTAGAATATGCCGCTAGTATATGGGATCCGTACGAGGAATGTATGATAAAGGAATTAGAGCGTGTGCAAAGGAGATCACCAAGATTTGTTAAAGACCGTGATAGTGATTTTATAAGTGTAACGAGTTTAATGAAAAAACTAGGATGTGATTATTATCAGAGCGCTGGTTAAAATTTAGGCTAAACCTTTGAAGGGAAGTCGAAACTGATTTGTTTACAGATGACGAACACATTAGGTGCCCCTGCGTATTATTCTACGCTTGATCGGATAAACAAGATTGGAGAGATATATTATCGTGCCGCTAGATTTTTTTACATATTTTTGCCAAGCAATTCATCGAAACGTATTTCTGGAGCATGTTTCTTTACGGCAGTGACGCATGGACGATGACAGCAGCGGAAAAGAAAAGGGTGGAAGCATTCGAAATATGGTGCTATCGAAGAATGATGAAGATAAAATGGATCGACCAAGTGACAAATGAAGAAGTCTTAAGAAGAATGGAAGAAAAGTGAAGTCTGCTGAAAACTATAAAAAGAAGACGGGACAACTTAATCGGCCATATCTTAAGACATGATGGCCTGATGAAGACAATCGTCGAGGGAAAAGTGAACGGGAAAAATGGAAAAGGCAGGTCTCGTATGAGTTACATAGAACAGGTCGTAAAGGACGTGTGAGAGAGGAACTACGTTAAGAGGTTGGCCGATAGAAGAATCGAGTGGAGGGCTGCGTCAAACCAATCCTAGGATTGTTGACCCTTGATGATGACCGATGGATTAAAAATGTAATTTTTCCCTCGTAGCTACCACAAGAGAACACAATAGACAACACAGCGAAAGGATAGAGAGGCAAAAATTTGTAGTAGCCTGCAGTGCATGAAGCATGTTTTAAATTTACTAAAACACGCATGCTAGGGAAATACAGATAAATATATTTGGAGGAAGCCTTTGTCTAAATCCTTAAGACTTAATCGCTTATCAACCAATAATCAATCACATCCAATTATCCTATTGCTTCTAAATCCCTGAATAATCCCTTTACTTCCATTACAACCAATTACGCATTTACTTCTATGTAGATACTAACCACATATCAGCACGTGACTCTTACATCTAACATACCTCCACAAAGTAGTATCGTTGCAGCTCTTAGTTGCGTGTCAGTAGTGCATGCACGGTGATCTGTGACCCCCTGCCACACACCCTCACGATGGCTCGCAGGGTAATATGTAGAAGTGGAATTGGGTTTTCCAGTGCTTAAGCGTCCAAAGTAATACCACACCAACTGCATCTTAATCCTAATGCAATCACAGTGTTCTGATCAGGTCGGTCGGTATTTTATGACTATTTGGGCAATTTGGGCTATAGGTACTGGCGCTTTAAAGAGTAAGTTCTGGCGACTTTAGAGCCTTTTTGGTCCCCTTGCCTGCGGAAAATTAAAACTCATAATAAGGAGTTACCGCTGTTTTTAAAGGTAGTAGACACCACCAACTGAATATTGAAATTCCCCTTCATCCACACTGAACTCCTGGACAAACTTTATTTTATCTAGCCATAGAAAAACTGAAAAATATAAGTCACCCAAACTCGTTGCGTTGACACGAATTTACAAAAGAGTCATTCTATGGCTACTGAGCCTTACTTAAACTAGCTCGCACAGATCTTTCCGTGAGTGAAAGCAAAATATGACTTAAGAAACCTCAGAAAAAGCATAGGATCGTGGGAACGACAAACGCGGGAAGATTTTCCCTTAAGATTAAGACAATTTTGCATTGTATGGACTCGGAAGTTCATGACGAAATATTTTGCCCGGCCAGTGCGAGCAGAGTCCTCTCCTTTGAGGCAACACGCTGCGTCGCGCACGATTGTTTTAGCAACACCTTTGCATAACGACTGCGTGCGAGCCCATAGTGCCCTAATTACCGCCTCGCCGTAATATAACCATTCTCTGGGCGAACTTCCGGCGACGGAGACGCAACAACAGACAAAGGTGAGGAGGTATGGCACGCAACAAGGGCGACCGATGCACAGCCACCGTCGGCCATTTTGTTGACTTCCCACGCCTCCGACCCCGTTCCCTCCGACCGCTAAGATAGATAAAAAGAAAAAACTTCTATAAAGGCACCGAGTCCTAATTTTTGGTTCATTATTGCTTTGGAGTGTGTTCCACCCGTGTGTTGTGTGCTCCGCTCCTCAGCCTCTTGATTGGCCGCCATGCGCCGTCCGACAGTGGTGAGTAGTGAGTGGCCTCCACGCTGGGCGCCCGTCCGTCCGCGAGCAAAGTGTCCTTAAGAGCTGCTTCACCTCGTCTCCTCCACAGTGATTCCATTCCTTTTGGTTCCATGAAGTTTTTGTGTAATTGGTAATGATTCCCCTTGCAGCGCACTCTCTAGGTGGTTGGCAAGGTACTCAGTGAATGTGCTTGTGCATTATGTCTACTAAACCTCTTCTTTGAGGTCTCCGAGGCTCGATACGCGCAATCGTTTTGGGAAAATGCGGCCAAGTCTAGAAATTTAAGAATAACGATGGAAAATTATACCCTCTCTCCATTACCATTCAGCAGCATTCGTTTCCTACGCGTTTTCATCAATTGTAGAGTATTAGCTTGAATTTTTACGTTAGTTACTTGAAACTCGTCACGTTAATTTTGAAATAGGAAAAAATTCAAAGGGTTAACAACTTGTAATCCCTGCTGGCGTGTTCACATTTCCAACCGCGGAGAAGGCTTATGTACCTACCAACTTCTACTAGATGCTTCACCTGATGCTGTTAGATTATCGATCGAACCCCGAACTGCTCAAGAAAGGTATTTGAATAATAATTAGTTTATGAAATAGGATTAGGTACTATCATTTCACTCATGATTTAACATGTGACCCAATTTTGGTTCTCAGCAGAAAAGTATCTTAGACAAAGACAATGTAACTGTGAATATTGCCTATCGAGAATTGCCTATTTACTATGTACCTATGTAATCCAAGGGTATTCATTCCTACGATGAAAGATTAACATATCGTTAAGCCCGAAACTGTTAGGTATTCAATCAGAACCGGAGTGGAAAATTTTGATGGATAATTTTAAACATGGATGACGATGATCTGACTAAGACCGAAGGAATTGATACGCTTGCTACACGCCCTTGCGGTGGCTCGCAGGTCACTACGTAGACCTAGCTCATTGGACCGTGAGAGAACGTAAAATACGTAGACACTGTAGCGATTGACTGTATTCCCACTGTAGGGATCGCAAGAGGATTGTGTATTGAATTTTTTTTATTTTTGAACTCGAAAATATAGGCCTAAACACTAATAATGGTAATATCATTTTCAATTTTTGAAGTAATTTTGTTAGTCTGAAAAGGAATTAAACCAGGCAATAAGTAATGATGCGCAGAAAAACCTAGCCTAAATGTCGCTGGGCACATACCATCAGGAAGCAGTATTCTGTTTACCTTGTTTTTGTTTCCAAACCAAAGGCCGAAGAAAATGATTTAAGACTGCTAGACGTGAACTACCGGAGCCCTTTTAGTTATTTACTTCTATGAAGGCCATTTAAGATACTATGGCTGATAACCTTCACTAAATGAGAAAATTCCTAGACTAAAAGTTTCAAATATTTTTATTATTTCTATATTATCTACATTTTAGGTGAAAATGTCCGAAGAATAGAATATCCAAATGCCAAATTAAATTATGGAAAACAATATCTCCAATGCATTTTAGGTATTTTATTGAAATTTGAATAAACACTTTATGAAAATGTAAACACAGAAAAGTAACATGGGTACCGCCATGAGGAAAAGAAGTTGAGTTGTCGAGTTACTACTAACCGCATATTGAATTACATAAAGCTCTTCCTCGATATCTGCATTGGTGAAGTAGGTAATCTAAAATATTTCAGGTAATATATTTTAATGATGCAATATATCAATTCTTGAGGATATAGTTAATATCCCCTTCCTGGCTTGGAAGTGGCTTGCAAAAACATTGCTTTCTGTGCTCTTCGATATTAAGGTGGAAGTGAATATTCTGGCGAAGCTTTTCGGAACGGATAATTTTTTCGCCCACTAATGAATGAAGGCTTCGGTGCTCTTCAGGGAAGAGGAGAAGGTTACTTCAAGGGAGTAAAGACTCAAGGTAGTAAGCACCTTCAATTTAAAGTATGAGAGTGAAGCCTACCTGCAATATTCGCCTAATTGGGACTCGGCTTCCTCTTCTTTGATACGTACGTCAAGTCACAAACACAGGCACCTCCCCTTTGCGTTTGATGTGGCTTCGGTGTGGCTCTGGTGGTTCGTAATGCAAGGCATTGGCTATTGCCATGGGATGACGACGATGGATTTTCCTCGTCTGAGAGGAGGTGCTGTGTTTTTTAATGGACGCTTCATAATGAGAGGCAAAAGCGTAGGGAACCCATATCATTTCAATATGTAAGCCATCAGTATGCCACGAGACGAGGACGAGCAAAATTTTGTCTGACCAAACGATAGGTTTGTACAGTTTATCTCTTTGCGTACCCGGTGCCTTAAATCTAGACATTTTTTTTCCATGTGTAATGAATCTTTCTTGCAAAACTTACCGCTGATGACAAAGCGAGACTATATTCGTTTCAGGAGAGAAATTATTTATTTTTATACTATATGTATTAACAAAGGCCAATCGTGGAAGCCAAGTCGGTAACGCTTCGGCTAAAGGCTGCGGGTTGGGGTGCCGTCCAGGGCATGGATACTACGTATTTGTCCTAAAGAGAAATTAATTGGGACATACAGTTCTATATTAACTTAGTCGTTGAAGCACGTAAAACCGAAATCTACTCTGATTTCAAAAGTTCCAATTTTGGGACTCAGTGGAAGATATTATAAACAGTAGAGCCCACCATGGATGCATGAAGCCTTCTCAGATTGCACTGGTTTGGAAGTGCTATTTCTGCAGGTGTGTTCGAGGACAGACTCTTTTCTCGTCAACAGGTGGGCTGAAGTGACACTGTTATAGAACGTTGCATCGTAAACGCAATATCCTTGACTGTTCAGAATGTTTCCGATAATTTTGTGATTCGGCGTTCTTCTATTGCTCACCTGACAACGTAGTAATTGAAAATATAAAATGCCTGGATGCCTTCGACCCTTATTCCTCTCCGTGCGAGACACTGAAAGTGACTACTTTATCGTGGGGAAATCGCGTTGACCGTGCGCCCCAGAACCCCTCGTGCTTTTTCTCCTCCATTACCTCCCACCTAAATCACCCTTCTCCTTTGTGACGCCATACCCCCTCCCACTGACTCGCCCACTTTCCCCGCCTTCCCCCTCAAGCGACCGACTGGTCAACGCACTTGATTTTACAAAAACACTGAGGCCTCACCTAACCCTGGCATCCGTTGCCCCGCACTCACGACCACTCTGATCTTAATTATTGCCGGTCAACCACCTATTACCACCTATGTAAAAGCACTTCCCCATGAAAGTTTTTCAAAATTTGACTCAATGCATGGCAGGTAAAGAAAGGTACGAGCTCGGATTTCCTGGACCTAACCTAACCACTACGTTTGTGTCTCACCTGTACCATGGAATTTTATGACTACAGAAATGCTACATTCGCAGTTATCGATCAGCAATATCTACATCTAAGTAATACCCTGCGAGCCACCACGAGGTTTTGTGGCAGGGGATGAAGCTCACCGAACATGCACTATTAACATTCAACTAGGATATTTAACGGAGACATGCTAGATAATAGGGTCACATGCAGCTATATGGTTAGTATTTATATAATAAGAAAGGGATTATTGGCTGTTAATAACATGCATCATGCACTACAGACTACTCTAACAATATTTCACCTACCGATCCCTTTGCTACGCTGCCTATTATTCTCTCTTATAGTACGCGGTAAAAATCTATCACTTTAAATCTATCGGTACGACAATCTATCTCTCTAATTTTGTTAATCTGATGAAACCTAGCATAATACGCACGTGTTCTTAAAATATATCTTACGTCATCTGTGAAAAAATCGGTTTCGAATTTACTTAAAAGGGTTAACCTAAATTTTAACCAGTGTTCTGATAGTAATTCCTATCCTAGTTCTTCTATTAAACTCGTAACACTTTTACAATTATCATAACGGCCTTTGACAAATCTAGCTGATCTCCTTTGCACACGCTCTAATTCTTTTATCATACATTCCTCGTACGGATCCCACATACTAGCGGCATATTCTAAATGAGGCCTGACAAGTGTAAAGCAGCGTCTTTATCGTACTCTCTCATCGCATTTGACGTGTTTGGAGTAGGCAATTGGCAATTTTAAACGTCTTTTAAAAACGAACGAAAACGTTTTTGTCTGAGTGGTCTCCCATCACCCATCATGTCGTAATCAGAGTGGAAAACTTCGTAAATGGAGGCTTTTCATTCCTTTTTTCTAAAAACTAATGACCGAAAGCATATAAAGCGCAGTACAAATGTGAGCTAATGTGAAAATTAGTGTTTTTGGGTTCCGGATATTGGGCCATTTCCTATAAAAATATGTAGAGTAATGTACTTAGAAGATAACTATCTTCATTGAAAATATTATTTTGTAGCGTTGGAGCTCTAAGTCTCACGTGAATTGTGCATGTTTGGTGATCTGTACCCCTGCAACACACCCTCGGGATGGCTCGCAGGGTATATAATCATATAGTACAGGGAAACTGTCTTTACGAGTTGGAAAACGGGTTGTGCATACTGCCTGAGCTGCACCCGAGCAAGAGGGTCAGTGTACCGTTCCAAACCGGGCTCAAAAATACTCTTCGAGCTGAGATCTTAAAACACATCTCCTTTTGTTTCATAAAATGACGTCCTTAAAACTTTGATGCCTTAGCTCGGTACCAATTCCTTCCCACTAGGCTGGGCCTTCACCTGACAGTATAATTAGCAAATTATTATACTGTCAGGTGACAGTTTGCCATGAAAACGAGTCGAGGATATTGGCCTGCTATTAACAATAGGCACCAAAGAGACCATGGCCTAACGTCCCATCCGTCGGACGGGATACTGGACTCAAAATACTCTCCACAAGGCACTTAATTCGGGACCGGTATACCAATGATACCTAGCCAGTGCCATGATACGAACCCTGGCCTTCGGGATGGGAAGCCAGTAATCTAGCCATCACATTAACCCGTTCCCCCGACATCCCTTCAGGAGTTGCTGCTGGGACCTTATTATTTAAAAACGCATTTGGCTTTTTGGAGGCCCACGAAAAAGTGAAAAATTTCTCTTGAGAAAAATATACTTTCGATTTTAGTAAGTACATTAAAAACGTGGATAAGTTCTTCCTTAAATGTGCAAAGCCTAATTTGCTGAGAAAGGCAGGATGCCACTAAACGCTATGCCAAACAAAGGTTTTCTTTTTGCTTCTCAGAACAATATTCGGAGACTGCGTTGTGGAGAAGCTGGAAGGACTCTTAGAACCAGTCTAGAGGATCTCTAATGGAATATTAAGGGCATCATTTTGAAAACTTCAATCCACCAAATAGCTGGGGAAAGCAATGAACATCGCTCCAAAAGCTAATCTTAGCCTGAGAAAATACATTTCAAGATCCAAGTCTATTTGTATCCGTCGCAAAGGCCGTGGTATCCTGATTTACCAAACGTAGGTCGCATTTCTCCAAGCAAGGCTTTTCCCGAAAAGATTAAGACTTTTTTGGCACCTGGTTCCCTCACCCTGTTGCTCAGTATTGTTGTATTGATGCAATGTTGAATGAATGTTCATCAATATTCTGCACATGCGTAGAGCGTTGTAGAGCGTTATAGAGTGTTTTAGATCCTTCGATAACCGTTCCCTGCATGCTCGAAATGTAACTACTTGATGTATTCCTGCAACGTGCTAAATAAACGTTCAATGAAAGTTCTCGGAACCATTCTGAAGCATTCTTGCGGAGTGACAATGTCCCAAGTCCTGGTTTCCAAAACTTGAGTTTTTTTCTTCCTTCAGATAGCCTGCGAAAATAAGTGATTTACTTTTCCCCAGCGTGTTAATATGAAGAATTTATTTTTCCTTTTAAGACTCTTGTCGGTACTACGGGAATTTTCTATAAAAGCACTCGAAATCCAATGGATTTCAGCATTATGTTCTGGAATGATTAGTCCAACATGATGAAAAAACACACATTGTACGGTTCCACAGTGATTTTATGAAATCCAATTGATTTCGACCGCTATGGCATCAATGTCAATGATAAAAGGAAGAACAATAGCTTACGAGCCTTATATGAAAAGGGGAAGTGGGGTAGTGTTTGGTGGCTGGCTGGAAGATTTCGAGTTTAAAATAAAAGTGGAAAAAAACGGGGAACATTTTAATTCAGTCAAATTATTTAAAATTATGAAAAAGTGAAAGTAAATGCGCAGAGATTTCAATAAATGCCTAGATGTCGGTCCCGGTGGCGGCGGGGTAATTCCCTCGTCTGACGATCCCAGGGTCGTGGGTTCGAATCCCGCCCGGGGAGGATTTTCACTTTCCGGGACATGGATGTTTGTATCGTCCAATCTGTTAATTGGAAGAGAGAACTATGAGTCCTGAAATTCGTAGATTAAAATAAAACAAAAATAAAGAAATAAATAAATATCTAGCTTAGAACGTTTGTCACAAGTGAAAAAAATCGGCTTGGTAATACATTCATGCGCCGTTTCTGAAAGTTGTTCGGTGGAATGCAACTTCTATATCTACGTGCGATGCACTGAAAGCCACCGCGAGGGAATGTATCAGGGGGTGAAGATCACCTAACATGCGCTATTGACATGCAACTAGGCTATTATGTAGCATGGAAACATGCTACATAATAGGGTCACATGCAGCTACATTGTTAGTGTCTACTAAGTAATAAAGAGATTATTGGTTGTTAATACATGCATCAAGCTCTACGGACTACTCTACATTATTTCACCTACCTATCCCTTTGATATGCTGCCTATTGTGTTTTTTTATAGTTCTCTAATAGGCTTTAAGTCTCTTTGTTTGTCACTCGTGATATGCCCATTGATGCGGGTTTTGAATTTTCTTCCCGCTTGGCCAATGTACACGTCATCACATTCGTCACATTTTAGGGCATACACACCACTTTTATCTTCAGGCACAACACTGTCTTTGGCATCGGCACATCTAAAATAATAAAAAAGGCGACTTGAAAATGGTGCATTCTGAGGATTCCATAAATATCTCAGCAAATATTGATGAAAGTGGGACACCCATAGATATACTGTGATTTGGCATATAGAAGTTGCCTAATTGGAAAATATTCTGGTGAATACAGACGCTTTGGAGTCTGTGCAAGTCACCCACCACTTCTCACTGGCCGAAAGTTTCCTAAGCCAATCTATTCCTAAGCCATTTGTCCTCTGTAAAAATAAGGATATTGCGGGCAGATTTCTAGAATCACTATTGAGGTTTGCGTGGCGGAGCTTGATGGAGATCTCCTTAAAAAGAAACGTGTATTCGGTCGTACTAACATTGGGAATGAAATTGATGGAGTTCATTTCATTCAAAGCAAGAAAATAAAATACTAAGAAAAGATCACAAACATACACCGCTGACATCCATTAACAAGAAATATGTCTCCAACCTCCTGGTAGTCTGTGAAGTGTCCCTTCACTCTCAATCTTTTGCCAAAAATAACTAATAGCTGAATTAGTATAATAAATATAACTAAATATCCTAAACCCCAAGCTTACAGTCACCTCCAGCGTATAAGATCATTTAAGTCAGCCGCAGCCCGCAGTAACCTAATTTTACAATGGCCGAAAAGGATTCCAGCATTGTTGTTCTTAACAAAAGTGATTACCTTAGTGTAGTGTCATAGTTTTATTTCATCCAGCAATTTCGAAAATTTAAATGAAGATCCCTCCATTCAAGATCCCATTGTTCGAGAAACGCTTAAATCAGTAGTGAACAGCTTTTATTTCATTCACCTAGAATTTAAAGAGTGCTGATAAAAATGAATCCCCTACCACCGAAGATGCAACCCAAAACCCAATAACAATGCACAATAATAATACCCAATGTCCCAGTGGGTCCAGTTGTTTTACAGATTATTTCCCCCTCTCTCCCCCTTTCCCAAAAATTCAAATGTTCCCAGGTTTGTCCACAGTGTTAAACTACAACTTCTCCTTGCCCACCCACCCATAGATGCCTTCACCTCCTGACCTTACTTCTGCTCTCCTCCTTCCCTCTGCATCCCAAACTTTCTCCCCCCTAACCTCCAACTTACCTCATAACACTCCCTCTATACAGTTTCTCTTTGTTTATAAGACTCACAAACTGTTGTTTTCTACGCATCCCTGACAATTACACTACAATCGTCGAAATCGATTGGATTTCTTTAAATCGCTATGGAATTGTACAAAATGCCGTGTTTTTCATTTTGTTTCATTGGATTTTTTTTAATTTTTACTAAATTATGAAATGTGAAAGTGTAAATGTAATTCAGCAATAATTTCTTACATTTTGAGGGAAGCATTGCATGTGTGTGCCAAATAAGCAGGAATTCTGCACATTTGGTTTCGTAAGCAATACTTAGTATATATGCAATCTACGGTAAAAATTATAATGAAATCGATTTGACCAGAGTTTTAAACGAAAAAGTATTCTTTATTGCTCTTATCATTTTAAATATCACTTGAAGTGTTCAAACTATTGCATTTCAGAATCATACAGAATGTCTGAAACTATCGCGAGACATTCTTTGCAGCAGGGGCCAATTCCCCTCGTAGGTAGGTATGGCATTTCTGATTCACGACAGATCCCATTATAAGGACTGACTGTTGAAGATGTGTCTACATTTAATTGTAAATGGATATAGCCAGAAAGTTTTTAACGTTGTTTTGTTGAAAATTATGTTCGTAGCTTACCTATTAACACCTTTTGTGCTATCTAGTTGCTATCTGCTATCTGCAGATTCAAATATTATTAAGGTTGCATAACATTTCTAATCTTCTCTATCTTAGAAAATGGCAGTTTTAGCCTGTTTAAATTTGGTTTTGATTAACTGTTGCTAATGAAACTTAAACTATGGCTTGCTTTCCTGGATTTATTCATACGGAAAGCATCCGGACAGTTTCTGGTGTGCGTATCTTCTTGTATTCACAACTATATTGATATTAAGCAATAGTTATTGTGAAATGTATCAAATATGAAATGTTACAGTGAGCTCCCATCCATAATTTGTCTAATTCTCTTTTTTATTAGGCAATGTTAAGTCTCCTGTTCCTCTTGGGGCAAGCAGCCGTGGCTTGGGCACAGCAGATCCCTCCACAGGTCGCCATTCTCCGGCAAATAAATCACGTCAACGATGATGGATCATATACCTATGGCTACGAAGCCGCAGATGGCAGCTTCAAGATCGAGACCAGGGATGCCACGGGCACCGTGCGTGGCATGTTTGGATTCGTGGACGAAAGAGGACGACACCGCCGTGTCTCTTACACAGCGGGCAACACCACTGGTTTCCAGACGACTGGAGGTCCTGCAAGCGACTTGCCGACCACGCCACTGCCGCCACGCATTGCGATCGAGCACAGAGTCCCGAGGCCGGTCAACCCCCTTCCGACAGCGCCCACCGACCATAGGGACTCAGTGGCGAAACTGATTCGCCAGCTGGGAATCCTAGGCGCAAAGCAGGCGGGCTCCCACCGCTTCCTCTACCCTTTGGAGGGTTCTTCGACGACTACCACTCAAAGCTCCAAGCATGAAGAAGATCAATTCACAACCCGGCGGCCGACCGTCGTGCAGAGAATTGTGAGGACACGGCCGCGGTCCGAGCTGAGGAAAGTTGAGGGCAATTCCAGCAACTCGCGGAAGGCGGGAGAGAAACTCACGGTGGGGTTGACGACGGAGAAATATGAAGAAGTCGAGGAAAAGTACAAAAGCACGCCTCCCCCGCAAGAGGCTACGCAGAAGAGGCCTATTGTGAATTCGAAAGTGGCCGAGAACCCACGGCGTCCTAATTTTGTGATTTTGCCCTCAAGACTACTGAGATGGCGAACAGAAGAGCATGACGGAAAAGCAGGCTTAGGAGAAGTGGTCGCACAGCCTGAGCCATTGATCCGGCAACGATTAGCAGGTGTTCCGGGAGAAAAAGACAGTCTCCATTATCAACTGCGGCAACTTCCCCGAGAACAGCTGGCAGCTCCACAAACCCCTTTGCAAATCTTTGCCCAAAGAAGCGAACTTCCCACAAATGCGAGGGTCCAGCAGTACATCCCCCAAAAGAATATTTTAAATTTTCTGTCTAGTACTCCCAGTCCTGGTATACTTCCATCTCGTCAACTCCCAGTCCCACTGCCCCTTCATCCAGATGGTATGCCAAGAGTGTATCACCGGCCATATGACCCGAGTGAGACACCAAATGGAGGGGCTAGGGTGGCAATTAATGATGGCAATTATGCACAAAATGTCCAATTTGTACCACATTACCTACCCCACAACCAGCTGTTGTATCCTCAAAGAGTGAGTCCCAACCTGGATCCCAATAGGTACGGCTTGTATTACACGAAACCAAATTATTTCCATTATCCTCCCCAAAATTACTCATTCAATAATCAAAGAGGTCTGATTGAGTTGCTCTTAGCACTATTACAAAATCAAAAAACATACTCTCCATCACCACAAGAGTACTCAAGACAATTGCCTGATGATCCAAGGATTGTATTACCACAATCACACAATGTGCAAGAAAACTCTGCATTCCATTCTCCAGCAATATTCATTCCTTACACTGCACCAAATGAACAGTTTCAAATACCTGTCAATAATATGGTTCCCACTCAGGGTAATTACGAATTGGCAAGAATATTAGATAAAAGCTTAAGTCCAGCAGTTATAAGGCAGCAAATTAATGCCCAAAATAGAATACAAGTACCTCGAATTTATAACAATGGTAATAACCTTCCTTATACAAGAAAGAGAGGGAATATTTATCCAATCAATATGTTTTTTGACCCACAGCATTTAAATTTCCGTGATGGAGTAGTACTCCAACCAACACCATTGCAAATTCAGCCTTTATATGTGGAAACTTCTAGAAGTCATGCTTCCCCTAATCCTCTGGCTTACCCACTCCCTCCTGTAAGGCCAGGTGGTGATGTTAGGGTAACAACAGTGTCTCCTAGAAGTACAGTTCAAACACCTTCCAGTGGGGTAAACCAAGGCTTACCTTTTGGATTCACAAAAAAAATTCATTCTGTTGAAATAATTGCACCAGAAACATATTCGATGCATAAAAAACAAAAGGTGACTGAAAAATGACCACGATTTACAATGATTTGAATAACTAACCAATTTTAAATCCATTTTCATAGGTAGTTTCCATTTCTCAAAATCTGATAAATTTACCTGAATTTTAGAATAGTCTATGCATAGTTAATTGTACTTTTTATGGAAACATATTTCTGAAGGAGATTTTTACACATGTGGTTTAGAAATTTCAATAATGAATGAATGGTTGCATATCAGGTCATGATGATATTATATTGGGTGCATAGCAATTACCATAAGGTAACTAATGTTTAAGGGAATTAAAATCATTTGATATCAGTGTATTACACAAATTATTATTAATATATACATTTTAAAAGAAATGAAATTCGTCTAACATTTTTATTTGATTTTTTCAATTGATTTAAAGGCCAAAACATTGTGTATTGTCATTGACTTTCCATTACAAACCATTTCACTTCCGTGGTTATAAAAAATTCAACTCTCGAATGATGAAAATCAGACTATGCTGCTAAAAGTATTAGATCCTGTCAAAGCCAAAATTTAAAAAAATTATCCCAAGCCCTTTTATAAGTGCAGTGAATCTAGGGAATGACAACTTCATCACATAATGTATTGCTACTTAGCTTAAGAACATTTTTTTATTTAAAGATGAAAAAAGTCATTGTGTACTAATAAACGTATTCATGCAAGATAAGTGAATGGGTGACATATTTTAAGGCCAGCCCACTACTTATCTGCTTTCTTTTCCTCTTTTGTGGATTTACAGTCATATATTGTAGAAAAGTTAAATAAAAACAATTATCATGTGAACTAGTCGTAAATGCTTAGAATCAATAATATGATATCTATGATGTACTACTTCAAAATACATAAAACGATTATATCAAAAAAATTTTGTTAACCGAAGGTATGAAAAACTCTGTATTTTACTTCAAAATTGAAACAATAGACAATACAGCATTACACTGAAAGCCATGATCATATTTAAATTTATAAGGGAACTTTTGATTATGATGGATTAGAGTAAAGGGTGGGAAACTTTAATGGTTCCTTGGAAAATGAGTAAATTGATATTTTTCTGATTGCTTGGAGAATGATTGTAGCTTTGTGGTGAAAGGAAGGGTTCCATTGTTCATGTAACCATTGACGTTTTCCTAGATACAAGTCGGTCATAGATTATTCTATACCCTATTCTTATAACTTTTGAAGAGAATCCACCTTAATCAACTCACTGCCGGCATCTCTGAAGAAAACTGTGTGAAAACTGCCTAGGTAGCACATTTACATGAAGTTTGTAATACAATTGAATTACATAATTTTAAGTACAAAATTTTAATCTATGAACTACCTAACATTCTCAATGTTGATGATATATTTTAGGTTTAAGAGGCTGAGGAAATCACTTGAGCTGCCCCTTCCTTTAAAGAAAGAAAAAAATTACAAACATGTAATAATACAATCAATATCAGCTGATTAATTGGCAAGCTGGCAGTTTTCACACAGCCAGAGAGGGTCAACCGATTAGTCTGCTGGCAGTAAAAGGGTTAATACAAACCCATTTGGTCGATTTGCCTACATACCTATCCTAAAGTTATGTAGAGAGAAAAATCAGAGGTGGAAAATTTTCAAAAGATATGCTTGTAAAAAGTCTTAGGCATACTCTTGCCTACATTTAGAATACATGGTACACTTAAAATGCAGCTCCATGCTGACCTATTCCATGTAGGTATTTCTGAAGCTCTTGCCTCTATAATGGTCTTATAGAAACATAATATATACATGCATTCACACTAAGAATTATTGAGATTGAAACTTAATTCATCATTTTCCATTCAACATCAAGGTTAGGAAAATATCGTGGCATCGTAGGTTTGTGATGAATAAAAGCAATTGATTAGCATAGGTAAAATGTAAATATAAAATACATTTATATTTAAAGTTTCCACCTCAAAAAATATTTTGTTGTAACACATTTAAAAAAGCTGAAATTCTTTGCAAAGCCCCCTATTGAAATGAATGCAATTACCTAAATTTTCCAAAATGGCTTGAAATTTCACTGATTTGTTGCCTTCATATTAGCATAGTATGCATGTACATACATACTAAAGGGTAACTACAGTTAGCATATTTATTTTTTACACTGTGGCTGCCCATGAAAATAACATGGCAGATTGTATTTAGAGCCATGGCTTCAGCAATCCACACATACCCCACATCTTATTCAACAGAAAAAGAGCACTCGTGTTATTTAGCCACCATCTAGTCTTAAGCTAACTGTCACCCACCATTCCCTTTCATTCTTTCCCTAGATGACTTTTTCCCAATACTATCCCTTCCTGTAATTCCTCAACCCTCTATATATCTCACTCCTTTCGGATGATTTTCTGTGCCTCGTGTCAGAACCTGAGTACTGCAGTCCAATGGTAAGAGCCATATAAATAAAATAATTGTTTGAGAAATGAGATATTTTTCAAACAAATGTAACTTTTCTCAGTTTAATTAATATTTTTTTCTTAAATCTGGTAGTAAGTTACTTTAGGGTTACCCAAAAATTTCACATTGCCAATGTGAACATGGCCATTACTTTTCATGCTCATGAGTATGACATTAAGTCCTATTTTTAAATATGTGGGAAAATTTCAGTGTAGGAAATAAACCACGTCTAGTATAGCATCCCTTAGAGTTGATGTTATGCATGTGCCTGTGCATCTGTAGCAATAGCATAACTTGCATGAAACAAATTAAGAAAACCTTTGTTTGTATAGTTGTGTTTGCATTCATCGGCCTTGTAACAAACATCAATAAATAAATTGGTTTTAATACAAAAAAATCATGCATGGGTGCATGAGAGAAAAATATCTCTAACAGTATACAAATATTCATGAATAAAAACTTTCAATGGTAAGAATAATAGAAAAGAATAAGAATAATTTAAAAATGCATAAATACTTATTTGTTATTAGAAATATATACAGCAGCCTAATTCATGGAATTTGATTTGGAATAATGAGATTCTATAGGATATATGAGCTAAGGGAATTTGAGACCTCAGAACCTCTAATAAGCACGTGGAAAACAGCAACAGCAGAAAATGAGATTTGTTTTGGACGTACCTACCAAAATATGAATCAAGAAAAAATCAATGGCAAGAAGTCTAGGTGTTTTTTGGCAGGCAAGTAATAATATCTTAAGTGACAGATTCTGGTTTCTTAAAGTTTCCTGGCATTGGTACAGCTAGCCTCTCAGGATGCTTAACAGTTCTATAAGCACTCGTTGTCAGTTCTACAAAATCAGTTATCTGATACGAAATGTATAGCGTCTCTTTGGCAGCAAGGTTAATTCTTATGCCATAATACTTTCATATTTTAGGCATCAGTAAAGACCTCATCAAAAGATATAGTACATATTAACAGCACTTTCAAGTTGACTATCCCTCAAAGAAAAAAATTTTCATCCCTACTGCTGAGCAACCACAAAATTAGTGGTGCCATTGTATTCCTGGGTTATATATGACATTCACTGCCCATCAGATACTTATTAACGGAGACTTAATGGAAAAGAAGGCAATTCTTCCGTAAGGGCAGCTAGCAAAGAAGGCAAAGGAAGCATGAGATACGAGAAAATATCGTAAGAATTTCGATAGAAAAAGTCTACTGTGACAACAGACGAGGACTATTTTCGAAGACTTCTTATGTTGTTGGATCCTTTAATTTCTAAAGTCACATTATTCAAGGCAAAGGAATAAAAAAAATTTCCAAAGGTAATGAGAAACATTCTCTTTCTAAGCAGAATAAGTGAAAAACTGAATAGGAGGATTTTCATAGATCCAATGTCAGTGTACTACATAAGCACATTACATAAGTAGCACATGCTACTGGGATAAAAGATATTTCATAGTTGTAATGAAAAAGCAAGCATATTCATGATTTTCTCCCAAGATATCCGAAAATGACCCTGATTGACCACCCAAAATATACCTATATCATATTATACCTACCATACGATTCACTTCTTCCTCTTGGAAAGACAATGTTTCTCATTACCTTTGGCAATTATTTTTTATTCCTTTGGCTTCAATAACGTGACGTCACATCTGAAGGGAGGAAATTGACCGCAATGCAACACCATCTATTGGCTGGTGTCCTCGAGAGCGTTCGTAAGTCTGATAGGCATGCATCTATTTCCGAAGGCTACATATTCTCTCAAAGGCGTAGTAAAATATATGCATAAATATCGGTTTTCGATCTCGAAAAGCTCCAGGAGAAAGTGGTCTTTAGACTACTTACATCGGCATCCGATATCATGGCCTGTATCGTATCGAAGAATCGATACCCCTATATTATCGCCATTAAAACATCTATGGAGGGTCCTTTTGATTGGAAGAGCTTGTAAATAACCATAGCAAAGTTTTTGACACCATGGTACATGAGCATACTACAATGCAACGTCGAGGCTTTAGTCTCGACCCATTGCGTCGTTGCTTTCCCGGTTGACGGCGGGCAGGATCGGGATGCGCCGCGCTATCAAAAAATCGATTTTATAATCGGCGTCGCAAACGGTCGTGAAAGTTCTAATCGGATTTTAACTCAGAATACTTTGCAGAATCTCGTGATAGA
This sequence comes from Platycnemis pennipes, assembly GCA_933228895.1. Lineage (NCBI taxonomy): Eukaryota > Metazoa > Arthropoda > Insecta > Odonata > Platycnemididae > Platycnemis > Platycnemis pennipes. The sequence goes on from OW121846.1 coordinate 114,205,984, forward strand.
AGTAACTTTTGTGGCTCAATGTAGCTTTCAACTATTTTCCTGCATGAAGACAAAAATTTGATTGAAAATAGAGTCCATCGTTTTGTTTTATTTCTTTGGTAAATATTACAATTCGGTCTTGTTAATTGCACTCAATTAAAGTTAAATGTTCTATGTTATGGTATCCCTTTTCATCCCAAAGTATTATCTTCCGAGATTTAGCATCAGGTCGATTTTATAGATTTTCATAGAAAAGTGAAGGAGACCGATTTTTGCAAAATTTGATCAACTTTGGCCTCATTTTAATTGTTTATGCGTGATACTTAGGGAAAATGGTATGCTGAACCAAATTCATCAACCAATAAATAATCAACATGCGAAATTTCAAAGTCAGGGCTGAAAAAAAGCCACTTTTGGACCTTTGGCCACATTTCGATTTCAGCCCACTGTGCGACGTGAATTTTTATGCATCCCTTTCGTCATGTATCATCGCGGTTAGTACTGGTGAGATGATGAGGTAAACTATTGAATTTCTGTAATAATCCAACCATAAATGCTGAAAATCATACGTTTTATAAATAAATAATAAAATTTAATCACGAATGAGACATCATTAGCCAATGGGGGCGTTTACTCGGAACCAAAATCGCAATTATGTACACGAAATCGTTAGATAGAAACGAAAAACGAATTTTAGTGAAAAAATGTAATCTTTTAACCACAAACATTCACTCATAAATCAAAAATTTAAATAAGCAAAAGGTGACGCCCACCGAAGATGCTGCTGTGATAACATTGACGTCATTTACCTCCCGTCCTTGACTGCTTTTGGGGGAGGGGAAGAGAGTGGAGGGAGATTCTCAGAAGGTCTCCTCGCATAGATGCTGTCGCAATCGCTCCAATTGGCCGAGTAAGCTGTGTCCCCCCCATTGCGATAAGGCAAAGTAGCTTCGCGGGCTCAGTTGTGATTGGACGAAGTCGATATACGTCAGAGGTTTCACCACACCCACTTTTTCGAAAGGGTTAAAAACATCAGTTGTTCGCCGCTTATAACTCGGGAAATAATGGACGGATCAAAAAATGGAAAAATACGGGTCTTTTTATTTTACAAACTGTATCAGATTCGGCTATAAAATAAATATGGTAAACGACCCCATTCGCGAACATGGCGGGACGACAATCATGGCAAAATCGACAAAATATAGTCTGCAGGGGCAATATGATGCAACAGAGGAGCAAGGTGACCGTAGTGACGTTAACTGTTAACGCCTCTGACCAACTGTTATTTATCTTTCCTTGTGATAACTTACCGTACATATTGTAAGTTTGCACGTAGGACTTCGTATTCCACAGGGAATGGAGTCCTGCGAGTTATGCAACCTGGACAACGGTAGAGGCAAAATCGACTCGTTATGTATGACGGAAAAACTACTTGTTAATTATGGACGAAACTTCAAGTGCTTATCACCGTGGATCAATCAAAGAGAAAAAAATCGCTCGCTATAATCCATGCTCGTTATGGCGTACCTCTTCTGTAACTACATGTTTTGGTGTCATCATCAGAACTAGCAGTTTGTATCAGACATCATGAACTAATATAAAGTCGTTTTATTGTGGCAGTGCTTCACAAAACTAAGATCAGAAAAACTTGTGGAGTGAATAAAATGGCATGCATACATTTCTCGAGTAGGAAAAGATAGTTTTAATAATGGATTGATGCTACTTTTACTCTTTTTGTCAAGAGTAAAAGACATCAAACACAAATTACTTATTGCTTTAAAATTCAACTCCATGATTGCAATCTTTTGTAATAGCAAATGCTTGAGAGTGTGGATGCGTGAGAATAGACTGCATGCTCTTAGGGTGGAGTGTATCCTCCTAGATGTGAATGGTTCGTCATTCTCTACACTTAGAAATCAGCAGTGAGATAAGCAAGTTTCTTGTAGAATAAGCATTAGTGAGCAGCAAGCAACAACTTTCCAAGTTGATATGTACTTGTCTATCTTTTGGTAATTCAGGCCCATCACATGATATGTGATGGGCCTGAATTACCAAAGATGAAGTGAAGATCCCGTGGCAATAGGAGCCTGCAAACATAGCATCGAAAAATCTAAAATTCATAATCTTACGTATATCATGGAAATGTGCTTAGCAGGGTTCGTACAATCTACCTAAAAGGGTCTGGCAGTAAAAAGGGCTAACACAAACTTTTCTCCTAAATTTAATCAAAGGCATGGTGGAACCCTTTGGAGTAGAGCGAGTAGAGTTTGCTATGGGTAAAATAGTTCCTCATTCAGATCACCAGGGGGGGATATCCCAAGAGAGTACATCATGCAAATATGCAGAGATTTTTGGGTAACAATAAGAAGACTGCATAATATAATGAATAATGAAAGATCACTTTGTGTCAAGAAAACTGCAGGTCTCTATATGAATTCCTTCCTAAACTGGCTACATGGATCAGATTAGAAAAAAATCTAGTGACGATACCCAACAGACTCTTTGTCCCTAAACCCGGATGGAGGCTTTTGTATTGGCCAAAGAGTGCGGCAACAACGTCTCCAAGGGAGTTTATATCGATGGATTGATTTTAGATCACGTGCGATGAGATTCATTGTTTAAGAAACTGATTAACTTTGTTAGTTAGACAGAACTACTTCCTGGCGTTTTCTCCCCTCCCAGCTGAAAGATGACAATTATTTATGTAATGCTAGCGGAAGGTGCCCGTTGAATTTCAACGGGGGGTGATAACATTTGAACATAATGAATTGAATTAAACAAATAAACTGTTTTCTCTTTAAAACGTATGACCAGATATCAATAATTGTAAGTTTTCACGTAGGACTTTGTATTCCACAGGGCATAGAGTCCTGCGAGTTATGCAACCGGGACAGCGATAGAGGCAAAATCGACTCGTTGTATGTCACGGAAAAATTACTTGTTAATTATGGACGAAACTTCAAGTGCTTTTCACCGTGGATCAATCAAAGAGAAAAAAATGACTCATGGGACTGGGAACAGTTATTAAATTGACAACAACATAGAAGGAGAATACACCCGAGTTCTCCATTCCAGTGTAACCAACTATTTATTTATTTTAATATCCCTATCTGTGCACATAGTTCCAATTGTGTGCTAACATATAAAATTCACCACTGGCACAGCTAATGCAAATGTACCTCAAATATGTGCCAGTAATGGTACAGTAAGTTATTACCCAGCGGTGTTAAATTTTTATTGGCTATCAAAACTTAAAGGATAATTTCAATGTACACTTGTCGATAGACGTTTTTATATGGGTGAAAATTCTCAATCCAAAGTTCTTCAACAACTAATTTTAAAAAGAAAATGGAGAAAAATCACCACCGAATTCAATGATTTTCCTATGATAGTAAAAGTTAATAACAAAGGGTTAAAAACGACCCATTCAGTTGATTTACGCAAAAATCCTTTCTTAGCGTACCCCTACACCATAATGGGTTTTTTTTCCTCAAATTTCATTTTTTTATCACCAGCAGTTTGGTTTGTACGTTGATGATTGAATGAATCAGTCAGTCTGGCCATATCATTTTATACATGTACAATAGTGGAAGGTTCCCGTTGAATTTCAACGTGGAGAGAAAAACTTAAAACAATAAATTAAATAAAACAAATGTACTATTTGCTGTTTAAAACGTATGACCCGATAGCAAGCAACTCAAATGATTCGGAACGGTTATTGAATTAACCACCATATAGGAGGTGAAAACAATTTGGGTTCTCCATTCCATTGTTGCAAAAACTATTCATTTCGAGCCGAGTATGATTTTGGGTTGCTGATGTTTCGACGGAATACTCCTCCATCGTCCTCAGAGCAATAAAGCTTACAGGGCATTCTGCCTGCGCTTATATAGCCGTCTAATTCGAGGAGCATTTTTGTTTCCTTTATCCGTTATTTTTCCAAATAACGGTTTCTATTCCCTGTTGAGGATGCACCCAGAGTCCCGATTTAAGGTGTTGTCTTCCAGCCTGATTTCGATGGCCTCTTTAAGGAGACGATCCCAATACCCATTTGCTTTGGAGACCAGTCGAGCCTCATCAAAGGAGATGATGTGAGATCTTCCGGTAGGCTATGTTCAGCCAAGGCAGATTTTTCCGGGTGGAAAAACCTAATACACCTACTGTGCTCTTTTATTCGGGTCTCTATCGTGCTTCCTGTATCTCCGATGTATACTTTTCTGCACTGACATAGGATACGGTTAACTCCAGGTGTTTGAGTCCCAATTCGTCCTTGACTCGCACTAAATCGCTACGCAGTTTTTTCGGTGGTTTTTGAATTGTTTCGATGTTCCATTTGGTTATGATCCTAGAGATTTTTCGGGCGACGGTTGAAACATATTGCAGACAAGCTCTCGCAATGGGTTTTTTCTCTTTGGGAGACATTTCAGGACTGGGGAGACTTTCAACGACTTTCATCCTCAGCAGGGAATTGAAACCGTTAATACGAAAAATAACGGAAAAAGGGAGACAACAATGCCCCCTGGATAAGACGGTTATATAAGCGCAGGCGGAATGCCCTGCAAGCTTCATTGCTCTGAGGACGATGGAGGAGTGTTCCATCGAAACGTCAGCAACCCAAAATCTTACTCGGCTTGAAACCCGAGATTAATTCATTGATATAATTCTCCGATAAAGAACGAAATCCTATATTACGCACCTCTTCGGGGAGGAAACATACCACACTATTCGCCGCCTTGAACATCTGTGGAAAGAAAAAGCAAAGCTTCTCAGCTCTCTCGCATTTCTTCTAAGATGCCGGGACCAAGATGTCTTACCTAAGTTCGCCGAAGTCCGTACCGGAGTCGACTCACGCTCAGCCAAACGGATCATGAAGAGGGCTGGTGCCGCTCTAGTCCGGGACCATATTCACGACAAGAGAAGAGACCTAGATGAAATTGCAAAGAATTTGATGCCGTTACACCTACGCCTCGCGACCTTCCTCTCTCCTTTGACCTGGGATTTCATCGATATCACCACCATCGCCCAAGCTGACATCCAATTTCGCCCAAGATACTCAAAGGCTGAAAAATAAATTTCTTGAGTAAATGGATGAGCATCACTATGGATAAGCATCATAATTTATTTTTACATTTGATAGTTTTCAATTGAAATGTGCCTATTACGAAAACGGTCATTCCAACGTTTTTAAGAAATATGAGGAGAACGTATCTACGGCTATGTAAATCAAATAAAAATATGAAACCCAATTAGACGGAGAATTCCGTCCAAATCCCGAATGCATGCATGATTGTGATTCTCGAGGGTTAAGGTCAATCAACTTACCTGAGTGATTGAGTATTTGAGTGACTATATTTCCTTATCTTCCCGCTTTTTTTGTGTGTCTTTGGTGTTAATTCCATTAACGTCTCTGCTTTCGTGCAACCATATTTACCGTGCCCTTTCTAAACTTTACGGCTTTTGGGTTTTATATTTTTATTTGAACGTTTTTAAGTTTTAAGATTTAAAGTCTTAAGTGAAATTGGGTTTTCAAGTTAAGCAAATGAAGATTTTAACATTTTGATTGAGAATATAGACGATTTTTATGACGGATTTATAGGTTTTTATGACGCCCCCAACAAAACCATTGACGCACGCAACAATAAGAAGTATGTGTTATTGTTTCAGGTATTCCATTGGCAGAGTCGAGGCATATTCACGCAAAATAAATGCCAACAATTAGCAATGGTTGATGGTACCAAAATGTAATAAAATAGCGAGAACATTGAAGTTTTTGTGTCCATATCTGTTTGTGTACTTTCCACGCCATGTCAATGCTAAATTACCACTAAATGAGCCTTAAAAACCTAAAGCGTACGTAACAATGGCAACCATATGTATTAGCATTTCTGGTTCGCCACCGGCAAAGCTAATGCAGATCTATGCTAAATAAATGCCAGCAATGGCACAGTAGTTATCACTCTGCCGCATAAAATATTAATTGGTTATCTTTATTTAATATGGCCTATTGAAATGTTTATTATAATTTTAATGTTAGTGTACAATTGGTGCAGGTCGAACTCAAGCATACAAACAGTGGTTAGAGTGAAAATCATCTCTCCTAAGTTCTTAATAACACTAACATTTGTCATGCATCCATTTCAAACCAGTGAAATCGTATAGGAATGGATTCTCACGCCTGATTGCCAAGGAAATTTTGATTGTTGAAAACCAAGAAAAATTGATGATTTTGGAGCTAAAAAGAAAAACTTTAGTCAAAAACGTACTGTATTAGAATATAGAATGAAAGAATTCAATTAAAAATTTTTCTTTCCACATCGTGATAATAAATTTTCATCCATTATCTCGAGTGCAACTAATTTAAAAAATCAAATTCAAACATATTTGCACCGAATTCAATGATTATCTTATTGGAGGAAAAATTAACAATGATGGGGTAAAAATGACCCTTAGAATTGGTTTACACAAAAATCCTTTCTTAATGAGCTCCTACATACGATAGAGATATTTCCTGAAAAGTTCACGTTTTACCACCAGTAGTTTGGGCTGTGCGTTGATGAGTGAAACTTCATTAGCTTTAAGTCGTTGACTTTTTCAGTTCTGTAAAAAGAATTTAAGTCTACAGCGAGTGTTAGTGTTTACGAGAGAAAAAATTTAACTGTTCACATTTATACATTGGACTCGACGAAGCGTAATATAACGAGAACTTAAACTAGTGTTTCTATTTTAGATTTAAATGTTTTTTGTGTGCTAGAATTAGATGTTATTGCTTAAGGGATACAAATCATTATTTCATGAAATTGAAACGTAGTTGTACGTAAAATTTACGGAAAAGTGGTTTTAAGTGAATATTGTTTCCCACCTTGGAACGGAGGCCCCTTATTTCCATCCGCGCAATACTTTCTCTAATTCGAATTCTCGCAACACTGCATACTTGTGGAACGTAACCCCCGCGTGGGGGGAAGTTTCACTGTCTGACTACTGAGATTACGCATTATCAATCCTACCCATTGTTCCTGCTACGTGATTTCATTCTAATGTACGCTGGCCTAACAATGGTCGCTCACGTTGAAATTAAGGTTGCAGAATACTGTATAAAAAAGGCACTTTGCTTGCAATTATTGAAAATTAATTTAAAAAGATGGTGATTTCTACACTTATAACATCCCATACAGCACTTTTTGTCTCATGAGCGTCAAAAAACAGTGTTTGACGGAATTCAGAAAATAGCACGGAAATAAAACGTTCTTCTAAGTTTCAAAATGAGAAGACTCACTTTTTAGCCCTCAACCCGAAAAAGAAACGTTTTAAAAAAGTCTATTTTTCTGCCAACGGATCCAAACCATCCCACGATTCCCCATTCCTGTGCCCACCGGCCAGCTTGGCTCTCTATCACGTTCAGGCGGATTCGCCCAATTACACGTGAGGAAAGTAGTGTGAACGGAAGAACCTACTAGTAGAGAACTGCCTTAAATCTTCGAGGCTGGTATGGTTTCTCGCTGTCTGATATAGGACAACTTTCTATACAATTTAGTTTATATGTCGTTTTCATTATTATAGGTTCGTGATGTTATTTTGCGTGAATTAGTGAACCGCACAACTGTGCTGAAGAAACTCGAGGGGTTCACGCAAAAGAAAATATTAGAGAAATCGGAATAGAAATACTGAAATGCCGACTTGCCAATGACCGGAAAAGAACATACTGATTAAAAGATTTTAGTGTGGAGGTTACGGTGTCGAGCAGATATATTGTAACTGCGCGAAATAAAACTATTTTGATAATAGAAACGTTTTTACAACGAAAAAACGTTTTATCACTGGGAAAAAACGTTTATGAAGCGAGAAAAAAATCGTTCTTAAAGCCATAAAAAAAAAGTTTTTTATGCGGACATATGAACCTTTCAAAAACTTTTTCCCCGATAAAAGACATATTTCAAAGCTTAAAAAAATCGTGAATAAAACGTTTTGTGCTATGTGGGATTCCACGTAGGAGGGATATCCGTATAGGAATAGCTCTTTCCGTTTTATGGATAAAAATAGGCATGGCTGATACGAATAGGTATACATAATTGATATTCTTTTAATTATAGGCAAGATAAATAATTTGTTTTATAGACGAAGTAGCTAATGCCGAAAAAATTCAAATCAGCTTCGACACAGATTGTTCCGATAGTGTAGAGCAGCATATGAACTGATCTAAATGTAATCCACTTTAATCAAAGGTCATTCAATTATTTGTGATTATAATCTCGCTATAATAGTCACTAGTATTGGAATCCCATTGGATCGTTTGCAAGACTGTAAAATTCGAATTGGATTACAAGTATTGTTTAACACTTTCAATGCTGAACAATAAAATGTTTATTTTATCATTCTGACGATACTATTTTTTTACACAAAATGTTGCATTTAATGCTCCTGAAGTTGATTATCATACCCAGATAGCAAGGTAAGTTGGAATCAAGCGTGATTCCAACTTGACTTCAACAAGCCAGTCAGGCTTGAATCAAGCTTCGCAATTCAAGCCAGAAAGCTGGATTCAAGCTTGAATCAGGTGGACAAGTCTCCACCATGCAAGCTTGCCACAATCTGGATATTAATCTTGAATCAAGCTTGACACTAAGCTTGAATGAAGCCTACCAATTCAAGCTTTAATCAAGTCTACAAATTCAAGCTTGACACTAAGCTTGAATCAAGCCTACCAATTTAAGCTGGAAGAAAGCCTACCAAAAATAAGTATACCTACTTAGTTTTGCATATGCATTTTAATTTTGGTTAAAAATACTTAACGCAGGGTGTTGAATGAGCAATTTTCCATGTCGCTTCTGCGATGTGTATTTCTCGTACTCCCTGAGAATAGTAATTCTTATTTTTTCAACAACTTATTTTCTCTCATTATCAAAACATGCATCGAGTTTGCTGTAGGTAATTGCAAGAGACGTTATAAATATATACCTATATGAAGTGGCATATTAAAAGTAAAGAAATTCACTGTATTCACGGTTCACAAATTGGGCTACGATAGACTGAAATGAAGAATATTGATATGCTCCAAAGGTATATAGCACTTTTATTATGATACGAACATCGAACTCTCCCGACGGTAAAATTCAAATTCCCACCGCGCTCAAGCGAAACTCAACTGTTGAGATTTAGCGGGTGTCGCCGGTGTCGCGGCTTCCTCCACAACTCCACAACGCTGACAACGCTCACTTCGCTCCGCTACTACTACTACTACGAGAGTTGATGGTTAGATTCGTTAGATTCGTTAGATAGCTTGTGCTGCTCGTGCTTCGCTGTAAATCTGCTGAGACATCGCACACGGTTGTGACCCTGTGAATATTTGTTTTGTGTGAGAAGGTGATTCAAAAAAGTGATTCGTGGTCCATGCTCAGTGTTGGAAAGGTGTATCGTGTATCTCATGCATGTTGTTCACGTCAGTGGTAGTGTCTGAGTGGATCCATTTGTACGACTCTCGGTAAGTATTATGTGTCATTGACAAACTTCTCCAATCCTAGCAAAATTGACTACTCAGCGTTTCAATAGACGCTGGTGATGTGTTTTAAGGCAAACATGATACGTGTAAACCTTTTATCTTTGGACTTGGTTAGCCTCTCATGAAGAAGTTTTCGTATTCTCTTGTATAAAATACCTCTTCGCTTCTAGTAATGACTTTTATTTAAAGGAAATGGAGGAGTCGAATCAGATGATTTCTACTGAAGGTACATTGGAGAAGAAAGAAAGGTTTGTATTTTTTTATTTATAGTAAGCGGGCCTTAAATAACGGAAAGGTCCATGAATTTCACATGCTTTTCATTCTTGTCAGTCATCTGCTGTTACGGTGTGCAAGCCAAAATTCCTTGGACGAGAGTTCACAGAAACATGATTCTCTTACTACTGGAAGAGAGAAACCGCCTTACCGCAATCACAGGCACACTCACAGGGCTTTTGACGTGTTAACGTTAATGAGGAAGTGAGTAAATCCCTGATTGTAAACTATATTGTTAAGAATTGATAACAAGTATATTATTCCCTTGGTTCTTATTTCATGCACGATCAGGCAGAGTCAGATGTGTGATATTACTCTTGTTACTCACGGGATGGAGATACCAGCCCATAAGACATTGCTAGCTGCATGCAGTCCATATTTCTACGACCGTTTCACGAACAGTGACTACCAAGGAATGGACCGCCTAACAGTGAATGACGTTGAACCAGAGGCTCTTAAGTTACTTGTTGATTATATATACTCCTCTGAAGTTCACGTTACGGAGGGCAATGTTCAGGTTAGTTATTTTAATGTGCTTTCATGATGTATGCGGGACTATTTTATCAGTTTATCAGCGTTTATTGGTGTATTTTCTCAAAGTGGTGTTGATAAGAATATTTGTAATGGCATACTGCATCCTCTTTTACTTCTTTGGAATCATTGAGAGGAATGGTTGAAACACATCCCTTGTGCTTTATTTATTGTCATCTAAATGTTCACATTATGAATTTACTGTGAAAAGTAAAAATATGTACTCTTCCTTTATAAAGTAGTTGCTTTAAAAATGGAGTATTTTCATGCTCTGCCTGCATAGCTGTCATAGAGGTGGGAGTTTGATAAACAACCACAGTTTAACATTCCATTTGACATATAGATGACAGAACTTAAGTGCACTCCACACAGCACCCATGTGAGAACTAATATACCAAAGAACTAATATGTCTCAGCTAGGATTCGAACCCTGATGCTCGCGATTATCATAGGTCATTACTGTAATCAACCCTCTCTCCCAGGAAGGGCAAATGTTAAGGCTGCAGTAGGGGTAGAGATAGCAAAGGCAAGTGCCAATCACTATCTCCAGCAGGCATCAGATGTGATGTGAGGATGGGACCAGGAATACTTGTGTCCATCCTCATGTGATGTCCTGATTGTTAGACAGGACAGGCCACAATAATGAAAGCCAGCACTCTGTAGCTATATAAAGTATTTAAAGGGATGATTCTTTTTTGTTTCATGTGATTTTGTTTTTCTTTCAATCATCATGCTTCATTGGAAAAATATGATTTCATAATATTCTGTCAATGAACATGTGAATTTGAATGGACTAGCCCTAACTACCCAAGCTCACAATTGTAGACAGGGAGGAAATAAGAGATTTAAATATTGGCAGTTGACTATCAACTCGTAATTTAGGAGACTTATCAGAGGCATGCATGAGTGATAGCAAAATTTCCAAAAGTAGCCTCATGGATGCCCACCAATCAAGAATGATTTGGGGAAACACAGCGGATAATGGTCTTGATCTTATGGAATTCATAGATGTGGATTCTGAGGGAGGGGATACTGGAGATTCTAAATGTTGACTTAAGGCTGCTGGCTCTTGATGTGATGCCTACTGCTTGCCATCTGGGCTTGAACCGAGCATGCTAGAGGTGAGGATTCTTTTCAAGGGAGGGGAGTTTTTTTGGGCAAGGTCGAGGTGGAGTGGTGGGACTTGAGAAGCAGGCAAGGTAGCCTTGGAGGGGAGAAAATGATGGGCACATGGGTGTGCTGGGAGTAAGATAAATAATTGGGGCATGAGGAACTCTTTTCTGACTCCGGTTGCAGAGTGCAGGGTTATGGGGCCTTTGTGCCATGCTCAGAGTGACCCAAAGTCCTGGTCTTCTTCCACCTCTGGGAACTATATAAGTGATAGCGGACCTAGCAAGGGCCCACTAGCATGGCCCAAAATCGCTGCAGTTTGGGATCATAGGCATTGTTGTCACACATTTCATTAGTGTGCATGTCGTGCATGCCTTAGGTTTAGTCTATATCAGTTTAGGCAGGGTGTTACCTTCATAGCATGAAATGCTATTGAATTTAATAAGATGTGATAAAATTAAGGACAAAGTAAGAAGCCCATATTTTTTTCTTCTGTTCAAAAAAAATTCCTGGCTCCAGATACGGGGGGTGTAAGATGTCATGTCTTGCATTTCATTTTTGGCAAAATATTAAATTGCTTTCCTTCTTAAATCCCTTTAACAGTCCAAGATGCATACATGATTACTGTTTCTTTTATGAAAAGATAATACTTATCTGATTTAAATCAAACGCTTCTTTTGATAATGTGTATCCAAGTTCTCGTGCCATAGCTTTCTGAATTTATTTTAAAAAATCAAGAATAATTTTTTTCTAAATGACAGTGCCAAAATTTTGATTTTTTTACTGTGTATCAGTAGCGTAAAGTGCTAAATTCCCTGAAAATGAGAACTTCTTCTTTTGAGTTTAACAGGTTTTATAAACAATTAAAAATTCTGCCATATGTTAAACAAGGTTTCATATCCATATTAGATCGAAGATTTCCACGGCGTTGGTTCGATGCTCACTGCGTGGTTCTGGGTTTCCTTCCATGTTGGTTGGCATGATGACAAAGGGAACACAGAACCATGCAGAGAGCTTTTCAGATCCATATTGCACCACATAACCACTTTAAACATTCAAGAGAGAGAAATTTAATATTTTGTGGAAAATCACCTATGAGAAATGATGCCCAAGGCTCCATCTTTGGCGGCCTGTTTCTTGGGCCAGAAATTTTTTGGACAAAACAAAAAAATATGGGTATCTTACATTGTCCTTGATTTTCTCATGTGCTAAATTTAATAGCATCTGAGACTATGAAGGTAAGACTTTCTTTGCCTACCTGAATTGATATGGATTATGCCCTCAGCTAAGTCTGCTGGGGAAATTGTCCAGATATCCAAATAGGGGAGTTGGAGAAAATTGTACAGTGCATAAAAAATATGCTAGGGTTTTTAATAAAGCAAGAGAAGATAGAAACAAAATTATTAGATGTCAATAGTCATAACATTTTTATTATTGAATACACATTCACAAACATACAAGATGAGAAAAGTGAGAGGGCCTTCAGCATGAAGAATTTCCCCCTATAATGTGTGTATTAAATGACTGATTTTGATCTGTAATGAAATGTCTCCTTTTAAAAATTTCTTAGGGAAATGGACAAAATGTCTATTTTATGTTGGTGTTGCAGGTCCATAAGGGTGCATACATTTTATTTTTATGGCACCTTCATTAACATGCTGAGACATGACTCCTAAATACCAGTGATTGTCATGTAAACAGATAAAAGATATTGTTCCTCCAAATATGTAAGTTATTTGTAATTTGGGAGCTCCTTTTACGAAATGCTCTGGAAGAGTGTATCACTTCTCAGAAAAAGGCAAAATGATTGAACCATAGGTTGTCAAATTTACAAGGAAGACTTGATATTATCATTTGTGAAAAAGGTGTCCCGAGCAAGTGATGCTAAATTCATGTGTCTACTCTAACACTCCACTTAAATGAATGCTTTAAGATTAAAACAAAATTATTTTGTAATTTTTATTTTTTTAAATAATAAAATGTAATTATATAACTTCGAAGAAAATCAAGCAGTTCTGGTTGCTTAGGATCATTTATGTCCATTTCAGGTTCTATTACCAGCAGCAAAGCTTTTGCAGCTCAATGACGTTAGTGATGCCTGTTGTGAATTTTTGCTTGCTCAACTCCATCCAACCAATTGCCTTGGTATCAGAGCCTTTGCAGATCTTCATGGCTGTGGAGAATTGTTGCAGCGAGCTGAGACATTTGCTGAGCAGCATTTTATGTGGGTCTGGTTTTATGTATTGCAGTAAATAGTCTCCTATTGTTTTTAATATGTAATTGCAAATATTTTCTCTCTCTTGTTCTCGTAGGGAGGTGGTGGAGTGCGAAGAGTTCCAAAGTTTGTCTTCGCAGCAAGTGCTCAAACTTGTCAGTAGTGATAGACTTACAGTGTCATCTGAAGAAAAGGCTAGTTTCATCAGGTTTCTTTGATAACAGCATGCTGAACCACTTCCATAAGTGAATCATGGTGGTCTATTTTTCTGGCTGCCATGTAGATTCCACCTCCTGAAGCTATCAATCAGTTCCCGCACACCTGTATCTCATCTTATGGCTCATTAAATTCTATGCTTCATCCTCATTTAGGAGAAGTACATATTCAATTCTTTATGATTTTAAAAATGCCTTCAAACCTGCATTAGTTGCAAAATTTAATATTCTTGCTGCAGAAATCCTTGGCTGAACAGCTGCTTTAGGAGATCATGAGTAATTGTTGAAGTTTTGAATTGAGTTGTCATAAACTCCATATGGACCCTTGAGGAAGGGCCTACTCATATGTTAAATACTTGTCTTGATGTGTAGGTAGTTCAACTGCTGTGTAGATGGCTACACAGGCCCTGTAGGTATTAAGTCTTGAGTAAATATATGTATGTGCCATTTGCAGAGGAATTAGCTGTATTCATTTATCACATGACTGAGTTTTTAACTACTATTTGTGCTGATGCAAAATGATTTCAGAATATTTTTTATTGAATGAAACTTCTGTTTAAAGGTGTTTGAATGCATAGTAAACTGGGTGCGACATGACCTGGATGAGAGGAAGCAGTATATAGCGGGCTTAATGGAGCATGTGCGATTCCCTCTCCTTTCTCATGAATACTTAGTTCAACGAGTCAGAGTTGAGCCGTTAATGGAATCTAACATTCGGTGTAAGTAGGAGGCTTTTCCAGTGGTTCATGATATGATTTCTTCATAGGACAACCTGTAGTTCAAGTTTTATTGACTGACAACTTACTATTTAGGTAAAGATTTCCTGGTAAAGGCATTAATTTATCAGTTACTGGAAGCTAAGGGAGATAAGGATATAGCAGTTGATGTGCAGAAAGCTACTCCACGGCAGCCTGTGGGATTACCGAAGGTACATTTGTAGGTACAAATTAGTTGGTTTCTTCAAATGTTTCTGTTATATTATTTTCATGTTTTGACTTGCAATTCTAGGTGTTACTTGTTGCAGGTGGTCAGGCTCCTAAGGCAATCCGTGGTGTAGAATGTTATGATTTTTTAGAAGAGCGCTGGTATCAAGTTTCTGAAATGCCAAACAGGAGGTGCAGGTTAGTAATTGTTCTCTTCCCCAAGTCAAATGCTTCTTATTCCCATATGGGTGTTAGTCATTATGCAATTCAGGAGTAAGAGCTGAAATTGACACATATTCATTGGCTGGCTTGAAAGCTTCTGTGAAGAGGTTTTCTTCTGCGTTCTTCCATTCTGTTGGCAGCATTTTGGTTGGTTGCTGGTGATATTGGTGAACTTAGTATTGGTATGTTTGACAAAACATTTTTTGAATTGCAAATTCTGGATGGGAATACAATATCTAAAAAAATTCCATCTAGTTGTGACTGGCTTTGACCTACACTTGTTACTTCACAGCCCGAAAGAATCCTGTCATTCCAATGTTAATTTAAGTTCAACACTGCACTACATAAGTTTTATCAGTATATGTATTACTCTGAAAAATACCATTGTGCAGTGGTCCCAATTCAAGATCTAGAGGCTAAAAAATATTTTTTTAAATAATAAATACAACTGCTACCACGTTTTGCATTCTCTATCATTTTCAACTCGTAACTGGTTGGGTCATATTGACCTGTTCACTTCTGCTTTGTTAATTCTTTTAGAAATATTATGTCGTTTTAAGTTCTCTCCATTCACTTATTTCATGTAATTTAATCAGTAAATGCGGTTGTATATAAAAAATCATACTTATTTTTCTGCAAGAGAGAGATTTTGACCCGGCTCGATTGTTACTTTTTGATTTCTCTTTTACCCCATTGAAGCCACCAGTGTCTGGGAAAAGGTTTGCTTTTGACTCTTTGGTATCACCTTTACTTCAGTATAACCCCAAGTAATTGCACCAAACTATCAATTTTGACTATCGAAGACTTTATTTTATGTAATTTCCATTGTTGCCAAGTTTAAATGTTGTACTAATGTGTATTAATTTATTTTTTTTCACTTGAAGGTTAATGTAATGTAACTAAAACTAAAATTTGAAGCAAACTTTCAAAATTTATGTTAGTTCGCATCCCGAAGGCCCCTTTAAATGATCTAATTCTCTTCATGGTGTAGTAAACCATTAAGTTCAGCACATTGGAAGTAGTGGCAGAAATATCAGCACTCACGATGTACCAGCATACCACCAGGAAAATACCTTTTGAAAAAAAATGATGCTTTAGGGGACCATGCATAAAAAGAAACCTGATATTCCTGTTCAATTTTTTCCAAGCAAAATCAGAACCTTACAGACTTTCCTTATTGGCTTCACTTTTGATGATTCCATGGTGCTGTATGTTCCTGAAAATCATGAGCTATGATACTTATTTCAACTCTTCACCAGTGATACTCCAAGTGGTAACAAACCTGAAATTATATCTTTCCTCACCTCGATTAAAGGAAGTGTAAACTCAAATGATCAGCTTTGTTCCAATAACAGTTTTGGGCAAAGAATGAAGAGCAACACACTTGCAGCCAGTATGCATTTAATTCATAAATGCTTAATGTCATTAGTGAGCCTTATATTGTTTGTAATGAAAATAACTACCTGTTAATACTGTACTTATGCACAAATATGACCGTTAACAAAATATTTTTTTTAATTAAAAATTTATTTTGGGATCACAAGAAATGCCATCTGTGAGTTCAATGAAACTGAATAAGAAATATTCTATGATAAACATCAAATTAATAAACAGAAAGCAGATGCACTTGCAGTTTTACTCCAGCATATGGCCTGCTCTTTGCAGAAGGTGCCAAGGGGACCATGGCTTAACGTCCCATTCAAGGGATGGAGTACTGGACCTGAAGTATTCTCCACAAGGCACTTGAGTAGGGACCAGTACCCCAATGAAAAATCTGCTAGTGTAGGGATTTGAACCAAAGTCCTCTTGATGGGAGGCCAGTACTCTAGCCACCTCACAGACCCAAATGCCCCTGGAGTTTAAGATGAAGGATACTTGCTGAAGAATCACAAAATATTGCTCTCTCAACATGATTCCCTATGTTTTTTTCCGATTCGGTGGATTTTATTTCATTTATGCCAAGCCTATTTAAAGTGTTTGCTAAAATAGGGAACCGATGCCTGGGAAAAATTTTCCCCCATTGTACCTGAATTTCTGACCCTTAGCAGATTTTTATTTTCTGTAAATGTTATTGTTCTTATTTTATTATCTGAATCCTTGTTTAGTTGTAACATTTGGAAAAGATGCATGAATCAGTAAATTTTTGCCTTATGTATTTTAACCATATTTAAATAGAAACTATTTTGATAAATATTTGAATTAAGAGCCTCTTATGAGGCAGTAAAAACAACTTTTTTAACCCTTTCGCGCCGGAGTCCTACGCAGGAAAATGCTTTCCTTCTCACGGGTTCCTCTAGAATATTTTTCCACTCCGTGTACGAAGCTCTCTTGAAGCAAGGCTTCGAGCAGGTATGTCTTTCCCCCGCTTTGGGACCGGATCCCGACCCTTTCCTCGGCCACTGACCAGAGATTATCTTCGCCCTTTTCCAAATGGGAACCCACCTCGGCCTGTGGCCGCGGTCAACTATTCAGTGATTTTTGTTAAATAAATAATAGTAAGACTTTAAGTGGGGGTTAATACAGAAATAAATTCCTGTTGTTATAAATACCATTTAGAGATTTTAAACGAAATTCTAATGTTAATATTAAGATATTTAGCACAATAGACATCATATCAGTGGTTACAATAATAATTATTTGTGTTGTTTCGCAATAGAAGACGTCCGCGCATAATCCAACCATATCCGTGTTTTATAGAAAAGCACATGCATTTTTTTTGGTGCTATACCTTCATCGGGAAACATTTTATGGAAATATATTCGCAATGGTAGCGCGAGATAGATTTATCTGCCCAGCAATTATTTATTGAACCTCCCAATATTCCATCAAGCACGCATGTGGTTTTCTTCTAGTTTTAACATAAATGATTACAACATAACGATCACTCTTTGCCACATCACACAGAACAAATTTGAATGCTTTTCAGCTTTAAAGATACTTTTTATAGCTGAATGGCTGTTACACCAAAAAGATTCAGTTACAAGAAAGTAAAGTTTATTGACTGCTAATGTTAGCATAAACCACACCCTTCAGCGGGATTTTCAGCCTATAATGTAGATATAATAGATTTCGCGGTATGTCACGTGGTATTACCATTACAGTTGTTTTCCAGTTAATGTTCATAAACAAGTAAAACGGAGAGAAAAATATCGGTACTACCTTATCGTCAAATCATAACAAAACATACGTATTAGTTCCTCACATGCAATGAAAAATTCTCCCAAATCGGTTTGAAGTCTCATTGACAGGTGAACTCTGTTAATAATAACATTAGAGTTCCGTTTAAAATTTCTAGAGATTCAAAAAAACATAAGGAATTAACTTCTGGAACTCAATAATTTAATTTAGAAACAAATATTATTTTGGTTGTTCCAATGCATAGACAAAAAAGTGACCGCGAACAACTGCCGAGAGTGAGGCTCGCGCTGTAAAGAAGGGTCGAGATAATCCCCGCCTCTAAGCCTAAGAAGGGTCTTTAGACCCGCGAAGAATGGTCCTTTATGACACCTTGGACCTTTTCTACCTACCTGGCGCTAGCGACGTTTTAAGACGCCCTTCGTTCTCTTGCGTAGAAAAATCTGTGGCGTTTATAAACGGCGTTCGTAGCAAAAGGGTTAAAGGTCTACTATTGTTAGAAAATGAATGGCTTGAAGTATAAACCTACTGTCATTAACCAGGTTTTCAGCATAGTGGTATTATGAGTAATAACTTCTGAAGCTGGTTGCATCTTTTTCTACTTTTCACCTTCTTGTTTGCATTGTTAACAGGTATTGTACTTGGTAGTTTAAATCTTATGTCCATTATTAGCAGTTAAGCATATGGAGCAAGTACTTTTTTATTTCAAATATTATGAACAGAGAAGCGGCAATAAAATGAAAATACTTCCAGAGCCGGTCTTGCATTGATTGGAGGGAAGGTGTATGCTGTCGGTGGTTTCAACGGCTCGTTGAGAGTCCGCTCTGTGGATGCGTACGATGTTGCCTCAGACTCATGGACATCGTGCCCTAGCATGGAAGCACGACGCTCAACACTCGGTGTGGCTGTGCTGCGAGGATGCATTTATGCTGTAACTAACTTCTTACTAATTTTGGTTTTAATTTTTAGGATGATAATCATCAATACTCCAACAACATTAGTAGGCATAAAGATTTCCCATGCCTATAATCCTCACCCTTGTAATTTATATCCTTCCGATCGAATCCCAGTTTCCATACTTCAGTTCACTAATATTTGGTGCCCTCTTCCTATTTTTATTCCATCCAGAATTTTTAATCCTTTCCTTTCTTCTCCTTGTGCACCTGACACTCTTCCTCTTCACCATCCCTTTAATTCTCACAACTCTCCCACTGTCCACTTTAGTTGCATTTTTCCAATTTCTTTGGCCAGCTTCCATCACTTCCCTACCATATTTACATAACCATTTTCATTTTGGTGTTGATTTTCATACAATTCCTTTATCAAAGAAAACAGAATTCATTAACAAATTCAAAGCTCGCACGCTAGCCTGTTACCCCCTGAGAATTCATGAACTGCAATTAGTGCCCCACCTCAAATGTATTCATTTTATGCAAACCGTTGGATTGAGAAGTCCCTGTTTCCTAGAGAATTAAATGTTAATTTTAAGACCATTTGAAAAGGCTAAGAAATGGCAGGATACACTGCCTTGTTGCTGATGTAACACATTCACGTTGCGAGGCACAGGAAATATTCGTCTCCTGGACTTACCATTGTATATGACGGCCCCTCAGTTGTAGTGAATATGTATTAATAATTTCCTATGAAAACTATCAAACTTTGAAGTCTCCTCCGTTAAACATGGTATTAATAGTCGTTTTATAGGCTCTGGGGCATCATGCTCGTGGTGTCCTCTGCTACTGCAAAGCATGGTGTGAAGTTTGCGTGACTCTGGGCCAACTTCATAAAGCACTTAAGCAACTAGAGCACGAAATCCTTTGTTCTCCACAAAACTGAATAGCTGATTGTCCACACATATCAACTGTGGAATAAGTTTGGTAATCATTTCACCCCTAGGGTTCCCGGGTTTAAATTTTTGGTAGCGATAGAAAGCCTCTTTTAATGTTTGCTGTTTAGCATCACATTTTGATTCCTTAGCAACTGTTTGTAGCCTACAAAATGTAGTTTTGCTGTTTGGGGAATCTGAAGGGCTAACGTAACCGTTCAATGAGGAAGCAATTGAAGAATATGGTCAAAATATTGACCATATTTTTTGCACAAACATTTTTTTCGACAAAAAATGGTAGATGTAATTAATATCAGTAGTGTTAATTTAGGATGAAAACAGCAAAAAATATTATTTTCCTGCAACAAAGTAGCTATGCCCTATTAAGGGTTAAGGTCCCGTCCAAGTTTTTAGGATAATGTTATATTTGTGGGTTATATGATGCTAAAATTAAATTTTTGAACTTGAAACAGGTTGGGGGCTTTGATGGCTCGAATGGTTTGAGCTCAGCAGAAATGTTTGATCCAAGAAGCCAAGAATGGCATCCAATTGCATCAATGGGAACGATGAGGAGCAGTGTTGGTGTGGGGGTTATGAAAGATTTTCTCTACGCTGTGAGTATGGCAAAATTATTCTCTTGGTTGTTCATCTAGCAGAAATAATTCCTATAGTAGAATATAAATTAGTTTTATTTACAAATCCATCTTAGTTGTTTTACTTTAAATTTACTTTGTTAGCAAAGAGATAGTATGTGATGACCTTTATATGATTTGACTCTGAGGTACCCATTAGAGTTTTAATATTGTCTAATTTTTTCTTAAGACTGAGAAGCTTGATGTATATAAGTATATAGAATAGTATATACAGTATAGATATATAAATAGAATAGTACCGTATTTACGCGTGTAAGCCGCGCCCTCGTGTATCCCGCGCACCCCTATTTTAGGGCAGGC
This sequence comes from Platycnemis pennipes, assembly GCA_933228895.1. Classification (NCBI taxonomy): domain Eukaryota; kingdom Metazoa; phylum Arthropoda; class Insecta; order Odonata; family Platycnemididae; genus Platycnemis; species Platycnemis pennipes. Next base: position 114,226,858 of record OW121846.1, read on the forward strand.
TCCTGAGGAAAATATTATTTCTATCGAAAAAAAAAATTTTTCCCCTGAGTCTGCATCATTTTGTCATAACATGAATGCACGTTCTTTAATAGAAATACTGTGCCTAAATTACGTGTACGTCTTTCTCATTAATTGATTGAATTACGTGTTGTTCGTCACGATCGTAATCGCGTCGTGCATCAATGCACGGCCTCTTTTAATGTGCATCTTTTCTTCGTAGCATCTCACAGTAATTACTGTTACATACGATCACATCATGCAGCTATAAAAATGGCATCAGTTCATTACAACATCCAACTGAAATAAGTGCATAAATACATACAATTTCAGCCCGTGATTACTCTATTACTACTGAAATCCGTTGGCATATCAACAAATACAAGCCAAATGCCATCCGTACCTGATATCGGTGATCTCGTCTGCTCTCTGCGTAGTAGCTGTGTACTGAGACGATTTAACAACACCGGAAAGTTATGGGAACACGCGGAAAAAGCTAAGCTCAATGCAATAAGAATTATAATTCTTATAAAACTAAAGAAAAACACATTCCCGGAAGTATAATCATAAATCACTAATGAATATTCATATCATAACAGTTCTCATTCTTAGTTTTCGTCACTGCTAGATTCTGATACACCATATTTCCTTCATGGAGCTCAATTTCCTATTTTTTCGGCATCGCTTATAATATGTAGTTTTATACTCACAAGAAACTATCGAAATTTCACATCAGAATTCATTTTAGGGGAATAGCAAATTATTTTAAAATGCTAAATGATCGATTCGAACGCGTTTACTACTCTCACGTTTGGAGCGGATAGCACGGAAGAAGGCATAATCTCTGAGCATACGACTATTGCCACCACGTAACAAATTTTTTGTCGTGTCTTTTCAATGTAGCTTTAATGTGTACGCAAAAGGAACTATCTATTACGTAAAAATGTTGCTACAGATATGTGATACCGAAACCAACTCCGCTTATGATTTTGAAAAAAACATAAAGCCCCTTGCGGCAGCTTACAGGATACAGTATATTTAAATACATATCAGTGCTACAATGTGTTGTCCTACTTACGATCTATACACGATAAATCTATTACTTTGACAAATGGTGTTTCTGATCTTGCATTTCTTCCAGTACCGTTGTATGCTCAGACTTTGTTAAACGCAGATTTTTATTATTAATTGCATACTTCGAAATTTCGGAATACTTTACAATGTACGATTTACTACTAGATCGTACTGCGAAGACTAGTATGCCTCTACTACTAGACTACTAACCATACTACTAGACAGAATGCGAAACTTAGGAGAAAAAACAGGAATCTGAGGAAAAATAGGTCGCGGCTTACTCGAAATCTGGAGGATTCGTGTAAGTCGCGTACCCCCATTTTTTCTCCGGTGTTTTGGGAAAAAAGGTGTGCGGCTTACACGCGTAAAAACGGTATATAAAATATAGATATATAAATAGAATAGTATGTAGAATTTAGATATAGTATATAGAAGGCATGGGTCAGTTCCAAATTTTTGGACACACTTGTGAATGCAAGACACATATGGTATTACCATACATCATATAGGGTTCTTATAGATGTTGGTGAGAAGTGCTTAGAATGGTGCTGGGTAGAGTTGAAGAGGAGCATGTTTTCATTCATTTTCTCCACTTGCATGGTTCAACTCCCATCATTATTCATCATTAGTAGATACGAGACATGCATTGATGGTGTCATAGATTTGAAAAAAAACTGCTTTCATGAGTGTGACTCAGCTTAAAGAGCTCCTCTGTAATCTGAACATTATGAGTCTAGGAACCCAAGAATCATTGGCTTTGAGCCAGACTGTCTGACAACATGAATTTTGTGAGTGAACCTACTTGTTTGAAAACTTATTTGCCAAAGGATCTAAGCCGCTTGCAGTTTTTTGCCATATTTTATGAAAAATAAGTTTTTAGATTCGTACGTTCTTCATATAAGTTTCTGTAAAGTAATTAAAAACTAAGACTGGCAATGATGAACAAATCCATAGTCATTCGATCAGGAAAATGTGGTTGGCTTGAAATAGTATGAAGATTAATATTTTCGTTTTCTTGTTTGTTACTTTGTTTAACCCTTTCGCTGCTGTGAACGTACCCAGTACGATCGCATGGTAGGCTGCTGTGAACGTACTTTTTCGTTCTCACTGTAGCACTTTCACTTTTCCGCTGCATGTGACGAGTAGGTTTCTGGAGAGTGAGCCGCAGCGAAAGGGTTAAGGGTTCCTTCCGTTTTTCTGTATACCCAGTAATACTATCATCTAATACTATCACCTCTAAGAAGTCATTAATTCAATAAGCTCAGTCACTGATATTATTAGCAAATGGGTATGGAATAATTTTCTAATCATTAACCCAAATAATAGTAATGTGATACACTTCTCAGCAAGTGGCCAGCCATCTGAATGCATGCAAATTAAAATGGGACCCAAATCAGTTGAACAAGTCAACACCCACTAATTCATAGGAATATATCTAAATCATAAAAGGCAATGGTGATTGTCAGCCAAGCTCTCATTCCCTTTCTAAAGCAATCTTTGTTGCTTTGTATTGTTGTGCAATCTTTGCACGAAAATACAAAAATAAGTCTTGTTTCTTTATTTCAGTATTGTATGTGTCTCATTGATTGTTAACACGTTCACTGCAGGGCTGATTAAAGCCCTACCCCTCACAGCGTGGCGTGACCCACCGGTGGGTCACACTCAGCCTTTTGCATGGGGGTCAATCCATACCCAGCTAGCACAGATTTGGTCGTATCCTTGGAGAAATCTGATATGTTGGGGATAAGCTTATCTTCCACGTTCAATATCACTATTTTCCACTATTTTAAGCATTGGGGGAGGGGGTGTAACATACATTAGTCTACGGCAACTTGGAGAAATCTGATATTTTGGGGATAAGCTTATCTTCCACATTCAATATCCTTGCTTTCCTCGATTGCAAGCGTTTGGGAGAGGGGGTGTCACAGTTATTTGGCAGTGCAATTATTGAATAAATCAAATCACCAGCAACTATTTATCATTTATTAAACATTGTTGATGCAACTAATGTGGGCGCTATTAATTGCATTTTGCGGCAGAAAATTGCATGTTATTCAGTGTAATTGGTAATACCCCAGTCAGCACAGGGATGGGCTTATCCCTATAATTAGATAAACCTGGGATAAACAAATCTTCCACATAGTATATATCCTCGACTCATCCCGGACAGAATTAGGTAAACCTGGGATGGGCATATCTAGAACATTATATACCCTCGACTTCCATGATTTTTATCGCTGGTGCAATAAAATTGAACATACTCTCATTTTAAGTGAGATATACAAAAAAATATTAGCCGCTTTTACGCAGTGTCAATCTAATTGTACGGCGAAATCGTATTTAGTGGATTGCATAATGACTTTGGTGGCTGTAACGTAAAATATGGATATGAATCCACACGATGCACGTTTCCGTCGCTAGGTCACCTTATTTCATTCATCAACACCAAACAGCGCGAAACGCCTGCTACTTCTTGTTACCGCTGTAGTAATTTTCTTTCCACATTGAGTGCCATGGTGCCATTCGTTCGAGTTGTAATAGCTCGTAAATCGGCCATTAGGTGGCAGCACGAAAGGTATTTTGCCTTCGTAGTTTATTAATTGGTCGCCTAGTGGCTCTGTAGCGGACGTCATTTTGTGGGCAAATTGTAAATGCGAAATATGCTTATGTATAAAATTCTTATTAAACATATGAATTCTCAAAAACATTTATGATTATTGAAACTAAAATTGTTCTTTACGGTTGATTAAGTACCATTATTCAAGATTCACGACGTTCTTTCCATTGTTTCTTTCTCTATTAAGGCGGCCAATCATTTTGTCCCACCGTCGGCCAATGAGCAATGATTATGGCATTTCAAATATCACGCCGTAGGAAATGGTAGGAAGACGAAGCCGGTGTGAAGGGCTGGAATTCCCTGTATTTTCTTGTGATAACATACAAAACATGGTCCTCATTCGCGGTTATTCCATGAAACAGTTGTGTATCAAGTTATTTGTTGTGAATTGAAGCATGAGATATGCTAGCGGTTCGTACTTTTCTAGCTACCTTGAGGAAAATGCTTCATCTCGCAGTTAATAGTCGATGGTAAAGAGTGAGTAGGAGATAATGTAATTACCACGCCAATGGTGAAGTTCGTCCATGTGATCAGCTTGTCTGGACGCTGTTGACTGTGCTCGAAGTGTCGTATAGTGTTTTGCAGTTCTGTGTGTAATGGATGATATTGATGAATAAATACGACATGTACCGTAACGTATTCGTGTCTTCGACGAACACTGGAAAGGCAGAACCCGCGGTATGAGGACTTTTTCTCGCTAATTGCGGACTATTTTTGGTAGTGATGGAGCCTATTGCACCATGTATTGTGATATCGTAGTGAAATATACGAGTGAAATGGTTTGTGTGAGTGAGTGCACCATTTTCTATTCATCTCTTGATTTTTTGTCACTTTGGCTGTCGTAATATTTTTGTAACCTAATTTCAGAAGGCATATAGTTGTTTATTTCCTTTTTATAAGTGCAATAATATTGGTCTTTTTGTATTCACTCAATCACTTTGTCCGTCAGCCTGAATTTGCTTTGTTTTTTGTATGATTTACGATTAATATCTTTTATGCTGCCTCATCATTTCCATATTTTCTTTTTCATTTATGGAACTTACATATGTTTTTCTATTTAACGCACCATTTCCTTTGTGTATGTTGATATTTTGTCACTTTGGGTGCCTTAAATATTTTTTATAACTTCAGTTTCAGTGTGAAACAATAAAACGTGCCATCAGTGAAGTTTATGGATTTCATTTGTGTACGCTAATTTGAAACTCCATGTGTAAATGCAACCCGCGCCTCAGTATGAACCGAGGGGGTGGGAAATGTAGGGGAGGGGAATTGGGATGGGGAAAGTAGGGGAGGTTACTACCATATATGAACGAAGCTTCTGCCCAACACCGCCCTTGGCGCTGCTACCCTCGTCCTTTCATTGGCCCCTTTCAGCCAATGAGGCTGAGGCTAGCCCGCTAGGGATAAGCTTATCCTTAAAAATGCGGAAATTCATCCCTCGTTTCGTCAATTTTTAGGCGTGGAGTCCACGATCTTTATCCTTGCTCAGAAGATAGGCTCGTCACGATTTCTGCGGATATTATCCTCATATTTGGAGATACGCCTTGTCATGTGCCGGCTGGGTATGAGCTGATCCAAAAAAAAATAAGTTGGTTGCTTGACCATTTTTAATATTTTTAATTTTTTTATATGTTTTTACTACACAAACGGGAAGTTCAAAACAGATTTTTAAAAAAATTTATCTTACACCGTTTACATGTGGTGGCCATTTTTGTTTTGAATCACGTAGCGTTTTTTCCCTTGGAAGACGTTTGCGTTAAATTGATTATCTCTGGACTGCATCATGCTACAAGATTTGAACTGGCATCATTTTTTTCAGTTCTTTCTTCCCTACAATACTGATTCATAGCCATAATTCCCTATGCAAATCTTACCTGTCTAAATGGGGTCCAAAGTAGGGGGTCGAAAATTGAAGAATTCCACTTTTTAGAAATTAAAAAAACCATGAAGGAGAAATTTATCAGAGATAATATTTTTTTTGTAGTAAGATATCATTCGGTACTCACATTGTATGGAGTATCAGCATTGACAACTCACTCGTTAATTGTTTATGGATTTTTAAAATTTGGATTTTTTAAATTTTTGTAAAGTTTGAGGCTGCATATCTCAAATGGGACTGGATAAAAATCCACAATTTTTACACATTATGTAGTTCTTTATGATAGCAAAGTGGAGTAAAAATTTCAACATTGATATTTGACTCAGAACCAAGTTATGAATTTTTGGAAATGCGGGAAATCATCGTTTTTGCAAATTATGTATATCAGTTATTACTGTCAAATATATGTTAAACTGTCTTAATTTGAAAAGTTACCATATAAAGTATTGACAAAGGATACTTATTGGGTTGAAAAACACAAAATGAGCAAAATTACCATGTATTATTTTAGAAATTAACAGTAAAAAGAATTATTAGTACCGTACTTACATTTTATTTACTGCTTAACCCAAGTGATTGTTAAGCATTACACTTATATCTTCACAGAGTTTAGGTAAGATAGAGTAGGATCTTCCTGTCACTGTTGTAAGTTCAAGAACTGATAATTTTCTTCGAGGTTTTCCATTTTAATCCAAACACGATCATTGTTAGACTTTTTAAATGATGTTCTTGGCCCGGCAGGATGATAGAAGTGTACAAGTACATCTTTGTTTTCTAGACTTATCTCTTCAACTTGAGCGAGCCACCATTGCCTATCGTACACACACGCCACTATGTCACTTACTTATATAAGTGTAATGCTTAACAATCCCTTGGGTTAAGCAGTAAATAAAATGTAAGTACGGTACTAATAATTGTTTTTACCAGGCATGGGTCGGTTCCACTTTTTTTCGGTTCCGGTTCGGTTCTTAACTTCGGTTCTCGGTACCGATTCTCGGTTCCGGTTCTTAATTTACCACTTACTTTGCATTGCTCAATGGTAAGATAAGGTAATCAATAATCATTTTCAGAGACATACTGCTTGAAAAAGAATACTTCATTATATTTTTGTGTATAGTCATTTTAACGACTGAATTAGAATAATTCCCGACTTTGAAGCATATAAGTACACTATTTCACCAGGTTTTAATGTGAAGCCTCCACTTTCGGAGTGTGAGTAGGTTTCAAACTGGTTTTCGCGCCAATAATTTCGGTACCGATTATTTTTGGCCTCGGTTCCGGTTCTAAGCTCAAGAACCGGTAGAACCGAAGAACCGAACCGACCCATCTCTAGTTTATATATATAAATGTAATGCTTAAGATATAAGTGTAATGCTTAACAATCACTTGGGTTAAGCAGTAAATAAAATGTAAGTACGGTACTAATAATTGTTTTTACTGTTAATTTCTAAAATAATACATGGTAATTTTGCTCATTTTGTGTTTTTCAACCCAATAAGTATCTTTTGTCAATACTTTATATGGTAAATTTTCAAATTAAGACAGTTTAACATATATTTGACACTAATAACTGATATACATAATTTGCAAAAATGATGAATTCCCGCATTTCCAAAAAATCATAACTTGGTTCAGAGTCAAATATCAATGTTGAAATTTTTACTCCACTTTGCTATCATAAAGGACTACATAATGTGTAAAAATCGTGGATTTTTATCCAGTCCCATTTAAGATATGCAGCCTCAAACTTTACAAAAATTTAAAAAATCCAAATTTTAAAAATCCATAAACAATTAACGAGTAAGTTGTCAATGCTGATACTCCATACAATGTGAGTACCGAATGATATCTTACTACAAAAAAAATATTACCTCTGATAAATTTCTCCTTCATGGTTTTTTTAATTTCTAAAAAGTGGAATTCTTCAATTTTCGACCCCCTACTTTGGACCCCATTTAGACAGGTAAGATTTGCATAGGGAATTATGGCTATGAATCAGTATTGTAGGGAAGAAAGAACTGAAAAAAATGATGCCAGTTCAAATCTTGTAGCATGATGCAGTCCAGAGATAATCAATTTAACGCAAATGTCTTCCAAGGGAAAAAACGCTACGTGATTCAAAACAAAAATGGCCACCACATGTAAACGGTGTAAGATAAATTTTTTTAAAAATCTGTTTTGAACTTCCCGTTTGTGTAGTAAAAACATAAAAAAAATTAAAAAATTAAAAATGGTCAAGCAACCTACCTTGGATCACTTCATATGGATTGACCCATGGGTGGTGTGACCCACCAGTGGGTCACAGTCCTTCCGAGCTTCTGGCCGCTTCCATGGGATGGTGGTTAAAGCGGCAACACTCAGCTGTTTCCTGAGATTAAAGGAAGGCTGGGGGAGATGACTCCCAGCCTCGCCCCCAGCCCGCCCCTCCACCGGCCACATGGGGTACTTTATCGCCTGACCCTGGTGCGGGATGGGGGAAGAGAGGGGCAACAATACAATGCATGTGGTAAAGATTTGCTGATGTTCGGAAAACCCAGGAGACTCCCACCCGTCTCTGTTTATTGCCCCTGCCCTTGTTCGTGCCCATCTGTGAGACTTAGACGCCCGTCCGTGCGTCACCGATTCCCCAGCCCTGCTCACACTATGAGAAAAGGGAAGGTGCATCCTTTGGATAGAGTACATAGTGGTTTGTCTCACTCAGAAAAAGTAGTGTCTGCATTTCGGAAGACGTTCACCTGGCAAGGGCACGGTCACTCATCCACCACTGAGGGATTGGTTCAAGAATGCTACGGGACCCTTTCCCAATTGTCCTTCCATAGAGGGGGGGGGGGGAAGGGAAGAGAGAGAGTCTCTCACACAGCTGGGTGAGTGCAGTTCAGACTGTTTAGTTTACGAGCAACTGACGGACAGCCAAGATTAAGGAGAAAAAATTCTTTGTGCGTTCTTATTATCAAAGCCATCGGTGAGGTAATTACTGTATCCTTACTGTTGCTTCTTGAAGCAATGTCATCCAGCAAAGATCATGTTCCTTTATCATTAGTATTACGTAGGGAAGTAACAGGGGAAGATGTACCTTCGACGAGCAAACTGCGGTTAGACATGCCTCAGAAACAAGCTGCTTTTTTTCCTCACAAGCCGGCCACGTTGCGGTCTACAACTGCCTGACGAGGATACAGACGATCCGGACGACCCAGACTTCCCACCTTCATCGACAAGTTTATCTTTATCAGATGGCAAGTTTTCCACCGCCGAAGAAGACGAGGAAGATGAAGACATAAGCAGCAAAGATGATGTTGCCCTCAGCAACCTGCAAGTCCTCAGCCACGCTGCCAAAATGCAGGGAGGAGGTGGCGATAAGCCATCACGCACCACGACTTCGTCAGGGAAGCCTGGTACTCCGACTCTATCATCAGCCTGGATGCCGGTGCACCTGAACAGCGGGCTGTCCTTTCCTCGCTACAACGATGCTCCTTTGGTGACGCTTGATATCAATGGCATGACCCCTCAGGCCTTGTATGAGTTATTCATTAACAGTACAGTATGGGCTCTTATGGTGGAGGAGACAAACTGGTATGCCGACCAGTACCTTGCAACTGCTAAGCTAAAGCAAAGATCACGAGCAAAAGAATGGGTGCCGTACAGTTCCAGAAATGAAGAAATTCGTCGGAATACTGCTCATCTTTGGACTGGTTTGCTTGCCTTGCCTTTGAATAGTATTGGTCAAAAGGAGACCTTTATGGTGTGCCTTTGATAAAGAACACAATACGCTGAGACCTTTTCTCACTGCTGCTGCTGCGATTCTGGCATTTTGCTGACAACACTGCCGCCCAACCTCAATACCCCTTGCACAAAATCAGCGCACTTTTGATGATAATCAATGAAAACTTCAAGCAAGTTTGAGAGCCTGGTGCAGATCTTGTGATTGATGAAACAATGGTACCTTGGCCGTCTACTCTTATGGCAATATATTCCTAACAAGTCACACAAATATGGTGTAAAACTGTACAAAGTGTGCATGAAAGATGGCTACACAGTTTAAGCGTCGGTATACTGCGGCAAATCTCAGACTCCCAAGGAAAATTCTCATGTGGATCAAGTCATCCGAGATCTAACCCAAGATTGGTGTGGTGTTGGCAGAACGGTCTATGCCGACAATTTCTACACTTCCCTACCCCTTGCTTGTGTCGAAGGATACGCATCTGGTGGGCACTGTGCGGTCTAACCGTAAAGGCCTGCCTCGTGAGGTGACAGCCGCCAAACTAAAGAAAGGGGAAGCACTGGGATGTGAAAATGTAGATGGCATAAAAGTTATTGCTTGGAGAGATAAAAGAGTTGTCCTCATGATGAGCACTTGCCCTGCACACGACGCTACCCTCGTGGACACAGGCCTCAGATGCCAAGACAGTCCTGTCCTCAAACCACAAGTGGTATTGGATTACAACAAAAAGAAAAAAGTTGTAGACCTAAGCGACCAGATGTCCAGCTACTACACCAGCCTTAGGAAAACACTCCAATGGTACAAGAAAGTCGTGCTGGAGTTCTTCACAGGGATGGATGTTGTCAATGTGTGGATCCTGCATAGTGAACACCAGGGTGGTAGCACAAAGTCTATGGTGCAATTCCGGGAGGATATCGCCCTTGCGCTCATCAGGGGCTCCAAGAATGATGACGATGGGAGGGTGGACTCCCCGGCTCCAGCTAGTCGCAGCAACAAGGGTCACCGTCTAGTATCTTATCCTAAGGATACCAAGAACTGGTACCGACGTAAGCGCTGCATCCCATGCTATGCGACTTATCGCAGGGAAGGCAAAGAAAGGAAAGCAGCGCAGTCTGCCACACCAAAAGTGCACCAGTTTGGCTTGGACTGCGAAGGAAATCCTACCATGTACCTGCCCTGCTTCAATTCCCACAATTAGATTTGGGATTTCAGATGAAAGGCAAATGTTATATTTAAACACGTTTGAAATGTTTATTAGATCTTTAAATGTTATGGTCCATAAGCTTCTTAAGCTATGCTGATTATTAGTCCATTATCTCATTTTGTACGTTTGTTATCTCAATTCTGTGTCTTATATTCGTACCTAAACAATTTCATTATTTTTAATAAGTTGATATATGCTTTACTATATCGAGTATTGTTCATCCTTATCTATAAAAATAGCATAAACTTGAAAAAAAACAAAAAGAAAAAAATTAACATATTTTATATATAATACGCTAATGTAAATGTGTTCGTGACCCTCTGGTGGGCCACACCGCTCGCGCTGAAAAATGTTTCAGGAGGGGTGTCGAGGGGTGGTGGGTCACGCCGCAGTGAACGTGTTAATTACTGACAGTGGTAATAGGACTCTATGATATTGCAAAAATCATATAGTTTGGTAACTTACAACTAAGCTGAGATTACTAAGCTTTTGTTTCCTTCTTTTGCCTCTACCAAAGGTGGGTGGCTATGATGGGGCATCCCGTCAGTGCTTGAGTTCTGTTGAGGTGTATGACCCAGATGCAGATGTATGGACTTCAATCAGGCCCATGTCAGTCCGTCGCAGTGGAGCTGGTAGGTATTTCATCATTAGTGACATCTGGAAAAAAATTGAATCTTATTTTACAGCAGTTTTCATTTCCCATTGTTGCTGCTGTGTTCTCTTCATTCATACTTGTAGCCTGTAAGAGGCCATCAAATGGCTTGTGTGAGAAGATATGGAATAGGAAAGAGAATCATATGCTACTCTCTAAAATTGCAACTTGCCACATTGTACTGTATTCCTCCGAACATACAGTAAAACCTCCCGTTAACGAAATTCTTGGGACCCAAATTTTCCAGTGCTCATTGACGGAGAGTTCATTAATCAGAGGGTGTTGCGGGTTATATACCTCCGTATTTTTTCCAGGGGCTTTCCATGTCGTAATCAGGAAGTATGAGTAATCGAGCAAAATTAGCATGGATTTTATACGGTATTCGCTTAGTGACATCATAAATGTATGTTGTAGTTTCTTGTACTACTATGTTTCTTGTATCAGGTTATCCGGGCTCAAGTCCTGGTCAAGGCGAATGTTTTTTTTTCTTTATGGTACTTTTGCTATTGTGCTATTTCAGTGGGCAACACCATTAAGGTTCTCACGGTCAGTTCGCGGTCCTTCAATTTGTTCTTTATGTTATTATCATACTTCCTTGAAAATTTGAGCTTACACATACATCTTAAATTGGCGTTTTCTTCCGTAGCAGTCCGGTGAATTGGACTCAGGAGAGTCAAAAAAATTCGAACGAGTTACTTGAAAAAATCTTGTTATATTGGCATTTGTATTACTAAACACAAAAATTATTCGAAGGAAGAGTTAATGGTCGCCAGCTTTAAACTATTCCTTCTCTCACGACGAACAGCATTCTCCACTTCCCGGAATAGTCTTATAGCATCCTTGTTACATTCTTTAGCAGTTAGCAAGGATTTCTCAGTCGTGTCCAGTGCTGGGATGACTTCTCAGGACTTGTGTTTCACAAACTCCCTCTCCGGATCTTCGTTATCCTCTTCGTTCTCCGTTCTCTTTTTCACTTGCCTCACTTTCATCAGATCACGGCACTACACCTTCGTCGATATTAACGACGTCATCAAATGAAACGTCTCGAATGCATATCTTACCCATCAGTTCCTCCCTATCTCCATCCCCTTGGCTTGCATTCACTTCATTGGCTTGGCATTTGTATTACTAAACACAAAAATTATTCGAAGGAAGAGTTAATGGTCGCCAGCTTTAAACTATTCCTTCTCTCACGACGAACAGCATTCTCCACTTCCCGGAATAGTCTTATAGCATCCTTGTTACATTCTTTAGCAGTTAGCAAGAATTTCTCAGTCGTGTCCAGTGCTGGAATGACTTCTCAGGACTTGTGTTTCACAAACTCCCTCTCCGGATCTTCGTTATCCTCTTCGTTCTCCGTTCTCTTTTTCACTTGCCTCACTTTCATCAGAGCACGGCACTACACCTTCGTCGATATTAACGACGTCATCAAATGAAACGTCTCGAATGCATATCTTACCCATCAGTTCCTCCCTATCTCCATCCCCTTGGCTTGCATTCACTTCACAATTAGATTCAATGTAATTACACCCTTCCCTAGCGAAGTAATGTCTTATTGTAGTGAGCAGAACGGCATCCCAACAAAGCCACAGATGCTGCATAGCCTGGAGAATGTTCCATCAGAGAAGAGTTGGGTTGCTGGTACTCTACATCCTTCTAAGTTAATACTGCACCAATTGTTGTCGGCACACCCTCTTAATGTGGGATATGACTCCCTGGTCTGCTGCTGCTGACTTGTGCAGTTAGGTGGGAAGAAAACCACCGTCATATTTTCTTACATTTATAGCCTCCAATTTGTGGTCCGTGCAGCGATCAACAAACAACAGAATTTTCTTTTTTGACCTCCCTTTCGAGCTTCAACTCCAACTCCCGAAATATCTCAGCGGTCATCCAAGAATTTCTGTTCGTAGGGACATGGTAGTTGTACATTTTTTAAAGTTTTGTTGGATTTTCCAATTAAAAGCTGAGGTAATTTCACTGAACCATCGCTGTTGGCATAAAATAGCATAATAAATCTCTATTGTAGATAAATCATGCTACATCAGCGTTAAAAATGTCTTTCGGTTCGTATTGCCCGATCAACTTTGGAAACTTTTGCCTCTAATGTCTCTCAAATCGGGATCTACTGATGTCTCAACCCTAGAGTGTTTTGTGGTGCCCAAGTTTCACCTTCTTTCTTCTACTGTAAGTTCAATGAATCACAATTAACGCATGCAGAGATGCCAGAAACATAATTTTCCCCCGTGACACTCTTACATGTACAAGAGCCAATTTAGGCGAGCTTTGAAGTCACCTTTATGAACTCGTAAGTTGTCAATTGATGCAGAGCATACGATATTTAGCTCAACATATGTATGTCAGGCTTCTTTGCAGCATATCCATTTGCCATACGTCTACCTAAAAATACTGCGCATTACATTTTTTTTGATCGCGGACGTTCTGTGTGCAGCAAACACTTGCGATACGTTCAACCTCCCGCGGCAACGCTAATTCAGTCTTTGTCACTACACTGGGAATTTGCGGCAAACCTATAAAAAAGCAACAGTATAACATGGCAAAAACGAAAGGAAACAATAATGACATGCGTACTGGTTCAAGACTTATTTGGTTATGTCACGAAAATTTGCGAAAAACGATCATGTTGATGCATAAAACTCCACGAAAGACACGCACCCGACTTTTAACGAACGTTTAGGAAAACAGCAAACTCAGATTTCAAGAGTAAATGACAGCTCACGTACTTCTGAAAAAAAAACTGCATTCAACGAGGAAAAATTCATCCTAAAGAGGGCAAGCAGTGCTCACGGGACTGGCTCTTCACCTTGTTGTCGGGGAGTTCTCATTGTATGGGAGTTCGTTTTAAGGGAGTCAAAATGCGTGCTTTTTGATGGCAGCTTGACGGGACCAACTCCATTTGCTCGTTAATTGGAGGTGCTCGTTGTAAGGGAGTTCGCTAACGGGAGGTTTTACTGTAGTTCCCCCATTTTTGGCCGAAATATTCATGGAAAAAGTCTTGGGGGGGGACTGTATTTGAGCTCAAGGGTTCTAATGTACTTTGTACAATTCCATCTCCTGAGTTTGAAGGGCAATATCTCAAAAATGGCTATTTCGATTTAAAAATATGTTATATCGAACTAAAGCTTGTTTATTTATACTTTTATTAATGTCAAAAATACATTTTAAAGTTGGTTATATTAATTAATTTTTCGACAGAAACAGCTAAAAAGGCCGGATTTGTTTTCAAGTGCCGGGAAGCAAGTTCAACTTTGACGCCCACTTGAAGAAAAACAAGAAAAGCCACTTCTCTTTTCTTCATATAAGACATGGAACATATATTTATCTTTGACTAAGCAAAGTTTCAAATAGATTACTCAGTTAACAATTACGTCACGACAAATTTTAAAAACCTGCACTATCTCAGCTTGCGGAAGTCTGAAATAAATTTAATTTTGATGGTATTCTTCGTGTTTGAAAATTAAGCACGTGTAAAATGACCTAACAAATTGAGAGAATTAGATATGCTCTCACGTGTATGTATTATTCAGCAGTGCGTAGTAGTCAGTAGAGGTCCTTGATGGTTATTCGAGGCTCGAATAACCATCCTCGAGGTCACTTCTTGTTAAAAGTAGATGCCAGTAGAAGTTAGGCAATACCTCAACAGGCCACCCGTCGATAGGAAAGTCAACCCCAATCCTCTGAAAGTCCAGGAGGAGATAAAGGGTGAATACCCCAACACGTACCGTTTCGCGATCAGAGTATGATAACGTCATCCGTCCCATGTGAAAGACTTTTCTCCGGTAAAGTTGGAAGGCCGGTAAAATTGGAAAGGCATGCCCTAGATCATCAAGAAAGCATCTCAATCAGTTGATCTTCCTCAAAAATTTTAGTGAAGCCGAATGGTTTCAAGGGGTGATACACATTCAAGTAAATTGAAAATTTTTACGACTAATTATTCAAGAATATTTTCTAAGTATGTACATTTTTAGGGATTTTTATAGTACAGTAGAACCTCTTTTTTACGAACCTCTAATTTACGAAATGACACCAATTTACGAACCATTCCGCCGGTTCCGATCTTTGTATATAGGAAACCATGTAAAATGACCTCAGTACCCAAACCCTTCCATCCCTCAATCAGGCATCCCCCTCTTCAAAAATCCAACCAGCAAACTCACCTTCCCCTAATAAGGCTACCCCTACTCAAATCCTAATCACGAAACACATTCCACCAGACCCAGACTAAACAACTACAGTCCAAAACCCCTCAACTCAGAAAATCACCTACACCAAAAAGAAAACTGACACACAGAACCCACAGAACAAATAACACCACATTCCCTTAACAAACACCTACACAAAAAAAAAAGCCAGAACAACACTTAGACACCAAAATAATAAATGACACTACATAGAATTATACTGAACTAAATCACTCCCATAAAAGCCTCCCTACAAGGGGGAAAAGCTGCAAGTGGGACAGGATAGGGCAAAAAGCCCTCGTAAAAGAAGAAATGGAAATGACCTCTATTTTACGAAACCTCGATTTTACTGATTTACGAAGTGATAGGCCGGTCCCTAGGAGTGATTGACCTCTGTTTTACGAAGTTTTTGAAATGATTTTGTAACCCTGAACTCAGTACAATGGAATAACGGTCGCTGTATACCGCAACAGGAGCAGCTGAAGCCAGATCGGTCATGTTGAGAGGGCCCTCGGTCCAAGTACTTCATATGGGAAAATGTGGAAAAATCGAATGTGAGCATAGTGCTTTTTGAAGTGCTTAAACTGTAGCAAAAATCCCAGAGACTGATCATCCAAATCGCAATTCAATCCTTATTATATGATCCAAGGAAAAAACGTTCAAAGACGCATGGCACGACGCCTACTTCTCGAAAACAATGCCCCAGTTCATAAAATAATCGGATTAGTGCTTGGTAATTTCTATTCCTTTTCTATAATTTTGTGTATTGCAAATAACTAACTCGTCGTCACTAAGGATCCATATTTTCTCTGGAATTATTTAAAATTAGCTTTAAGGTAGCCGCCGCAACCCCAATTCAGAACTTTGATCAGCCTTTCACTTGAAAATAGCATTCCCGTAGGAAGTTCTTTGCTGCAGCTGTCGTGGAGCTTAGTTTCATTAAAAAATCCTAACTTTGTGATAATAAACTGCTTATATTCAAATGTTGATGCAATTTGATTATTTAATTTTTCATTAGAAGTGTTTTACCTCGTTAGGTAAGAATTTGCGATCGTGACTTCGAGATCACGTTCGCTTTCTGTAGCCGCGAGTAAATAGTTCTCGTAAATCACCGCTAGATGTCAGCACTGTAGAACGCATCTTAAAAGAGAGGGAATTTCAAATTAACTGAGTGAATTTGTAAGATTGACTTTCATCAGCTGCGAAATATGATTAAATGTCTTTCAAACGATACGCTTTCTTGAAAAAAGGCATTTTTTGGTCTTATCATTGAAATATACTGGGCCAGTTGGAACTTTGTTTTGAAATTTCCTAGTTAAAATGCATACTTGGCTTTCCCTTGTTAAAATGGCTTCTTTAAACACAAATCGACTAGCACTAAATATACCCCTTTCATTAATTAATGCATAACTGCATATGCTTAAAATACTCAGTGGGATGAGTTAATTCTCTTATGAGTTATTCCTTTATTTTGAGATCTACCAACTGAACAGCTACAAGAACCTAATTGCATTGCAGCAGCCAAGTTCATACCATTATAAATTTGTAGCAAAATATTCACCTGTTTTTTTAATTCATGGCTGTTTCATTCTCTTGTACTAAAGTGAGTCTCCTAGCCTTAGGAATAACGTCTATGCTTTACAGGGAATCAATACAATTGAGGTCTAATTTTTAAATCCTTTCAATTTCTTGCAGATACACTGCACACAGAGAAGTTCACGTAATATCTGTTGTTTTTTCCAGAATGAGCTGATGACTATTATTTGTTATAGTAATTAGTTTTATTTCAACCCTAACATAACTATTTGATAAGTTCAGTACAGCATAGTGTTTAATTGCATTGAAAGTATACTTGCATTCTTGTCAGCAGAGTTTTAGTAGACATACATTTGTCGCAGATCAAGCCTCTTTTGTGCATGATGTGCCTCCATGGACATTGCTCCATGCTGTGCAAGGTATTGCCAGAGCATGGGAGTGTCACCGCAAAAACTATTTCCAACTGTTGGAGATCAGCTGGTTTTGGTGACACATCAGTTCTGGAGACAGAGGAGTTAGTGGAAGATAACCTCCAATTTACAAACCCTCTGATTTACAAAGCTCAAATTTTTGAGTCCCTTCAACTTCGTAAAATAGAGGTTCTACTGTATTCAAATATGTATTATGAGCGTTTTTCAAATGAACAATAAACGTTTCTTGTACCAACTGCAATTTTTTCAAAAATGAACCATAGATTTTTTCGATTAATCGATCTTTTGGTTCAAATTTCGATTTTTGCTGAAAAGTCGAGCTTTTCATTTCGATTAAAAATCGATTGCTCGAAAAATCGATTTTGACCGACATTTTTCTATCACTAAGTTGACTATATTCGGAAGAATAAGGTATTTAAAATGTATGCATGACATATATGATCTCGGTCTTTCTCGGCGAATGATATTTAAAAAACATTCTCGGGTTTCTAGCCGAGTAAGATGTTTTGTTGCTAACGTTTCGATGGAATACTCCTCCATTGTCCTCAGAGCAATGTATGACATGTAAATGTATGCATGACATATTAACAAATCATTATGCTTAATCTTATTTTTTAGCTGCTGGCAATTATTATAGCCACCAATAGTCTGAAAATTTTACTTTAATTCACCACATGTACTGAGTGGAAGTGAAATGTCATCTTTATATTTTGCTTCATCATTCGTATTTTGCAGGTGTTGGAGTGTTGAATGGTTTGCTCTATGCAGTTGGAGGGCACGAAGGTCCAAATGTACGGAGTAGTGTTGAAGTTTACAATCCAGAAACTGAGTTATGGACTCCTGTAGCAGATATGGCAATGTGTAGGCGAAATGCTGGTGAGTATATTTTGGATTACATATCATAATGAGTAGAGAGCTGATATTTTCATGAATACAGAAAAACTTAATTAAATTCGAAATATGGAGATTTTTTGTGAAAGTCGTGAAATTCGTAATATGCCACGATATTACCACCCACAGTTACCAAACACAGTTAAGCATGAAGAATAACACGAAAACATGCTAAACTCATTCATCGACCAATGCTGAAAGATGTTTCTACGATTTTATATAGAATTTTATCACATGCTCATATCATGATCATTTCATTAATGATTTCACTTTCTGGAGCCTTTTTACTTTGTTGTCTTCGGTGTTGCTTAGAAGAGAAGTCAAGTGCAATTCTGGGAAAACCTCCAAAAAAACTCAAAAATGTATTTCTGCCAGCCAATATTCCTCTGAGGAAATTGGATAGGGCAGTAATCAACCTCGACGACTTAGTTGAAGGTGAGAAAAATCAAAATGCGAATCAATCAATTGGAAGTATAGGTAGATATTTAAAAACCCGGCCATCAATAATCTAGTTCCTTCAGTTATCTGGCATTCATTTCAGAACAGTTTCAAATTTACCGCATTTTAGCACCACTTTTTTCTAGGTGCATTGATATTGTGTTGATGGCACTGTAGCATGACCACCGAAGATATTCTCGGTGGTCACGGCTATAGTAAATACTCATTGTTCGTATATTTTTGCACGATCGTCGTCCCGGTTGCATAACTTCCTCTCAATGTGTATTATCCTGCAGAAAATTGTAACATTGTATTACTTTGGTTATTCACTTAATTTTTTTATAAAAAATTTAAGTACTTTATACCAATTACATTCAACAATGGTGTATCAATACTTGCATTGACTGTTTGCTTACATATTATGCCCTATATAGCCGTGATTAAGAACACTGAAATTTGGGATGGAAAACACTTAAATGCCCAAAAAATATGACCGATTTTGGGCTTTCGAAATCACCAAAAATTTCATGTCCCTGGTAACGAGTGAAATAATTTCCTGTGATGTAAAAAAAAAAACGTTTGATTCATCAATTTCCATCGAGCACCCCTCAGCCTTCTCCAATGCCTACCCCATGTTCTTTTTATTATTTCCTTTGAAGTCATTTTGTAAGGGCTTTGCTCACTGGAAATGATATCTCCATCTTCAATGGCCAATCTTCATCTGCATCATGTTGTTTCCTACCTCTAGTGCCACTCCTCCATGGGTCCAATGCATTGCTCTCCTCTCAATGAATATGAATAATGGCCATCATCATCATTTCACCACATCTCCCCATTTCCTTGTTCCCATTCTAAAAAAATCGTGCTCACATTGGGTTAACCTTCAATGTCACCTGTTCCCCTCCCCTGTCAAAGCTATTGCCATCATATACAGGTTGGAAGTGCTACATAGGGACAGCATATTCTTATAGAGAAATTCAGTGTTTCAGTGACTATTTAGTGATTTCAGTGATTGTTACTTATAAGATGAAAATAAAATGTTAAATGGTGAGTGAAACATTTTCATGTGCAGACATACAGTGAAAGCTTGGTATAATGAGCACTCTCAATAGCTTAGAGAGCACTCGCTATATCCGAAGGTGATGTATTAAGCCTCTCAATTCCCACAGTTGTTCTTACTTTCCGTTTTTCTTTCGTTACCGTACTATTAGAAACAGGTAGAAGGGCTGTTTTCGTGCACAATTGCATATTTATCGTTTATTGTGCGAATTAAATCTTCCAAATAATTTACACTTTGTTGAAGTCCTTGAGTTTTAACTGGTACGTTCATTAGTTAGGAATGTTGTAATGATTCGCTGAAATATGGCATTTTTTGGAGGTCGAAAATATTTCTTGCGTAATTACCTATCTCTAATACTCACATTTATTTATACAAGCAAATGCCTCTGTTGGTTGCGCTGAACATTGTGTGTGTACTAGTGCTGCCATCTGGAGGATCTAGAGTGAACGGAGGTAACTCCTGAGAAATACTGTTGCCAAGAATTATCAATACATTCACTCAAAATTGTATAAATCCGTAAAGTCAGGAATCATATAATAAAATAAAAACTTGTTGAATGGGATAAATTTTAATTATTCATATAACATCGGCCCTGGCAATATTTACGGAAACATTGAAAAATATGCACAAATTAACAAATGCACCAGAAAACATAAGTATTCCCATTATTTCTGCTAACAGGAAAAACAATGGAAACCAGGATGAATCGTAAAATTTTAAGCATATAAATAATTCTTTGGCAACGCAAAACTTTGATGACTTCGTCGTGATGATAAAAGCATAATAAAACAAGTGTTGGACCTTTACTATCACACATAAGCACGCTTCACATTAGCAGCGCAGTACTTTCAATTTCTATTCCAGGCTGAAAAATCATTCTAGCATCATCTGCTTCAGTCTACTGGCAGTTGCTGAAAGCACACACCCTTCCACTTCACTAAATTTGCTAAAGTCCTCGGCGGAAGCATTACTGGCCCAGTAAACGGTGCTAATTTTTCTAAGAGCCTGCTATGCTTTAGCTCTAGGTGGCATAGGCACTGTTTCTTCTTCTGAAAGAGAACTAATTTCGTCGTCACCTTCGCTTCTCACCGAGTTAATGGCAGGAGCTTCTTGGCCTCGTTATATCCGTTTTCTATTACATGTTAATCTTGGGCCTTTTGATGGTACATTGCCAATCACTCGTTATTGCGAGATTCTCACTCTATGCCATACTCACTATAACGGGCTTCTACTGTACATATATTCATTGCACAGTAAAACCCCTCTTTTACTTTTTTATGGGAAAAAGGTAGAAAAAAAGGGTGAATTGTGGGTAAGTTTAAAATGAGGGTATGCAAAATTTTCTGAGAGTAATGCCTTAAAGTATAGCCCTATATTTCTTGATTGTTCCTACCTAAGGTCTTGTCTTCAACGAATGACAATTGAATTCCTTATGCTTTATGACTTAAAGTTGTTGTGTACTGCATACAGGACATGCCTGCTGGTGTTGAGGAAAAGAGCCAGAAGGTTAATAATTGGACTCAACTTTGTTAGCTCACTCAAAACTTATCTGTGACCAGAAATACTCCCTTTATTGTACCACTGTCCCACACATTTAGCACTTCCAATGCTAAACTTGTATCAGTACTTCTTCCATGTCAATACGGTATATTTTAAGAGTTACTTTGGTTTTTATTTATGAAAACCACAACTTTTGAATTGGATAAAGAAGTGGATAATGTTCAGTGGAAAAATATTGATAAATAATCCATAGTCAATAAAAATATATTAGTTGACAAGGACAATGCTGTGATAAGAAAGAAACTTAGTTAAAATATGATAGTAATACCATTAAGCTACGTTTTTATGTGGCTGTTTTTGCGTTGTGTTACCGCTGCATTGTGCGGCAGGAAAATACCCTGTTTTCATGTCACTGGCAGAGCTAGCAGCAATGCACCAAAACACATGATGGTGGTAAACCGTGGTATACGTGATAATCAATAGTGAAAGAATCACGTGATGAACAAATGACAGGTAGAATGCGTTGTTCCTCACTATAACGCAGCTGCGTTAACTCAGGCTGCATTGAAAGATGAAAGATAACCAACTCGGATGGCAACGCAGACTGTGTTGGCGTGCTCGCTTCTGATTGGTGGCACAGTGTGCGTCAACGCAAAAATGGCCACATGAAAACATAGCTTTACCATTCTGTGCCAAGAATAATAATAAAGTTACTTAAAATTTTCTTTCGTTTCATTAAATTTTATTTGAAATCGACATTAAATATTAACTACATCTGATCACTAGATTAAAGCTAACACAGTATTCAGATTACTATTTACAGTTTTCAGGTACATGTACATCTTTGTAAACACAAAGTATTGAACGAAAATTTGCCATTTTAATTTAGTTCCTCGAATTAATATAAATTTTATTACATCATTTTCATATCAATTGCTGTGAAATGGATGAATGATAAGTCAATTTTGTTGCATAAACTAAGTTGACTGACGTCACATTTAAATCAAGTAGCACAAAGTATGAACACACATGCAAATAGCACTCAGATAAACAAATGAAATTTAAATTTCAATATTTTTATGGTGAACAAGGATGGAGTCAGTGGGGGAATGTCCCTGACAGGATGGAGTCAGTGGGGGAATGTCCCTGACAGGCAACTGGACGACAAAACAACGTGGTATCCTTTCACGCCCCTCTTCTGACATTCATGCCACCTCCTTTGCATCTTTCTTCTCCTTGTCAATATTCAGCATAGGGCTGATATGAGTCAAGCAATGGATGCTCTTCCCTTGGATTTCGATTATCAAGGATTGGATGCTCCTTTGATACCAGGAAATTGATGTTAAAAATTACTGTTAAAATATAGAAATGTATTCCAAAATATAATACAGCCAAGCCTTATAATATCATACTGATTTTAAAGGAATTTCCCAGATTAACGAAGTTAAGGCTATGCTGAGTCAAAAGTAGTCATGGTATCATGCTAAAAATCACACATATAACCTAAACCCACCATCATCTGGTACTGTAGCCAACCTTTGAGCTGGTTCTGGCACTTTGATGGGTAGAACGGCTTCCAGGGTGGAAGTGCAATCAGGGGAGGTTGCCTGGAGGGCCCTCTCCACTTGAGGGTCCCAGAAGTGACTGGTGGGGTGACCCACACCCCTTTCCCACAGCAAATTATGAAAATAAGACCTGCCCAGGCCAAAAACTGGTTTGTGATTCTACAACTTCTAGTCGCCCCAATAACGACCAAGGGAGCTGTCCCCATAAAGTGTGGGCCACAAGACCCTTCACCCACTGCAAGGTGGGCACGACTGATCCTCCTCCTACTTCTAACAAAATAAATGGTGGAACCGACCGCTGTAAATGGGCCAATTATGCAGGGGGTCCCCGATGGCATTCAGTACTGCTAGTTGGTTGGTAGGCAAGGGGGAGTTGACAATGAGGCCTTCAAGAAGGGATGAGTGTTGGTAAGGGATCTTGTGGCCAGCAGCACAACCGAAAAAATATCCAGTCTCGCTTCACAAAAGACACGTATATTTAAGATCAAAAGAAATTGCCGGTGAATATACTAGAGACAAACCCTGATGATGGTGAATGAGGGAATGGGTGATAGGGATGACAATGACGATAATGAAATGCAACAAGGAACAAAAGATATTACTAAATTAAGTGTAATAACCATGTGCTAGTGCAAAATCTCCTTAAATATCTAAACAATAATTTGCATCCAATTTCTCGGCCCAGATGAGTTTAATTTACGGACTTAGGAATGTACAAGTTCATCCCGTGATGGTATATCTTAATCCACCCAAGATTTGATGCGGGATGTTTGGGCAGGCTAGACACTGAACAGTTTTGGCAAGACACTGCCGATTTGTGAGGGGGGAGGAAATGTGGTACATTCTCACGGGGGTTTGGTAGGAAATCGGGGTTTATTTTACATTAATTTGGATCTGGCGGAGACAACCTTACATGCCCCTTGGCTGCCATGATGCCTCCGGCCAATGTACAGTTGGTGAACCCCATTGCATTCTTAAGTTACTGTTCCTCCCCCTCCAGTTTTGAGGAGAAATGGTGGCAAATGCTGGTTCAACAGCCTCGATGCTTATTTGGTTCATGGCTGTGAATCTCCAGATTCTGGTGCTTGAGCTGTCCCAAAAACACCCCTTCCTTGGTGCAATCACAGGACAAAACTTCCTTGCCCACGAGCCTCTTTGTTCTCTTGTCCTGTACCGGATTGGCCTGGATTCAGCATTTCTTTGATCCCAAGCATACCTCTGGCAATGCTCAAATGCCGAGTGACTGCTCAGTGAAAGCCGAGTGAATGACTTGAGTGGATAAGCTGCACGACTAAGCCGAGCAAACAGCCTCAATCCTGGTTCAGCTCCTTCCTTTTAAAGTCACGCACCAGGGGAAGGGGGGCAGACACAACAGCAGGAACAATGATGCCCAACCTGACTTCGTCATACATATTGACACGAATTAGCTGGCAGCCTTGGCCGCCGTGCTCTTCCACAGCTAGTTGTTGTTTGGCTGCCGGCCATTCCCACCTGGAGAGGTGTTCGATGATGGAAGGAAATGAGGTGGGGGGGAAAGGAAATGGGAGGCTGTAATGGGACAGTCCCCGACTATTAGATTGCTCAAACAATGCAATGGCACATACTGCTATGAAAGAAGCCGAAAAACAAAGCATCAGGTTCTTGTGAAGTTGGTTGTGACATGGCATTGTTGATGCTTTCATGTATGACCTCCCTTGTGCACCCCCTGCTTGCAGCGAGGGATGGATAACTTTTTGGAACCAGTCAATCGAGTATTAACAACTGTATTACAGCAATGAGCGACAGAATATGGGTGGGAACAACTGGCCCTCATTTAACAAAGTTTTGTTATAACAAAGCAAATGTTTGCCGCCTTATCCTTGTTATATGCAGGCTAGGCTATAATATAATAAGAGTTTAATTTCCTGTGAATTTATCAAGAACATAATTTCCTTTGACCAATATAAGTCACAGGTTGATCAAGCGAAGTCTATAAGGCTAATATTTCTTTTTTCATTGAACACCTATGATTGGTTTCATGTGGAAGCTCAAATTCCAAATTCCAGAGTCGTGTGTGTGTGTGTGTGTGTCTCTATTTTCATGCTTTGAATTTGGTAATTGTTGTACAGGTATACCTCACCTTACGTCGTTAATTGGTTCCATGAGATGCGACGTAAGTCGAACTTTGACATCCAAATTTGAACTAACTCCAAGAAAACCACTAGTAATGAAATGTTTACGTGTCATTTTCATAAAATAATCATACTTTCTTGTATAGTATAGTAAAATATTATTAACCAAAAGAAGACAGAACGTAATTACAATTCCATTTGAAACACATCGCGAACGCATACAACATATTTGTTCTCATATACGCCTCCGCTTTTGTGGGTGACGCTATTTGAAATCTAGACGGCTATTGTAACATTCGCACTGCTAATCCATCGCAAGTTTCACATCCAACAGTATTTTAATTTTACCAAGGAATAATATTTAATGCTGTAACCTACCTGAATGGTGATATTTATGTTGTCCTTTGTGGCTGGTGGATGATGAGGTGGGTATGATGAGATGGTTATATCACGGACGTAGATGGCTGAGGATCGCCCTCATCACATGAGTCATGCCGGGTGTTGATGCGTTTCAGAAACTGGTCGAGAGTGCCTTGAACTTTCTTACTCTTCTTATCTTCAAGGACTATTTTATAAGGGGCAAAATCCATCTCTTCAAACAACGCGAGATGTTTTTCCATGCAAGCGAAGGCCTCCTCCATGTTCTTGATCGTAAAGGTTTTTGCTTCATCTTCTGGCTGTTCCATTTCACTTCTTTGCCGAGTGTGAATTTCCATCAAGTCCACATTCGTCAGGGGCTGTTTGTCTTTCTCAAATAATTCCACAAAGTCCTCCTCTTCCAAGCCCATTTCCAGTAAACTGTTCAATGACACTAAGGATTCATTGATTTCACTTTCATCAAAACCCTTGAAATCATTCACAAATTGTGGGCGCAGCTTCTTCCACACACCATTCTTAGCCGAGCTTTGAACATCATTCCATGCAGCTGCAATGTTTAGTATGGCCTTGTAGATTTCGTATCCCTTCCAGAAGTCACAGACTGTAAGAGACTCATCAAGATCATTAGCAGCTATTACTTGTCGTAGTGTATGTTTCATGTAGTAGCGCTTGAAGATGGCAATAATCCCCTGGTCCATTGGCTGTAGGAGAGAGGTGGTATCAGGAGGGAGGTAGACAACGGTAACGGCTGGGTGAGAATCAGTTATGTTTTTCGGGTGGCCGGGAGCGTTATCCAGGAGAAGAAGGATCTTAAAAGGAAGCACTTTCCCCCTACAATACTTCTCTGCTGCTGGGATGAAATGGTGGAAGAAGCAATCTTCAAAAATCACTACTGTAACCCAAGCCTTTAAATTTGCCTTCCATTTGACAGAGAGATTCTTTTCTTTTACCACATTCTTTAGAGCTTGGGGATTGTACGCGTGATAAACAAGCAGCCTTGTAACCAGGAATAGTTTTCTCCTCCCTGGAAATAAATGAACCATCTGGTAATTTCTTCCAATAGAGACCAGTTTCATCGACATTAATATCTGTTTGGGTAGAAACTGTTTCTTCTCAATTATCTTAGTCAGCTCAGATGGAAATGCGGCTGCTGCAACATCATCAGCCGATGCAGTTTCACCTTGCTTCCTTATGGAGTGGAAATTTTGTCGCTGTTTGAACCTCATAAACCATCCTTGACTTGCCTTGAACTCTACGTCTTTTTCATCTGGCTACTTTTTCTTTAGGTCTTCAAATAATGATAATGCTTTCTCCTCTACCACTTCCTGCCTAATCGAAGCACGCGGATGATTCTGTCTGGTAATCCAAAGAGCAAGAAGTTGCTCCATTTCTTCATAAATTTTGCCTCTTCTTGTTAATGATGATGTTCTTCATCCCGGGAGCTTCATCTTGGACATGTGATAGAATCCTATCCTTATTATGCACAATCGACGGTACCGTTGTTCGTGACAATTGTAAAGACCGAGCAATGGCTATGACCTTTTCACCTTTTTAATGGTGTCTAATTATCGACACCTTGTCATTCAAGGTTATGGCTTGACGCTTAGCATTAGCACTTGCATTGGGATTTCTGTTTGGAGACATTATTGAATGAAGTAAGTCACAAATGCGTGACACACTGAAGCTCAAGAATTACCACAAGCGAAAAATAACCTCATGACACCACAATAGCCCATAAAGACAGGTCCGGGCAGGTCTAAGAGCATCGAAAAACTATGCAGCTGACATGTTCAGAGTTGGTACAGTCATTGGGAGCAGACGCAGAGCAAGCGCCGCACCTTCGCTGTAGGGCAATGAGGAACTACGGTCATTGGCATTTCGGTAACTCAACTCATTTCTGCTTTCTAGGGCTGTAATTAAATACATTATAATTATTAAAAGTGCTAAATTAGATACGATAGGTTTTTGATAGAATATTCCTTCACTTTACTTTGCTTTGTGAATACACAAATGCACCATTTCTCGTGCAATATCTCTTCAGTTGAGCAGTTTCTACATTTCCCTGTAGTACCGTATTCTTACGTAATTTCAGTTATATTCTTTATTTAATCATTATTTATTTACTCAATTTATTTATTCTTTTTAAATAATTTATTTTAACTCTTGTGTGATTTATCACAATTACAATTTTTTTTGTGAATCTACTTAAGCACTTTTACAGCAACCCGCGATGTTGGCGCACAAAAAAACCGACGTAACTCAAAATGATGCAAGTCTAGGTATACCTGTATTTGTATTTATGTCATCCATATACTCACCACACATACTAATAAGTTTACAAATGCAGTGTATAATGTTTATCTTAGCAATGCCAATATTTTTAGTGTCGATTCTTGTTTATTCATACAGGTGTTGTTTCATTCAATGGGCTGCTTTATGCTGTTGGGGGTGACAATGGATCTTCAAATTTGTCCTCTGTGGAAGTCTATAATCCTGAGAGTAATAAATGGACGCTGTTACCTCATGAAATGAGTATTGGGAGAAGCTATGCAGGGGTTTGTGTTCTTGATAAACCATTGTAATTGGTCCTGAAATTGCACTTGCAACTGAACTTGTGAGGTAAACAATGTGATTTAATATGTCCTACTATTTTTAATGTGCTCTCAACTGGTAATTTAAAGGTTATATTTTGTAATTGGGAATTTGAGTTTGTTAACAAAGCTGGATGGAGCATGAATCTTGTGTCAAGTGATATTGTGAGTAAGGGGCAGTTGTACGTATGTAGTGTAGGTGCCTATTTTTGAGTGTCGGCCAGAAGTGTGTGTGTTTTCTCCAGCGTGGAGGTTGGATGGTGTCCGTACAGCTTGATTGGTCCACTTGTCATTGAGTGGAAAGTTATTGTTTTTTATAATCCATGATGCTTCTACTAGGGCTGAGTCGTTAATAACTTCCGATGTAAATGCTGGCCAATTTTTGGTTATTGGTATATTGTTATCAGAGCAGTTGAATCCAATAATTTTTTCATATGCAAGACTTTCTCGACAAATACAGTAAAACTTCACTTTTATATCCTCACAATTGACATTTTACTGCCATTTACAATGTTTACTTCAAGTCTCATTGATTTTGATGCATCCGTAATGTAACGTCTTCTCTTTGTTTAAGCTAATGGAATTTTGAATGGTCTACTATTTATGATGTACGAATTGATTGGCTCTGAATGTCGTCACAGTTGCATAACTCATGAAACTCAATGCTCCACAAAAGACAAATCTACACCTCAACACCTCATGTGGTAAGTTACGTTTATGAAAGAGAAATAAAATTTGCTCAGGTTCATGACCACTAACTGTGACCTTGCTCATATGTGGCACTGTAATGCCTCGAGAGATTATGCTATGCTGATTTTGCCACGATTGCCCTTCCAGTTGCATAAGTCACGGACTGCCTGATGATATTGTATCAGTGACAAAATTTTGTTATTTCTTTTCTAAGTGGATGATTCTCACCATTTATAGCCTTATGACTCTTTTTGGTGTTGATATTATTACATTTAAAAAAAATCTTTCAACCAAACTATCTCATCAGTATCGGTGTAGTTCCCAACTCTCCATCTCCTCTATTTTTCCTTAAGAATATAAACCATATTGTTTCCTATTTTTCCTTGAGAATTTGGCCTTCTGCATTTTCAAATCTATTCATTAATTCCTGATATTTCCTTAATGTGTACAAGTTTTTCACGCTATTCCTAAATCTCTGCCGAGGCATAATGTGATCATACATAGTACAAATAAACTGGTAAATCTCTCTCATCCTTATCTTCCTCCATTATTAAGTAGCTTTGATAGGATATTATGAGTTCCCACCCTGGTGAAAATATTTTGGAGGAAACCGTATACGAACCGTCAACGAAGCGGAAATTTAACTGAACACGAAGCGAATCGGAATATGAACGAACTGTAACTAACCATCTCCAAAACGAATTGAAATGTAAAATGAGACAAGGAAGCGTACAAACGAAGCGTTCACGAGCCGAAATCCTAACGAATGGAAGTGATCCCAAGCCAGAAACCTAGCGTACAAAAACATTCATGAGCCGGAATCCTAGTGTATGGAAGTGTTCCCGAGCCAGAAACTTAGCGGACGAAAACGTTCACGAGCCAGAAACCTCACAACCGAAAACGTTAATGAGCCGGTAACCTAGCGGATGGCAGCGTTTGTGAGCGGGAAACCTAGTGTATGAAAACGTTCACGAGCCGGAATCCTATGGAAGCGCTCCCGAGCCGGAAACCTGGTGGACGAAAATGTTCCCGAGCCGGAAACCTGGTGGACGAAAATGTTCACAAGCCGTCCGCTAAAGCATTGACAATATATTGTTAGCTATTATATATATAATTGCAAACTATAGGTTGCAATTTTAGAGAGCTGTACAATAAAAAGAGCATGAGCTTTACCTAACATACTTGGAAAGTGATAGACTCGTAATCGAAACGTAAATTGATCCATGACGAAACAAGTATGGAAATCTTGCCGTATGCTTATAATTGAAATTTCGACGTCAATCTCCACTAATGATAATACGCTATGAAAATTAAATCGTCAATGAAATATTTAATATAGTGGTGAAGAATATCTATTTTTGCTACCTAAATTTTATGAACATTATTGTGGTGCCACGGCAGACAATATATTTTCCAGCTTTTTATTGCCTTCACTGTAACAAAAGAGCGACTTTAAACGACTTGACTAACTACTCAAAATAAATGAAAAGCTTTACCTCTAACAGAAAAATTTTACAGCTATGGTTACATATTTTTAGCAAAGGAAATTGATTACACTGTTCTGATTAATTTCGAAACACACTCGTTCCTAGAATAATTCCGAATAACATTCATTATGAAAGTTACACAACAAGAAGAGGGTGAACAATTTAAAGTCTTTTGCATCTATTTACCTCTACATTTATTATCAGTCATTAATTATACATTTCCAAGAGGAATCAATGTTAATCTTGCATCCAATGGTTACACTCTTACACAGAAATACATTCTTTGGCTTTTTATCTTCTCCTTAGCTCCTCCACAAAAAGGCACCTGAAAGCAGCACGATCAGAAGACTTAAATATTGCAATAACAACAAATGTTTCCATTTATTATTAAAATTGTCGGCCCCGGTGGCGGCGTGGTTAAGTTCTCGCCTGCTAACCCGAAGGTCGCGGATTCGAGTCCCACCTGAGTGGGTTTTTTCATCACTCAGGACATGGTTGTGTGTGTTCGTCCGTTGTTACATGTTAAATACCCCGATGTAAAGGCCACATGTGCTGTTTCCGGTGGTAGTGGAAAATAAATAAAAAAAACAGGAATAAACTATTAACAGTGGAATTCAATTAATTTACAGCCGCTCCTTTCAATTCAACCACCTTCTGTCAGGACATATGTCACAAAAATGATTGCCATTTGTTGATTTTTTATGCCAATGGCACAAAAAGCATAAATGTGCATAAATACACAAAGCACAACTATGAAAGTTAACTGAACAAATGAACTCACCCTTGCCTCCTTCGTCACAAAGATGCATGATGCTAAGATGCTAACAATGCCATAAAAATCTTGTCGGTAGTCCCGGAACTTTGCGAAGTATTAGTGACAATAACTCATCTACGATAAAACGGAACTGTTAAGCAAACAATTCCTAAGGGAAATGTGTATATTTTCAGTGATGCAGTGAGCAAACATTCTTTGCTCAGTAATATTATATAGACACATATTATCAATATTCATTGCAAAACATACCTCCTAGACTGAGGATTTTCACATCACAAAATCCATCCGTTCCTTTTGTGTCGTCGCACTTTTCGTTCTAATTTAATCCTGGAACGAATGCCAAAAAAACTTCCTTTTCACGGTCCACACATGGTGTTGAGATGTTGAATAACTTCAAGGTGAGCACAGATCACATGTCTTTTATCAATTAACTATTGTAACCACATGAGATGCCTTTCCGCTCCACATGCAGTAATTACCAAAACTTCACGAAATGATGAACACAGAAAGAAAAAACCTTGGTGATATAACAAAACAAACCAAACCAATCTTAATTCAAAATAGGTTTGCTAAGTACTCAGAATTATAATTTTTAACCATTTCTTCTCATTTAAAAATATATTAATACTTATTGTCTGCTTTATTTCCATATTTATTTACTCGTACTTGTGGTGGATTGGCAGCGTATAATAATTACACTATGAACAATCAACGAGTATATTAAATACTTGAGATACAGTGTACAACCGCTCGTGGCCAGGGACGCGTGCGTCGTCCCGGAATACTTAATGCCAACTGACGACATGGCGTCCTGTTAGAGGGCACCACTGAACATGACAATGAATGACAAATGAATCATGAATTGCACGACACAATCATACCAACATGATACGCAACTAATCAGCTAAATAATATATTGACAATACACATCAACTCCTCCCCCTTTTGCTTTAAAAATAATAATCAGTAATTTTACTCTACACACCCTTAAACAGACAAAATAAATTGAGGCATTTTACATGAAACATCTCTAAAACACAAAATTCATCCCTCAAGTTCACGACTAATTATTCATAATGTTCAGAATTGCAACAGAAATTTCACTCAATCCACGACTAATTGTCCATAATGTTCATAATTGCAACAACAATTTTACTCACTGCACCACATCACTTTTTCACAAAGTCCTTCAAATAACTTGGCTGAGATCTTACTCTGTTTGAAGCCCTAATCGGTGGAACTATGCATTGACCTTCACCCAAATCAGTACCCAACATAGGAACATTCTCCGCAACCACTGGTGCAGACGCAGAACCCAAGTCAGGGTCCTCGGGTTGCATCATGTCCATGTAGAGAGGATGATAATTGTCCTCTGGTGCTACTGGGTGCTGCTGGGGGGTTGTAGCCTGGTCAGTTTCTCTCCTCCGGATCAGCTGGTCCACATGTCGCTTCTCCATCCTTCCGTCACTGCTACATATTATGTATGTATAAGGGCCCAAAACCTTAAATATCTCGCCAGGAATCCAGGGCCTTCCACCACTGTACTGCCGGAAGTAAATCTTTTCACCTTCTGAAAAAGAGCAGACATTAGTATTTGAACCCTTTAAAATTCCCATTACCTTCTCATCCCTCTGAGACTTTGGCCATGATGCCGGATGCAGCTTATCCAGCATTGTCTTAATTTTTCGACCCATCAGCATTTCAGATGGACTTCTGCCTGTCACGGTGCTGGGTGTGGTTCGCAGCATCATTAATATATTGGGCAGCTCCGTCCTCCAGTCTGATGGAGGCAGTCTTTTCAAACAGTTTTTTACTGTTTGAACAGTCCTCTCTGCCTGTCCATTAGATGCTGGATGGTATGGTGCCATCCGCATGTGGGCAATCTCATTTGCCCTTACAAAACCCTCAAACTCCTCCGACCTGAAGGCTGGTCCATTGTCTGTGACCAGACAATCGGGAATCCCATGGACTGCAAACCACTTCCTCAAGCAGTTCACCGTGGTGCTCGTGGTCATGGATCCCCTTGTCTCCTCCACTTCTATCCACTTGGAGAAGGCATCGACTAAAATAAAAAAAGTAAAACCATGGATTGGCCCTGCATAATCAAGATGCAACCTTGACCATGCCTTCTCCGGAACACTCCATGGGATGACTGGAGCCCGCCTTGGATTTGGCCTGTTTTCTGCACAACCTGGGCAGGAGAGGACATAATTCTCAATGTGCTTATCTATGCCTGGCCACCAGACATAACTCCGGGCCAGAGCTTTCGTGTGGACCACCCCTTGGTGCACCTTATGTAGGAGCTGGAGAACAGTCTCTCGCAATTTCTCTGGAATGACCACTCTGCTACCCCGCAAAATGCATCCTTGAAGCACAGTGAAGGTGCCTGCTGGTTCACTAAAAAAAACTTTTACTTCAGGGCACCCAGTTTTAGAGCACCACCCTCGCAGAAGTCCTTCTCGTGCTTCCGATAGCACCTTGTCCTCACTTGTAGCCTGGGCCACGGCCTTCGCTGTCAGTGGGGAGTCAATCGGTGCCTCCTCCAGCAGCAGAAGCCCAGCAGGATCAGGGAACACGGTTTCACAGTCTGCATCATCCTCACTGTCAACAGGCAATCTACTAAAGAAATCAGCATTTCCATGTCTTTTACCTGGCCGATAAGAAAGTTTAAAATCAAAAGCTGCTAACAAGAGGGACCACCGCAACATTCTTGGAGATAGCACATCGGACAATAATTTCCCTGGCTTAAAAACACCCAAAAGAGGTTTGTGGTCAGTCACTAATTCAAATGGCCATCCTGCCAAAAAACGTCTGAATTTAATCACACCAAAAACCAGGGCCAATGCTTCCTTGTCAATGTGAGCATAGTTCTTTTCACTACACTTCAGAGTTCTTGATGCATAAGCAACTGGCCTTTCTTCACCATTGGGGAAAACATGGGAAAGAACTGCTCCAACCCCATACGGTGAGGCATCACATAACAAAACAATAGGGAGATCAAGGGAATAATGTGCTAGCACTAAATCTGATGTCATTACCTTCTTTGCATATTCTATACATGCCTCCTCTTTATCAGTCCACTTCCACAACACCCCTTCATTCAACAGATGGTACAGAGGTGCAAACATGGTGGCCTTCTGGGGAAAGAATCTATCATAGTAATTAATGCAACCTAAGTATGCCTGTAGCTCAGCAACACTTTTAGGATATGGGGCATCTAGGAGAGTCTGTATTTTCTTAACTGTAGGTCTAATTCCCTCTCTTGAAATTGTATAGCCCAAAAACTCTAGGCTTCTCGCAGCAAAATGACATTTATCTAGCTTCAAATGCAACCCAGCCTTCTTAAGTCTTGCCAGCATACTCCTTACCCTTACCCACAAGTAATTTTCAGATGCAGCTTGGCATAGCACATCGTCCATGTACACTATAACACCTTCCAAGCCGGCCAAAATTGTCTCCATGGTGCACTGGAAAATAGCTGGAGAAGAAGAAAGACCTGGGGGCAGTCTGAGAACACGATATAAACCCTTATGAGTGTTTAGTGTCAACACTCTCGACGAAGCATCGTCAACAGAAAGTTGCAAAAATGCTTCAGATAAGTCAAATTTCGCAAACCAACTGCCACCAGCCAACTTGCTGAGTAGTTCTTCTGTCGTTGGCAATGGATAAATTTGCCGCATACACTGTGGATTGACAGTAGCACTATATTCCCCACAAATCCTAATACTCTGATCCCTCTTGACGACATTTACAGTAGGTGTTGCCCACTCAGAAAATTCCACCCGTTCCAAAATGCCCTTGGCCACCATTGTATCAAGTTCCTCACTCACCTTCTCTGTTAAGGCCAGTGGGACCGGCCTTGCTCGACGAAAAACGGGCTGTGCACCCTCCTTCATGTGACACTACTGCGGCCGGGCCGGTGTATTTGCCTAAGCGAGGTTCGAAGAGTTCTCCAAAATCCCCAATCTGCGGAGGTAACCCCGATGGCGAAACAACATGGAGGCCTACCAGCTGAATTCCCAAAGGATCAAACCAATTTCGGCCCATCAAGCTTGGACCACTTCCAGCCATCACCACGAGGGGAAGTTTAGATTGCCGAGGAGGCAATTGAACCAAGATTCAATTTCACCAGCAACCGGCAGCTGCTCCTTCGACCAAGTATTTAAAACAATTGCCGGTTTCTTCAATTCATGACACGCAAAATGCTTTAAAAATGTCTCATAGCCAATGATGGAAAACCCCGCACCCGAATCTACCTCCATGGTCAACAGCGTCCCGTCAACTCTTAAATGTACATTCACCGGTGGTGGTGCCGGTGCAGATTTCAAATTAAAAATCAAGGAGTGCGTCCTTTTCTCATTTATCATGGCAACATTGTCATTCTCAACAAATTCACTGTCTTGCACATTTTGTGTCTCCCACCCCAAACTATGCGTTGCTGCACGATGCTGTCCTCTAAAGTTACTGTGCAGTCTAGGCTGACGAGACGCACCCGCAGTGAATGAACTCCCCTTAGATTGAGAATTCCCCTTATTATTCTGGAGCAACTTATTTTTTTTAGCAAAGCAGGCTCTCTCTATGTGACCAATTTTCCTACAATACCTGCACACCGTCCTTTTATGCCCACACATGGCTGCATCATGAGGTCCGTCGCACCGAGAACACCGTCCCGTGAAAGTCTGATTGTGCTTTTGATGAGAGGAAAACTGCGGCGTTGAATTCCTTCCATTTCCCCTCGATGGATGCGGATCTGGATGGCCGGTGCGGTGGACGGCGGCGGCCATGCCTGACGCCGTTCCTTGCAGGAGCTTCACGTGGTCTCTTGCAGCTTCCACCGCCAGCGCCCTGTCGATTACCTTGTTCAAATCGAGGGAACCCGTCGCGAACAAGGCTTCCTTAAGCCGTAGATCCCGCATTCCCAACAGCACTTGTCCTAACAGCGACTCATCCAAGTTCGTGAACTCACAGTCTTCGGCGAGTAAACGCAAGTCCGCCATAAACTCTCTAAATATCTCACCCGGTCGCTGCACCCGCTTGTGAAACTCTTCACGCTTCACCCACTTGCACCGCGTCGGATTTATGTGCGCATCTAACAGTGATAAAGCTTCTGCAAGGCTTAAAACACTCGTGGACCGCGGCTTACACAGTTTAATAATGTTTCTGAGAACAAAATCACCCGGCGTGGTGAAAAGAATCGCCTTTTTTCGGTTATCGTCAACAATGGCGTTTGCAATAAAATAATATTCGAGTTGCTGCTTGAATATAGCCCATTCCTCAGCGTTCCCCGACGAAAAACTCGGTGGTGCACCAATGGCGCCAACGTAAGTAACGGTAGCGTCCGACATGGTGCCCGAAACCTTACTAGTTTTAATTCGCCAACAAACTTACGTGGATCCCATCCTCGTCGCCAAATGTGGTGGATTGGGAGCGTATAATAATTACACTATGAACAATCAACGAGTATATTAAATACTTGAGATACAGTGTACAACCGCTCGTGGCCAGGGACGCGTGCGTCGTCCCGGAATACTTAATGCCAACTGACGACATGGCGACCTGTTAGAGGGCACCACTGAACATGACAATGAATGACAAATGAATCATGAATTGCACGACACAATCATACCAACATGATGCACAACTAATCAGCTAAATAATATATTGACAATACACATCAGTACTATTATATGAATGAGTTTCAATCTTTCAAATACTTAAGTAGTAGGTGGTCGGAGTACTTAGTTTATGTAAACATCCGGTTTCATGTTGTTGATGTTCGAATAACTAAAGCCAAGCAAATAAACTAACTTGATACTACACATCATTAACATTCATGAATTATTCAAGTCAATAATATAATGGTTAATTACAGTATGACCATATTTAATTTTCTTGATGCTTTAAGAGGAGTAAGTATCAATTTCTACATGGGACTACATCATATTATCAGAACCTATATGTATTATGTCAACAAAGTCAGTAACAATCTTTGGTGAAGATTAATGCCGACTATGGCGATTGGCTTGTAGATTTGAACTATTATGAATATATTGACATACAAATTCATAAATGAAAAATATGAATAATAGGAATTAAAGAATTTATGAAAATGTACGCTATTTCAACAGTTAAAGAACTGTTTATGAAGCGGCAGGAAGCGGTTGCGGAGAGGACTGCTTCCGTACGTATCGTGTATGCTATTTCAACAGACAAAGAACCGTAGGCACACGGAGCGGCAGGAAGTGGAGAGGACCGCTTCCTTATGTTTCGTGTGTGCTAATTCAACAGACAAAGAACGGTACACGAAGCAGCAAGAAGCGGTAGCGGAGAGGACCGCTTCCGTACGTTTCGTGTATGCTACTTCAACAGTCAAAGAACCATACACAAAACGTTGATTCGCTTTCTAAACCGAATCACCGCTTCGTATACCCTTTGTGACCGTTCGAGGAAGCGGAACATTTTCGCCAGGGGCTTTCCCCACCTTCATTTCTCGTAATGTAGGGATGTGCAAGTAGCACTTTTTGACCTCGAGTCGAGTATCGAGTCGAGTTGTTAAGAACTCGCGAGTATCGAGTCCAGTCAAGTCGAGTTTGTACATTATTGTACATGAGTGAAGAGACCCAGTTCTTACTTAGGTCATCGCAATTAAAGTTAGCCAGCAATCTGACTATCAAATGGCAGGTTTACCTACCTAATGCATAGTTATAAACAGTCATATTAATATGGCACGTAGCGCAGGCCAAAAGACATAATGGAAATTTCCCGGTAGCTCTCGAAATAAGAAAATTACCTTCATTCCTAGGATTACTCAAAAATGTGTAAATTAGCTTGCAGTACGGTACCTAGAGTGTACTTAGGCATAATATGAGGCCTATGTGAGTGACATGCCCTATTAACTTGAAAGTAAGCCAGGAAGCAAAATATTTTTTCTTAAGGAATACATAAGCCTAATTAGAAGAGCATTCCTTGTATTTCGCATTCCTATGTATTTCTTTTCAGAGCTAAATGCTTTCTCAGTGATGTCGTGTATGCCGGGGTTAGTCCAACAGTACAGTGAATTTCATACAATATGCCTTATTTGTGCAGTAAATATTTCCTTAGCTCGTGCCTCAAATTTATGATTGGCCGTTAATTACATAGTTAGTTTTTTAACATAACTTTTCTTCCTCTTCCAATTAATGGCACCATCTCTTCAAAATCGGTGATTTCTGCCTAAACATGATAGAACTTAGAATCATAAAAATGATCTGTGTCAATCACCCCCATTTGCACGATGCATGAACACCCAATATCAGCACGGGTTATTTCCAATATCCATTAATGCAAGTTAATAATGTTTGAACAATGAATTTTCATTCACGGAGGAATGTGAGCAGGTACATGAATTTTGTATAGAGTCCTGTGGATTAAAGTTTTCAATTTCTAAGGAAATATATTTGAACAAAAATTTATTATAGATAATTATCTATAGATATTTATAATTATCTACCTTAAGATATGACTAGGCACTTGTAATTAATGATGTAATTAATAATCCTAAATAGGAAATAAAAAAATGGAATAGTAAAACTTATTAGTTTTATACGATACCTATATCATCCGTAATGCCCTTATAATAGGATGCCTTCCATCCGTTGCAAAATTTCCTTCACCCGTGAGTTTGAAGACCAATATCTCCAAGATGGCTAAAGCGATTTTAAAATAAAGTATATCAAATTAAAGCTTGTTTATTTCTACGTTTACTGGTAGTATTAAAATATTTTTACAATTTTTTTTATTGAAGTACGTGTTTAAGAATGGATTTTTAGCAAATTTTTTTTTGATACCGGATGGATCCATCGAATTCGGGCATCGTAAGAACAACACAGATCGAGATGTCAAACTTCCTTTTCACATATTGTAGCTAAGGGCTTTGTTAATAGTTATATGAAGTTTCATACTATTAAGTTCATCAATATTTTTGTTATTGATGAATTTGTCAGACTGCGTTATTTTCCGTCCCGCACGCTTTCCGTTCCGGAAATCACCGTATGTTCTTCACCTCTTGCTCTCGAGTCGGAATATGAATCCACTTATGAAATCTCAGTAGAATTCGTTGATTATTTGATATCGATATATATTTATTTTCGGCTATAAAAGCACGCCCAAATGTCCAGAGCATGCCTGGAAAGGTAGCGCGCGCGTGGAATCATCTGCTGCAAGCAGATCGCCTATTGCTGTGAATGAGTCATGAGGACTCGACAATAGCGAAAAAAAGTATCGCCTTTAAGAATTCAAGTCAGTGTCATTTTAAAAACTGACGGTATCTTTGGAAGCATACCGTCATTATGCCTCCTCGCGTAAAGATTTTGGAGATGGAGTTGAAGATAATTTAAAATGCAATTTGTTTCTTTCGTTGAGAAGCCGAGAAATGTGGGGACAAAAGCTATCTCTCTTATCGCTGATTTTATTTTGGTGAATACTGCAACTTATAAACTTTTATTCAA
Organism: Platycnemis pennipes; assembly: GCA_933228895.1. Taxonomy (NCBI): domain Eukaryota; kingdom Metazoa; phylum Arthropoda; class Insecta; order Odonata; family Platycnemididae; genus Platycnemis; species Platycnemis pennipes. The sequence continues at coordinate 114,266,137 of OW121846.1, forward strand.
GCATAGGCAAGGATATTTTTCCTGTGATAACTAGAGAAATTTTCTCGCGTGGTGTTTTTGGTGTGCGCGGTACCTACGGTAGCTTACAACTTGACAACCTCGAGCAGCTTATCTCTCCAAGCCACAAGTCTTGTCGCGTGGAGCTCGCTTTCCGAAATAAATATATACACGTTGAAAGCATATCTAATTCTCCCAATTTGTTAAGTCATTTTACACGTTCTTAGTTCTCAAACACGAAGAAAACCATCAAAACGAACTAAATTTCCGACTTACGCATGCTGAGATAGCGTATTTTTAAATATTATTCGTTACTTAATTAGTAACTGAGTAATCTATTTTAAACTTTGTTTAGTCTAAGATAAATATATGGTCCATATCTTATGCGAAGAAAAGAGAAGTGGCTTTTCATGTGTATCTTCAAGTGGGCGTCAAACTTGCTTCCCGGAACTTAAATAATATCCGGCGTTTTTATCTGTCTCAGTCGAAAAATTAATTAATATAACCAACTAAAAATATATTTTTGACATTATTAAACGTATAAATAAACAAGATTTAGTTCGATATACTTTATTTTAAAATTGAACTACTCATTTTTGTGATCTAAGCCTTCAAACTCAGGGGATGGAATTTTACAACGGACATTAGGTGCTTTGAGCGCGAATATCGTCCCCCACCCCAGACTTTTTACGCGAATATTTCGGCCAAAAAGGGGGGGGGGGGCTAGCTACATTCTGAGGAATACGGTACATATGCGGTTTCATGGACCGTGTAACCACCGATTCATCCATTCGTTCACGCCAACGTACATAAATCCGTTCACTTAAACGTACATGAAACCATTCACGCAAATGTAAATGAACGTACGTAAGTACATGTTCGTATGTGTTATCTACCGTCTAACCAGAGATTTACTCGATTTTGATGATAGCGCTTCCTGTCGGCAGATTTCTGAACCTATTGGCCTTGGCGGTTCCTTCAACAAAAACTACTCGACTCGACTTTCGTAAAAATACTCGAGTGCTGGAGTCGAGTACCAACTACTGGACTCGACTCGAATTTTCGAGTACTCGCACATCCCTATCGTAATGTCTTACTATAAAATATAGTATTCCTGGTCCCAGCTCCTTGTCTTTGTAATTTTCCTCTTCTATGCCCAAGTTCCTTTGCCAATCATTAATGCCATGCAGTACATCCATGTATTACTTCCACCCATGCTGAATCTCTCATAGTTCCATCAGTAGCTCTCCTGTCTTACAATTCACACACTGTATCATTTTCTACTTCTTGATGCTGGTTAGTATTATAATCTTGGTGTACATGGTGCCTTTTCCTTCTTCTCTCCGAAGCCTGTCCATCTCCTCACTTTGACCTTGCCGCCACTTACCTCTCACTCTCTTAATATCCCTCCTAAGTTTATTGCTTAATTCCTTACATTTTTTTTGCCTAGCTGTGTTTCAATCTTCCTATTTTCATCATTCTTCAATTTGCTCCTTCATTTTTGCCATTGCCCAATGTGACTTGACCCCTCTAATGTCTTCTGTGCCTGTTGTTTCGTATTTTTCCTTAAGAATTTGGCCTTCTGCATCTTCCCTTATACATCTGTTCGTTAATGTGTCTGATATCCTCTGATTTACAAAGTTTTTCACGCAGTTCCTAAATCTTTGCCCAACCATACTGTGATCTAGTTGGTATTTCCTGATCCCCCTCATTGAAAGTGACAGATTTTGGTACCAATTAAGGGATTTTGTGGCAACTTTATGGGGTGTCATGGTGGTCTAGCTGAGCTACTGACCGAAGGGTTCCAGGTCACATCCCGGGCCTTTCTGGACACCCTCACCTAAAATCCTCACAATTTCACTTTCTGCGTGTCAGAACTTCATAGGAAACCGCAGGTGTCCCAGGGAAAGGAACTGGCCCCCCTACCCTACCCTAAATGTGTGTATTTCACACACCAATGGCTTAGTAGTGGTTGAGCTCTACCCTCACCCATCAAAAACCAAATTTCGGGTTAACTATATTTGTTGCAACTTTAATTCAATTTTGTAAACTTGTCATTCAATGAAGACGGAACATAGGGTTGGCAAAATCAAGAGCCATGGAGCCTTCTTTTAGGCATAACTTTCATAGAATTATGCATTCCCTCAATTAACACTTTAGTGCAATTTAAACTTTTTTCTCTTGTTTCCCAAAAAAAAGTGTAAAAGAGGGGTTTTACTGTAGTTGAATATTTTGAAATTAAATATTTTATTTCACTGAGCTTACTGATGTACATTGCTTGCAGCCTTATGAAAAAATCCACTAGTTGGCACTGCATCCTAATGACACAAAAAAAAGCACATAAAACCACTTGAGGCACCTTCTGTATTTTGTGGTTTCAAAACCATGTGATTATTTTACATGAGTGGCAGTTACAAATGTCAGACATTTGGAAGTATATTGTTGTGAAGCACAATGACCCCAGTAAGGCATTTTGTAAACTTTTCTTTTAAAATCTTGTTATATACATGTCTTGTGGTGGAAAAAACCACCTACAGCAAACTTGAAGGTTCATTAAAAAAGCAATTATCTGATCCAGTTCCGGGAACTGGAAAATAATCGGGTATATCAGATTAAAATATCAGGTATTGCTTATCGGAAAATAGGGTTATCGGCTCACTCCTAGCTCCTACCTTTTAAAGGATGAATTAAACCAGGGAAAATGTATGAAGGGGTCTTGTGGAATTCCCCGAAGGACTTATGTCTTTGAGCTCACACAGCTCATGACCAATCTCCCCAAATGATAAGATGGTTTATTGTCATTTTTACAAAATGTTTTTATTTATTAAGGTTTTTGAGTTTATGTATTGGGTGCATTATCTTGCCCCCTCCATAAACTATGTGTGTCTTATGTTGTCCAAAAGTGGTCCTTATTTCTCTTTTGTCATTTATTATGAGAACAATGTATTTTGCTGTATTTTAGATGAATTGACTAATTTCTGTGAAGTTCTCAGATAAAATAGATTATTTTCATTGATTAATTTCCTTGTCTTCTTGATGTGATGTACTTTCAAATTCCTTATACCTTAATGGAAAAGTCACTTAATAACAATGTAAAAATTCTGGAAATGTGACTCAGGAACTGTGTGTGGCATATAACTCTGATTTTTCGTAAGTAGATTATTAACCCATGATAGTACTTATGTGCTCATTTTGTTACACCTTGTCATGATAGGTGGGGGAAAAGTGGGATCAGTAATATACTTTTTAGAAAGTATCTTTTTATGCACGAACAATATTTAGTTGCTTATAGATCGATTGCAAATAGGCAGAATTTCAATCAGTTGTTTGAGTGATAATATTACCAGTTTATATGTATTCACAGTTTTTTTGCCTTTCAAATCTTGCTTATATTCAAGTTTAAATGGGTCAGCCTAGGGTCTACTTTATTATTATGTAAAATTCCAAATTGAAGCTATAAAATGATTTTTATCATCACTGCCAGCAACTACATTCCTTCCATGCTTAGTGAGATTGTTGAGCATGTAAACCAAAAAATCTCATTTATCATGTAATTATTGCCACATACCATTGGAAGTCACTATTTCAAGCATATTATTTTCACAACTGTTATTTACAAATGTAATGAAGTTCCTCAGCTGGCAAATTTATCATATTTCCTCATTTCATTACCTTCATGAATACTTTCCAAGTTCAGCATTTTTGCACAAGTTGCAATGTATTTACTACCATTTTAAATCTAAAAAATACTCAGTCCCTGTGCCACCTAATTGTCATTGCTCAAAAACATTTAAGGGCAGAGGTTTTTACAACACATCTTTGTATAATAATCCTACAAATGCCTTCATTTCGACCAGCTCTCTCTTCATAGCATACGGTGGACAACTAATAATGCCAAAATGAAAATTGTTCTGACAGATTGAGAAAAATACCACATTCTCAAATTTTCCCGATCCACATTCACAGCATGCATTACCAACTGTTCTGAGAAGATATTTTTCTAACATTTTCTCTATGTGTGGTTCTCAACATATGAGCATATGACCAGACTTCAAGTATTTGAGGAGTCTCATCCCCACTTTCTTTAAGATTAGAGCAATGATTAGATTGGAACTTCATACTGTTTGACACATAATTTTCACTGTCCCAAAACTAAACATTTTATTCATCAGTTCCAAAAGCATTGTGAGTATTTGCAGTCTTTTAGATTAATGGTCTAAATCTGATTCACTTAAATTTTTAAATCTATGATTCTCTCAGCACAAACTATAGCTTAAAGTTGTAGTTGTGCAAGTTTCCAAAAAAAATTAAGTGATTAAAGTGAAAAGTTTCTCTTCTGAAAAAGTAACTGATTCAAGTTAAAGTTAAAAAAAGTAACTTTTACATTAAAAGAGAGTTGCCCAAGCCTCTCGCGACTGACACCACCAGCTGCGAAAGCCCCTCGTCTGCTATTCGGGGAAGTTCCCTAATGCCACGGAGCAGTGGGCGGAAATCGAAAAAAGATGGCTAAACGCCTGTAGACGTCATTTTTTTCAATTAAGAGCTAATTTGTATTACTTTAAAAGATTTTAGTCCAAGGAATCTAATTTTAATGTTTTTAAGAACCCATCTGTACCAGGAGAGGCTCTAATAACAAAATGGCGGATAGACAGTTAAAGCTCAGAATAAATGAGAAGCGGTCAAATTACTGGAAATTTACCCCAAGGATTTTTACTATCACTGAGATATACTATGGTGCTTATTGTATTAGTATTGTGATTTACATTTTTAGTGCATAGTATAGAGAGATTTCAAGTACTTAAAGAAATTGTTATCTTTAGGGTTTTATTTTTATGTACAGGTTAAACATTATGTTAGCATTAAAAGCATTACTTATATTATGCCTTCAGAAGTCATAATCCACATCTGATTCAAAATCTTCCTCTGAGAACTCAGAATTGGTATCTGTTTCCTGAATCAAAAGAAGTTTGCGCACTTGGTTAGGTATTTTCTTTTTCACCCGGGTAGCAAGTTCAGAAGCGCAGGAAATGTATGGGTCAGAAGTAAGGAGCAGTCTGTCAATAAATCATGGTTTGTAGCGAACCTGGAGATTTTTCTAGAGTGCTGTTCCCTGAATCTTCGGATGTTCTTATTCCGTGCTTGCAGTGCCTTCTTGGAAAGCTGGCGTATTGGAATAATTGCATTCTTAAAAATTTCTGCTCTGTGAAATAAAATGTTGTGAATGGTAAGTGGCATATAATACCATGCATATAATTTACAAACATTTTTGCCATAGAATAACAATAATTTTTTAAAGCAATTTCATTTATTTTCAGCTCACTTGATATGGTTTTCAAAATGGTGGTGAATCGGGCAATGAGTTCCCTATCAAATCCTGGAATGAAAAGTTGCAGGAAATGTGATTACTTTGAGATGATCCAAAGATTTCCTCGTGTAATATTAAAATGACTCTTTAACATAATCAACAGAAAATTATTGCTTTAACATTTCAGCTGCTGTGTGAAATTTGTATGTTGTATGCAATGTAAAAATTTTGATAGGGGAAAATAATCCTCAAATGTGTGGTTCTTAAAGAACAATACGTATAAATAGGCCCTTGTTATACTCCAAAATGTCCGGTTCAATTTATCTGATGAGTTGTATCTCATAGATTCTTACCAGAAATTTCTGCAGAAAACTCAGGATTGCCAAAGAAACACCTTGCAGTGTTTCCACCATTTGTCATTCCAAAACCTTGCTTTGGGTAGTCAATTATGAGTCCCATCCTATTTCGGGATGCATATCGTAAAATTTTTCTCTTTCCCATTGCTTGCTTACTTCCATCAGTTGCCCTAATCTATGAATAAATTTAAAGATTTTAGCGATGGAAAAGTTGGATTTTTTGTACAAGTAGTACATGTATAAGTTCATATAAGTACTTAATTTTTCCATTTTTCTAGGTTTGGACCTTTCTCTTGCTTTTACAAAAGGTGTCAATTGTCTTCCACCGGGTTATTACCGGGTGTTATTTCAGGCGTGCCTGTGAGAAAATTATAGTAAATGAACAATCTAAATATTTAATAAACAGTTATCAGTTTTTTCACTGTGAAATGGGTTTTCACCTTCACCAGATGTGCTTGTAAGATAAAAACAGTGGGTGAGAATTTGATTTCTTGTTCCAACCATTTCTTATGCATCTTCTGAAATATTATTCTTATTTTGTCCAACATTCTTCCCATTTCTGAAAATAGCTATAGAAAATGTGTTTCTGCACTGAAACCACAGCCGAGTTTTGTTAACCTTTGCCCTCACTCAAGTTCAATTTTTCATACAAAAAGCCCAACAATTTTTTTTTCACTTCCACTGACTCTCCTCATTTTTTGAAAAGCACATTATATAGTTCTGGGCGGATCACTTCTGTCAAATTCATATCATCATCATCGATCAACAATCCTGGGGGTTTGACACAGCCCTCCACTCCATTCTTCTATCGGCCAACTTCTTCATGTTGACGTTGCTCCTGTACATACACCTACATACACCTCATGCGAGGCCTGCCTTTTCCATTCTTCCCGTCCCTTTTCCCTCGACGATTGTCTTCATCAGGCCTTCGTGTCTTAAGATGTGGCCTATTAAGTTGTCCCATCTTCTTTTTAAGGTCTCCAGTATACATCTCTTCTCTCCCACTCTTCCCAAGACTTCTTCAATTGTCACTCGATCGATCCATTTTATCTTCATCATTCTTCGGTAGCACCACATTTAAAATGCATACAACCTAGACTTCGGTGCTGCTGTTATTGCCCATGCTTTGCTGACATATAGTAGAATGATCCAGATGTATGTTCTAATGAAATGTTTCCTCACTTCCACACTTGTATTTGCAGCTGTAAGCAAAATCTTCTGGTAAAATGCCCTTTTTGCTTGGGCAATTCTACTGGCAAATTCTCTTTTACTTCGTCCATCGCTGGTTACTCGGCTTCCCAGGTAACAGAACTCTTCCACCACCTCGATTTTTTGTTTTCCTAGTTTAACATTTGTCCTGGCTTCCTTTCTTATACTGCTCACCAATACTTTGGTTTTCTTTTTATTGATATTCAGATGATATCTGGTCATTGTTCTTTCCATATTTCCTAGTGTCTTCATTAAATCTCCTGTTTTTGCCACGACTGCTATGTCATCGGCGAAACATAGCATGCTGATTTTCTCCCCGTGGATATTCACTCCCGGAGACTTTTCTTAAACTTCTTGGATGACTTTCTCGATATAGTCATTGACTAATACGGGAAACTGTGCACGGCCTTGCCTCACTCCTTTCTTTATGCTTACTTCTGTGCTGCTGGGTTCAGATTTGATTATGGCCACCTGGTTTTTATATAACAGGGTGTCTACCAGTCGGGAAAAGTCGGCAATCCGGGAAAAAGTCGGGAATTTGTTAACGTCGGGAAAAAATCTGGAAAAGGACGGGAATTCGCTGAAAAATAATCAAAAATCGGGAAAAGTGGTTGATTGCAAATCGTCAGGATAAAAATTGGAACGGCAGACATAGCATTACGAAATGAGATATTGTTTCCCTTTTTCTTTATTTGTCATTATCAAAGAGATGTTATTTTAAACCTCTCTGGTCAGAATTTGTGAGTTCGTAACTTTTGTCGTTCGATTGCACTAGACATGGGCACCGTTTCCTGCATGCCGCCGCGTGACAAATCGGCTTGGTTGGTTGCAGGTTGAAGATCGTATACTTCCCTCCTGCCCATGAATGCTATTTCAAAATAATGACCTTGACCGTGGTTATTACAACGCTCCCAAAGATTCAGGCGATCCCTAGATCGTACTCCAGTACGATTGTGACATTTTGCGTATTGCCACGCCTCTGAGGGTGTAACTCGATTAAATTCCACTAGAAATATTATATTTAAACCATCGCGTCCTAAGTTTCTATGCTGCGCATCATCATAATCGGGTGGGATTAATTAACTTTACTGTGGAATTGGAATGTTTTCTTTCTCTCATCCATTCAGTAAAGCTTAACGTTTGCCATTTTGTTATTAGCATTTCCCATTGAATTGTGTTGGTTTTATACGCAAGCATAACGTCTTCGTGAAAGAACAAGAGATCAGCCCCTGGAAAGTAAAAATATTATATTAATATTTGGTGTTTTCTCGGCGGATTAGATGAGTAAAAGTTTCTTGGGCCTTCCACCGGGTCAAAGGCTCCATCCTCTGCCGACGTTTACGAAAACGACTCGTTTGCCATCTTCAGGGCTGTGAAGATGTCCCTGGCTCACAGCCCTGAAGATGGAAAACGAGTCGTTTCCCGAAACGTAGGCAGAGATGGAGCCTTTGACCCGGTGGAAGACCCGAGAAACTTTCACTCATTATATTACGTTGTCGCCGACGACGCCATATGTGCCGCCGCTGACGAATATGTCGTTGGCTCCTGGATGATATACTGGAGAACTCGACATTTAGCAGCTAGTGCGGTGGAATGTCTTTGTTATTCATCTGATGGCGAGCTCGCTAGCTCGAAAGCCGCCGGAAAGTCTAGTTCATCTGTCGGCATGTGCGAGTTTGCAACAATATCGTTCGTTTTTACTGGAGAACTCGGCATTCGCCAGCTCGAGTTGAGTTGGTCTTCGAGTTGGTGTGTGCTCTAGAGGTGCCTTTGGTTGGACTGGCGACGGACATCATTTCATTCGAAGGCTCCTTTCACACGGGACGGCGCGAACCCGACCGCCGTGTACGCCGCACAGTGGTGCAGGATCCCTAATACTTGGTATTTATGAGTCTAGAAAAACTTTCTATATTGCGTTTTTGTGCATACACGTTGGATGCACCGATTGATGAATTCAAAACCATCTTAAATAAGCACATATCGCTGTTGCTACTCCTCTAGTAGATGAGATAAAATGTTGCACTGGGAACAAGTGCATCATTTGAAAAGGAGCAGGCACAGCTTCACCTTCAATTCTCTCTAATATAACGTGTATTGCCTCGATTCTGGTTCTGAAAAATAGGTTTTGAAACTGAAAGTGAGTGCTATTTAACTGTATATTAATATATTGCAAATATAATTTGCAAAATTCTTTTTTCACATAATTTCTTGTTCAAAAATAAAGAATTTTTTTTTGAAAATTCACTTTTATATTTTTGCAAAATATTTATTTGTGAAAATATTGGCATCGAATTCGTGTTCAGAGATCGCGAAAACCTTTGTGCTATATTTTTAAATGAAACGAGAATTTTAAGTTTGTGTAAATCCAAGTACTTAATAAAAATATTGCTAATACTTTTGTGAAAAAAGTAATTAGCGAAATATGAACATCAAATTAGCATTCAGCGACTGAGGAAACGTATATTTGTTCACATTAATCGTGATGTTTAAAATAAGAGTTAATTTAAGTAAAAAAATTGCAAAACGTTTTGAAAAAAAATTATTTTACAAAAGTTTTGAATCTAAATTCATATTTTAGCGACCTCGAAATCCTATATAGACCAAATTTCATATAAATTGAACATTTTTAAATCTAAAACACCAATTATTAGGGATCCTGCACCGCTGTGTGGCGTGCCGTCGTGCATTCTTCAAAAACAGCCGTGAATGTCCCGGTACGGTCCATTTCGAGTATACGGTGTTTTAATTTCTAGTAGTTAATCATGAATGAAGTAGATAAGGTGCTGTGCTTGTACTTTTAATAATGAGGATATAATAAGATGGCCAATTCCAAATGAAAAATTGGACGCGACTGGGGATTGAACTATTGACCGTCACGATGACACATTAAGAAGTTAGCCATTTTGGTCTGGAATTTTCAAATTTTTGTCTTGAAAAGTCTTGAAAAAGTCATGAATTTCTTCTTCATATATTAGTAGACACCATGTATAAGCTGCGGATAACTCTTCGGTCATTGTATGATACTCCATTTCTTTCAGAATCTGTAGCATCATATTCCAATCCACGTAATCAAATGCCTTCTCCAAATCTACAAATGCAACAAACGTCGGTAGATTCTTCTCTTCTCTGTAAGTAGCCTGAGGGCCAAAATCGCGTCTATTGTGCCCTTGTTTCTTCTGAACCCGAATTGGTCCTTATCCAGGAACTCCTCAGCTTTTCGCTCTATTCTTCTATAGATTATTCTCGTCAATATCTTAGAGGCATGTGTCGTCAGGCTTATGGTCCTAAGAAGTTCACGGTTCTCAGCCCTCTTCTTTTTGGCAATAGGGAAGATGATGTTCTTCTCAAATTCCGTGGGTATCTCTCCTGTAGAGTACATATCGCATATGGTTTTGTACAGCTGAGTAAATGTCTTCTCTCCGGCGCATTTAATTAGTTTGGCAGGAAATTCATCTATTCCCGAAGCCTCAGATCCCTTACATCTGCGTCAAACTCTGATGTTAAGATTGGGGCTCCCAAATCATACTTATCAACTTCATTTCCCTCTTCGATTACTTTAGATCTAAGATAGCTTCCATTTTACGACTTTTCGTAGTATTCCTTCCATCTCTTCACTTTATCCTCATGTTCAATTAAGAGTTCCCCATTCTTGTCCCTGATGCTGTTACATCTTGCAGCCCGTTCCCTGAAGTGATTCCTCACCATCCTGTAGGCAACTTCCACATTTCCTTTTGCGAGGTTGCTTTGTACATCGTCGCATAGATCCTTCATCCACATTTCCCTTGCTTATCTCGCTTTACGGTTTATTTCATTCCCGATTCTTTTGTACCGAAGTAGCCCTTCTTCAGTTTCCACATTTTTATATCTTCTTCTCTCTTCAAACAATTCTAAGACTTCTTCTGTACCCATGGCTTCCTCTTGACAAAGTTTCTTCTCCCAAAAAATGTTTTGCTGGTCCCGATGATTTTCTGTAGCCCAATTTTGATGAGCTCCCATCTCTTTTCCACTGATGTCACTGCCACAACCTCTTCTATCTTGTTTTTCACTGCCTACTGAAAGAACAGACGTTGTTGAGGCTCCTTTAGTTTCTCTACGTGCCATACGTTCTTCATTGACTTCTTCAATTTCTTGAGTTTTAAGTGGCATTTCATCATCACTAAGTTTTGGTCACCGTCGATCTCTGCACCCGGGTAGCTTTTACAGTTCTTCGCCTGGTTTTTAAACCTCCTTCACTAAAATGTAGTCAATTGGAAATCATCTTCTATCTCCGGATATTTTCCTGGTTTATCTTCTCCGTCGGTGGTTTTTAAACAATATGTATGCCACCACCAACTTGTGTTGTGCGCAGAATTCTATTAGTCTTTCTCCTCTCTCATTTCGATTTCCCAAGCCATTTTCCTGTTATTCTTCCATCTTTACCTCCGCCAACGACAGCGTTCCAATCTCTTAAAATAATTAAGTTTTCTCCTTTTCGCGCTTTATTACGTCCGTGGTATCCTCATAGACGTCTTCCACTTCATCTTCGTAATCCGACGTAGACATGTAAACATGTACCACAATAGTATCTGTAGGCTTGGTCTCAATCTTCACCATTATAATCCTCTCACTGTACTGCAGGAAGCTCTTCACACAGTGTCCTGCACTCTTGCTGAGCATTATGCCTACTCCAGCGTTACCATTTTTTGATCCAGTGAGAATAATTCTATAACTCCCACTCCAGAAGTTGCCTTCTTCGGGCCACCTCATTTCACTGATTCCTAGTATGTCGAGGCCCATTCTTCGCATTTCCACCTTAAGGTTCTCCAATCTCCCGCAGGTCTGAAGTGATCGCACCTCCCACGTTCCTACCCTAAAATGACTATCACACTTGACTGATGACTCTCTCGGGTATTCCCCGCCCGGAGATCCGAATGGGGGACTATTTTACCTCCGGAATATTTTACTCGAGAGGGTTCCATGGCATCATGATAAGAAAGAAAGGAGTGGAGTAGCTGCGACTCCTGGGGATAATAATGTGGTGGTTTCCCCTTGTCTTCCACATCGCAGTACTACAGCCGTTAAAGTAAATGTTACGACGCCTGTAGTGAAATGAGTGTCGCTGTACCGACCACTGCGGTCTCCACCTTACTCGTAGGAAGAAGAGCTGCTGGCCCTCTCCTCCGGGTTCTAGGAAGCATAATTGTTGGCGGCCTCCCGTCGCCAAGTCACGGCATCTTCACAGGTTTCTGTATCATTTAAGGTTCTTCACAGGTTTCTGTATATTACCCAATGATAGACCAATACCACCGCGGAGTGTCCTTTTTGTCCACGAATTCGTCAAGTGTGCATTTACAACATTCCGGGCATACCTGTATGTGCAAGTGTGGTTTTTCGACAGATTGTGCTCTTTTCGTTGCATTTTTGTTATTCTCCCGCTTCTGCTACCAGTTCACTCCGAGAGCCAACTTCATGATGGCTGGGAAACATAAATCATTAATTCTGAAATGAAAACTGTTTAATTAATCGATTCGAAAGTAGTGGGTAGGCCAGGAGAATTATTAAAATGAGAAAAACAACCAAGCTCAGACTTGCTTAAGAAGAAAATTTTATTTGAATGTTTCAATGTTTTATGGTATCTCCCTCAGCGTCTACTACCGCTTGAAGGCGGGTTCTCATTGGCGGAAAAAGACTTACAAATAATTGCGGGCGACGTCCTAAGGAATTCCACATGTCCCGCATATGTGCCTCCGCATCTTCTTCTGCTCTGATATTATCAGCTGTTCTCTCCTGCGCCATCAATCCCCATACAATTTCGACGAGACTGAGGTCCGGTGATCGTGCTGGTCAGTCAATCACATTGATATGAGGGTGTTGGGCAAAAAATAACGGACCACGTTGCCTCGGTGCACTGGTGAATTGTCATGGACAAACGTCACCTCTTCACCCTCCGGCTCTATTCCTGATTTGAAGGGGAGTAAATGTTCTTCCAACATTTCGGCATAATTTGCCGCTGTAATTCATTTTGGGGTTTTTACCAATGGCCCCGGATCAGCAGCTGTTGTTGCCCCCCCAAAACTAATGGTAATGCGACCAGAACTTCGTTGCCGAATGATGTTTTTTGGGTCATACCTAGAAGACAAATCGTAAGTAACAATTTATTTAAATGACCTATGCAAAACTCAATGATAATTAATGCATTTAATGAAGACTTTTTGCTATTAAGAATAATGGTTCTTAAATTATATAGTTCAGAATTGTAATGAATAAGTTAACTAGATTTTGGGGCACTGATTAGAGCGGACGGATTATCGGGTGTCTGTGGAGATAAAGAAAGAGGCATGAAGGAAGAGGTGGAAAGTAGAAATGTTGAGGAATAATGGGAAATATTAGACAGTTGGAACAGTAGACGCTTGGAGGATTAAGAAATCATGTATAGTGACAGAAATGATGGAGACATTTAGGAAAGAAGAAATTGGAACAAGAAAAACGCGGAGCTGGGCAGAAATGAAATTAGGGAATAAATAGGGTAAAGGGGGGTGAATCGGGCCACAAAAAGGAAAATCGTCGATTTCCTCGTTTGTGTAAACAGTTACATTCTGAAAGCATTATCAGCAAAGGACTTGATGTTTTTCCAGTTTAAAACGCAATTTTCAGCGTGGTTGCTCTGAATAGAACGGTCCTGGAGCAATTTCTTCAAGAGACTGCATGGTCCTATTCGCCCGACGACTTGGAGGGCGAATCGGACCAGATTAGAGGCTGAATCGGACCAGTAAAATAACGTTATAAATTTTAGTTTTCTTAAGTTTTATTCCATAAAATTTTGAAATTTTGCATCATTGCTATTAACAATGTAGTGCAGTCTGGAGATATTTCGACGACACCTTCTTAGAGTCAAACATAACTTTACAAATAGACATACATCACCAATCTGAACATATAGAACAAAATAGAACAAATTTACCAAAACAATTAAGCACATTTACCACAAGTAAATTTATCTCGCCCCTTAGCACCTACACACAGCTCATGGTACCAACAATTACACTTCATGCACTTAATCCAGTCTCTAAACTTTGACGAATTCGCACAATTATAAGACTTGGAGCAGAAGCCACAAAGCGTATCATCAGCTGAGTTTTCCCCATTCTCAGTATTGCCGTCCCGATCTGAAGATGATTCATATAAGTTTCTGCAAGTTCCCTTCGCGTTCCTAATATTTTGTTTCTTCAGTCGTTGCTTTGTTTCTTCTATTACAGCTGGAGAAGTAAGTATTTGAGCAATTTGCTTTCTTGACCTTTTCACATTGACTTTCATTCTTTTTTCTGGTGTAGGTAGTAAATTATGGAAAGACCTACCCAAAGTATTTGACGATTCCTCAGATGTTGATGTCGAGGATTGGCTTTCTTCATAGGAACTGGCAGTTAATTTTTGATCGGAAGATGAATTTGTCGAAAAAGGAGTTGATGCTTCTTCTGGGGCGTGTGAGCTTCCGAGATTAGAAGGATGAAGATCTAACTCCGTCAGGATACCCGGATTCAGAGGGAATATTCCTGTTGATCGGAATCAATTTTCAGCGTTGCCGATTGTTGCGGCTTTGCTCCATGCATTTCGAAAAAGCCGACCAAAATTAAATTTAGTTATCTTTCTATCCCCCTTACAAACTGTCATATACGCATTTGTTTCAATATCGTAGTATGTCTTTAATGGTTTATAAAAAGACCTGTCCAGAGGTTGCAACCTTTGTGTAGTGTGGCTGGGCAGTGATAAGAGAGTGATCTCATTCCTTTCACAGAACAGTAGAACACGAAGAGTCTTGTGTGATGCGTGGCCATCGAGGACTAAAATGCATCGGCCAGGAATCCTGTTTGCTTGAAAGTGCTTTAGCCACTCCAAAAAAAGATCCTCATTTATCCACCCTGAATCGGACATAAAAATTTTAGATCCCAACGGAAATCCATCCTCCCATTCCTTATGGAACTTTTTCCCCTTAAAAATTACAAAAGGTGGTATGTAATGTCCACTTGCATTGCAGCACGCAACAACTGTCACCTATTCCCCCTTTTCCACTGACGTCTGTTTTATGACTACCTTAGATCCTGTTCTTGCAACATTCTTTTGGGTTTGGCGATTATTTAATACACATCCCGTTTCGTGAACGTTGTATATAAGGTGGGGCCTATCCATAACTCCAGCCTCAGCCATCGAAATAGTTAACTTTGAAAAAAAATCGTCTACATCTTCCTTATTTAAACCCTCAGCTCGAGCCACTGACAAACCTTCGGGTTTTCGAAGACTTAAAGGATGTCTAGATATAAAATTCAAGAACCAATCCTTGCCTGCTCGTTTTTTTAACGCACAGAAATTGTTTTTTATGTTGTTTTCAATGGAAAATTCATATGCCACCTTCATGACATCATCTCTTGTCAATCCGAACCCAATTTCACATAACCTAAGAATTATTCTAATTAATGCTTCCTCTTCTTCCACTGAGAAGACATTTTGCCCCCCTCTTGTCTTCAATTTTTCCGTATCCGCTACTATCCTACGATAGAGGCAAGTACGGGGAACATTGAAAAGTTCGGCAGAATGCCTCATGCTTCTTCCCTCTCTGAAAGCTTTCAGCGCCATTCTCATATCCTCCTCTGTCCATGTCTGTTCCGTTTTTCGCCGGTACTTCCCCATCTTAATCCAAAAGGAAAAACATTAACGGTAAGCGAAAATTATCACTTTCATAAATACGTTTTAAATGAAATTTTGCTAATGTTACGCTATCAAAAGGAGGTTGTAAGGCGTTCCACAACTAATTCTGTTGCCATATATAATATTTAATACTCTGGAAATCCCTTTATCACGTACATTATATCACCTCCTTTTCTTTCAGATTGGAAAATATAGACCACTGAGTAATGTAGAATGTATAGGTATGGAACTCAATGTGAATTATTAACAATAAATTTCCATCACGAAATGCGTATGTTTTATGATATTGTTTCAGCGAATAATTGGTTAATATATATGGAACAGTACACAACATATGTTACATCAAACGAAGGTAGCTTACCTCTCGCTCAGCCTGTAAATCGTGCTCGTCGCCGTAATAATTCACCTCTATGACGGGGAAAATCTCTTTCCTCCTCCTCGTTATACGTAGTAAATATCTATAACGTGATATAGAATAGCATTAAAATAGGTTTATTCCATTAAACTTCTTATAATACTTAAATAAAAGAGTATGGCCTAAAAACAAATTTTTAGCCACTTTCGCTCAAACATTCTTATAAACATTTGATGTTTTTAATGTAAAACATATAGTGTAAGTAAGCAATTTATCAATATTAGTGGTATATCTACTTACTTTTCAGTAGCAGAAGGAATTTTTCCAAGTGTCAGTTGAGTATAACTGGTTCAATGCTTCACCCTCGACCAGCGGCTTGGAACTGAACTCCTGCGCGTGCTGGTCCTTTTCACCCGACTAAGTAATATGATTTTGTATCATGTTTGGTAACTCCGATATTCATACAAGGCTCAAAAAAGTAACCTAATGTGGCAGCTATGGTATTAGATTTCCTTTCAGGAAAGAAAAACTTGAAATCTGAGTAAGCGCTACAATGTCACCTTACTTTGAACCTATACGAGGTTTTCTAAATACCCAATTTCACACCTCTCTCGTATGGTAGGCTTCCATTCGACAGAGTATCATTTGCTTAAATTCAGTCGTCGAGTTCTCGTTTTCACTCTACTAGAAGGACAAGATTACAAAGAAGCAATTCCTAAAACGTAGTCAGTCTCAAGTGATACCGTTTCGGGTCTGAGCGCCCTTTTTGAAAAGCGTTCCTATTCACCCGCTGCACTGTGGTCTGAAATCGGATATAGCCGGACAAAAGTCCAAAATTGCTTCTTTTGAGGTACACACTTGAAACTTGTCATAAACGCTCAGAATTGATCACTGATCATGGAACAATAAGCCATTTTTGGATGATCTCATCCGTTTTTGAGGTACAGAGGCCCAAACTTGGCCAAGTTTCCAAAAACACACCCGATCTTGCTTTTCTTCCAAAATATTTGAAGTTAAGCTGCTGGTGGAGTTTTGGAAGGATTTTTATGAAGTAAAAAACATTATATTCAGGTAATATGGTACTTTATCTATATTATCTGTTAGTTTCGAAGATTTTGGTTAATATTAGTGTGGTATTACGTCGCAAAATGGCGGACCCTTTTCCCGGGTAAAATTTGACATAAAGTAGACAATATCTTTAGTTTAAGAAAATTACCACCGCAAAAACTTTCATGAAAGTATTTAATAAAGATATTTTAAGAATGTAAAGCAAAAATCTTGGAAAAAAGTTTGCGGCTGCGAAAATGAACGCAATTTTTCGATCGCGCTTCACGGCACGGCTCCGCGACGCGGGGCCTAGAGACTCAGTGACTCCGTTGGATATTTCAAGTTGTTTGGAACTAATTATTGAAAATTGTCATTTTAACCATGGTATACAGTCTCTATTGACCTGAAATACTATATTGAAGATATTACGAGGATATTGGATCGAATTGATCATTGAACGCGTGACTCTGGTATACATGCTCTGGTTTGGATACTTAACGGATTCTTGCCGCATGTTGGGACATCTTTTGGTGTAGAATTTAAGTTTTCACGCGAAGGGTACCCTACACATTTACCAGGATAGGCAACAGTCAGAGATTCTTTTTCTACTCCTTACCCTTTTCACACTTGCCGAGGAGGAACGTGCGAAAAGAGGCTTTTTATGACACCGCGCAGCCTTTGACGGTATTTAACGGGTATTTCCGAAGGGGTTTTTCCTTTTCCCTTCAAAAACGCATTTTAGCTGGCAGTTCTTATTTGGATTCGGTGGATGAGTGTTGTGCCTGTAGTGATTTAGTGATTTGCTAAAATCTGTGTGTGTCTAGTGAATTGATTCGTCATTGAATATATATCATACATGGAATACACATATGTACATGGAATATACATATATATCATTGAATTAGTTTCGCTGTTTATTTCCTGTGTTGGTCAGCGGTGTTTCTGGTTTACTCAATAGTCTTTCTTTTTCAAGGTTAGTATTTTGAATATAATTTTCAGTATCGCTATTTATTCCCACAATTAGCATTTCACTCCGACGCTTATAATGTTCCTTTTTATAAAGCTTCACGGCGTTTTTTCGCCGATCTTACATTATGGAAAATATAATCGTGAAAGGTATTCATCGTGCGACTTTCATTACATAATTTTATCTGTCGGATCCATACACAGATTTTTTGTGTTGTCCAGCTCTGAAATGACATCATATCAGATCACACGTTTGGAGCTACACAACAAGATAATTGAGATATAAAGGAAAATCATTGCACGATAAAAAAATATTCTTGCTGGATTTGTTATCTCGGACTTTGAATTTAGAGAATCATTTCGATGCCCTAGATAGTCTCCGTGAATTTCTATGAAGATTCTTGGTATATTACCAGAAAAAGTGGGAAGAATGTTTTCGAAAAAACGAGCAATTTTTAGCTCGCAATAATGCATGGCTCAAAGAGCCAATTATTTTCCCGGAAGCAGTCCGTGAGTACCTACCAGGTACTTCTACAATGACCGGAATGTATTTTCTGATTTATTTCTTTTGCCCAATATCATGGACGAATGTTTTTACATGGAATTTATATCTTAACATTATTGATTCATTAGGTTCATTGGGGCGACCAAAAAAAGGTTTTAGGACTTCCTCAGACAGGTCAAAAAGAAGAAAAGTCCAAAATATTGAAAGTTCTTCCTCTGCTGCCGAGCTCGCATTGGCAGCCTCTTGGCAGAGAGGAAGGAGATAGTGCTACCGCTCAACTTCTCACGGAAGTAACGACTACCACTCCCACTAGAGCAAAAAGAATTCTCACTAGGTGGAGGAAAAAAGATGAGATGCAGTCGGAGATGTCGCCAGAGGTGGCTCTATCTCTGATGATCACCACTGAGCTGACAAAGAATCAGTATAATTGCTCCGCTCTTAGTTACGGGCACAACCTGTACCCTAGCTATGTGCGAGTGTTAAATGCAAAAAGCGCTGCATACCCCGAAGGGATACACATAACAGAAAACATTAGCGAAGTGAGTTTACAAGATCTATTGAGCCATACAGAATCGCGGATACTGACATGCGTTTCCACGACTCTAGCATCCGGCAACAAAGTAAATTGCACATTAATTTGCAAATATGGATTTGATGGGAGTTCGGGCCTTTCGCAATATAAACAGTTGTGGGAAGAAGCATATGAATTCTTCAGCAACTTCAGATGAATATTTATTTATGAGCGCCATGGTGCCACTTCGTTTGCTGAATGACGCAACTGGTACGAGCTTAAGGCATTTCTTGTTTCATACCTTGTTTATCTTTGGCCAATCTGATAGCAGTACAGTTGAGTACCAATAATATATGAACTATTTTAGGTGAGATTATCTGGAAAAATCCTCGCCCGTCGTCAACCATATTTTGCCGGCCCATTCGCCTTCAGTGGCTAAAAGAAACCAAGGAAGTTGCTATGGCGGAAAGGAATTATGTACAAAAGCAGATAGACGGCTTAAAAAATTGGAATTGGGGAAATTATTCTGTTAATTTCAGCTTGCTTCTGACCATGATAGATAGAAAGGTAAGGATTTTTCCTATTTTTAAATTGATGGACAAGTAAATGGTGGTGGATGTTGTTAAACAAATCTATAAAAACATTTTTTAGGTATGCAATGCATTGACTGATTGTACTACTATGAGGTGCTACATCTGCGGAGCGAAAGCTTCCCAGATGAATGATTTAAGGGCAATGAAAGATCGACCAGCAGATGTTACTAAATATTCCTTTGGTCTGTCTACCCTACACTGCTATATTCGGTTTTTCGAATGCGTATTGCACATATCGTATCGACTGGAGTTAAAACAGTGGCAGGTGAGAAATAATCCAAACAAGCTGGAAACTGTATTTAAGGTAAAATAAATATCTTCAATGATAAATAAATAAATAATGATAAATCTCTTAATAGGCCCGCGGCAACCTAAGAACACAGCTAACAGAAAAAAAGATTAGCATTCAGAAGGCATTTAGAGAAAGGATGGGGTTGATAATGGATGTGCCAAGGCCTGGATCAGGAAACACGAATGACGGTAACACGGCAAGATGTTTCTTTGATTCTCCAGAGCTGGCCGCTGATTTAACTGGCAATTGTATAAAATGAACCCAACTTCTCAGCAATAGCCACCAATAGAAAAATTTTCTTTCCTTTCTAAGATTTATGTTCTGATGGGATGTGCAAAGGTAAAACTTACAATAGCAAAATGAAATTTCAATGTCGTGTTTACCAGAGTCACGCGTTCAATGACCAATTCGATCAATCCAATATCCTCGTAATATCTTCAATATAGTATTTCAGGTCAATAGAGACTGTATACCATGGTTAAAATGACAATTTTCAGTAATTAGTTCCAAACAACTTGAAATATCCAACGGAGTCACTGAGTCTCTAGGCCCCGCGTCGCGGAGCCGTGCCGTGAAGCGCGATCGAAAAATTGCGTTCATTTTCGCAGCCGCAAACTTTTTTCCAAGATTTTTGCTTTACATTCTTAAAATATCTTTATTAAATACTTTCATGAAAGTTTTTGCGGTGGTAATTTTCTTAAACTAAAGATATTGTCTACTTTATGTCAAATTTTACCCGGAAAAAGGGTCCGCCATTTTGCGACGTAATACCACACTAATATTAACCAAAATCTTCGAAACTAACAGATAATATAGATAAAGTACCATATTACCTGAATATAATGTTTTTTACTTCATAAAAATCCTTCCAAAACTCCACCAGCAGCTTAACTTCAAATATTTTGGAAGAAAAGCAAGATCGGGTGTGTTTTTGGAAACTTGGCCAAGTTTGGGCCTCTGTACCTCAAAAACGGATGAGATCATCCAAAAATGGCTTATTGTTCCATGATCAGTGATCAATTCTGAGCGTTTATGACAAGTTTCAAGTGTGTACCTCAAAAGAAGCAATTTTGGACTTTTGTCCGGCTATATCCGATTTCAGACCACAGTGCGCTGGTCCGATTCACCCCCCTTTACCCTAATAGATCTCGGAGAGAAACAGAGAGAGTGAGAGAAAAGTGGCGAAGCAATGTGGAGAGGTCTACAGTAGGGAGTTGCTTATTTTTATTTCTTATCGGATTTTCTACCTCTTTAAATATGCTATGCAGAATGGACATGCTAAAAAATACAGCCCGATTGTTTAACATTTAGAGGTCGCTCAAAGGGCATAAATGCAATAACATTCAGTTTTCCCGATTTGAGGAAATAATATCATTTTTAGGGGTAACGCTCAAATTTAAAGTTCATTAGGGTCGAAATTAGCTCCAATTTTACGTCCGCCCAACGGTTTTCCACGAATAAATTATTTTTGCGCAAGTTACAGCCGCGCGCCACACCCCTAACGCCGAGCCGGGTTGCTCGCGGGCCGCATTCGCGGTCATCTGTTAGGTCCAGCGCCCCTCATTGCCTTACGCGCCCCTCGCGCCTTCCTTGACGAGAGTCTGCGGGGGGAGGGAGGAGTGGAATACCTTGGGTAACATTTTGCAGACAGCTAATGATTCACACGAAGCTACAATCCTTACAAGACCGACCTAAGATCTAATGTATACATTTGTCTGCTTTCATTTTTTTGGAAAAAGATTCTTGTGAGCGGTGCTTCAGGAAATGGACAGAGAATATCAGGCATTAGGGATCACCTGACAAACTTCAAATGTTTTACATTGTCATAGATTCAGGAGACTGTTTCGTTTCCACCAACCATAAATAGATGCTTAGAGACTACTATGAGTGTACTTCGTACCTAAGTTTGCATGTTTTCCGCCTCCTTTAACCCCATCGCAGTCGGATTTCGAATGGTGTGGAGTAATAATTCGCAGTCGATACTCTAGTGCTAAAAACGATGTCGTTTACTATGCGCAAGTCTAGTGAAGTGTACCTAATCGGCGTCCCTGGAACTTTAGCCGATTGTTTCTCGAAAAATAAGCTGCCTTTGATTCGTGAAGTGCTACAGGTGTTCTATCACCATTACATAACCCTGAAACAAGGAGTGCGTGCCAGTACGAGACTAACGATGATGTCAGTGGTCCCATTATGGACTGTTATGTCGAGAATTTCTATTATTCAAGAAATACGTGGAATAGAAAAACAATAGACATTGTACGGTGAACTATTAAAACTCAAGAAAAACTCTCGACGACGCACAAAGCGACAGTTAAAGAATGAAGTGGCATTTAAAGAAAAACCCGATCAGTTGTTCGATGCCACCGTAAATGCACTTGAAGTTATGCAACATGATGAGGACAAAGAGTTCTTGAAAATGCAGAGGCGACCGGGACGCCCTGGTAGTTTGAATGCTTCAAACGATCGTTAGCTGAGAGAGAGCGGAGGCAGCGAAGTTGGCGCGTAGCGCGGAGAGGAAGAGAAGATATGATGAGATATGACAGGCACCAAAAGATTTGAAGCTAATAACCAGATCAAAAGAGTATAGTAGCCTTGACAGTGGCACGGCATCCATTTCCCTAACGAAATTGAGCAGGCACTTGCGTGTCTGAGTGAACAGTTGTCGGCACTATCATTTTTCGACGATAGTGTTAGCCCGTATGAAAAAAAGAAACTTGTATGTAACCTAAAAAACACAGAAGGAGTACCAAATCCTCCTAAACGACTGCCCAGGAATTTAGAATGTACAACAGATTAGTGCAGGCAGATTTTTTCACAGCGAATAGTCTCTCATTCTTTCGAATACTTATTATTCCAGAAGATTTCTTGGAAGAGGATCCTGTGACATGACACAACAAGAGCGACTACAGAATTAGTCGAGATAAGGTGAAGGCTTTGCGTGTGACTAATGATCATGCTGAACGCGCTATCAAGTTGATGGAGACTTTCAACAAGACTATTATATGCTAAGAAGATAGTTTCCAGCATTTGCTTCTTGGTACTGCTCACTTCCAAAAGGCTATAAAAGACTCGCGGAAGTCCATCGTTAAAGGGCAGTGTCGGTAGGATTTGTGATAATAAATAATGTGTCCTCAATATGTTGTGCTGCTTTATTTACGACTTTATGACAGTATTGAAGTAAGGAAGTTTTTCTGTGAATTGGTCTTGTCTCTTTCACCAACTAATAGTTAAAAAGTAATTTTTCTTCCTCTTTACGTCAAAAGCGTAAACTTCGTGTGAATCATTAGCTGTCTGCAAATGTTACCCAAGGTATTCGACTCCTCCCTCCCCCCGCAGACTCTCGCCAGGGAAGGCGCTAGGGGGGTGTTAGGCAATGAGGGGCGCTGGACCTAACAGCTGACCGCGAATGCGGCCCGCGAGCAACCAGCTTGGCGTTAGGGGTGGGGCGCGCGGCTGTAGCTTGCGAAAAAAATATTTTATTCTTGGAAAACGGTTGGGTGGACGTAAAATTGAAGCGAATTTCGACGCTAAAGCACTTTA
The DNA here is from genome assembly GCA_933228895.1 of Platycnemis pennipes. Classification (NCBI taxonomy): domain Eukaryota; kingdom Metazoa; phylum Arthropoda; class Insecta; order Odonata; family Platycnemididae; genus Platycnemis; species Platycnemis pennipes. The sequence continues at coordinate 114,289,492 of OW121846.1, forward strand.
AAATTGAGCGTTACCCGTAAGAATGATGTTATTTCCTCAAATCGGGAAAATTGAATGTTATTGCATTTATGCACTTTGAGCGGCCTCTAAATATTAAACAATCGGGCTGTAATTTTTAGCATATCCATTCTGCACCCTATAGCATATTTTAAGAGATAGAAGTCGAAAATCCGAGAAAAAGTAAAAAATAAGCAACACCCTAGTCTACAGACTCTAGACAGGCAGAGGGATTTATGTCCTTTGTCCAAAGGCAGGAATTTCATCCGACATCAAGAAATGGAAAACCATACCGTGCTTAAATGGCAATTCAGGGGACTGGTGGAACCACTACAGATTCAGCTTAGGTGGAGAGAATAAGTTGAAGAACTCCATGAAATCAATGACATGCATAAGAGCTTCGGAATAGAAGAGGATAAGCACGTAGATGAGGATGAACTGAGATTAAGAAAAATGGATAGTGAAGGCATTACAAGAAACGTAGGCAGGAAGTGCTGTAGGAATTAATATCCCATCAGAATTATTAAAGAGTCTAGAAAACGATGGAAGGGAGAGATTAATCGGGCTTATTTGACTGATATATAAAGAGGGATTTTGGCCGAAAATTTTCATAAGAAACTGTAGTAATACCTATACGAAAAAGACAATAAGAAGGGAATACGAAGAATCGGGGATAAGAACTGGTAATATGGATAGATTAATTGAGAATGGGAAGGTTGCGGGCCTAAATAGAGACATTATGTGGAATTTGAGGTCATTTGGAGAATAAATTGCCATTTTAGACCGACCCGTACCTATAGAAAAATAATAATAGGTAACTGAATTAGTAAATAATCACCTGATAAGGGGTGGGTGCCAAAGTTGCATATTTCCATCTTCATCCGAAGGAACGCTTTTTGTCGGAAAATATGCCAAAGTCCCAAAACACTTGTGACATTTCTACATGTACTCTACGAGCAAGATGTACTCTACAGCAAAATGTACTCTACGAGCTTTATGTTCCTCCGTAAATGGCTGTTTCCTGACTCGCTGGTGATGAAAGAAACCCCTTTCTCTCAGACAACGTCTAACTGTATCATGACTGCATTATAGTTCTCTGTCAACAGAGGCTGTTCCTCCAGCTCTCAGTGGCATGTTCTGAACAGCTTACTGGATGGTTTCATCTCTTCCTCGGCAGTTGTGCAGCGGGGTCTACCACTTCGAGGTCTACTTCAGAGTATCTCAGGATTTTCTCTGGCGTGTCTCACTCATTTATGGGCAGTGTTCCGATGGACTCCTAACGTCATCGCTATATTTTCCAAAGACTGGCCGGCGGCTACCATGCCAACCATTTGACCTCTCATAGAGGCAGATATTTCACCTCGATTCCCTCTCGGAATTATGAAGAAAGGACGACTGACGGTTGAGGGATTTTCATCGCAATTCATACTAGATGTATCCACGCTTAAAAATCAGATGCGGCTGAAAGCAATGCACCGTTGAATTGGATCATATGGTCAGAGCTCATCTCAATATTTTTTGTTGGAGCACAAATGAGGGATATGTGGAAATCCCTAGGACATCATCCGTGATTATTTGAATCTTTTTTGATCCAGGGAAATCCACCTTCAAGGTACTGGACGCTGGGGTAGATGCGTTAAATATTGGAAATATGACATAAAATTTTATTTATAAGTAAGCCTGATCTTGGGTGTTTTTCTCATTTTTTAAACCCTAATATACGTTTCCGGGTTCAATGAAAATTTTTTATTAATTTACTCTTTAGCAGCGTTACATCATATCCTAACACTTACTGGAAGTTTTTATGGATATCTATGAATGAACTAGACGACAAACTTACACACGGTTGTATCTCATTTACCAAACTGTAATTTCAAGCAGATTTGCAACGAAAGGCGGGTAGCCCACACACGAATTTATTTCCTTTTCTTGCGACGTGTGGAGATACATCGCAGGCCCCCAAAAACTCACTCCCTTGAACACGAAATGCTGGAATTTTTTTTAAATAACCCCTTAATGTTTTCTTGAATTTTTATCATAATATGGCCCATTTATGGAACCAGGGTTACCTAATTTAATTGACAAGGCAAATGCTTAAATAGCATGCTACAACTCTTAATGGCGTTTCATAGACTGCATGTCATTGATTGTGTAGGTGCTTCTTTTCACCTCTCAACTAGACTATTTTTTCTAGTTCCTTGGAGAACCGGAACCGTCTTCCTCCACTGCTTCCCACATAAGATTTTCCCGAAGGTTACAAGAGTTTGGGAGGTAGCAGTTAAATTGCACGCGCCTTGAGCTACAAAATATATCCCCTTCGCTTCGTGAACGCGCCCCTTCACCTCCGCTCTCCTCTTTATCCTGAAATACGGACTACTGCGCCTATCTTCTTGCGTTCTACCAACATTACAACATTTCCTTAGGCTAATGAATAGGGTCTGGTGCGGTGGCGCTGCGAAGCAATGCACATTTACTTTTGCATGTGACTGTACAATCTTGTTTGTCCCTTCACGTAATGGCCGTCAAATCGACTCGTACTCTAACACGTAAGTCGCCTCTTTTCTTTTCCTTCGACATTCTTTGGTATTTCCCTTTGTTAGCTTTAACTGTCGTACAACAAAAGATAGTCTTTGGATCATAAAAAAGTGAGGACAAGAGAAGAAATTCTCCGTAAAACGTTTATGCACAACGCCTTCAACTCTCCTTATCCGATGTTTCACAGTCGCGTGGGTCGAGAATATCGTCGCGGTAGCCTTTTTTTCTCTTCCTAAGTATTATACCAGGCCATGGGCCCAAGTCTTGAATCTTTCGTTACGCCATAAGGAATGAAATTTGTCGTAATGATAACGTCATTCGTTTCAAGTTATGCGTTTATCCACGTTGATAACAAAATATGACAATTTTGTTGGTATCGAAAACGTCAATATTTATTCGGTGAGTAACGAACGATTCAAGACTCGGGCCACATGAGAAAATTCGGTGGAATCACAAATTTTATAAATCTCCACCCCGAATCTTTTAGGTTTTTTTCTGGAATATATTGTTTGAAAACGACTCTACCTTCCTATGTGCATGAATCTTTCGCAAGGCATTATATTTCTGAAAAATGGTGCATGAAATTGTTCCAGGGTGGACCAGTATTCCATCAGAGTATCACGCAAGTCATATTCCATTTGAATTATGAGTGCCAAAAAAGAAAACATTTCGTCAGTGGTCACATCAGTTCTGGGTGAAGGTTCTTCGTCTTCATTGAAACAATCCACGTAATATCAGATAAAACTGAAGGCGTCACTTTGTGGAATTTTACGGTATTCATGGCAACGAATAAAATAAGACTTTTAGTCAATTCCACACTTTTTTGACCTTGAGAATGACAAAAATTTGTCCAAACCTAGGTCGGTTATTAAAAAAGTGTGGATTTGACTAAAAGTCCTATTTTATTCGTTACCATGAATCCACGTAATGACAACCTGTTCGTTAGGCAAAGTCTTCTCCTGTTAGTCTCCTCCACCAGCAATTGAATGAATGAATGAATGAATGAATTTATTTTCTCCAGTAGCATTACATAAAATATAACAAGACATATATGCATACACTTAGCACGTGGAGATAATTTAGGGTGTCAGAAGGGTACCTGTATATGACACCCTTACAAACATTGGCACATGTGAAATCGAAGAAAATGGAAAAAAAAAATGAAACAATTTTAGTTTTTAACACTGACAGGGAACTTATTCCTCGCAACATAAGGTAAGCAAAAATTTATGAAAATAAAGAACAAGACAACATAAAGTTAATTTTTTTTTAACAACAAAAAATCGTAAGTAAAAAAAAAACCAGTTATAATCAGCACAAGTATGAATCTACTTCCTCTTTTTGTAACAACCATTTTGTTAATCTTTTAAGAAAGACAGGTGAACTATTTGCATGAATTATATGGTATGGCAGCAAGTTGTACATTTTGGGCCCTAGATACACAAATGATCTTTTGTACATAGATATGTTGGGTTTGGTATACCTTATAAAGTATTTGTCTCTTGTATTATAACCAGTTTTTTGGATAGTCGTTCCAAACAATATAGGCCTATCACCAGATCGGATGAAAAACATCCTTAATGTTCTGTACAAGTACAAATGCCTTATTGGAAGTAAGTTCAATTTTAGGAATAAAGGAAATGAGTGCTCATAGCGGGTTTTTAAAGTTAGAATTCGAACAATCCTCTTTTGTAACACAACAACTGGTTGCAAAGCATTTTTATAGGCACTTCCCCAGCAAATCAACCCATATGTCAACTTAGACTGGGCAAGGGCGCAGTAAATCGCCTTGCGAAAGATTAATGGGCATTTATTGCGAATAAAATACATTTTGGATAAGCAGGACCGTAGCACCTCAGTAACATCTTCAATGTGCTTTTTCCATTTTAAACATTGGTCTACGTGTACACCAAGGTATTTATACACCTCTACCTTCTCAATTTTCGGACAGAAACAACATATTTTATCACAATCAGAGTTGTGATAAATTATCTTCCAATTGTGCACACAGCTATTAGATAAATCATAGCATATAAACTTAGTCTTTTCACTTAATTCCAGTCCATTATAGTCGAACCAATCACGTAAGGTACACAAATCCATGTTCACATTGTTTTCTAGCTGCTTCCACGTCAACGAAGCATAGCAAAAAGCTATGTCGTCCGCAAAAGCAGTTAATTTGCCTTTGAATGTGTGATCACATAAGTCATTAATATATATTAGAAAAAGGATTGGTCCTAATACAGAACCTTGGGGTACACCAGAACAAATCATTTTGTATTCACTGAGATGATCATTTACTCGTACACACTGGGAACGGTCATGTAAATAGCTTTGGAACCATTTTAGTGAGACTCCACGTATACCCAAATGATACAGTTTACTTAAAAGAATGTCATGGTTCAAAGTATCAAATGCTTTCGAAATGTCAATAAATAAACTAATCACCCTCCTATGGGAGTTTATTGCCGAATACACTTGACTGAAGTGTAAGGCAAGTGCATCCTCTGTGCACTTATTAGACATAAAGCCGAACTGATTTTGACTAAAAAAGTTGCACTTGTTCAAGAATTTAATCAACCTAGATTTAACAAGCTTTTCTAATATCTTGGAAAAAATTGACAGCAATGAAATAGGCCTGTAATTCCGTACTTCAGTTTTGTCACCCTTTTTATGAATTGGAATCACAATAGCCTTCTTAAGTGAACTGGGAAATTCTCCATTTAACAGGCTCAGGTTGCATACGTGAGCAAATACTGGTGCAATATCTTGGATGATAACCTTTAACATTTTAGTATTTATCCCGTCAGGACCTGGAGATTTCCTCTGTGGAAGTGATTTGACTATATTAATAATATCAGTGGGTAAAACTGGCTCTAGGAAAAAAGAACCGGGGGGAGATTGTGTAGCACAAGGGTTTTTCAATTGCTTACTGATGCTTATACGGGTTTTACTTGAATCAAAGATACTAATAAAGTAATTATTAAATTCAGACGCTAAATCAAATGAATTCTTTATTGTTTTACCATTTAATTTCAATTCTAAAGTATCAGGACATGCTGTTTTCTCTCCCACCAATTCCTTTAACAAATTCCATTGTTGTCCAACATTACCGCGAAATTCTTGAAATTTGTTCATATAGTATTCATTTGACGCAGACCTTAACTTATTCCTTAGTTTATTTCTATACTTTAGAAATTTCATTCGAAGACTGTTGTTGTTAGGATGGCGCCTAGTTTTCCTTAAGAGATCGTTTCTATTTTCAATCATTTTCAGCAGGTTTTCATTCATCCAAGGTTTCAGAAACATCGGTGAAATTTTTGGACTTAGTTCGTATTTCGATTGTTCAAGACTGGTACACAAAGAATCCATCATCAAATCAAAGGCTGTGGAAGCATTGGTCTCTGTGTATACCGGAGACCAGTCAACATTGTTAACTAAGGATATGAAAGTTTTAATGTTTGTTTTTTTTACAACATTTGTTTTCCCCTTGGTACAGTCATCGGAATGAATTTCAGAGGTAGAAATGTTAAATTCAACCATGGAATGATCAGTGATAGCCAAATGGTGCACATTTACAGACATTTTATATTTATATGAATGGTAAATTCTGGCAAAAACATGATCAATACAAGTTGCGGAATTTTTAAATATTCTGGTAGGTTGGTCAATTAAACTGGTTAAGCCGTAAGAACTCATCAGATTAATGTAGTGATCACGTTGGTCATCATATGCCAGTATATTTATATTAATATCCCCCATTACTACTAAATTATTTTTACAGTCTCTTAAAATAGGTTCTATATCCTCAAAAAATGATTTTGCTGGTATATTGTGGTATCGGTAAATACACAACAGATGTATTTCTATACTATTTAAGGATAAGCGTAACAATATACAGTCAGCGGAACCTACTGTTATTGGAACTAAACAAGATTTGATCTCTTCCTTAACGTACACCATCACACCTTTTGCTCTACTATTGTCATTACATTTTGAAAAACATTTATAACCAGGAATTTTATACATATCGACCTCAGAGCTCGTTATCCATATTTATGTTAACATTATTACTGCTGCTTTTTCGGTGAAGGAATTTAGATTAGTCAGCAAGTATTCGAAGTTACTTCTTATACTACGAATATTTTGGTGAACAAATGTTAAATTAGTAGTCAAAATTTCTGAACCAACTCGGTTTAACATGCATTGACTGTTTTCATTTGCCATTAAAAATTTGATCACAAGTTTTTTAGATCATCAAGACACGTAAGCACAAAAACTGGCTCTTTTTCTGCTTTACGCATCAATATCTTTCCTCCTCTTACCCACAAGTAATCGTAGTTTTTCGCTTTCTTGACTTGCTTCGCTTCACTCAGGACTCGGCGCCGGCCTTGGCAAAGTGCTTCATTGACGTAAATAGGTGAATCAGATCCACCAAATCCCAGATGGCGAGTCGACAGGTTGCGCTTTACCCTCCGCTTGGTCAAAATGTTCTCTTTGAAGCTCTGTCTCACGAATCTCACGTGAATGGCGCCTGACTCACTGCTCGATGCACTTCCCACTTTTTGCTTATAACGGTAGCAAATGTCGATGTCTTCTTCACTCATTTTAACATCCAAGTATACACCTATTTTTGCCACTAACTGCGGCAAATTTTCATTTGGCGTGTAGGGAATACCACGAATTTCGACACAATTTGCTAACAAGCGTTGCTCTAAATCATCGGAGCGTACCATTTGCTCGGATAATTTCTTCCTGAGCATATTATTTTCGGACTGTAAAGCGTCAACTTTCCCATTACACTCATCTAAACTCTTACTAATAGCTTCGATAACTTTCATGGACTCATCCATTCTTTCGTAAAGCTTATTTATAGATTTACCCAAATTGCACTCCGTCGATTTTAAATCATTTCTGAGTTCACTAAATAACTTCACAATGTCAACACTTTGCGATCCTTGGCTAGGTAGCTCACCAACAGTATGGTCCGAAACCATGGTTGCTCGCCTGGCTTCACAACATCGGCTGCATCTCCAAGGCTGTCCGCTGTCTTCAATTGCTTCAATATCCTCTTTCGTCAGAGCACTTTCCAGGCATGTGCCATGGAATTTTTTGTTGCAATTCACACATGACACAAATGTAGTGTTGCGAGTTGCCTTTTTACACACCAAGCAGTTAGACATTTTCGATTTCCCTTCCTTGAATAATTTCTGTGAAGAACAGTAGAAATATTGCCCCAGGAGAATCTCTTTGCATGCGAAGGGCCTCTTCTCTCCGGAGTCCAGCCTGTTCGCCCAAGAAGGGAATACTCCTGTTCCCAGTGACGATGCAGCGACTGCCTCTAATCCATTCACCGACAGGACCACGAGCCGAGAGGAACTCATCCTCCGAACCACTGTCACGCGATTCAGAAGGATTATTTTCTGCCTCCGAATCACTCTGAAGAAACACCTCAATTTCCCTTTCCGTAAGGTTCTAACCCGTGGTATGGTATAAAATAATATCTATGAAAAATACACACCCCTATGGAAAAGCACAATTTTCAGTGATATACGTACGGAGACATAAGGCTCCCAGCGCGAAACTAAGGAATGAAAATCACCGGAAGAAGTTTCTTCGTTAACTTTTTTATGTAGCGAGGAAAGGAGCTGACCACATGCCTGAAGCGACAATGCTCGAGACACCCAGAAGTGTTTACGTCCAACACAATCGGCTAGGATGACGCATGAGAGGGCATCGGGACTGTTTACGTTCGAGATACCGAGGAGAGAGATTCATGAGAACAGGGGACTAATTTCAAAAGCAATGACGGATTTATACCACATAGCAACAGTGATACGTTACTTTGACCCTAGCAGGAGAAGTGCCTGATCCCAAGTGCCTGAGAAAAATATCTACCCCATCTCAGCCTCGAAACTAATAATAAACTAATTGGAAACAAAGGGTGTCTTGGTGGTCCCTAAAGGGACCGCTCGGCTATTCGCCAAAACATTAGGTGGTCCCTTTAGGAACCGCACGGACGATAAAGGTTCATAAATATCTGAGAATTCCTTTGAGGGTGCCATACGTCCCTGGGAACTTGAGACCTGTACAGTGGCACACTGTTTCAATAAACATTCAGCGCACTGAACTGGTCCCAACATCTTCAGCAGATCTTTGGCCGAGTTATCTGATACGGCAGAATCCGCACATGAGGAGGCTGTGAATCCCATTGGTTCATTGATAACAACTTCACCACAATCATCAATGGAACCACGGAAGATGATGTGCGAGGGATAACCCTGAAGATACAAGGTAACATTTCAGGTTGTGCAGCATCTCACAATCGTCTTCTTCACAGTTCGTACTCACAGAGTGAGTAGCGACCATGTTATTGAAAATCAGAGACTTGTAAGCTCCGACAAAGTTGGTGGATTGTTTGTGGATTGTGTATAGTTGTGTTTTTGGTGATTGTTGGTGGGTTGGACAAAGTTGGAGAATTGTTTAGGAGTCCGTAGGAACGGATACACCCAAACTTATTCTCTAATGGGTTCTGATTCAAGTTTCGAAGGCTAAGATGTTTCATCCCTTGGCTCTTTAAACTAAACAACATATCCCAGTTGTTTCGCAGTGTACTAACCCAACTAAAAAGGGAAGGTGTCTTGCTTTCCTAGGGAGTCAGAACCTTATTGCTCCAAGTATACCCCATGGATTCCAGCTCCTTTATTGCCTTAGTCCAGAATTTGATGTGCCCCGAAGAAGATGACACTGCACACAGGAGAGGCTTCTTAGGAGGTGGTGTTATCGATATTCCATTAACACCAGTGCCAGTTTCAATGAAGTAGGAGCAATATTAGAAACAAATAATTCGAAAGCCTCATAAACGCACTATTCCAATTAATTCATCTACTTTCAGTGTGCACGTGCTCCTGACGAAACAGGCGGTAGAGAAATGGCGGAAGGAAATTCTTTAATTTCTGTACATCTCCATCGCATTCAGGGCATTTAGCTTCTCGTCACCTTTCCTTTGCTGCCATTTCGCAAGCCTATTGTTTTTGTCATCTTTAGGGTGAAGAAACCTATACACGACAAGGTAATTACAATTATGTACAATGCATAGGTCTGTACAATTTTGCATCTACATTATTCTCAATCTTCCACTCCGTACATGATATTTCTCATTCGCCGAAATAATCACTTCAGATTGGCTTAACTACAAAAAACATTTCGACCAAAGTGTCTTTACTGGAGATCAAACGATCAAAGAACATGTTTCTAAAATACCTTCACCAAAAACGTAAAATACCTCCATGCACTCACCCGCATGATAGCACGTTAAAAACTTCGGCGCAGCCACCCAGAGACCAATAGTCCGCTGGATTGCCAAAGAATAACTATAAAGTGACCTGGTGAGGGAGTAATGCTGAGAATGCTATCCAGAGGACTCTGCCCGAGATTGGCACCAGCGCACAGTGGGCGGAATCCAGGATCTAGGCGGAAAAAAAGTCGAAAAACCGACTTTACAGTTGGGACAATTTTTGGCGTCAGTCTTATCCTTGGATGGTGGTAGCACCCTTTTTCACCCTTGAGGTCACTACCCTCGGCACAATAGAACCGTTAGGCCATTCAAAGACACCCTTTCTGCGGAGACGAATTTCAGACCGGGCTCTGTTGCATTTTGGCAGTTAAGTGAAGAGCATGCAGTAAGGCGATCAGTGTATGTACAAGGCATATTTCAGGGACTTTAATTATAATTCTTAAGTAATTTTCTACTGTTTATCATGACAACTATTATGATGGAGCCCATTTTCAATTTTTTATGTACTTTTTGGGATAACCATTGCAAAAACACGTGATTTTTTTTAGATACCTCATGTTTAGTTTGGCTTATGTAAAAACATACTAGCGGTGTCTACCTCAATTAAGTGAGAATGTCTTCACTATGTATTATAAAATAAGGCTGTGAAAGGATTTAGTGCGGAACTAAAATTATTGTGCTTTTTCAGGCGTCATGCAGAGGGCTGTCGTGACTGACGGAGAGCTATGTAGCCTTCTTCACGAAAACAGCGAGACGAAAGATTCATTAACGGGTTACTTGAAGAAATTCGAGTTTAATGAGACTGACAAGGATACTAAGAAGTGTATTAGTGTAGCTATTAAGAATTTTTGTCACAATCATACCAGACGTTTGAAAAAAAGTGGAAGAAGATATGGTTATTTTCTGACTAAATACCGTACATGGTTTCAAAACCCATTGCTCCTGCCTACAAAAGTGACAGAAAAATGTTGAAAATTAGCTTTAGTGTAGATTCAGAGCCATCAACTTCAAAGGGAAGACCCAAAAAAGTGTTCGAGAAATGTGCTGATAGAGCTAAACGGGCCAAAGTGCAGCCTTTGGTAAAATCGCTTACGGAAGAGGAAATCGCGTTCGCGGCCCAGCATACCCTTCATTCTTCTGGGAAACGGGACGCTGCAGCTATGGTAAAAGAAGTTATCCACACTAATCCCCTTCGGGCTACCAAAGTAAAAAGAGCCTACAGATACCCCCATTACCACCAATACCTTACACAGGGGAGGAAGCGTTAGCGATTCTTATCGACATCCGGTTGACAAAGTCGCAGTACATGAGGTTCAGGATAGGAGCTAAGGACAGATTATGCAACATGTATCCATCTTATGATGTGCTAAAAGTGATGAAATTGGAATTGGAATAAGATATAAAAGTGACAGAAAGGTATGCTGAGTTGAAATTGCAAGCTCTATTGGACCACACAATTAAACGTATTGCGCTAGTTCAGAAGGATGTTCTCTTGCAATGTACTATTGAGAGAGAAAAACTGCATATGATATTTAAATGGGGGTGAGATGGTAGCAGTGATTGGCCTTTGAATGGCCTTTCAAAGCTAGCATTAGGTTAGGCCATTCGAAGCAAAGCAGCGGTATGAAACTTCTGAGAGTGCTCATAGTGATTCATCCGTGTTTGTCATCTCCCTTGTGCCCCTACAACTATACCAAACGCAGCGAGGAGGGGTGAACAAAACGGTACTATGGCAAAATCCACAGCCGTCGTTCACAAAATTCTGCCGGCCATTTAAAATCATCTTCCAAAATGAAACCAAAACAATGATAAGTAAGGAAATTGACCGCGTGGAAAGTGAAATAGAATTACTTAGGCCAACGATTATTACCATCAATGGAGCAGCACATTCAGTGATATCACATCTAGTGATGACGATGGTGGATGGAAAAGTATGCAGTGCTGTGGCTGGAAGTTCGTCCCAAACGTGCTACGTTTGTGGGGCGAAGGCCACCCAAATGAACCTAAGGTCTTATAGGACCAACAAATCTGACCCAGCCACCTATCGCTTTGGACTTTCGATACTTCACGCATGGATTCGATTTTTTGAGTGCTTATTGCATATTTCATGTAGACTTGAAGTAAAGAAGTGGCAAATGAGAACGGCAGAGTATAAGGCCTCTTTCGGAAGGAATAAAAATCGAATAAAAGAACGTTTTCGTCTATAAAGGGGTCTCCTTGTGGATAACCCTAATCCTGGAGGCAGTGGAACGACAAATGACGGGAATACGGCGAGACGTTTCTTCAAAAATCCTCAACTTTCGTCTGAAATAACTGGTATTAATCTAAATTTAGTTCAACTGTTTGGAGTAATTTAAAAAAACATATTACTGGGTATGCCATTGATTCGGATATATTCAATATTCATGCTTTTGCTACTGCAAAACTTTACGTAAATTTGTACCCCTGGTACTTCATGCCTGTAAGTGTCCACAAAGTACTCATTCAATAATGGAATCAGCCATTCTTCCCATTGGACAATTGTCAGAAGAGTCACAGGAGGCAAGAAACAAGGATTTTAAAAAATTCAGGAGTAGGCATGTTAAGAAGATTTCTCACTCCGCAAATGTTGAGGATGTTTTCAATATGTTACTATTATCTTCGGATCCTGTGATTTCATCCATACGTCAAAAAACGAAAAAGAAGAAGAGCGGAATACCTGCTGAAGTTGTGCAACTATTGAAAGTACCATGTTTTTGGCTCTGGAGAAAGTGAGGAAGGTGAATGCAGTGAAAGCGAATTATCTGACTATGAATAGACATAACATGGGCAAAAAGTTGTGATGATATCATTCTGCCGCAGAGCAAATTACGTGCTTGACAAAATTCATGATTTCATTTTTATTGAACTTGTTGCAACCGTTTAAATTTATTTCAAATGGGTATTTTGCTATTTTTTAGCGCTTGGACGAATTGATAGTATACTTTTTATGCCCATTTTGTTTTATTTGAGTTTTTTCAATATTATGCTGTAACCTCTAAATGTATGATCTTTTGGTTTTTTCTCTGGCGGATGATTTCAAGGCCTACTGGCATATATTAAAATATTTTCAAATCTGTATTCTGTTATTTTTCTCCACCTCAGTCTAAACCAACGAACTGACTTTGAGCGTACAGAATTCGTGGAGGCCGGTGTTAGCGGTAAGTTCCTTTGTTAGTCGCACGCAAGCGGTCTCACGTACCGCCATAAAATGCTTCCCTCCCGCAAACAAAAGACTTCACTTTTCGGATTTTGGAAGACGTATTTTTGGTTACGTGCGCAATGCCTGGGTAAGGAACAGGAAGTTCCGTTTTCCAGCGTAGAACGTTGCCATCGCCAAACCGTGTGAGTTTTGGCCTTGTCCGTTACTACCGTAAAATATGAATAATTAGCTAAAATGGAGTTTCTAGCGAATTTATACTTCACATTTTAGTGTTAGTTAATGTCTTTTACTTATGGTTTGACATAAATGATAAACTGGTGTATATTGTGCGCAAAATTAGACAATATTTTTTTCCGCCTAGATTGGGCATTCCGCCCACTGTGCAGCGCCTCCAAGTGGTAAAAAGATGCGTTCGGTGGGGGCGGAAGGAGTCGAGAACATAGATCTAACCTGTTTCGCTGCGAAGTCAACAACAATTATAATAATTAATTGATTATTTATGTAATGTGTGTTAGTTTATTTTTGATGCCCTAGGTAATTAAACTATTGAAGAACTATTGACATATCCTATTGAGTCATACTGAGGCATGTGAATGCTTCGGTATTCAGAGAATGACTCAAATAACGTTATTCTTCGTTTACAGAACAATTGTTTTTACTGGCCACACAGCTGTTGTTTGTAAAAAAAATAACATTTTAAAAACGAGATTAGACTGGACTCTACGGTAAGCAAAATGATAGAAGAGGGATACTGACTTCAAGTCTCTTCCCATCTCGAGGCAACACACTAGATGGATGCTAAACAGAAGGCTTATGTAAGAATTAAGAGGTTAGTCGATAGAAGAATTGCGTGGAAAGGTGTGCAAATCCAATCTTAGGATTGATAACTGGTGATAATGACATTACCATCCATTGACTGTACTCCACACTAGTGTAAATACTAATTATTTAATATACTTCTTGGCTGTGCTCTAATAATAGAGGCAAAATTCATATTACGGCAACTAGTATAGTTTATTGCATTTTTTAAACCGATAAATTATTGATCATGCTAATATTAAAAAGAAGATGGGACAAGTTAACTCATCTTGGGACACAATGGTCTGATGAAGACATTCGACGGGGGACATGTGAACGAAAAGATTGGCGAATGGCAAAGGAAGCCCCCCTATGAGAAACATGGAGCAAGTAGTGAAAGAGAATTATATCAAAATGAATACGCTCGCTGATAGAATGATCGACTGAATAGAGGTGGTATTATGGAATATTTTAGATTAACTCTTCAGGATTCCTTCGTAATCAGTATAGGCTATATCAATTTTACGCTTGTTTGTTTCTGCCGAAAATGCGATAGTACATAAAATAGTTCTATAAACGTAGCCGAAATAAAAGTGTGTGTATCAATCAGCGGCGTAAAAACAAAATATATTCTGGTTACTTAAGGGAAAATAATCTCCCGAAGTCAGCATGATTTTAGCCGTTGACCTCGTACGATATGAATATCAATACATGACATCCTACACCGATATTTGATGTATAATGAGAAAATTTACATGAAAAAAATCAATTGTGTGATTCCTAAGCATGGGAAGTCGACCTACGGACGCTTTCACCCCAATCCCGTAGTTGAAAAAAGCATTGTCCTCTTCCATTCCTCAAGCCGTCATATTTCTGCATTAAACACAAGCGTCTAAAATTAATTTGGAAATTGGAGCTTGGCTAATGGTCACGATATTTGGAAGATGTGTTAGCTATTTCTGTTATATTTCTGTTATATTAGCTGTGTGGAGTACAGTCTATGGATGGTAATGTCATTATCACCAGTTATCAATCCTAAGATTTGATTTGCACACCTTTCCACGCAATTCTTCTATCGTTGTATATCATTTATGCTTAGCATTCGTGGGAGAAAAGTGACCGCAGACGGGATATTGTAACGTAAAATTTCCTTACGATGCATATCGGGTACAGGAAAAAAAATTTCTGTCGCAGATATTCCTCTTGGTGAAATGCTCATCACGACCTTCTTACGTCACTGGCGGCTAAGGGGGCAAATGTAAGTTGACATAAAGCTTCATCCGTGAGATGCTAACCGAAAGCGTAGAATTAGCAGCAGAGGTGTAATTGGGCGAACCAGGAGTAATTTTGTTCCACCTATTGGCCAGTCATGCATCGTGGCCGGAGCTTTCTTGGATTTATCCTTTATCCTCACCCACTTATCAAGTCGCTTAGGTTAGCTCCACAGTGCTAAGCGCGAACTCTTCACGAGGTCTCCCTGACACCCAAACTGCGCGAAGTATTTAGGTCCACCCATACTTGAGACATGAAGACTTAAGCATCATTCGAGGCCGTGTTTTCTATTGACGGTCAAATTATGGTAAAAAATTGAACGAAACAATAGCAGTCTTCATCAATATCAGAACGGCGGAAGTTTATTCGAACTCAAGAGGTTATTCCAGTAAAAGATTTTCTTAAAAAGTTCGTTGAATGACTGAGGAATTTCACGATTTTGTTCGATAGTAGTTACACGTGCGATATAAGAGATGAGCATCCTGTAGTACACCCCATTATTCTCATGGGGACCAGCGCTGCCTTACGTCACTCGCCGAAATTCAATTCATTCGCAGCGTGTTGTCGGAGAATCCGGTCCCATATGCGAATATTTTCATTGGGTGATTAAGGTGATAAGGTAAGGTTTGTTCCGGATTTAAATTGAAATTTAAGCGACTCTTAAACTATTTTGCTGAGGCTACCGGCAAGAGTTCCTGCGACGTTTCTCATTATCTGACACTTCGTATTTCCTGCAATGTCACTTACATAAAATCTGCGCAGTTTTAAGTGATCATTATGGGGTTTACATGAATACACACTTGTTGTAGTGTGTCAACACGAAACTGGCGGGGAAAAGAAGATGTTTGTCGTGTTTCCAGCGATGTTTTGTACACCCCTCTCCAAAATACCAAGCCCCTCTTTCATCCTTTTCAAACTCAAGCCAAATCTTTCGCCAGTTCATTTCTCGGCCACAAATTCCCTTCCCAGCAACTCTAGTAATGTCGTCACTTCAACCGATAAAGGATCCACTGTTGTAGTCTTGCACAAATTAAATTACGTGAAAAAACATTTAGGTAACTTTCCGACTCCTCTTACAATTTCCGTCCAAATGATCCCAACCGAAATTTTCAAACTGACAATATTTTCTCCCTTAAAACATGGGCCCTGCAGAAGACTTATCTGATTAAGGCATTCCTCTCTTGTTTCCCCCACATCCTCGCTCCAAACACTTTTACCTCCTTCCAAAATCCGTAAAGATCACCTCCAACCCTTCGGAGGGGAATTTAACTTCCAGATAAATATGCATAGAATAGAAAGTGATTTACCATCATTCAATGTAAGATAATCTACATCTAAGCGATACCCTGCAAGCCACCTCTAGGGTGTGTGGCAGGGGGTGAAGATCACCAAGCATGCACTATTGACGTTGACATAATCGATAGGTATGGACAACCTCACTAATCTCGCTAAAACCAAAAGGAAGGAAAGGCGCAAAAATAATGCTCCATGATTCGCATAATAAATGTGTGCATTTAAATAATAATTGAATCATGTTCATAAAATGATAAAATAACCCGCACATCACCTCCTACTTCAAGCCCTTGGCGCGTGAGTGATGGCAGTGACTTTAATGCATTTTTAAGTTAGTGCTGTTTGTGAAAAAAGCCTGATAGCTATCGAAAAAGTCTCGTCCATATCTCTGATGCAAATACGGAAATACAATGTCTTGCTTCCTATCACGTTGGCATATTAAAATGTTTTCACAATGCACATTTTGTCAGCAATGTCAAGGTTGTCTACCTTCTTCATGATGGTAAACACTGTAAGCTGAGTGATTTGTGTAAAATAAACCAAAATGGCCCGCAAAAACTACTTATAAACATATTTAAATATTTTCTATCGAGAAACAAGAAAATCAAATTTAAATATTTATTTTTAGCATTTACATATGGCAAGAAAATCATCTGAGTGCTATTTCAACGCCAACTCCGACAATATTGCTGATGGATACTTTAATATTAAGGTAGAGATTCTGGACTGGTGTATATCGTAGCATTAGGAGACTATTGGTTTTCTAAGAACTCAAATGTTAGTTAAATGGTATTATTATGTATATGGTAATTTATTTGAGCTGTTTCTGAAGTAATACGGTGAGCGTTCATGAAAGCATTTGCTGTCAATGAGAATTTTTCCTCAAGAGTACAAATTATTACACTACATGAACACTAGCTGCATGTTTCGTATTTTTTTACATAAAGATGACAATAAAGTGTGGAAGCTTTGAAAAAATTGGGTCATTCTGTGTTCCGCGGGTCTTTTTTTCGCTCGCGCGAACCACGAGGTCGTAAGGCTGGCGGTTATCGGCGCTGCAGACCCCGTCGATCGTAAACTTAATTATTATCGACTATTTCCATAAATGCCAGCTCGGTAGTTTTAATAGCTTTAATTCCAAGTACGATAATATTAAAAGATTTACAATGGCGTGTGCTCCGAGTGGGAGCCAGAGGACGACTGCGTGGTCGGCGTCGCCGATTCCCGCCCAGTGTCTTCTTCCACCGACAGCTGCGACGAACCCCAATTCCTGGAAGGATTGCGGGAAGAAGAAGGAGTATTGCCCTCCCAAGGGTATGTTCCCTGGGTTTCCCCGAAAGGGGGAGAGGCATTATTCCCCAAG
This sequence comes from Platycnemis pennipes, assembly GCA_933228895.1. Taxonomy (NCBI): domain Eukaryota; kingdom Metazoa; phylum Arthropoda; class Insecta; order Odonata; family Platycnemididae; genus Platycnemis; species Platycnemis pennipes. Next base: position 114,307,228 of record OW121846.1, read on the forward strand.
CAGACGTAACCGATCGCGGCCCAGCAAGCGTCCCTCGGACGCACGTGGGCGCTAATGACCCCCTCCAACGGAGAAAGAGTATGCCGGGGAACATAAGAGAAATGCGACGCAACATTCTGTTAATAGAGAAACATGATGATTTAAGCCCTTAGACCTCTCCGATTTGGTTCAAAATTCAAGTAATTGTAGATATTCATAGATTAAAACCGTCTAATAAAACAGTTTTAGAAACTCCCATTCGTTGCTTAGCTACAGCATGACGTCATTTTGTTGATTTGCAAGACTGGATTATAGCATAGGAGGGTTACGTTTTCGGTTGCATCTCGGTACCTGCAATGGGGGCGTTTACTCGGAACCGAAATCGCAATTTTGTACACGGAATCGTTAGATGGAAACAAAAACGAATTTTAGTGAAAAAATTAATCTTATAACCACAGCCATTCACTCATGAATCGAAAATTAAAATAAGCAAATGGTATCGCCCACCGAAGAAGCTGCTTTGATATCATTGACGTCATTTTCCTCGCGTCCTTGACTACTTTTAGGGGAAGGGTAGGGATGGAGGGGGGTTCTTGGAAGGTCTGCTCGCACAGGTCCTGTCGCAATTGCTTCTATTGGCAGATTCAGCTGTGTCCCCCCATTGCGATAAGGCGAAGTAGCTTCGCGGGCTCTGTTGTGATTGGACGAAGTCGATGACATCAGAGTTTGCATCACGCTCACTTTTCCGAAAGTGTTAAAAACATCAGTTTTTCGCCGCTTATAAGTCGAGAAATAATAGACGGACCAAAAAACGGAAAAATACGGGTCTTGTTATTTTATAAAATCTATCAGATTCGGCAGTAAAAAAATATGGTAAACGACTCCATTGCTACAGAAACGTGCTACAGCTATTCACGTTTCCCTCAACGATTGTCTTCACCAGGCCATCGTGTCTGAAGTTATGGATGTATAACTTGTTCCGTCTTCCTTTTAGTTTTCAGCAGTCTTCTCTTTTCTCCCACTCTTCCTAAGACTTCATTTGCCACTCGGTCTATCCATTTAATCTACATCACTCTTCGGTAGCACCACATTTCAAATGCATCCACCATTTTCTTCTCCGCTACTCTTATCGTCCATGCCTCACTGCCATAAAGAAACATGTTCCAGATTCACGTTCTGATGAATTGTTTCCTTGCTTAAACGCTTGTATTTACAGCTGTAAGTATATTCTTCTTTTGATAGAATGCCCTCTTTGCCTGGGCTATTCTACTCACTGTTTCTTTCTTGCTTCGTCCATCGTTGGTTACTCGGCTTCCCAGGTAACAGAACTCTTTCACCTATTTCAGTTTCTGTTTTCCAAATATAACGTTGGTTTTGGCCTCCTCTCTCTTGCTGCACACCAATATCTTAGTATAAAACCAGTATAAAATGTATGATAGCATGAAAAATTAACTGCGAAAGATTCGATTCCTGGATCAATGTTTCCTCTTTGCCTGTGCTATTCTGCTATCTTTCTTTCTTGCTTTGTCCATCGTTGGCTACTCGGCTTCGCAGGTAACAGAACTCTTTCACCTCTTTCAGTTTTGTTGTCCTAGTTTAACGTTGCTTTTGGCCTCTTCTCTCTTACTGCACACCAATATCTTGGTCTTCTTCGCATTGATCTTCAGCTGATAACTGGCCATTGTGCTTTCCATGGTTTTCAGAAACTTATTCAGATCCCTCTCTGTCTCTGCTGTGAGTGCTATGTCATCAGCGAATCGCAGCATGCTAATTTTTTCTCCGTGGATATTCACTCGAGAAGGCTTCTCTTTGATTTCGTTGATGGCTTTCCCTATGCAAACAATAAAAATTACGCGAGACAGTGAACAGCCTTGTCTCGCTCCTTTCCTAATTCTTGCTTCTTCACAGATAGGTCCAGATTCATTCACAGCTACTTGGTTTTTATACAAACTGAGGATATTTCTTCGGTCATTGTATGATACTCCAATTTCTTTCAGAATTACAAGCATTGAATTCTAGTGCACGTTGTCAATAGCCTCCCACAAATATACAAATGCTATGAACGTAGGTTTGTTCTCCAATCTCTTCTCTATGAGCAGGCTAAAGCTATTGCTTCTCTTGTACCCCACTTTTCCTTAATCCGAATTCATCTTCGTCCAGAAAATCCTCTGCTTTTTGTTGTATTCTTCTGTTGATGATCCTAGATGTAGACGTAGATGATAACAATTTTTGCGAGGGCAATATTTAATGTAAGAGAGAAAAATGCTTTTTAAGGTGAGCGCGCACCGCTCCGCTGGTCATGCTGGTGACACGGTTCTGCGAAGTGGCTTAAATTTATGATAAGTGATTAAATTACATTGCTGGCCTGTATGGAGAAAAATACTGAAAAGTAATCAGTTTCTTTGTGGTAGAGATGACATATTTGCTTGCTTGGGATAGTAAATCTTTACAGGTCTAAGTCCAATGAATCATAGAGGCAATAAACAGGGTGAGTAGGTGAGAAAAAGTGGGAAGGCAAATGGTTAGGACACATTACGGCGTGGTGTTCTGGGGGAATACGGCAGCGTCGCACGGCTGTCCCAGCAACAAATAGCCGCTGACCCATCTTATTCCAGCCCATACAAATATAAACTGATGCAAAAAAGTTGATCAAGTTTAGTTCTTTGGTGATGTATCAAAACATTTGGATACCAAAGGATTATAACGCAATAATACAATGCAACACGAAGTAATAAATTTCAAATCCCCTGACATTCAACTTAACAATGACAGTAAATGGTACATTTAGCTACTTGGTTTTGAATTATGGATATTTTATGAGAGGGAAATAGGAAATTTACTCCATGAGAGTTTACCGTTCAAGAGGAAATTAATAGATACCAATAGATATTAATAAAACGTTGGACCACGTGAATTTTGTAATTTATAACAACGTTTAAAAATTTTGTACATATTGTGTCAAACTTCGGATTTTTAAATCCAGCGCAGCTTTTTATCGCGTAAAAAACGGCGTTTTGCATCCAAAATGTAATAAAAAATACAAAAAATGTTAATGCGCATAGTTTAACGTATAATTAAACTTACAAGAATTGTTATAACTGAATTTTCTCTAGATCTTTTAGTTACTTCATCAATGCCCTTCAAACTCGGGTGCATGTAATATTTTGGTCAACTGTAAGTACTGCCACCATCCAATTGGAAATGAAGTATTCTACACCACAGGACTGAGTTACAGGAATTGTTTTGAAGTAAACGTACAATTGAGTCTCATTGCCGTAAATCGTACATTTCGTCAATACGGTAGTGTCTATTAATTTCCTCCTGAGCTGTAAACTGTCTTGGAGGAAATTTCATATTTCACTATCGTAAAATATCCATAACTCAAAACCCTCTAGTAGCTAAATCTACTATCTACTGTCATTGTTAAGGGATTTGAAATTTATAACTTGGTACCGCATTTCATCCAAAAACCTACGTGCTAATAAATTGCAACCTGTGTCCAATTGTAAATCCTTAATTCTTTACAAATGCCACTTCAATAGGTCATATGAAATTTGTCAACGTACTAATTGTACTGGTTACAATTCAAGGTGTACAAGACGTAGATATTAAATAAAACTTGCCGCATACCTTTGAAATGGCATTTAAACTTGAAATTTCCGCCACCGCGAAAGCAAACAAACGGTTGAAATAGAATGAGCTCGCCACGTCTATGCTATCCTCATTTCTCATAAACTTGGGCCTTATATTACGCCTTCGCAAGCGTATGTGAGAAAGAAAATGGGCTGTTTTGATTTTTATCCGGCTTACCAAGTACGGTAGAGAGGAATGTTGCCACAATAGTTCATGCCTACGTTGATGTTTTAGGGTCCAAAACTGCATATTTCTTTCACGTATCAGTTAACAATGAAATTTCCTCCAATACCAGTTATAAGAAGGTGAGAAAGGCCCCCTTAATAAAGTGATAAAAAAGTCATTGTAGTAAGTACAGTAAAATGAAGTGAAACCTAAACGGAGATGACACCCCTCACTGCCGATAAAATTCACAAGAATTTGCGTACAGCACTCCACAAATTTCTTATTACTTCAGCAGTAAAAGCATGCTTCCAGGAAAATTGTATTTTTCCAATTACATTCACAGGAATTGAAGAGAGTTTAAAGTTAAGACAAAAACTCAAAGCGACAACAAGAAAATTAATATTGGTGCTTTACGCATTGGCATAGAAATTACCAAATTAAATCCCCACTTCTCAGTAAACATACTTTTTTAAAGAGGGAAGAAGTACTTCTTCCGTAATTTCTGTAGTGAAGTTTCTAGGGTGAAAGTAAATGACGGGGAATCAAGAATCGATTAAGTCGCATCAAAAAAGCCTCTGTCCGATAAAGTCCTCATTCTGGAACTGACTCAAAGTGGATTGTGGTTAGGCGGTGGGACCTTACGTATTAACTTACCCTATAATATTGACTCCCAATATTCTATTTCATTTATAAGTTTAATCGAAAACCGATATGCTCATATGTCACTACAAAAATTTAAAAAGTACTCGCACAATACGACAATAGCGAATACTGCACTTGGAATTGTTTTCGATTTGTGCATTACATTGGAGAGGCGAGCAGACTTCTTCCCTTGCGTGTCGCTAACTTTCAAGCACTGTTACCACTAACAACGTAGCTATTGATGTTGCCAAATGGATGCGCTGGAGATATTGTTCTTGCAATGCAGGGCCACGCTGTACCACTCAACTTGCTGGAGTTGATCGGCAGCGGAGGCGAGTCCGTTCTCATCGCAAATCGAGTCGCTAGCCTCGGGTCCTTGGCTGCGCTCCCTTCTCTCGGCATTAGTTCCACTCGGCTGGCGTAGGTATTTCCTATGCGGGCATTTCTTTAATTTTGCGGGGAATTTTAATACTATTTCCTAACCACCACGCTTTTATTTTCAGCGATGAGTAAGTTCTTATGGAAAGCCCTCTTCTCCTGGGCTATCCTGATTACCGCTAATTTTTATTTACTTCTTGCTTCGTCCATCGGTAGTTATTCGGCATCCCAGATTGCAATACTCTTTAACCTTCTCTAGCTTTTGTTTTCCGAGTTCAGCAATGGTCTTGGCCTTTACTCCTCATTTAAAACCCAATTCCTTCATTTTCTTTATGGGTTATTTAACCTTAAGAAACTTGAGGTGATATATGGCCAATATCTTTTTCATCATCATCGGTCATCAATCCTAAGATTGGTTTGGCGCAGCCCTCCACTATATTCTTCTATCGGCCAACCTCTTCATATTGACATAACTCCTCTCTTTTGCATTCTTCACAACTTGCTCCATGTACCTCATACGAGGCCCGCCTTTTCCATTCTTCCCGTTCACTTTTCCCTCGACGATTGTCTTCATCAGGCCATCGTGTCTTAAGATGTGGCCTATTAAGTTGTCCCGTCTTCTTTTTAAGGTTTTCAGTAGACATCTCTTTTCTCCCACTCTTCTTAAGACTTCTTCGTTTGTCACTCGATCGATCCATTTTATCTTCATCATTCTTCGGCAGCATCACATTTCAAATGCCTCCAGCCTGGACTTCTCTGCTGCTATTATTGTCCATTCTTTGCTGCCATAAAATAGTATGCTCCAGATGTATGTTAAAATGAAATGTTTCCTCACCTCCACGCTTGTATTTGCAGCTGTAAGCAGAAGCTTCTTCTGATTAGATGCCCTTTTCGCAAAATCTTTTTCATGCTCACTAAAATCCTCCTTAAATCTCTTGATGTCCTGCCACGACCTCTATTCTATCGATGGATCGTAGCATGCGAATTTTTCCCATGGATATATAATTCACAATAGTAAAAAAAAAACAATCTCCGTCTTTTGGCCGATGACGCAGTAGTGTATAAGGAAATTAAAAATTAAGAATACAGTCAGTCTTTAACTAAGGATTTAGATGCGATTGATGTGATACTTGGTGACTAGAATTAAATTTGAAGAAATGCGCGATAATGACCTTTGGAAAAGAATAGCTTTCCCCGGAATAATTATTGTATCAATGAAAGGAAAATATCTAACGTAGAATCTGTTAAATACTTAGGCGTCACCATCACTGAAGACATGTCATGGGGGAAAGACATCAGGGAAACAACTAGTGTAGCAAACTAGTGTAGATTAGGATTCGTAAAAAGGGTTCTAGGCAAATGTGATGAGAGAGTACGAGAAATAAGCTACTTTACACTTGTCAGGCCTCATTTAGAATATGCCGCTAGTATATGTGATCCGTACCAGGAAGGTATGATAAAAGATTTAGAGCGTGTGCAAAGGAGATCCGCTACCTTTGTTAAAGGCCGTTATGATATTTGTGTAAGTGTTATGACTTTAATAGAAGAACTAGGATGGAAATTACTATCAGAACGCAGGTTAAAATTTAGGTTAAACTGTTAAGTAAATCCGAAACCGATTTGTTCACAGATGACGTTAGATATATATTAAGAACCCCTGCGTATATGTTTAATCAGATTAACAAGATTAGAGATATAGATTGTCGTACCGATAAATTTAAAATGTCATCTTTCCTGTTCATGGTGCATGATGCAGGTAATAACAACCAATAATCCCCTTCTTATTATGTAGATACTAACCATGTAGCTGCATGTGACCCTATTATATAGCATGTCTCCATTAAATATCCTAGTTGCATGTCAATAGTGCATGTTTGGTGATTTTCACGCCCTGCCACACACCCTCGTGGTAGCTCGCAGGGTATTACGTAGATGTAGATGTATAGTGTTCAAACCTTCTCTATGGCTGAACCAGCTTTTTATTTGTGAGTACTAGTATCCTATCACGCATTTTTATGCACATAATTATTTTTTAAATGAAGAATGAACTTTTGGTAATGCATTCTTACAAGATAATGGTATCCTGGGATCCCCATACCTGTCGATGTTATGTATGTACAAAGGCGGAACAAATAAAGCGAAGGTTTTTGGCGTCTGAATACGTCGTACTCGGGTATTATGGAAATCCGACAATTTCACGACCCATAGAAAGCCAGTTCTGGAAGGGAGTATTCAAACTCCATAAGAAAGGCAATATGCTTTAATCATCGTATAAATTGGCATAAATTTAAGGGAAAGATTCGGGAGGAAAGATTTTTCCTGCAGTTAACCTCACATTTATAACCCCATTAGAAAAATAAGTCAGAAGCAACTTCTTCCTGGCGAGATGAAAGGGGCTCCGATCAATGGCAGATGAGGTATCGCGGCCGACATGCGGAGATAATACGCTATTTTATGAGTTTCAGATACTACAACTGCTGAGATTATATCGCACAATATAGCCTAAGGTCTTAATCCTAGAGCTAATACAATAACCGTTCACTATACGGGATCTTAACCCGCAACCTTCTACGCCAGGCCAGCGCGTCACCGACCTTGCCACCACGCTTGGCAAATACGCAATTATCAAGGGCAGACTACGTCCCAAATGAAAATCATGTGTCCTTGATTTTTTTTCGATTTAGAATGAATAAGTCTGAAAAGATTACTTCTAATTTATATTTAGTTCTATCTGTCACATAACCAATGCACGATTGGAAATAAGTTTTCATTGACAGAATCTAGGCTGGAGCACAGTGGTCGGAAATAAAAAAAATCTGGACAAAAGTGCACAATTGCTCTCTTGAGATATACGCTTAAAACTTCTCAGAGTCTAAAATATATTGGCAATCAGGAATGGTACATGGCTTTCCATGTTTCGTCCCCGTCAGTAGATACAGGGCCTCAAACAGAGAAACCTGTCGAGGAGACCTGTTTTTGGGAGAAACCTGTCGAGTAACCAATATCATAGCACTCATTAAAACCTTATAAAAGAAGAACTTAAGAGAAATTTAAAAAACCATTTTTGCGACGCAGTAAAATGCATATGATTTTCCTTCCGGTGTCCTGCTCCGCGCGCCGGGGGCAGGAAATGCCGCGACTCACTTGCGTTGTTTACGTGGCTTGGACCCTAGAACTTTGAATTCGTCGTTTTCCAGCTGTACGCATTGTCACAAATCTCTGCGAACTGTATATTGATAAATTGAAAGAATATTGAATCGAGCGAGTGGTTAAGTATACACGCAATAGCGTTCAAGTTATTTTTCTTCGCATGCCTTCCAGAAACGTACTTCATATTAACGTCCTTAAACCCTTGAAAAAGTGTAGTCTTCCTTGGGACTATGCATCCTTCTAGAAAGACGCCCCCTGGGATTGTTTCCTTTCGCCTCCCTTCTTGTTTACACGCGCACCCTTGCCCTTAGCCCTTGCTTACAGGGTCGTGCGAAGACAAAAATTCATGTCGTAGCCTTTGCTGTCTCAAACGGGATTTTCAGGGCAAACATTCTGATCGGCAATAGGCTGACTAAGTTGTCCCTGTTGTTGTCGTGAAGCTGGTTCGTTGACAAACCTCACCATTGTCTGTACTCCACCGTTCGTGTGTCTCAGGGAAGCTTCTCGATTGAAATTGGGTCTCGTCTGTGTTCAGCAGTTGATCAATAGACTTTAGTGAAGCCTCGGCTTGGTGGCGGTGGCATTACAGTTTCTTCGGTCCAGTTGATCTCACATTAATTTGGGTCTCGAGTTTGGTTGTGCATATGGGGGCGAAGGAGTAAATGAGCCCAGGATGGAACACAGGGAAGAACATGTCCATGGACCATCAACACCGTAATGCGTGGTGAAGAGCCACATCTTCCAATGATATTTCCGAATAGAGATCAATTAAGTCCTTCAATACGCCAGTTTTTAGCATTAGAAAACGTTCGATAATTTCAACCAAAGTGTTCCATCGCGTTTTAACGTCAATAACCAAATTTTTCAATCATATTTTTGAAGCAGTAATTGGTCATTTTTAGGGTGATTTTATAAAGAGGAAAACAGTTTTCCTTATTTTTTGAATCAAAATCTCAATGTTTTGTTCTGATTGTTTACACGCGCCTTTATCTTCAAATGGATCATTCCCGTCTGTTTCATTACGCGACGGAAAGTCTTCAACGCTGAGTTCACTTTCTTCAGATTCTACTTCTTCTTCAACTTCATATTTATTATTTATTGCATTTACTCTACCCTCAGATTTATACAAAACATTAATGACTGCAAGTTGGATACCATGATGGAAACAAAGTTGATGATTTGCCGGTATTAACCTTCCAACCTTTGCCATTGCACTTGCATCGTCAGTGGTGGTTGCGAAAATGTCTTTTAAAAGAAATTTCTTACACACTCATTTTCTTTTTTATAACTTGAAAACACACTTCTACAAGCATATTTCCATTAAACTCTAATAAGGCCCAAATTCTAGATATTTGATTCTCTTTCAAAGGAGTGACCTGTAATATTATTATATCTTTTGTTGCGTGGTGAAGTCCGTTCATCGCAAGTTAGAAAAAAGTTCGGGACTTTACTCCATCGTTTTTAATGCTGGCATTCACTATGTCTATAACACGCGCACCGTTATCTCATTTCCGTTTTTCTTATGTATTGCAAATGATGACAAATTATTCATTTCAATAAACTGTATTACTCAATGAACTCGGACGTCTAACATGTTGCATTTCGTGTCCAAGTAAGCTTACTTGCTAGCGCCAACTGTTAGCGAAAAGGTGTACGTCATCCCGGAATCCCGGGATTCGTATATACTATATCCCGGGATTTCGGGATTGTCATTTCATCAGGGATCCCGGGATTGCAATCCTTAGTGAGAACCACGTATCAATATGAAGGAGTCCACTTCTTTCCGCGTTCCGACTTTGGCTTCCCATACACTTCTGGCACCTAGAATATTACATTGCTTCGGTTACAGCTGAACTTGTCCAAAAGAACTCTTCGGAAGTTCAACTGAGGATTCCGGACAGAGTAGCCCATCGCAGTTCAATCCCACCACTTCCAGGTATATTGCAATACTGTTCGGAACGGAAGGTGACCATCGCTAATAGGTCTCTGGGCACATATTCCAATAAAGACATTTTTCGTAGAGTTTATATAAAAAATTACTTGCTGCCAAAGCAGTTTCGGCAAAAAATGCGTAATTTTTATAATATAAGCATTTTAAATCGCCACGAGTTGTCGTCTCACAAAAACGTAATTCGCATCACAGTCATCTTGAATGACGTCAGGTCCTGCAACAGTGGTCCCGGTGCGTATATTTCTCTGCGAAGTTGCAAGCGTTCAGGAGACCACAATTGAAATGTCTTCATAAATACACTTATTTAATATGCCAAAGCGTTGCTTTAAATGTTGTATTGCGCCAAAATTTAATGACACCAACGGAAATGTCTCCAACGAGTATTTTTTTAATTGCCCGAAACAGGATGATTATGGTCGAAGAAAGAAGTGCAGGCGAAAGAAAATTGTGTCTTTACAATCAAACGTGTGCATTGTGGAGAGTTCACTCTCTCTATATTTACTTTTCCAATTCTGTTATCGAAATTAAACTTAATTGTATCTTAAATGTGCAGAAACCAGGTCAAAACAAAGCTCCGCTAGTAGTACTATTGATTTTTATATGTGCTCAGTATTATTCGGACAAACATTTGCATTGTTATGAAATCACTGCTAAGATATTTGTGCTCATGCTCATGCTCATATCAGTGAGCAGAGTAATCATACGAGGGAATTGTGCTGGACACATGTCACGAAAAATCTTTTCCATATCAAACGTGGCATGTTTGACTAAGTTCGCTAAGCATATTTCAATTATGATTCGAATACTGAACCTATTGCTGCTTTCTTTTCACGATTAAAGGTCCTAAATTTTGGTAATTGCGAGCAATAAGTAATTTTAACTGTTTGAAGGCCATCATGAACGATGGATGCGCGATAAAAGGCTTACACATGAACCCGTAAATTTAAATACAATGCTTTAAAACAGAAACAGCCGTAGACGAGAATATTTATTAGATTTGCATTAACTTCACGATGTAACACTATGCACTTTTCAACTCACCGCGTCTGCGTCGAGAGCAGCTAATATGCCTATTGTACCAATACCACACCACACAACATAAGAATTTAGGATCACGATCGCACTTGCTTGCTGCGCAACGGATTAAATTGTGAAGTTCCACAGTATAATTGGTAATCAAAGTCTTTTTAAACCACCTTTGTCTCAATAGCCCAGTATATTTCCCCAAAAGGAAGTTCTTCGATATCGTATCAAACTCATCACTGCACTCTTAAGGTCACGCCACTACAAACAAAAGATTTTCACGTTCATTGTATTTTTTATCTATTATCTAAATCCTTGAAAACTCATCACAAATGATACGTCAATGATATAACGTGCCTGAAAATAGTGAAATGTCGTCAGTTGATGGAGCAGGAAATCAATGTAAACAAATGGATAAATTTGATGCTCATAATACTCTTATTTTTACATGCCCGAACTTGACATGCAATCCTTGCACGAAAGGCTCATTACCTACTTGTCTTCGCCATCCATCAAAATATGTGCTTCCACGACACATCCATGGCATCTTAGTTTATGCTCGGGGGCATACACAACACAAACACGTTTTACCTAGCTTAACTTGCACATAGCCGTTGGCATCATCGCCGTGTTCCTCACGAGCGACCCTAACACCAAAACGCTTATCATCGCCATATTATTAATATGACAAAATTCGAATGTGAACATTCATTTTCATATATTGTCATGCTTTTACCTCACCATCCTCACTCTTAAGCTTTCCGCTTGAACGATCTTTTCTTCGAAGATTGAACGAATCTTCATATAGTTGCTTTTATACATGGTATTAATACGTATCAAAAAATTGCTAATGTGGAGATGTTCGTAAAATTTCTTGCGTCAGCTTTGGCAAACTCAGGATCCATATCTATTAAAGAACTCATATATGTTCGTAGCCTTCCTTAACTCCACTAAAGATATCTGAATCAGACAAAAAATGTTGAAAACAACGTCCACAGATACTGTACATGACGGCGTTTACATCACAATTGCAGGAACTGACGTCACTCAGCTGGCCAATCACAATAAATTTTGAAGTGGGCGTGTTCTTTGGGCATTTTTTTTCTTATTTCTCGAAAAATACATTTAATAAATACATAGTGTTCATCGCTAACCTGTTTTAGTATAATTTACATTTTTTAAATAGTATTTCAAGGCGGTTTAAAAAGTTGCCCAGAGACCTATTGAAAAGCTGCATTGATTGTAAAAAAAACGTCGATTAATTTTTGTTATAAAATTTAAGTTTGTAGAGGAAAAGGGTGTGAATGAGTTTTGGAAGATTTTGGAGGTTACGAGCGAGTTAGTGAATGTGAAAGTGAATTTAGAAGGAAGACAATCCTTATTTCATGAACATTTAATCATGACAGTATTTAATTTCAATTTTTTTCCTTTGCCTTGAATCACTATTACACCTATATTCAATAAATTAAAGTGCATACCGGGCCTTGGATATGGACCTTGTGTTAAAATGAGCCTGGCGAAAGATGTTTAGGAAAAACATGGTGACTATTTTTATCCAAGCAAATAGTATCACTATTTGGTATTTTTGGAATTCATCCTCTCTATATAATTTAATATCATATTATGATGAAAAATGTAATATTATATGTCCGATACTAGAATAATTTTCAAAAAGTTTCTCTCCTCCCCCACCACTGAAAATTTCAGCAATGATCTCCTTTCAGACACATTTAGACTCTGTTCTTGGTCTTCCACATTCGCAATCCCAAGGCCTTTAATTAATTGTACCTAAAATGAAGAAAAGTAATTTAATGTATCGTAGTACTTCATTTCCTCAAGTGAAATCCCAAAATGTTAATAAATGATAAAATGAGCAGATATGTTTGGACAGTTAATTTTCTACCTTCGGGAAATGCTTATAATATTCCTTTGTGCATTTTTAATTCAACTGTCTATTTGTTTACAATCACCTGCTTCTTATATCAGTTAATTATTTCAATTACTTAGCCTGCAGCCTACGGTTTAAAATGGAAGAAACATAGCTGTGCAAGAAAGCTAGTTCACAATGGTGCAATTTAAATAAATTCGAAATTTTTCAATTCAAAAGGAATATTATTCGCTTGCACAGGAGTAATGTAGGAAGAAAAATACCTTTGTAAAATATTAATAGAACTCCATGGATAAGTAAATAACGACATAAGGCTATTGACTTTAAGCAAATAAATAGTTTTGAAATGGAATAATGAGGGAGAAAATTAAGGTAAGCTCGTTCAAAAAATTAACTTTTCGAGGGTCGCCTTTATAATAAATCATCGCCCTAATCATGATCCAAACGTATGATAGGAAGGAATTTGTTCCCACGGTACTCAAATTATTTCCAAGTGGACCCACACCTTCGAGATAGGAGGGCAGTGCTCTTACCGCTACACCAACGAGATACCCTTAAGCAGGCACGTGGCCAGAGGGGGGGCTTCTGGTGCTTCAGCCCCTCGAAGTGTTTTCCCAATAATTTTGTTGTTCCGATTTTAGCAGTGAACTTTACTAGTGAGAAGAGATAATTATGGGCACTGTAAAAGTAAATACCAAGCACTGAAAACTAAGGGAAAATTAAGGTAAGCTGATTAAGATTAAGGTAAACATGTAGGCACCGAATGGGCAAGGATGATTTGTTTCAAGTTACCTAAGACTTAGCCCCGCCCGAAGCAAATTTCTAGCTACGTGCCTGCCCTCGAGGCTGTTTAGCATACAAAAAAAGAGTAGTTCGCCACGACGAACCGTAGGATTTTTCTAATTCTAATTAAACACTAAGGACTTGGTGGTCTACGGCCTCTTAAATTAAGAAATAAGAATAAAAAAATCTCCAATGGCCGTAAAAATTGGCAATACTCGTCACAACAAATTGCTGTGTTGGTTTTCGGGAGTATCAATTCCACAGTGGTGACCAACCACAACCTCTCAACCAGAAACCCTTGTGTGGTGGTTTACGGGAATGTTACTTCCTCGCCGGAGACACAATCACAGACACACACACTCAACCCAGTCATTCACAGGGCTGATGCTCAGGATGCCTGGGTTATGATCACAGACATACTCACAAGCACTCAGAAAAAACACTCACATAACCAAATGAGCCAAACTTCTGGGAGAATCAAGGTCAAATAGTGCGTAGTCAAGATGCAAGGACAAGACGAGGATGTGCGTCGGATACGCGTATTTCGGCGAGCTGAACCGAAGGCACTTTCAGCACAAGGTTGAAAGTGTACTTGCAACTTTGTGTTATCCGTATCTCATTTATGCAAAAGTAGTTCGTGGCATAACTTAGTTATATGTTTAAACGCATTATGGTGTTTTACATCGCTGCCCAATATTTCCCCCGTACTTCATTCCGAATCTCAATTTGAAATACAGTAAAACTCGTTTATAACGATCACACATGTAATAAAATCGCGCCTATAACGAGGTGAGTTCACGCTCCCTTGGACTTTCCTATGGTCACATATGCTAAATACACGACATATAACGAGAACGGATAAAAACCCTACTATGGCGAACTATTCTTTGGTCCCTTGGCCAATTATTACCTCTTTTATAACGAATTTCTCGCCATCTCCGTAATCTAACTGCCCCTTCCCGCACAAAGTAAGTTGTTGTCAGGCACATCCATCGCTTTAGCCTACCTCTGAGCGATTACATGTGCCAATGCAGCTGCTCGGCAAATCCTGCCCTTCAGGTGTTCGATGCAAAGAAATACTTCATTGTGAACTCCGAAATGCTTGGTGAAATATTTTTATCAATTCGAAAATACACAAACTAGTTACTCTTATTAGCTAAATGGACGAAAATAAATGCCGCAACATTGCAAAAAACGAACTTTCAATACGTTTCCATTACATTTCTAATTTAATTCAAACTTTAATAAAAAAAGAGTCGATTGTTAATTGGCGTTTCGCAGTGTTCGAGGCTGCATATGCAGCATTTTGAAGGCGGTGAATCATCCTGAACACTTGTTCACCCATGTTCATCCGGCGCATGCATTGCCGAAACGTTTACTGCGCTTCCAGCCCCATCCTCTGGAGTCACTCACGGGCGTTCCTCATCCTGGATATTTGATATCAGTCATGTCAATGGATATTTGATAAACAGCTTTGGATTCATCTCTTATTTGCCGGTACAAAATTGCTTTCCTCATCCTTAACCGATCCAGCCATCCGTTGGTAGCTACAAACCCTTGAATATTCAAATGACTATTTATTTTCTCCGCTTCTTCTTGAAGGTGCTGATTACCGAGAATGGCGCTAGCTCTAGCTAAACAAATCCATTTCGTAAGCACGCCCTCTAATTCTTCATTCTTCGCTGTTTGTGTCCTTTTTACGTTGTCCTTAACTGCAGATTTTTCAATGGCGCCTTTTTGAGCTAAATCAGTAGAGAGCATAGAAGATGAGATGTCGTATTTCTCTGCTATTTCGTTTTTTGAAATTTTATGATTATTGCTCACGTTGTTACAAACATTTTTTTCTTCACATAGATAGATGGAGATTTTCTCCGAGTTTTATTTATTTAACTTCACTTGCAGCCTGAATCGAAGACATTCTCGTGATCCTATCACAACAGTTGTAAACAATCACCACACCCAGGATCATCTTGGGATCTGAGTCCTAATGTTGTGATGCGTAAATTTATAGGGGAGGAAGATGTGCGAGCTCAGTGGTAATCTCACTCGCAAAATATCAGTGTATTTACCCAAACTAGTCAAAGAACAATGCATCACAGTCTACATTTAAGTGATGCCTAGCACTTATTGTATTTGTACACCGTCTGACTCGGTAACGAGACTCAATATCGGGATATACATCTCAGCGGTCAACGCCTTAAAGAAGTAGAGAATATAGCTAGTTGTTTGAATCTTCAAGGGTTTACAGCTACCAATGGATGGCTGGATCGGTGTACACACCAACGCTCGCAAGTCTTAGGTTTAGATTATTTTAATTTGGGTGTAACTTCATATCCCTTGTTGCGAACATGAAGCTATAATTGCGTAATCATCGGCAATATAGTGTTTAGCTTAGCATTAACGTGCTCTACCTTGATTACTTTCTCTGAAAGATGCTGATCGCTTGGAGTCGTCTAGAGAGTGTGCCCACTCCCTTCCCTCTGTAATTGCCGGCCATATCGTGTTTGGCTTAAAAGATATTGTGGACTTTGACTCCATCTACATAAATATAATACCCTGCAAGCTACCACAAGGGTGTGCGGCAG
Organism: Platycnemis pennipes; assembly: GCA_933228895.1. Taxonomy (NCBI): domain Eukaryota; kingdom Metazoa; phylum Arthropoda; class Insecta; order Odonata; family Platycnemididae; genus Platycnemis; species Platycnemis pennipes. The sequence continues at coordinate 114,323,405 of OW121846.1, forward strand.
GGTGTGGATATCACCAAACATGCACTATTGACATGGATAGTGGAACAACTAGTATATTCAATGGAGACATGCTGAATAATAGGGTCACATGTAACTAGATGGTTAGTATCTACATAGTAATAAAGGGGTAGGCTGTTAATACATACATCATCCACTGAAGACTACTCTAACAATACTTCACCTATTGCCTTTGCTATTCTGATTACCACCTTTTTTCTGAAAATGCTGATCGTTTGGAATCATCGAGAGAGCGTGCCCTCTTCCTTGCCACTTTGTCTATTTCGCAATGCAGAGTGATGACTGATGTCATCGCGATTCAACGGACTAAAATGGCCTGACATCTTGAGTTTCGTAACATGTTCTTTCATACTCATTGCGTCGAAAATATTGAACAGGAGCGGTAGCACATAATTCTTCACTTATTTTTAGAAAACAGTATTTTTAATTTTTTTAAGCAGGTGAAACCTCAAAGCCTCACATATGGAGTTCCAATGTCATAGTCCACGTGCGTGAATCGCTGAAGGCGTTTCACTAAAGAGTTGGCGTGAATCAACAGAGTGTGTTTAAATATTTGTTACCGAACGGATCAAGGAAGAGCACTCTTACACCAAAAGACGTTAATGATATTTAAAATTTTTACACATTAAAAACCATCACTCAGGAAAAGATTAGTGTGATATTTTGTGAATGATTAACTACATCTATATCTACATAATACCCTGCAAGCCAGCATAAAGGTGTGTGGCAGGGGGTGAACTCTCACCAAACATGCACTACATATCATGAATAAAATTTGTAATTAAAAATTAAAATAGCAAAGCATAAATGCAAAAACATGCTGTTAGTTGGGTTAACTTTAGGTCCTTATACAAACATGCAGCTACCAATGTTATCTATTGCTACACTCGTACTGGATACATTTACCGTTATTCATAGATATCCCTAACAGTACGAGGAAAAAAGGCCATTCTGAATCTGTCAGTTCGGCAATCTATTTCTCTAATTTTGTGATTATGGTCCAGTCTACCATAGTAAGTTGGGTTCCGCAAAATATTTTTAACATCATCACTGAAAATATGGTCTTGGAATTTATTTAAGAGATTAAGTCTAAATTTCAACCTGCGATCTGACAATGATTCCCAATTTAATTCATTTCATAGACTGGTTACGCTAATAAGGTTATCATACCGGCCCTTGAAAAACTAGTATCGATAGAAATAATTACATATATGTAAGCAATAATAGGATAATTACACAAAAAGTTATGCTGTGGGGCGATGGTCCATTTTTTATAGATTTGTTCCGCTAATACAGATGATTAACGACAAAAATTTGCGATTCTACGACGAGCACAGCGAAATATGCTCTATTTTGGATGCAACGAAATCCCGTTTACAACGAAATTAAAGGTCGGTCCCCTAAAATTCGTTTTAGCCGAGTTTTACTGTAGTTTCTTGGGGAAACGGATCCAGTCTCCCTCAATTACGGTTCACATAAGATATTGGCAGATTAAACGTTCCGAAGGTTGCAGATCAATTGCACTCCTCGCCGCGTGTCACAAAATATTACCGCTCGAGCCTGTCAATTCACAAGTGCTTTCTCCTCCATTCTGTGTGGCTGACATCCTCATGCGTCTTCTTGCATCTGCGAACGTTTGAAGTATTTTCAAAATACCATCGAGTGGGGTCCAAGTGGTGGGCAGAGAAGTTTTGGGAAATAAACTTTTGTGAGTGATGGTACATGCGTCAAAAATAATGACGTGGATAATATGAATCAAGTGATGTGAAACACAACTAGTACATTCCACAGTTCTGTAACAATCAAGAATTGCAAACTATCCGCGTCTATCTTAGTGGAGTGAAAATGCTCAATAGCAGGATTTTCACAAAGAAAAAATCTACCGTGATCGGGAGTCGAATCGTGAACCCTTTGAACCGTGACCTGTGGCTCCGACCCCCTAACCACTGACGCTAGGCGCCCGACTCCGTCTGTGACATTTGCATGTAGGGTAGGCCGGTAACATCATGCTCTTTAAAGCCTTTTAAAACATTTAAAAAGAGTTCCACGTACTAGCTTAAAGGGTAAAACCATCTAGCCGGAAATCTGAGGGTTCCGGGCTCGAATCCTCATCACGGTGTTTTTTTTTCTGTGGGAGTGCCGTCAAGATATTCTAAAGTTACCGCGGTGATATTCGTGTTAAGCCCAGTTGTCTACCTACGAACGGTTTAATGACGTTACAGTTTATTAATCGTGAATGCAGACTTGAAACTGTCGAGTGACTTTATATTTTGCAATATTTTTCTAAGCGGAAATAATGCATTTGGCAGATTCATTAGAGCGTAAGTGTAACTACTGGTCGATTCTTTGTATATATCATCATATTAAGCGTTGGGAAAGCTTTGAGGGCACACGAAGCTTTTAAGGAAAGCTCCGCATTGGAAGCGTAATCTGGGAGCGGAAACGTCGGAAAGGAAGTGGAGAGTAAACTAAGCTCCTCACCTCTGCCAGAATCAGCAAGGATTAGATTTGAAGATATTCGCGGTATTGAACTTCTGAAAAAAGTATTGCTTGACATGCCATGGGAGAACCCCCTCCACTCCCTTCCCTTCCCCTAAAAGCAGTCAAGGGCGTGAGGAAAATGACGTCAATGATACCAAAGCAGCTTTTTCGGTGGGTGTCACCATTTGCTTATTTTTTAATTTTTGATTTATGAGCGTATGGCTGTGGTTAGAAGATTAATTTTTTTACTAAAATTCATTTTTCGTTTCCATCTCCTGTAAAAAATTGCAATTTCGGTTCCGAGTAAAGGCCTCCATTATATTAGTGTATCGATTTTAATAGAAGGACTAGGATAGGAATTTGTATCTGAACGCAAGTTGATATTTAATTTCTAATTATTTTTGAAAAATTTTAAACTAATATGTTTACAGAAGACGTTAGATATGTGTAAAGAACCACTGCGTATTTTGCTAGGTTTGACCAGATAAAAAAGATTGGGGAGATAGATTTTCGTTCCGATAGATTTGAAATGTCATTCTTAACGCGCACCATTTGAGAACACAATAGGCAGCATAACAAAGGGATAGTTAGGTAAAAAATTGTTCAAGGGGTCTGTTGTGCATGAAGTAGGTTTTAATATTACTAATCTATGTATGCTAGGGAAATACAGATAAATACATACAGTGAAAATCTTTCTAACCAGTAATCACTTCGTTACTATGTAGACACTAACCATCAAGTTGCGCGGGATTCTTATACCTAACATGTTCCGAGGTAGTAGTATCATTGTAGCTCTTAGTTGCATGTCAGTTGTGCCTGTATGGTGAATTTCATCCCCTGCCACACACCCTCGGGGTGGTTCGGAGGGTATTGCGTACGTGTATATGAATGATTCCCGGAATTCTCGACGCTCGGGAAAGCTGCCGACTGCTACTTGGGGGTTGATAGGTGCAGTGCCTACTTGAAGGGAAAAGCAAGTGAGAGTTTCCCTGCTGCAGCTTCAAAAGCTTTTACCCTTGAGTCAGCTTTAATGTTATTCCATTCATATTCTTGAGTCGGACATTTTCATTCACACAGTCTCGTTGTGGCCTAACATACCGATTTCCTAACCCAGTGTCTTCCTTGTTATCTAATTAATTGCATGCTGCTCACATTTCCCATACTCGCTCGAGGTGGCTCATGAATAATGGATCCCAAGATGATCAATCCGTCGAGAGACACCGACAAGCGACTTCCTTTGGTCACCAAACCGCCACTAGTATGGCAATTACAGTGTTTGCCGCTGTTTACGATACATATTCTGGACGATAACTGAAGTTTTAAAATAATTTGTGTTTCGCACGCATTCATTGAGTTTTCCATCGGTTTTTATCCATGGATTGTCATAAATTTTAGTCATTAATTTCGCTGTGGATGATATTTTTTAATATGAGTGGGTGATTGGGCCTTTTCCAAAATCCCTAAAAAACGCGTCCTGATCTGGACGACTCGTGGGAAGTGGCCCAATCCTGCTTCAATAAGATAACACGGGTTTGATAAGAAATAAAAAAAAAAATCATCGAAGTCAACTTCCTTAGCCCAACATTTCTGAAGAGCCGCATTATGTGCTCGTTGCAAGCGTTCCCGTAGTCGACTCCGACCATTCATTATTGCGAATTCCGCCCACATTGATATGGAATGAGAGCGCACCCGTGCTACACTATTTTTGGATTACATCGGCGAATCCGGCATTTCCCTCTCCACGGCAACTGTCCCCTCGGCCATTCCACTGGAAGTGAATCGAGACGCCTCCGCCGCGTCCACGCCGACCACCGCCGCCGCCTCTCTGGGCGAGGGCCAGCCAGCCTCCCGGTCCGCCCCTCCCGGCCCCCACTTGCCCCTCCCGGCCCCTACTTGCCCCTCCCCGCGCCCCGGTCCGCCGTGGATGCTGTTCCAGGGTGGCACGCCTAGCGGCGGGGAGGGTTAGTAGCCGAGAGGCACGCCAGGCGGCTCTTGCCTCGCCAGAATTTGGAGTCGCGTCTCGAGCGAATATAATGGGAACGCGGCCGGTCGACGCCAGTCAGTCGTCGCGTGGCGTCGCCTTAGTCAGTGCGTCGCGGCGCTATCTCACACGCCCCCTGCTCCCCCCGGACGCCACCGCCGCCGCCGTCGCCGAGACTCCGTTCACCACCGAGGCAATCGCTTCGCCGCCGCAGCACACAGAAGCAGGTACGCGTCCCCCGACGTCCGTGGGCGTCGGCACAAGGTGTGGTGCTCAACTGACTCAACCCACTCTCCGTCCGCCCTTCCCCCGATATCCAGCAGTGCGGCCGGAGTGCAGTGGCGCACGAAGGCTTTACATTTGGGCATGTGGTGCCGCGGTCGGGTCTTCACTTTGCGGTCTGGAGTCAAATAAAAAGGGAATACTTACGTAATGCTGTTATTCATAAGTACTAGTACGGTGCGCGCCACATTTCAGCGGGGTTTGGTGGAAGGGGGGGAGGGGGGCGTTCAATTTGCAGCTGCGCAGAGGGCGGAGTGTTACATCGGGTGCGGCGCCCCTCCACTCGAACGCGGCGCGCAAGTGGATTATTGCTTCGCCGTGGACCACGTGGGCTCGGCACGCACCAACCCTCCTCTCGCCAGCTTGTGTTTTCAATTTGGGCGGCTCCGGAAGTTGCCGTCTCCCTCTTGGCCACGTGCCTCGGCTCGCTCGGCTCCAACTTTGTTTCTTATTTTATTTTCGAGATTGGCCTTTTAATCAGCGGTGTCGCCGAGGTAGGTGAGCGAGTATTCACAGTATCTTGCAGTTCAAAAGTGGCGCTCAATCTTTAGTATCCTGTGCTGCATTCTCCGTGCTTGACAGCTCACGAGCATGGACATTGTTTCTCCTGTTTTCTGACCACTAGCGTGGAGAGACAGCCCACTCATGCGATTTCCTTGAAGGAAAAATCCTTTGTCAGTCATAGTAGTGAATGAGATGTGTCCTCGGACAAATTGTTATCGCCTTTGGGTGGCTAACGATTGATTATGGGTGTTGAACCTGATCCGAAGAAGACATAAGGACCGCGTCACTCTGGTATGGGATTCCTCAGCTGACGATATTTCAGCGTTAATGACTCCCCAAATACCCAATCTTTAGCTCACTCTTCTCCTCGTTTCCAATTATTCGTTGTCTTTATTTCAAAATCCCAGCAACGCTGAAATAATTTTATGCTTCTTTCGAATTTTCCCCGTGTTTTGCTCGACTTTTTCGTCTACCTCTCTTTTGACCCCATCTGATTGTCTTTTTGGACTCTTCCCACATGTACGGCTAATATTTCCATTTGCTTATGTATCTTATCCTTGCCTTCGTATGTGTGAACTTTTCCAACCTTAATTTTCATGAATTACGTCTTTCCTCGCCTCCCACCCTGCTTTTCTACTGCGTTCAGCGGTACCGGATTTAATGCGGCTAACAGGTCAGCAAGAGCCTGCTCTAAGCTCTGGTTCTATCGCTCTTAAAATTCGGATATTCACGTCTTGAAACTTAGCGTAACTGGAAGTGGAATTGAAGGAATATTGTTTGTGTATAACTGCCTAACAGCAGTTATTACGCAATTGGTTCTAGATCTGAGCCTAGTGATACATCGCACGAGTATGAGAGGCTTTAAAAGACCCGAAGATACAAGTTTTCCCTTTCGCAGACGTAATAGTTTTTCATTGTTGACATTCTAACGTCTACTACTACTCATCCTCATGGAAAATATAGCATCAGGGCATGAATGGCTGGTTGAGTAATGAATTAGATTTTCCGTGAATGAGATTCCTGGGTTTATAAATCTTTAGCGAAGGTCGACCAGCCTATTCAGCTTTATTTTTTTCTATTTGCGTGAACGGATTCACTTCACAGAGAAGCTGAGACTCTTTGGCGAACTCCAGCTTGCTCCAGTTGTTTGGATCAATGGCCGAATACAAGAAAGATGGTCTGTGAAGCGGACTGATCCAAAACGTATTTCCACGTACGATAAGAGGCCAGAGTGTTTGTCTCCGAAATCGTCCCGTTGAAAGGTCGTTTGACGAATGGTCTGGTTTTTATTATCTCTATATGAATTCATTTTCACCGAAACCCATGACAGTGTCTGTTCTAGTGGTGCTGTCCCCGTTGCAACTCAGATGAATCAATTCATGAGGTCCCCTTCTTCACAACTTAATCACTTTCCCATGTCCTTTTATTTGCATCTTCATCATACATATATATGTTAGACTCCAATTGCGGTGGAATGCAAGGTACTATTTGGACATTGAATGAAATTGCGCACTTATCCATGGGTTTGTGTGTCCCCGCATGATGGATTTTGAAAGGGAAGGCAGTGTGCCCGCACGCCACACACCCCTCTGTGGTGAGGCACGTGTTTTGGCATGTTGGCAAGTGTGCACTGGCTTGGAAATTTTCGAAAACGACATCAAATCCTTGAAGCCCACAGCGATGAGTCCATAATTTTGAAAGTTCAAGGATTGCGAACTAGCTGTAAGTAAATACTTTAGCGGAGTAACCCGCTGGAATGCTCAAAAGGAGAATTTCCACAAGGAAACAATCTACCTTGACCGTGACTCGAACCCGGACCCCTTGATTTCCGGCTAAGTACTTACCAGTTGTGATACCGAGTCTTCATTCTCCCATGCGGAACTCTTAGAGGCCTTAAAGGACAAGATGGTAACGGCAAGTGCCGCTGTGCGCACGAATTGGTCTGTTTGTGGCATTGTATGTACAGCAGGCCGATACCATCGTGTCCTTTTAAGGCCTCTACGAGTTCCACAGGGAAGCCTCGGTAGCTTAACCGGTTGAGTACCTTACCGGAAGTCAGGGGGTCCGTTTTTGAAACCCGGTCGAGGTGAATTTTTTTCCTTGTGGATTTTCTGCAATTTCAAAAGCGTACAATTAATCGGAATGTTGACCACCAAGCCATCATGTGGCGTCCTAAAATTTTTGTAGGGAGATGGAAAGGAATAACAGATTGTAAGCGAACCATCGAAAGCTATTCTGTCTTTAAAACAAAAATACACGTTGTAATTTGAATGGCATGGCAAAAGATAAGGAATTACATGATGACAAAAATAATAAGAGAGCTAGCGCCAAAATTCAAATTCCCTCGGCAGAATTATCCCGGATATTAGTGATATTTGTGTGGATCGCTTTCCTGAAAAATTATTTCAATAAAACAATTAGTATTTACATAGAAAGTTGGATAGTCCTTTCAAAAGTGTGAATAAATGCAACATTTTGATATAGCAACTACCACTTTTTTACTAGTGGTTGGAAAACTGAGGGTTTTGAATGTTTCTTATTTTGTGATTAGTTTTGTTATCAATATTCTGTAGCGGTATAGTTTTAGAAACGTTGGCAAATACGTGATCACGCGAGGGAAATAATTATCGGAAAAGAGAGATCCACGCAATGTGGAACACTGCTCTTAGCTGATCGCTTGCACTTTTGTGATTCCCACTCTGCGGGCGAGACGGACAAGTCTGAAGAAAATGAAATGGACAGACGGTCAGACTCGCAGATTAATAGTCATGTCAATTTCCCCCGCGCGTCAGCGTCGGATGCTGCTTGATTGATCGCATTTGGATCGAGTGGAGCCCAAAGAGGCTCCTGACTCCTATTAGCGCCACGAGGCAATTCCCCACTCCCTCCCTCCCTGCCTTTGCCTCGCGTGCATTTGCATGTGCACACTCACACACATCCGCCTGGCGAGTCGCTTTCTCGTCGCTCCGCGGCATCCTTCGTGTCCAACGGGTCCAGCCCACAGCTTGCCGCCGCCCTGCAATCAACAGTGTGGAGGCAGTCTCCATTCACAGTAGTCTCGTTAGAGAGGGGCGGGCCCTAGTCAGCATCTGAAATGAGTACCCTGCAAACAAGACCAGGTCCCTCGTAGTATTTGACGTGGGATCTGTGCTAGCGGGACTATTTTTAAATTCTTATCTTCATAATCAATTCGACGTTAGTGTGAAAGAAATTTCTGTGGAAGAATTTTTTTACCCTTTGAAAAAGAAATCTGTTGCGATTTTTTTATTTAATATTGGCTGTGCTTTTCAAAGGGCGTTTCAATGGTGATGCATATTTACGGACTGTTCAACCGCTTCCTCCATTAGTATCCCGAGATGAATTTCTCGCTGATAGCAACACCATCATCATCAACAACAAGGACAACAATCCTGAAGTCCGTTTTACACGGTCATTGATACTGTGCAGGCTGTTGCGAGAACACTTGCGCCGTGTAAAGCGACGACATGCGAGGACAGGCAGCGCCACTGCGCGAATGCATGCGAGCAAATTAGTACATGTTCTAATCTGATACATGCGTTCGCGCAAGATTGAAGTTTATTTCTCTCACTAGATGGTACAGATGTAGCGGCAACGAACTGCCTGGGGAATTCTAGCAATTAAATAGGTCGTTGACGATTGAGTTGGGTGTTTTTGTTTGCACTCAACTCCTTAGGTAGTGAATAAAGTGCAATAATGATGAGCTGGGCGATTAATCACGTGGAAGCTTAAATTTCGTGCGTAAAGAAAGAACTCATTGCCTTGGCCCACATCCGTTCGTTCGTGGTGCAAATTTTGGGAGGGTCTTCACCATGACCCTTAGACCATGGCTTAAAACATGTTTTTAAGTGGTGGTAATTTATCGCATCTTTCACGTCCAATTAATTGCTACTTAGCAGATCCTGACGTTATGCGATATATGGACGGTATTACCGCTACTGAATGGCATATTGTCACTGACATACTGCACCGAGGATTGTACCGTGCAAAGCTGTCAAGCCACCGTCCTCGCAATTTTCTACGTTACAGACTTTCGCAGACGACTGCTCAAACGGAATGAACATCAACTTGCGCAGTTTCAATGACCGTGTAAAACGGCCTTAAGAAATATTTGACGCAGCCATTCCACTCGATGTTTCTGCCGGTCAAGATCTTCATATTGACGTATTTTCTTCCACATCTTTTAAATGTACTTCCATATGTCTTATACGGGGCCTACCTTTTCCATTCTTCCCGTTCACTTTTCCCTCGACGATTGTCTTCATCAGGCCATCGTGTCTTAAGTTATGGCCAACAAAGTTGTCCCGTCTTCTTTTTAGAGTTTTCAAAAAACTTCTCTTTTCTCCCACTCTTCTTAAGACTTCTTAGTTTGTCACTCCGTCGACCCATTTTATCTCTATCGTTCTTCGGTATCACCACATTTCAAATGCTTCCAGCCTTGACTTTTCTGCTCCTATTATCGTCCATACTTCGCTGTCATATTGTAGCATGCTCGTGATGTATGATCTGATGAAGTGTTTCCGCATTTCCACGCTTGTATTTGCTGCTGTAGGAGGATTCTTCTTTTGGTAAAAATGCCATTTTCACCTGGGCAATTGTACTGACGATTCCTCTTTCACTTCGTACATCGCTGGTTACTCGACTTCACAGGTAACAGTACTCTTCCTCCTCCTGAAGTTAGCTTAGCAATATATAATACGTTTAGCCTTTGGACTATCCTATTGTAGAAGTAAAGTGATTATATCACTACGCAAATGCTGTAGACGTATTCCCAACATTTTTGAAGGAAAACAGTTTTGAGTTGAACGCGAAGTCTGATTTGTGAACGGTATTGTTGAAATCGAGAATTGCCTTCATCGGTAATACCGCAGCGCTAACACCCCGCCCGCATATTACAAGTCCTAATATTTGCTAACTTCTTTTAGATTCGGAACATTATAATTCTGCTCTTGATTCTGGCACTTTTTTATTTTATTGATTGCATTCTCAGGCTTTTGTAGTCTACGCAATACTAGCATAGTGGAATTAATTACTCATTGCGTGTGTTCAATGTGTAGAAAAATTTTCGCCGATTTTCAACAGTTAAAAAAGTACGCCAAGTTCAGTGGCCTCTTCTCAGTTGAGAAGAATGGATTCGTTCTTGATTTGAAAAGAGAAGATTTCAGATCGTCCCAAACAGTCAGTTATAACATTTCGGGAATTCCCTCTCTAGTTTTGAGAACAGCCTGTAACGCCAAGGATCTTCCTCATCCAAGCGGACATTTTCCGGATTAGTGGTCGAGAAAATCTTCCTTGTCATTTGTATTGGGGGACCTGAAAAGATATTGGTGCATTTCTTGATTTTATCGACGAGTTAAGTTCTCAGGGAGACTCATCTAGAGCGTGAAACCGCATGCGAAGAGCCCATTGCTGACAGCGAATAAAATATATAATCGATTCTATAGATCCCACTATAAATCCGATGTTTGCAGAGCGCATGTTTAACATGCTCAACAGCAACTATAATTTGGGCTTCAGCCTGAATAAACACAATAAAAAATAAGTGTTTACCTCTGTCAACCCGAAGGGGAGAGCTAATATTTATTATGTTATCGAGTCCCCTGAGGTAATGGAATCGCTCCTTAGTGGAGATGAATGAGTTTTCCATTTTTATCGTCAACTATAGCAGCAGTTGTGTGTGTAATGCACACTTTCCCTCAAGTCCCGAAAACACCAAACATGGTGCTCACCGTAGCGGCGTCGTAAGTGGAGGGAAGCAGAAGGGGCCGAAGGCCCCACCCCAGAATTTGCCCCGGGCCCTTGAGAAATGAGTAGTCTTCATTAATAAAAATTATATTTCACTTGTTTTCAGCTTGCTTTTTCCCTCCTGACACATATTTTCACACCTTTAGCGGAATTATAGTCTCTACTACCTCGTATCCGCAGAAAAATGCTAGCCCTTTTCATAGGCGCCGGGCCCTTTTCTTAGGTTCCGGGCCCTTCTCTTAGTTGCCGGGCCCTTTTCATAGTTGCCGGGACCTTTTCATAGTTGCCCCTCCCCGGGGGAAAATAGTTCCGACGCCCCTGGCTCACCGCATGTCCCCTGGAACCCTTCACTCAACCCATTCTCGGGGGAATCGAGTACCACACAGGAACTACGTGAAGTTGAGTGTTTTCGGCTTATCGCAAATGTATCGGCAAATGCGTACGGTGTAGGCCATATACTCCGAGGGGATAAGGGTGGAAGAGTATTTCGGCTTGCTAGTCCCACCGAGGAGGTTTTGAATCCGGACAATGAGTCTGAATTTTCTCAATCTTCAAGCAACAGATACTATTCTTTTCATATGAAGTAACTTTTTCAGGAATTAAATAAACAGTGTTTCCCTTTCCTTGTAATCTCCGATTGATCTTATTTAGTAGTGATGTAACATCCACGGTACAGTACGGTTTTTTCAACCAATAATAGTTCGTTAATTCGGTATATAGAACACTCTTTTCGTCAATAAATAGTTTTATTCCATCAAGACGTAAGATGTTTATCCGTTTTTAGATGTAACCATAGAAAGGCTTCGAGCCCTTTTACACTGAAGCTCTGAATACTTTCATCTCTAATATGGACAACATTTAAAATGTAAATGATTATAACCCCTTCCGATGATCAATTCAACGTGGCCGATATTTCGTGGAAGTTCATGTTATGGCAAAGATTGAAACATTGTTTCATTCCTCACATTTTTTTATTTTGATCTTAGAATATTTTCAAGGCTATTTCATAAGCACGCTAGTAGTTCATTTTGCCAATTGACTCCTGTAACCCTGCGACTTTTGGATTAACTTTTCCACTCAAATAGAATGTTGATTCATTGAGTGAATGTGCTCCAACACATCGGTCGAACGAAAAGTCAACATAATTTCAAGAGGAAAATGCATCGTTGACCAGTGTTGCATTGTCCTCTTCAAATTGTCAATCACTGAAGTGTATGTAGCTATCGAAGATATAAATGCGTCTTTCCGGAACCACTCATTGTGTAATTCGATCACGTAATGCTCCCTCTCTGGCCTAGAGGGTGTGAGTCGTCTGAATACCGCACGAGTTTGGTCACGTGGTGGCTCCTCTTGTGCGTCAATGCGTCGACAAATGGAACGCGTTGTGGATGTTCCGCATGCGTCGTAGCTCGCTGGAGGCGGAGCAGATGTTGGACGATTGAAGAGGATCTCGCTCGAGGGAAATAAGCAGAAATGCTCGGTGGAAGTATGTGGCTATCAATGGGCGAATAAGCCCTTCTTTGAAAAGAGGGATGTTGTTGAGCATCGGAACGGGTAATTTAGATAGTTCAAGGAAGATAGAGATTTTATTTCGCGATCGACTAGGGAAAATACTTCTCCTGGGAAGGGTGATTAAGTATTTGTTTTCAGTGGTCGGAAAAAGGTTGAAATTGCAGGACTAACGTGTAAAACTGAGATATATTTCGGATGAGACATGAAAAATGAAAAATACATAATAATTAGAAAATACATTAAAAAACGCTTATTTTGACTTCGATTACTCGAAACTTTTTGCTCTATTATGCAGTAGATAGATTCTGCCAATCACCTGACATTGATCTTATATTCGATAACACCGTCGTAGTTACAATGAGACAGCAACGACGAGCTGACAAAATGGGGATGTTACATACGGATTTCACGAACGCGGTAGCCATATCTCGCTTGGTATGATAGTTAAGTCTCTCGTTAAAGGATAGGCCAGAGGAACATCAACCATTTTTTTAACAAGGGGTTGAATGTTGCGCAAAAAATGGTTGTAAATGATCTGACGTGGAGCACTTTGATCATTGCCCGCCCGGGGGTGAGGCATGTGCACCAGTGCGGATGAAGGATGTGGTGAAGTGCTCATCTTGCAAACAGTACCATGCAAATTTATGACGACCATGAAATTGAATCTTTTTGTGTAAAGATAAAAACATTTCACTGAAAATATCCAAGTTTGTTGGTTGTTTAGCCACGAAATAGAGGGATACAGTGGTTTTACAGACTCAAACAGGTACCTACTTTGCCTTCAACAATCAGCATCCATAACTCGTTTCTTTCCTAACTGCGGCTTCTCAACCAGCAAATCAGAATCAAGTAATTAAGAATGTTTCGAGAATTTATTTCATTACTTTACGCGGTCTGAGAACTAGTGATCCAAGTAGTTAAGGAACAAACTCTAGGGGATAAAATACCAGATATTCTAGTCACCACAGATAAATAAGTACACAACACTCTTTGACATTCCCAGGAGTGCTACATTTCTCCAGAATCTAGGAAATATGAAAGAGGGTAAAAATGAGACAGTTTCTTCAGAAAACTGTGCGAACTTCCTAAGACAACCTTTTACCCATAGATAAAGAAGAGCATTACGCTGTATAAAACGTTTGTGAGCATTTTTGTCATGTGTACTTTTAATATATGTCTATCGGTGTCACATATTTAGAATTTCGGTTATTATCATTTAATAATAATACATTTTATACAATTTCTGTGGCAAAGCCACCTTAGAAAAACAATACACATTAAACTCGTACACCAGTCGCCATTTAACAGGACAATAAGCGATTACGTAAAGTTATATATATAAGGTTGGAAATACTTAATTATACGACGTTTTAGATAGATATTCCCATTATTTTTCTTTAAAAGAAAGTAGTTAAGGAACAAACTCTTGGGGATAAAATACCAGATATTCTAGTCACCACAGATAAATAAGTACACAACACTCTTTGACATTCCCAGGAGTGCTACATTTCTCCAGAATCTAGGAAATATGAAAGAGGGTAAAAATGAGACAGTACATCCGATGTTAGGCTCCTATTTTCTCTTTGTCTTTATTAGCTGCAAGTCAGTGGGACGATTTTGGTGCTTGGATGCTTGGAAACTTAGTGATGGTTTATTTTAAAATGTTTAATAAACAAAAAAGAACAAAATTTTGAAATTCAGTTGATTTGTCAACGAACTCCTCAGACTTTGCTCACAAGAGGTGGCTCAAAATACTCTGTATCAAAGCCAGTTGCTGCTTACATGTGGAACTGCTAATTTTTTCATTCTTCAAAACAATAATAATCAAGGAATTCCATCAAGTGTTGACTCGAGTCGTATCATTGACAAAAGGTACGATAAATTCATGAACATTTCTGTCTTCCTTGGTATCGGGAGAAAATAAGTCAGAAAAAATATTATGGGCCAAATACACAATGATGGTTGCCTGTTATTTATCGTGTAATATACTAAAAAGCGGAAAGATCTAAATGAGAAAATAATTGAATAAAGTCCTGCTACAATATTAAAGATTAGCTTGGAGGACTACGTCAAAAAATATTAAGATTGACCTGATAGTGAAGGCGATAAACGCTTTGATATAGGAATCAAAGAAAAAACTAGTCCGCATTGTTTTGGGCCCACAAGAAAACACTACGTACGTTACAGTACAATTTTGAAAAAAATATTTTTTATCATGTTCATAGTGATAATTGCTACGATACCCGTGGTAGTTTGGTTGAATGAGCTCCAAATTAGATGTGATATTTAATCTTTCATTCGGTGTTTTCAGCAGATTTCATATAAACTGGAGAAATTCCTTGATTGTGTGTTCTGATAACCGTTCCGAGCTTCTAATTTATTGAACGTCAAAGTTTCAATTGCACTTCTATACATCTCTCTTCATTTAATTACAATAAAAATTATTCACATCTTAAAATATAATTTACGTTCCCAAGTCTTTTACGTCCGTACCTTAATTTTACAGTCCACAGATGACCGTACAGAGGTGAGATGAACCGGAATTTGAAAAATCGAATTGCTGAATAATGGCGAATTTATTCCCATTACCTTCGTAAATTTCGGAGATAAACCCGGTGTTGGCGTCAGCCTGCTCTTAAAAAAGCAAGCAAAGAAGCAAAGAAGTCCTTGGATCTAGGGGATCTAGGTTTAACATCCCATTCTACGGACGAACTTGAGTTGCTTTGCTCACAACACTCAGTTAAGGACTGACATAAATATGAAAAAATATCTTACTTTGCCTGGGTTCAAATCCCGGCCTTTGGTATGGGACTCCAGTACCCCAGCCCCCGCAGCAAGCCGATCCACTTTCCTCAAAATCTCTGTGAAATATGAAGGTAAATTACATGCAATTCTAATATTTACAATCCTTTAGCCAGTCGATTCATTAATGAACTCGATTAAAAACAATTGTTCACTATGAACACACTACCATTAGAAGAAAACTTTTCTAAAGTAAGTACACAAAACTCAGTATTTTATGCATTGGTAATGAAACTGTATACTGCTGTAATGCTTTACCTTGCCTCAAAAGTTAACCTTTGCCCCTGTTGCGTCCTCTTTTCAAAACTCCATTACGCACACAATATTTTATTCTCTCTCCAATGGAAATATCGCACTGGATCACTTACTATAATCATTGACCACGAAATAGAATCTGTTAGAGTTCCTTCCCTTTCTAAGGGTAACCTGTAAATTTCGCCGAGTTCTTCTTCTTTAATTTGAGTTACCTGAATACCTTATCAATTTCGACAGAAGAAGTCGAAGAGAGTGAAAGTTGTGTAACACGTACGAAGCCATGAGAGCTAATATTAGCGGAAGCCCGTGAATACTCGCTGTCGGGTCTCTCTTGGCCCTAATATCAGAATGATCGCTCTACCTCCGATGAGCTTTTACTGCTCTACGGGTCTACTTTTAGGAGGAAGCGCAAAGACGGTTTATTCGAATCGTGGGCTATGTTTTACGCAAATCCCTTGGTGCCAAAATCTCTTGGTTTTACCTCTTTGTGTATTTTTGCTTACTTATAATTTAAATTGAGTTTTGAGGGTATTATAAATTATCCTCACACCTTCCATTTATCATTCACTGGCTTTGCTACATCAGTTATCTAGCTGTAGTTTGGTTTCAACACTTGTTAAAATGGAGAAATATTTGTATTCATAGTTACGTAATTCGTTGTTCAATTTTCACGGCCTTGGGCTCCATGCCTGGACATGTGAAACGAAGCTTGACAATGGGTGTTACGTCGAGAGCAGGCTAATGTCAACACCGGGTTTCTCTCCACCCTTCCTCCGTTCCCGGGAAAAATCCAAGTATCAATAAACTAATACTGCTACTTTGAGGAAATCTAATCCGGTAATGATTCTTCGAGTTTATAAATATAAAAAAAGGCCTCGTTCATTGGGAAGAGAGCAGTTAATCTTCGTTGATGTTTAAGTTTTGTTCATGATAAGTTATGCACATCGATATATTCTGGAGAAATGGAATTCTAGGTGGATGAATTATGGTTTTGACCTCGAAGATGTTGATGCTTATTTTAATGCCAGGATCAAAGAAGAGTCGGATGTGAATCCGCTGTGTTCCATGAGTACCCGGCTTAGTAGATGGTGTTCATCTACATCTATATAATACCCTGCAAGCCACCTTAAAGGTGTGTGGCAGGGGGAAAGTGACAGGGGTGTTATCGGCCTTGACATGGGGAAACGATTCATTATAATATAAATGAATAAACTTGATTTTTCCACAGTTTTATTTCCTTCCACTACCCAGGTTTCCACTACCCTATCACTTTCCCTTCCACTACCCCACTGTTCAGGGACACCTACCCACCCTCACCCCCCCCCCTTTCCCCGTCCCTTTGACATTACTTACCCCCACTCCCCTTCCTAACAAACCCAAACCCGCCCATCTTCACTTTTTGTATATATACGTGCTGGAAAAAACTGTTTCTGTAGTATACACCTGATGATGACTTAATCGTCTAACCTGGGTAGTGGAAGAAAATAAATTGTGGAAAAATTAAGTTTATTCATTTATATTATACCCGGCTTAGGTTGACTAGAATACACATATTAAAACTTATACCTGAGTTTCCCATGCTGCTCTTCATAGCCCAGGTTTCCATTTTCGGCATACGGTTTCAGGTCGAACGTGACGAGGATGTTTGGAATAAATATGCAATTATCCAGCATGGAAGAAGTAATACCGAAATACTTGAGAAAAGGAGGAGAAAAAAATACTCACGGGAAGAGAATCAAAAGCCATCGTTCTGGATAGGAGTTCCCAACAGTACCCGCTTCGCTACATTCAAGGAATTTGTAAAGATTATATCGAAAATGTCGCATAAATGATTAATTATTACATCAAAACCAGATCTCATCCAACCAAGCCACCACGAATTACCGGAGTAATTGTTGATCTGCACACGATGAAAAATACGACATTGGTGGTGCAACTTACGAATCTCCTTGTTAAATTTTTCTTGTTCTTTTTTTCTTTTGACAGAAATTTTCCAGAAAATTTGTGGGTGAATTTGAAAATGCTTCGTGGCATTTAAGTTAAAAAGCTGAAATATCCGGCATCCTACGTGTTTAATACCTTTTCATTCACTTGACAGTACATATTTTTAGTAAACTTTCTTAGTTTAGTAAACTTTCTTTCTTACTACCTCTTAGTAGCTGTAGTAACTCTTTTTAGTAAACAGTAGTAAAATTACTTGTGAGTAATCTTTGTCTGTCGTGGTATACATTCCCAATCTCACCCAGTTGCTACACACATGCTGTTTACTTGGGGGTTCATATCCACTCGGTTACGCGTTTGATTTCAGGGATCCCCCTCATCACCTGCTATCACCCAATCTGTTAAAGCTGCTAAAATTTCGTCGACGAAAGGCCATCTGGTGACATTGCTAGCTTTTCTTCTCTCAAAAATACCGCCGCGGGCATATCTTCGGAGATAACTCCGTATTTCGTGGCATTAGGGCTGAAAATGAGGCGCATGCCTTGTTTCCAATGTTTTTCTCGAATACTCTAGTGAGCCCTCATGTGTCTTCCTCTCGTGCCCGTGGTGGTCTCGGTTGCCTGTCGTCTGTGAAGAGAACGCACGAATCCCTGGATCATATTGGGCGAAGTGACTTGAAGTATCTTCTACTCTGCCTAGAGAACCACGTGGTGTCACACTTTGAAGACAGTCCTCTCTGAAATTATACAGTCCACCGCAAAATACAAGCTAAAATCCGGTGTTGATTTTCTGCCTCTCGCCCACTTTCCGCGTTTGAAGGGCATAATACGCTCTTCTTCCTCCTTGTTGGTTTACGAATTGTCGTCCTCGGCAAGGTTGCTAGCCACGTGCAAAATCAGACCTGAAGATATTCCGGCCAGGAGGATATTGGCATAAAAATGCTTTTAAATCTATAAGTGATGACAATACAAAAATAACTTAGTGAAACATACAAAATTTGGTAAGTATTTATTTGAAGTGGTCGGGGCAGGCTGCCCCAATGGTCACGTTTGGTTGGTCCATTTATTTCACTTAAGTTTGTCTTTATTGTAGGGGCGTAAAAACACGAAATTTTTTAATATTCTTTAATTTTACGCCAAAAATGACTCAAAACATGAAAGTAATATTCTATGAAGGAAATTGCCAACGCGAAGTGCCATGCATTTTTCAATTGTAAAAACCCGTAAATATAGGTGAGAGGTGTGGTAGACAAAATCTAGAAATGATTTTCCATGGAGTATCTGGCGTTGAAAAATTAAATGCCTCCCTGATTAACTTCTTATTATAATAGGGTAGTTTCCTTCATCAAAGAAAATAGACTTCATTAATTGCGATCTGTGCCGTGCCATAAATGTATTTCATTTACGCAAAAAGTTTGTATTGAGAAATCCCAGTTTACTAGAGAATTAAATGTTAATTGTAAGGCCATTTGAAAAGGCTTTGAAATGGCGGGGTACGCTGCCTTCTTGCTGACGTAACAGGTAGATAGTTTACATTGCGAGGCATAGGAAAATTCGTCTCCTGAACTTACCATTGTATTTCCGGGCCCCTCAGCTTTGGTGAATATGTATTAGTAATAGCCTGTGAAAACTATCAACGCTCGAAAAGACTTCTCTGTTAAACATTGTATTAATAGTCGTTTTATAGGCTCAAGGACATCCTGCTCGTGTAGTGCTATGCTACGGCGAAGCATGGCGTGAAGGTCGTGCGGCGATGGGCGAACTTCACGGTATGCTTGTGAAAGGAATACTAACTAATTTTAAATTAATCACCTGCATAAATAATATTGAATAAATAAATAAAAGTTATTTATAATAACTTAACGGAATAAATACACCTCCGTTACTAGTTAATAAGCTTTAACGGACTGCAGCGTCTAGTTGGAAGCGTCCGCAGCACCACCTGGTGGCGGGTAGAGGAAATAGTTTGACGTCACACGTAGGATTAACCGGTATGCAATAGTTTGCCGTCGCGTTTTCGCGCCATTGATTTCTTTCACTTTTTAAATAATGAGGAAAAATACTTAACATCGTTTAAAAATCGAACGGCTTAAAACACGTACTCCAGAGGTTATAAGCTTTCGATCAAGACAATAAAAAAATAATAGGAAATTACCCTATTCTCTGCTAGGAGAACAAATTTCTTTGTTCTTCTCTAAAGTTTGCCCGCTATTCATTTTTGTAGCATGATTACGAACCATTTCTGCGGCTAAAAATGAAGCAAAATTGTATGCAAATTTTGCTGATAAAGGAAGATAGCTTTTTATGGCTTGGGGCAACTGAATAAACAAAGGCAGTTGATTCGACATTGTTATAGCCAATGGATGAAAGCACTAAAAGGAATCTTGTAACAAGACTGCGCACTCATGTTCACAAAATTTTGGAGAACTTCGTCGCAGACGATATAAATATGATCAAAATTATAAGTTGTGTTTTTCTCTTCCTTTTTAAGGAAATGTATAAAACTCAATAACAGAAATTTTGAACATGTGTGAATGAATGGCAAAATTATGTGATACCTAGGACCAGATTGGCTTACCTGGCCCACTGTTAATTTCCGCACATTTTTCTAATCCGTTTTTCCTTAAGCTCATGTTAGCTGAAGAATATTCCTATAAATAAAATTCCAAATCCCATTTTCCTCATACTAATATTTCAAATCCTTGGGGATTTTTTATTATTCATTGAAAAGTACAAAAAATAAACAAATGTAATGAGTATTTATTCAATTACAATGTTTTGGTAAATAATTCAAAATGTTGTCTTCGTTCTTATACTGCTCGTAGCCATGTAAATTTTTCGAATGCTTTTTCAGTAGTAATCCATTTTTATTTTTAGCGTGCTTTAGCACTATTCCCTAAATATTTCCGCAATTATTGTTCTCAATCATCTTGCACTTTTTGAAGCTATTTCCGTGTGGAATATAAATCGAGGGTGGTGTTTTAGTCGGGAGAGGGTGTGTAGAGATTAGTCGAGAGCGATTACTCCTTCCCTCACTGACTCTATTTTTAATGAGTAAAGTTGGATTAGGAAAACGTTTTACCAGGAAATATGTCGATTAAGAAAATAAGTTTAGGAGTTTCCGGAAATGCGCACCGGTCAGCGGATCCTGAAGGTCTTACATTCGTTTTCTTTTAGGAGTTAAAATGTTTTATTTTTAAGTTTTTCATCAAATAAATACAAAAATGATAGATTATCTTTCCAAATATAAGATCTTAAAAAAGAGATGAAAAAGATGTTTGTTTAAGGGGAAGAGAGCAAAGTTATATTAGGAGCTGGCCCTGTTCGTATTATTAAAAAAACTAACTTGGTTAAAAAATATGCTACTCTTTTTCACCTAGCTACTTGAACATAATGTTAACTTAGCATACCTAACAAAATACATGAATTAATTAATTTATTCTTTAGTATCATCGTGCACTCATTAGTGATTCTGAGGACACATTTTATATTGCTTTCCTCTCTCCGCCTCCCCAATGTCATCTCCGTCCTCTCCAATAGTATTTCTGGATCCAGGAATATGGATATCGTTGTCAAATTTGCATTTCTGTTGCATTTCTTTAACTTACCTCTTCCACGCTCTCACTCGTTCACTCCTGAGGTTACTGATCCCCACCATGTTTTCAGCCTCAACAGGGAATGTATTTCCATCGCCACATCTTGTTATTTGTTTTTCTTCGCGAAGCCTTTATTGGGGCTAATAGATGGGTTAAGGAGGCATGGATATTTTTTTCTTCCAATGCATGGCTATAAACCGACTAATCTTCTTGATAAGGAGGACTATGCCTTAGGCAATTGGATTGACGATCTTGGAAGATGGATGTTTCTCACAGGGCCTCGGGATTGAGTTGACGTTGCCATGGCGACGAGGACGAACGTGTATCATGCACATTCATCGCGGGAATCATCATGATATAACCTCGGAAAGAATCATAATTACTGTGTATGTCATGATAGAGCGTGGCCAATTATATGACTTTAGTACCGTATAGGACGAGATCATGCTACGAGTAGTTGGCAGTAATCAGTGGTGTCCATTTCACGGATATGATAGTACGTAAGCTGAGAGTGGTGTCATTTACAAATAAGTGTTCACTTATGTAGAGCAAGAAATGATTTATAATCGATGGTCGGCAACTTTACTTGGTGGAATTTAGACATAGTGAAAAAAGAAAGTACTTAGTTAATTCCACGATTTATTTTGAATGACTCGACCGGTTTCAACCTTTCAACCGGTTTCACCATCACGAGTTTCACCATCAGGACCCCCTGCCACACACCCTTGTGGTGGCTTGCAGGGTATTATGTAGATGAGTGATGATGACCTGCAAAGTTTGAAACCGGTCGAGTCATTCAAAATAAATCGTGGAATTAACTAAGTACTTTCTTTTTTTCACCAAGAAATGATTTTTTGTACATGTTAGCGAATCATGTGCATATGCAGCCCATACTCCTCATGCCGTAGATTTAGTGCGTAGCATTGTAATGTCAAAGCTAAATTGTATCGTTGACGAACAATCTGAATGTGACTGCTTGTGTTATTCACTTGACGGGATTAATTTATTGTTTCGCTTGGTTGTGGATCCCTTTTGCAAGTGTTACATAACGAAAGAATGGAATCATTTCTCATCAGATACCTCCCATCCCAAGACTTAAAACATATGTTTATCTTGTGCTTTCCCGGCGTATCTGCTGAGTGCAGTCTTCTCGGATCCTCCACCACTGCGTCCATTTCCGTCGTCTTCAATCAGAAGCCCTGAAGTCGATGACCGAGTCGGGAATCGAAACGTCGGCGGAAATGGACGCAGTAATCCGGTGGGGGGCCCGAGAAGACATCGCTCATGTGTGTATCTGTTTATCTTGTGCGAAACTTAAGAAAAAAATTAATAAAATGAAAAAAGTGACGCTACTTGTCACTAAAATACAATCAAAATCATACATCTACATAATACCCTGCAAGCCACCATAAAGGTGGTGTGTGGCAGGGGGTGAATTCTCACCAAACATGCATTTCATATCATGCATAAAAAAGGATTAGTATTTTTATACTGTTGTAAACTACACTATTTAAAAAAAGATAAAAATTGCAAAGCAAACATGCAAAAACATTCTGTTAGGAGGGTTAGCTTCAAGTCCTTATACCAACATACAGCTACCAATGTTATCCATTGCTACACTCGTACTGGATATATTTACCGTTATTCATATCCCTAATTGTACCAGGGAAAAAGGACATTTTGAATCTGTCAGTTCGGCAATCAATTTCTCGAATTTTGTGATTATGGTCTAGTGTACCAAAGTAAGTTGGGGCTCACAAAATATTTTTAATATCATCACTGAAAATATGGTCTTGGAATTTGTTTGAGAGATTAAGTCTAAATTTCAACCTGCGATCTGACAGTGATTCCCAATTTAATAATACTCATCAATCATACTCAATGCTATGGACAGATTAAGTTGCAAGTCGGAAATTTGCCCAGGTAGTAACAGTTTTGTGTTGCCGCGAGACGAGGCGAGACTTCGAGTCTGTCTCGGTGACGTTTCGCTTTTTCAAATTCCGGTTCATCTGTACTGTCATCTGTGGACTGTAAAATAAAGGTGAAACAAGGACGTAAAAGACTTGGGAATGTGAATTATATTTCAAGATGCGAATAATTTTTATTGTAATTAAATGAAGATACATATATTGTAGTTGAAAATATGTATAATAATTTCAACACATGTAATTATTAAATGCAAAACTAATTCCATTGCATCATATATCAAAATATTTTTGACTGATTCCGAAGACTTGCATCATCCACATGTGTGAAGTCAGATTGGAATAATATTTACAAACATTAGAATTAAAAAGAGGTGACCGATTTAAATAACGGGTACGAGAATAAAAGCAAGGGATGACAGGATGTAGATAAGGATAATCTTCTTAGTTGATAAGGATCTTATGAGAAGAAAAACACAATATCCGTTGAGTTTACGTAGGTGCTCGGCCTTCCTTGTGGTTTTCCCTGAGAGGAAAATGTGAATCGGTGATGGTGGGTGACGTTACAGTTATTCATGCAATTTCTTGGTACGCAATACACTATTGCTTTTTTCTCAAAAGTGCAAAATTTAATGTTTTAAATCAGGGGTTATTTATCGCCTACTTGGAAGAAAATTATTGATCTCAAACTTTATTTTCAATTGTCTGAGGTAGTTATCCGCTGAGAAATATTTTGGTAGATGACGAAAACGACGTATTCGGTTGTTAGTAGACCTGTGGGATTTGTTTTGTTTACGCGAGACTTGGTTTCTAACAATTATTTTGACGTCTACTTCGTTTAGACTTCTCGATCTGATTAAAATTTAAACTAGCAGTTATAGTGAAAGTTACTTAATGGAATAAAACCATAGGTTTTCTAGCTTATCGCTGTATTTAGTTTATTATAGGCTATCACTGACCTACGATTTTTGGCAACTGTAGTAACCTATCGGTCTACAATATCTTCAACGAGAATTCCCCACAGTACGATTGATGGAATTATTCCCATCGTCCGCCAAAGCATTTACTTCAATCTGAAAAAATACCCGGAGTTGTATACTTATCCATAGATCAGCTTTTATGGAATGATATATTGCATTAAAAACCCTTTAACGACGATGCAAAAATTCCTTGAGTACAACGATCACGTACGGAGAGGGATGATCATTGCACTTTGCAGTTTGACACCTTGCGGAACTTTGCAGTGTATATCGGAGCAAAGGATAGGAAGCACATAGTTTTCAGCCCATCGTCCGTCTCTGATCCAATTATTTTGACTACAAAGGGTGTCACTCCTTAATACTGCTTGTATTCGTCGATACCGAATGTAAATTAATTTCTACGTCGGTGAAAACGAAAAAAAATAATGAGTTGGTGAAAAATGTTCCGTGCGGGTTGTGCAAGACGTGAATAATGACGATAACGGGAGACTTGGGGCCAATTAGGGTAAGTGGTAAATAAATATATTCATTCCGCGGGAGTCATGCAGACTTTGCAGGAGTCAAACAGCAGAGCGAAATCCAAACATAGCATTTAAACATTGCAAAAAAATTATATTCGGAACGAGACAACATGAAATTCGGCTGCTACCCCAAATTATTCTAATGGTGAGAGTCAGCAATATCACAGATGGCGCAGATGTAGAAGATCGGTCGGGTATCAAATGCCATAGCTGCGGGCTGGAGTGAAGTTCACGGTATCGTGCACGGGAAACCACCACATTAGTCTCCATAGAAGAAGCAGTCTTGCATTCAACATGACGTAAGGCATTTATCCCGTTAAAATATTCCAGAGGTAAAATAGTCCCCCAATTGGATCTCCGGGTGGGGACGACTGGGAGGGGAATATCATTCAAGAGAATCAAGTACAGAATAGGGACGAGGAACGTGAGATCGCTGGGAGTGTGAGGGAAGTTGGAGAACGTTAAGATGGAGATGGACAGACTGGGGATAGACATCATGCGAGTGAGTGAAATTAAGTGGGCTGGGACCGACGACTTCCGGCGCGACGGCTTCCGGGTGATATATTCAGGAGATGACTAGAAGATAGCGGGAGTGGGATTCATACTGAAGAAAGACTGGTCAAGAAGGTTGAAGTCCTACTGGCAATTTAACGATAGGATTCTAATGATCAAGTTAGAAGGAGGGCACACGGTCAGTGATAGTGCAGGTGTACGTGCTGACGACCAGTCATTCTGAAGAGGAAATAGAAGAAATATATGAGCGACTATGTGAGGTCCTAGACGTAGTAAAAGGGAAGGAGAACTTAATGGTAATGGGAGACTGGAACGCGGTGGCCGGAGAGGGTCGAGAAGGAAGTGGCGTGGGTGAGTTCGGCTGGGGAAAAGGAAATGCCAAGGGAGAAAGGCTGGTAGAGTTCTGTAAAGAGAAACACATGATAATTGCAAACACCCTCTTCGAGCAACATCTGAAAGATACCGGGGGACATAGGAAGATATCAGATAGACTACATCCCTGTCAGAACCAAATATAAGAACCAAGTTAAACAGTGCAAGAGCTACCCCGGAGCGGATATAAATAGTGCCCATAACCTGGTGATCACGGACCGCCGCCTGCGGTACAAGAACATGAAGAGAATGACTAAGAAAACAAAATTGAACATAAAGACTCGGGAGACTGGAACGGGGTGAAACATAGAAGCAAGAGAAAGGATTTCCCCAAAGATCGATGCAAAACTGGAAGTGAAGGAGACTAGCATAGGAGGAAAATGGAATGAAATGCATCATAAAAAGAAGAACATTGCAGAAATAGCAGATGAGCAGCTCGTGAGTTAAGTGGTGGAAACCAAGCAGCCATGGATAATGTCTCATTTAAATGAGTCATAGTGGAAAGAAGAAAACGCAAGATTCTAAAAACTGAAACTGAAGAAGAACATCAGAAAACGTTGCGGAACCAAGTAATACGAGAGTACAATAAAGCAAAGGAAGAATAGATAGAACTCTCCTGCGAAGAAATAAATGACAACATAATGAATCTAATATCCTAAAAAAGCTCATAAACTGGTGAAGAGACAATCCGGAGAAGGGAAAACAAGATCCCATAATATTAGAGACCCGAATGAAAAGGTACTTGTAGAACAGGAAGACATAGGGGGGAGATGGAAGCAATACATCGAAGAGTATCAAGCACCCAGACCACTTGAGGATTGCTTAACGGATGAAGAAGTCAAGTTAGAGGAAGACGAACGGGGCACAGAGATATTGAGAAGCGAATTTGACAGAGCCGTGGAAGACATAAAGAACAAAAAGGCACCTGGAGGGGATAAAATAAGTGGAGAAATCATCAAGGAACTCTGGGTCAAAGCAGAGGATACCCTCATTGGAATAATCAAAGATAGCTATGAAAGTGGGAGACTACCAGAGGACTTCCAGAAGAGTGAAATGATCGCAATCCCGAAGAAACCAAGGACAGAGAAATGCGAAGAACACAGAACACTGAGCCTGGTTTCACACAGGGAGGCTTGGTAGACAATACTCAGCTTAAGGACACTGGACGAGAAAATGATTTACATAAACAATCCGTTGTATGTGGCATTCTTAGACTTGGAAAAGAACTTTGAAAACGTAGGATGGAATAAGATGGTCAAAATACTGGAATTAATTGGAATAAACTACAATGACAGCAGAATAATCTATTGGCTCTACAAGAACCAGGTCACCCCAATGCAAATGAAAGATGGAACGAAGGTAAGAACCAAAATAAATAAAGCAGTTAGACAAGGATGCAACCTCTTCCCAGTGTTATTCAGTATATATCTGGAAGAAGCAATAAGAGACGCTGAAGAACTTGGCATCAAAGGCATCAAGGTGAATGGCGAAGAAAATAACATGCTTCGGTTTTCTGATGACATCGCAGTTGTAGCAGAAAGTTGAGAGGGCTTGCAAACATCTCTAAACACTATGGACCAAATACTTCAAGAACATAATATGAACCTCAAGAAGAAGAAAACTAAAGTCCTAGTATGCGGAAGAGAGAAAACGATAGCAAACGTCACAATTCGAAAAGTGAAATTAGAACAAGTTGGGAACTTCACCTATCTCGGCAGCACTATAACTTGAGATGGGAGTAGCTCGACCGACATCAAGCGGAAAACAGCACAAGCTAAGGAGGTATTAATGAAGAGGCAGCAACTACTGTTCTCAAAGAATCTACGTCTACGAGCACTTCAACAAAACATTCGTATGCAGCGTGGCACTCTATGGATCAGAGACATTGAACATCGGAATAGCATATCAGCGAAGCAGTAAAGTCTTCGAAACAGTTCTGGAGAAGAATGCTGAAGATTAAATGGACAGATATAGGGAGGAATGAAGAACCAGATGGAATGGCCATACCTTGAGACACAATGGATTAGTTAGAAATATTATTGTAGGAAAAATCGAAGGGAAGATCCCGCGAGGAATATCAAGGGAGAAGTGTGTAAGGTAAATAAAGAAGGACGTGAAACAGAAAATCTATCAGAGCGTGAGTGAATTAACACTGAATAGGGAAGAATAGAGGACTGTAGTGAACTATGGTTGAAATGCTGATGATGATGGTGATCGATATACTGGAAGACGTAGAGTCATTCGCCTGGGGGTAGGGAAAAATAAATCTTTGAGTCACTGCTGAACCTGTTAGAATCATACGCGTTGCATCTTATAGAAACGTTACCTTATAAGGGCCAACGGTTTTGAACAACCTGACACCAAAAGTACTGACAAAGTAATTAAAATTGAAAATGCAAGAATTAAATTTGAAAATTCAGGGTACTAATTTATTGGTAAAAAATAGCTCCCCCCGAATTACGTATTGCATTAAACGAAATAAAATATATGTTATAGAATACATCAAATATTTAGGCGCCACTGTTACTGAATACATGCCATGGGGAAAGCACATCGAGGACGTTACAGGAATAAAAGGCAAACTAAAATTAGTAATCGTAAAAAGGGTTCTTGAAAAATGCAATGAGAGATTGAGAAAGATGCTACTTATCACTTGTCAGGCCCCATTTAGAACATGCCGCTAGTGCATAGGATCAATACGATGATAGTATGATAAAGGAATTAGAGGGTGTGCAATGGAGATCAGCAAGATTTGTTCGTTGCGTTAATTTTATTAGTGAAACGAGTTTAATAGATGAACTAGGATTGGAATTACTATCAGAACGACGGTTAAAATTTATGTTAAACATTTTTATTAACTTAGAAACTGATTTATTTACAATATTAGAAATATATTAAGAACTCATACGCATTATGCCAGATTTATTCAGATAAACCAGACTAGAGAGGTCTCTAGACTAGAGAGACCTCTCTAGCCTTCTATGTATGGATAGATCTATAGATTGCCGGACCGATGTATTTAAAATATCATTTTTTCTGCGTTCTCTAAGAGAGTGTAGTACAGAGCAGCATAGCAAAGGGGTGAGTCGGTGAAATATTGATAAAGTTTCCTGTATTTCATGAAGAATGTTCACGCATTACTAGTCCATGTATTCTAAAGAAATAAAGGTATTTAGAGAATTGCCTTTCTAAGCAGTAACTACTTTATTAATATGTAGGTACTAACCGTCTAGTTACACGTGAACCTTATATCTGACATGTCTCCATGAAGTAGTGGCATTGTAGATCTTAATTGCATTTATATAGTGCATGTTTGGTGATCTTTAACCCCTGCCATACGCTCTCGCGGTGGTTCGCATGATATTTCGTAAATGGAAATGTGGTATGATTAATCATTAGGTCTTGTGCGCAATGCTTCACTCTAAAGTAACATAAACTTTGTTCTATTCCACTCGATTGTTATTATAGTTCACTCAACTCTTCAGGTCATTCTCAAGAGTAGAATATTTTTTTGAGTGATATCCGTATTCCATAAAGTTAATTTACCCACTATTGCTATGATACGTGATGCATGCTTGGTGATATTTCACCCCCTTCCACACGATTTGGAGAGGACTATCAGTGGGCATACCTGACGTAATTTGCATGGCCTCAGCCTTTGACCGCGGGGATAGTTCAGAAGAACCTTTGGACTTTAATATAATAGCCTTTTGGGCGTGCCAGGAAAGTAGTTGTCACCCGTGGGTGGTTTACTTCTTTCAATGCTGTCCCCCGTCTTGCAACCTCCCATTCTTCCTTCCCAATCCCCAAAAATCCTGCCCCACAACGAACGACAACTCCACCCTGACAGAGCTTCGGTGCCAAGCAATGCGAGCCTTTCTCTATCAGATTTCTTTGTTTGCTTCGCAACGGCACTCAAATTTTCATTTTAATAAAGCAGATCAGTAGTTGAAAATCATGGTTGTGGGGAAGCCGGGGCTATCATTTTGTCTCTTGATTTTTTGTACGGAGTTGAAGGGAATCGTAATCAAATTTTTACAAAATTGAAGTGGATCATTGAGGCCGAGGCATTATGGAATCCCATAATGAAAAAGGAAATCGCGAAGAATTCTTTAACGTACCACACAGCATTCCAGTTACTGTATTGGGAATTAAATCATACTTTAACCTGAGTTGCGCTTAAGTATTCTTTACGATTTCCTTTTACTCCAGTTTTGTCATGATATATATTTAAGAAATCAAGCTTTGAAAGGAAAGTCGATGTTTCACTGTAACGCCGCATCCTGCTTTTAGTTTCGCCCTCCATTTATGATTCTGAGAACATGTCAGTCTTTTGAGAGCAGATTTTACACACTGAGCAAATGTTCCTGGGTTCAAGGCCGTTCATGACTAGCCTATTTCAGTCCATAACAGATACGCACATCTCTGGCGACAAAAAGAGCATCCTTAAAGTGGAAAGTCTCGGAGGTCTGTTTCTCACTTTTTC